>CM016493.1:10074486-11298804 GCA_002890555.2 Lagenaria siceraria
CATATGTTTTATGTCACTATCAAACCCATTGACATATAGAAAAATCAATAAAAATTACGTCATGTGTCGGAGGAAATTTAATATATGGGTCAAAAGTTGCTCTACTTAAAAATTTAAGGTTAAATTGTAAGTTTAGTCACTAAACTTTGTGGTTGGTAGCTATTTGGTCCCTAGGCTTTTAAAAGTATCTAATAGATACCTAAATTTTCAATTTTGTGCTCAAAAGATCCTAAACTTTAAAAAGCGTCTAATAGGTACTTAAACTTTAATTTCAATTTTGTATTTAATAAATCTCTAATTTTTCAATGTTGTATCTAATAATTTTTTTAACAATTTGATATTTTATAAAAAAAATTATGAATCTCTACCGGACACAAAATTGAAAGTTTAGGATTTTTCATCAGACATAAAATTTAAATTATATATCTAATTGATCAATTAATTTGTAAAAGTTTTGCATATGTTAGGGATCGACACATACTTGAAAGTTACGGTGTCAAATTGTGCGATAACCTAGATCCTATAAACTTTGGGAATTGTATCAATTTAAACCTTGAACTAATAGTTGTGATCAAGTAAAATCCTACATTTTTATAAGTGTATCACTTTATACCTTCCATTATTATGCTCTAAAATGTCCACAGGATGGGGCAGGGACAAGTAGACTTCCCAATCCTTGGTCTTGGTCTCGGTCCTCGTCCTAGCTCTCTATTTCAATTCCAATCCCTGCAAAATTTTCTATTTAGTTTTATGGGAACGGGGTTTCCCGTGAGGAAAAGTTTCCATCTTGTTTCTTTTTTATTTATTCCTTTTTTAATGTATTTTAGCCAAATAAAATTTTTATTCTTTAAATGCTGTATTTTCAATATAAATTCCATTTAAATAAAATATTATAAAATTTCCTAATAAAAATAATAAAATATTATGTGAAAAAATATAAGAATAATTATAATGGGTGTCAAACTGTAGCTTACTGAAACACACCTAAATTGTGCATTATTTGCTCTTAATTTAGGGATGCTTTTATTAGATTTAATGTTGTTTGCTAGTGATTTTCAAGTATTAATGAGGAAAATAAGTTCATTGTAGAAGTCAAAAGAACCAAATCGAGCCAAAATCGGACGAAAACGGATAAAAAATCCTAAAAAACAGAGAAGCATAGAGTAAGAGCGTAGCTACGCTACCCCTTTACGCTCTAGACCCAAAAGTAAGGAATTTTGGCAATTGAGCGAGTGCAACGACGCTCATGAGAGCGCAGTGCTACGCTGCGACAAAATTTTCTAGAGCGCAACAACTCTCTGAGGGAGCATAATGATGCTGCCTTTCCAAAATTGAAAAAATTGTATTTTTAGAAAGTTCTTATGCTGCAAGTTTGGGAAATTTTATAAATTAGGAGGTGTTCAGTAGCCCTAAGCACGAAATATCATAGCCTAAAAGTGTGAGATTGCTACCAAATTGAGAGGAAAGTGTTAGAGAATCGTTGGAGGCCGTTGAGATCTCGAGGTGTCGACCAAGTGGAGATCAAAGGAATTCCATAAATGGGTATGACTGGTTAAGGTGACTTGCTTTCTTTATGCGGCAACTGCAAGTTAAGGTACTTTGGATTAACACCGGGAAGCAATTCGAGACTTATTCCTCCTAAGTTTTCTCTTTCTCTTTACTCTTATAGTTGAGAATTCATATGAGAACATGTATTTGATGACTATGTTTGGTTAAACTCTTAGTTTTAAGAGGTTGGATGATTTAATTATGGATTTAAGTTAATGTTTTAGTGTTTTTCATGGATGTTGTTGAATGATATGTTTTTCAATGCTATTGTGCTTCATTCTCTATTGATTGATCATCAATGATTATTAGGTTAGATGTACGATTGAGTAATTGTATGTCTAATTGGATCCATGATATTAAATTTTTATCAATCTTTTGTAAAAATAGCTAGGTTGATAGATGAAGTTATTAATGATTATGCTTAATGCTATGCTTCTTGACTTGGTTTCAAGAAATTAGTAATCAATTAAGTTGCATGAGAAATGGTTGTTTTTTTAGAGAAAATAATTCGAATAATAGTTTCTAGACTTAAACATATTGTTTACACATAATTCCATGAAAACTTAAAACATGACTTATGAAGTAATTAATGAAATCAACACCCTAAAATGCTTTTTGTCTCTTGATTTTCACTTTTCTTTACTTTTTTTTAGTTGTTTTCAAAATACAATCACAAACTAGATTTCAATTCCTTAGATAAAGTTGACTCAATTCTATAATAGTTAGACAATCAAATCGTACAATAGTCCTCAATGGAACGATACTCGGTCTTGACCGTTTTATATTATAACTTGACCTGTACACTTGCGACTTTACCACATCACTTACTATTTGCAAATATAACATTTTTAAAAAACATTTGCAAAAATAGCAAATCTTTAAGATAATATTTTCCTATTCTTTTTTTTTACCCCTGTTGAGAGTTTAGTCACGATCTCTCAATTCCTCTTCTTGTCGGCAAAAGTAAGTTACAAACTCCATTCAACTTCTTGATAGTGATATTAATTTTTTCCATTGAGCTTGTTGGTAGTGCATTAGTATTCTTTTTTTCCATTCAACTTCTTGGTAGTGCATCAACATTATTTTTTTTTTTCTATTAAGGCACGTACTATAAGAAAAAGGGTCTCTCCCGATGGCTACAATGGTCGATAGAAGCCCAAACATGTGTTGGCATTTCATCTCCTAACGCCATGTATAGCGTCAGGGTCTTCGTTGGGATAGACCGGTTGGGAGAGCATCTTTTGATGCTAGCTACTCTCGATGCTCTACATTCAAAATTGGGAGAATAAGTACTCCCGACGACGTTCTATACATGTCGAGAGTAAGTTAAACTTCCAACGATGACCTTTCAAGCTTCGAGAGTTATCTGATGCTGAGGAAACATTTGATTGCTATTCACTCCCGATGTCACGTGTTATGACATTGGAAAATAGGGTGGGAAGTTTATGATTCCAATGGCTAGTTTTATACTGTATCTTTAACAAACTTACCAACTTGTAACTGATCTATGTAAACTAGAAATATGGATCAGATCTAAAAGAAAGTAGAGAGTTATTTTTGTAAAAGTGTACAGAACTTGTCCTAGCAAATCTTCAATAAAAAAAGACCTCCCGTGGATGTAGATTGATTTTGGCCGAACCACGTACTTGCTGTATTCTTCTTCTTCCCCTTTCATTCTTTAGTCGTGCATATATCATTTTCACCTTGCATCAAAGCTGCCATTAGAGAGAAGTTTTAGAGTTAGAGAGAAAGAAAAATAGATTTGCAAGAAGAAAGAGTTTTTTATTCAAATGAATTTCATCAAAACCAAATTGAATTTTTGAGTAAAATTTTCTCTTACCCATGTGTTAATTTCCAAGGTAGTAGATGTGGTCATTTTTCCTTCTTTCAGTTCACTTAACTCACATTAACTAGACTTCCATTTATCAGCTTTCTTCTTAACTTGGGCCTGCAACATTAAAAATAGCCCAACAAAACTAGTATTAGAGCATAATCAAGATCTTCAAGAAAGCGTTTCTTGGAGCTTCAAGATTCAGAAACTCAAGAAAGATGGTAGTAGCTAGATTTAAAATATAAAAGTTCGATGGATAGGGTGATTTTGGTTTATGGAAAGCCAAAATCAGAGCTGTACTTGGCCAACAGAAAGCTCACAAGGCCTTTTTGGACCCATCAACACTTCCACTACTATTACAGCACAAGAAAGGAAAGATATAGAGTTGGCAGCTTATGGAACTTTAGTTTTGAACCTCAATAACAGTGTCCTAAGGTAGGTGATTGATCAAGATACAACCTATAAGATTTGGACCAAACAAGAAGGCTTCTTTGCCACAAAAGACCTTCCGAACAAGATGTTTTTGAGGGAAAAGTTCTTCACATTCAAGATGGACTCAGCCAAAACACTCACAGACAACCTAGACGAATTCAAGAAAATAGTGTCTGAATTCAAGAGTCTTGGTGAGAAGTCAGGTGATGAAAATGAAGCATATGTCCTATTGAATTCACTATCGAATGCTTACAAATAAGTGAAAAATGCTTTAAAGTATGGCAGAGAGTCAATTACTACAGATGCCATTATTTCAACATTAAGGACAAAAGAATTAGAGATTCAAGTCACCAAGAAAGAACAACCAAGTGTTGAAGGGTTATTTGTGAAAGGAAAAGGCAAGCCTAACCAGTCTAAGGGTGGAAAACAGCAAACAAATGAAAAAAAATAAGCCTAAAACCAAGCTAAGGTGCAATTATTGCAAGAAGAAATGTCATCTTATGAGAGATTGCTACAGTTTGAAAAGAAAGAATCAAGAAAAAGAGAAAGAACAGAAAGGAAAACAATCTGAAGCTTCTATAGTTGAGGGCTCCTACATCTATTCTGATGCTCTAGCCTCTACAAATGAAAAAGCCAACTAGGTAAGTCCCCTAGGAAAGCATGATCGAGTCTTAGATTCTGGTTGTACTTATCATATGACACCTTTTAGACCATGGTTCAACACATATAAAGAAACTGATGAAGAGTTGGCTTATATGGGCAACAATGAAGCTTGCAAAATAAAGGGAATTGGGTCAGTCTCTTTGAAACTCAAGGATGGGACAATAAAATTTTTGAGAATTGTAAGACATGTTCCTTTACTGAAGAGAAACCTAATTTTCCTAAGAATGTTGGATACTATGGGCTGTGAGTATAGGGGAGAATGTGTAGTTTTTGAAATAATCAAAGACTCTAAAGTAGTCTTAGTTGGTGAGAAGGTCAATGATCTTTATGTTGTGTTGGTTATTTTCAGTTAGTTGTGAAATCTCATTAGTGTGTGTTTTTACTTTTGTATCCCTTTACTTCTTAACCTCTTAGCAGAGTTCTCTCCCTCTTTAAATAGCCTTGTTGCTTCTAGCTCTATGTGAGTTTTTCCAATATTCTTGTACTCTATAAAGAAGTAATGCTGAGTATTTCTTAAGTGGATGTAGGCAACTTTTTAGGCCGAACCACTCTAATCTTTCTGTTTTCTTTTACTCTGTTTTCTTTCCCCTTCTATCAGTTCTTTGGCTCGGTGATAGTTCTTGTTTTCTTTCCATCCTTTCCAAGTGCATCTTTGAATAACAATGGTATCAGAGCTTGTGCCATTCAAGAATCTCAATCTTGCTCTCTTTTGATCAAGTATGGCAGTAGCAAGATTTGAGATAAACAAGTTGGATGGCAAAACTAATTTTGGGCTGTGGAAGGCAAAAATCAGAGCAATTCTTGGCCAACAAAAGTCCATTAAGGCTCTTGAAGATCTAAGTACATTCTCAGCCACGATGACAGCAGACGAAATAGAAACCAGGGAGACAATTGCATACAGTACAATAATCTTGAACTTAAGTGACAATGTGCTCAAACAAGTCATTGATGAAGAAACCGCCTTTAAAATCTGGAGTAAGCTTGATGAGCTATATGTCTCCAAAGACTTGTCTAATAAAATGTACCTTAGAGAGAGGTTCTTCACCTGCAAGATGGATGCCACCAAAACACTCTCTCAAAATCTTGATGAATTCAAGAAAATTACCTCTGAATTCAAGAACCTTGGTGAGAAGATAGGAGAAGAAAATGAAACTTTCATTCTCCTAAACTCATTATCGGATCAGTATAAAGAAGTGAAGACAACCTTAAAATATGGTAGGGAATCTATCAAGACAGATGCTATAATATCTGCTATAGGAACAAAAGAGATGGAGCTTCTCAGCATACACAAAGAAAGCCAAAGTGGTGAAGGTCTGTATGCAAAAGGGAAAGGAAAGAACAAGAAATATAACAATGAAGAAAAAGAAAATTTCAAACCAAAATGCAATTACTGCAAGAAAGAAGACCATTTGAAAAAGGATTGTTATTCTCTCAAAAGAAAAAAAATGAGAAGAATAAGAAGTCCAAACAACAAGACACCACTACAGGTGAAAATTATTTCTTCTTCTCTGATGCTCTCACAGTTACAGGAAAGAAGGAAGATAAAGAAGATTCTCAATCAATTCAAGATTGGGTCTTGGATTCAGGGTACTCATTCCATATGACACCACAAAAGGGATGGTTTTGCACCTATAAGAAGTGGAATGGTGGAAAAGTTTATATGGAAAACCATGATACTTGTGAAATCATTGGCATAGGTTCTGTTTCTTTAAAACTTGAAGATGGATCAACTAAACTCATTAGGAACGTTAGACATGTTCCATCCTTGAAGAGAAACTTGATATCTCTTGGAATGCTTGATACAATAGGCTGTCACTAGCAAGGCCATGAGGGAAAACTATGCATCCTTAAAGACTCCAAAACAATTCTAGTTGGTGAGAAGAGGAATGGTGTCTTTGTCATCAAGAATGTTCAGATGACATCCTTGACATGTGTAGCAGAAGACAGCACTTTATCTTAAGGAGACCTGTGGCATAAAATGCTATCTCATATAAGCTCCAAAGGTCTACAGGAACTATCCAAACAAGGTATACTTCCTGATGGTGTTGTTGCCCAAATGAAATTTTGTGAACATTGCATATTGGGAAAGGCCAAAAGACAAAGTTTTCAAAATTCAAAACATCGAGCTGCTGAAATCTTATCCTACATTCACTCGGATCTTTGGGGCCCAGCGCAAACTCCTTCACTTGGTGGTGCAAGGTATTTTCTAACCTTGATTGATGATTACTCTAGGAAAAGTTGGATTTTCTTCTTAAAAACTAAAGATCAAGTCTTTGAGAGATTTAAAGAATGGAAGATTTGCGTGGAAAAACAAACTTCTAAGTCAGTAAAATGCTTAAGAACTGACAATGGCTTAGAATTTTGCAATGAAGAGTTTGACAGCTACTGCAAAAGGGAAGGAATTGTAAGGCACAGAACAGTTAGACACACCCCTCAACAAAATGGTGTAGCTGAAAGGCTCAATAGAACTATTATGGAGAGGGTTCGGTGTCAACTTTCTGATGGTCTTGTACATGAAAAGTTCTGGGCTGAAGCTGCTTCATACACCATTCACACTCTCAACAGATGTCCCCATCACTCTCTTGACCTATTAACACCCAAGGAGATGTGGACCAATAAGGCTCCAAACTTAGATCATTTGAAGATATTCGAATGTGTTGGCTATGTACATCAAAACCAAGGCAAACTAAAGAACAAGTCAGTAAAATGTATGTTTGTTGGTTTTACAGAAGGAGTGAAAGGCTATAGGTTATGGCACCCAGTTGAGAAAAGATGTATAAACAGCAGGGATGTCATTTTCAGAGAAGAAGAGATGTTCAACTCTCAAGAGCTTCAATCCGAAATAATTACTCAGAAGAAGTCTCAAATCGAGGTGGAGCATTCTCTTGAGCCTACTGCAATAGCTCCTTCATCTTCACAGGATCCATCCACTTCAGAAACTCACCCTGAGATGGGTGACGAAATGGCAGAAGAAGAGCAAACAGATTTGTCAGACTATACTCTTGCAAGAGACAAAACAAGAAGACAGACTAAGACCCCTGCCAGGTATGCTGATTACAATTTGGTCTCATGTGTTTTAAGTGCAGAAGAATATGTAAATGATGTGGAACTTGGAAGTTTTGAGCAAGCTATAAGTGGTCCTAATTCAAGAAACTGGATCAATGCTATGAATGAAGAAATGGAATCCCTTATCAAGAATGATACTTGGTGCCTTACGCCCCTTCCAAAAGGTTACAAACCTATTGCTACCAAGTGGATTTTCCAAATTAAAGATGGAATTCCAGGAGTTCAACCACCAAGGTTCAAAGCCAGATTGTGGCAAAGGGGTTTACTCAAAGAGAAGGGATAGACTATAATGAAATCTTTTCTTATGTGGTGAAGCAAACATCTCTAAGATTACTGTTATCCTTTGTTGTCCAACATGAGCTTGAGCTTGATCAGCTTGATGTCAAGACAGCTTTCCTTCATGGTCATTTGGAAGAGAAGATCTTTATGGAGCAACCTCAGGGCTATGTTAAAGAAGGGAATGAGAACCTGTTCTGTTTTCTTAAGAGATCCATTTATGGTCTCAAACAATCACCCCGCTGCTGGTACAAAAGGTTTGATGACTACAAGACAAGGATTGGTTTCAAAAGAAGGTCAGTTGACAACTGTGTCTATGTGAATTCTCAGTCTTATAGAGAGAAGGTGTTTCTTCTATTGTATGTAGACGATATGTTGTTAGCTGCTAAGTCAAAAGAAACTCTAAACCAAGTCAAACAACTTCTTAAAAGGGAGTTTGAAGTTAAAGACTTAGGAGAATCCAGAAAAATTCTTGACATTGAAATAAATCGAGACAGAAACAGTTTTGTTTTGACTATCAGTTAAAGCACATATTGTGAAAAAATTCTGAAGAGATTCAACATGGAAGATGCTAAAAAGGCCACTGTTCCTTTGGCCTCTCATTTCAAATTGTCTGCAGAGAATTGCCCAAGGAAGGAAGATACTAAACACCTTGCTGAGATGTCCAAAATCCCATACTCTCAAGTTGTAGGAAGTCTAATGTATCTAATGATATCCACTAGGCCTGATTTGTCCTATGCTTCAAGCCTTGTAAGCAGGTATATGGCAAATCCTGGTAAAAGACACTGGGAAGCTACAAAATGGATTCTTAGGTACTTGAACTATTCAAAGGAGTCCAAACTAACCTACAAGGCTAATGATCGACAGAAGCATGTGCTCTATGGGTTTGTTGACTCTGACTTTGCAGGAGACTTGGACAAACAGAGGTCGTTATCAGGTTATACTTTCTTGTTAGGAAGAAATATACTAAGTTGGAAGGCTTCTCTTCAAACCATGGTGGCTCTTTCAACAACAGAAGCTGAGTTCATTGCTTTATCTAAAGCAACTAAGGAAGGGTTGTGGCTCAAGTCACTTCTTAAAGATTTTGGTATCAACCAAAAGACTGTACAAATTTTTTGTGACAATCAGAGTGCAATCTATCTCTCAAAGAACAATCAGTTTCATAATCGGACAAAACATGTTGATATCAAATACCATTTTGTTCAAGAAGAGATAGAAAGAGGAGAGATTGAGGTTTTGAAAGTTTATACTTCTGAGAATGCTTCTGATATGCTCACAAAGCCAGTAGCTAAGCAGAAGCTTCAACATTGCTTAAAATTGATAGGGCAAACCCTATCAGACCAAGATTAAGAAGTTTCTTTCTTCCTCTGCTCAGCACACCTATTCATTTCAAGGTGGAGAATGTTGGTTATTTTTAGTTAGTTGTGAAATCTCATTAGTGTGTGTTTTTACTTTTGTATCCCTTTATTTCTTAACCTCTTAGCAGAGTTCTCTCCCTCTTTAAATAGCCTTGTTGCTTCTAGCTCTGTGTGGATTTTTCCAATATTCTTGTACTCTATAAATAATTAATGCTGAGTATTTCTTAAGTGGATGTAGGCAACTTTTTAGGCCGATCCACTTAATCTTTCTGTCTTCTTTTACTCTGTTTTCTTTCCCCTTCTATCAGTTCTTTGGTCTCGGTGATATTTCTTGTTTTCTTTCCATCATTTCCAAGTGCATCTTTGAATAACATGTTGTAAGAGGAATGGAGATGTTAAATGGGGCCTATACAGTAACAGAGACAGCCTTGAAAGAAGCTGATTTGTGGCACGAAAGGCTGTCACATATCAGTACTAAATGTATGCAAGCTCTTTCTAAACAAGGGATTCTACCCCAAGGCATTAGTGAACAACTATTCTTATGTGAGCACTGTATAATTGGTAAGGCTACTAGGAACAACTTTACAAAGGCTCAGCACTCTACCAAGGACATTTTAGATTATGTCCATTCAGATCTATGGGGGCCAGCCTCGACTCCAAGCCTAAGTGGCTCAAGGTACTTGCTATCTCTTACTGATGACTTTTCAAGAAAAAACTGGGTATATTTTCTAAAAACTAAGGATCAAGTTTTTAAGAAGTTTAAAGATTAGAAAATGCTAATTGAAAGGCAAACTAGTAAGAAAATAAAGTATCTGACGACAGACAGTGGATTGGAGTTTTGTAATGAGGATTTTAACAAGTTTTGTAATGAAAATGACATAACTAGACATATGACTGTGAGATATACTCCACAGCAAAATAGTGTGGCTGAGAGGTTAAACATGACTATCATGAAAGGGTAAGGTTCTTGTTGTCTGATGCTATCCTAAATGAAAAGTATTGGGCTGAAGCTGCTGCATACACTATTTACACCCTAAATAGATGCCCACACATTTCTCAAGAATTTCTTACACCTGAAGAAAAGTGGTCCAACCACCCTTCTAATCTAGATAACCTAAAAGTACTTGGTTGTGTTAAATATGTGCATCAAAACTTAGGAAAACTAAAGGCAAGAGGGCTGTCAAATGTATGTTTGTTGGTTTCACTGAAGGGACAAAAGGCTTTAAGATGTGGCACCCGATTCAGAAAAGATTCATAATAAGCAAGGACATCACCTTTAGAGAGAAAGAGATGTTTATGCAAAAGGAAAAGAAGGAAGAGGAGAAAACTGAATCATCCATCACAAGAATTGAGGTGGAGAAACCCAGTGACCAACCTACTGAACCAAACCCTCAAAGAGAATTAGAAGAAGAAGAGGAAATAACAGAGGAGCAGACTGAAATTATAGATGCTCAACCTGATTTGAGTCAATACTCTTATCTAGGGACAGACAAAGGAGAGTTATAACTCCTCCAGTTAGGTATACTGAAATAAACTACATGAACCTAGTGCTTAATGCTATTGTGGCTCCCACTGACCAAGAACCAACTACCTTTGAAGATGCTATAAGTGGTCCTGATGCAAGGAGTTGAACTGAAGCCATGAATGAGGAAATGCATTCATTAAGTGTGAATGATACTTGGTCCCTAGCACCTCTTCCTAAAGGATGCAAACCAATAGCATCCAAGTGGGTTTTCAAACTAAAAGAAGGAGTTGCCACTGAACAAAAGCCTAGCTATAAGGCTAGGTTGGTTGCAAAGGGCTTTACACAAAGACAGGGGATAAACTATTTAGAGATATTTTCTCCAGTGATCAAACAAACTTCTATTAGACTTCTATTATCTATGGTTGCTTAAGACAATTTGGAATTGGATCAACTAGATTTAAAGACTGCCTTTCTTCATGGGCATCTAGAAGAGACAATTTACATGGTGCAACCTAAAGGTTTTGAAGAAAAAGGGAAGGAAGGTCTCTATTGCCTACTCAACAAGTCAATCTATGGACTTAAACAGTCCCCAAGGTGCTGGTATAGAAGATTCAATGACTACATTGCTAGCATTGGCTTTCAAAGAAGCTCCTATGACATATGTGTGTATGTTAACACATCTTCTTACAAGGATAAAGTGTTCCTACTCATATATGTTGATGATATGTTACTAGTAGGGAAGTCCAAGCAAGACTTGACTCATGTAAAAAATCTCCTAAAGAGAGAATTTGACATGAAGGACTTGGGTAAGGTAAGCAAAATCCTAGGAATAGAGATTCTAAGGAACAGAGATCAATCTTTCATAAGCATTAATCAGTCAAGCTACTGTGAAAAAATAATAAAGAGATTCAACCTAAGCAATGCTAGACCTGTTACCCTACCTATTGCTCAACACTTTAAGCTGTCTTCGACTAACTCTCCTAAAGAATCTGACACAGAACATCTAAATCAGATGTCTACAATACCTTATAGTCAAGCAGTTGGCAGCTTATTGTACTTAATGATCTCCACAAGACTGATCTCTCCTATTCAGCTGGCCTAGTAAGTAGATATATGTCCAACCCAGGTAAGAGACACTAGGAGGCCACTAAATGGATTCTGAGATATCTGATTTGGTCAAAAAGTTCTAAACTAACTTATCAGAAATCATAAGAATAAAAAATGGATTTATATGGGTATGTAGATGCAGACTATGCAGGAGATTTAGATAACAGAAGATCTTTAACAGGCTATATATTTCTCTATGGTCGTAATCTCATCAGCTGGAAAGCATCATTACAACCTATAGTGGCTCTATCTACAACAGAGGCAGAATATATGGCTTTAACAGAAGCAATAAAAGAGGGACTATGGCCCAAAGGACTAATGAAGGACTTTGGTTTAAATCAAACAGTAGTTAAAATTTACTGTGATAACCAAAGTGCAATCCACTTGTCAAAAAATCCACAGTATGACACAAGAACAAAACATATTGATATTAAGTATCATTTTGTGAGAGAAACAATTGAAAGTGGAGAAATCGAAGTTCATAAGGTTCATAACTCTGAGAATGCTGCTGATATGCTGGCGAAGCCTATTACAAAACTCAAACTCCTGAAATGTCTTGAGTTAATAGGCTTCGACCTACCAGAGACAGGGTAAAATTGTCAGAAATTGGAAGGATTAAAGTTTGCATGCGTTGGATTCAAGGTGGAGTCTTGAAGTTTATGATTCCAACGGCTAGTTTTACACTGTATCTTTAACAAACTTATTAACTTGTAACTGATCTATGTAAACTATAAATATAGATCAGATCTAAAAGAAAGTGAGAGAGTTATTTTTGTAAAAGTGTACCGAACTTATCCTTGAAAATCTTCAAGAAAAAGGACGTTCCCATGGATGTAGACTGATTTTGGCCGAACCACGTAGTTGCTGTGTTCTTCTTCCCCTTTCATTCTTCAGTCGTGCGTATATCATTTTCACCTCATCAAAGTTGCCATTGGAGAGAAGTTTAAGAGTTAGAGAGAGAGAAAAATAGATATGCAAGAAGAAAAAGAATTTTTTTGTTCAAATGAATTTCATCAAAACCAAATTGAATTTTTGAGTAAAATTTTCTCTTACACACGTGTTAATTTCCAAGGCAGTAGACGTGACCATTTTTCCTTCTTTCATTTCACCTAACTCACATTAATTGGACTTCCATTCATCAGCTTTCTTCTCAACTTAGGCATGAGACATTAAAAACAGCCTAACGGGGTGCTAATTTTTTTTTTTTGGGCTTTTTAGTTATATATTAAATAAAAAATTTAAATATCTGAATAGTTCTTATAGAATAATAATACATAAATTTTATATTACCACAAATGCATAGTTTCGTCATCCATACAAATATAACGAACCTAAATGACTATTCAAGATTTACAAACCAAAGTATTAATTGTTTTAAAAAGTTTGCTGAAAGTGTTCTAACAAAAAGAACCTAATTGTTTTAACCATTCAAGTTTAACAAACCAACCATAACAAAAATGAAGGCGTTACTCGCAGGTCATACATATCATGTCACTCCTTTGCATAAATTTTAAATACAGCATTTCAAATCAGTTAAATAAAGACAAAACGTAAAATTGCCAATGACTATAAAATTAATTAAATGATTATAATTTCAAACTCATATATATAAACTATATCGATATTATAACTAAAGTTTAACTAAATCCACAAATAAAACTAAATCAAGCAAACAATATAACATAACACTATACAAAAACAATCCACACTTGTTCTAAATATATAATCCATGTAAACCATACCTCACAACAACAATCTCACTCACACACCCACTCCCACACTCAAAATACACTCACACTTGCACCATTTTAGCATCTTCAATTCAACAACACAAATAACTCAAATTCTATTAATCCTTTCACTTGATTCTCCCCCCACCCCACCCATAACTAATTTCAAGCACATACAACAGACACACAAACACATACTAATTTCAAGCACACTAACTCACTGATAGCAGCTATCACTGATAAATTTCTATAAGTGATAGAAATTTTTATCACTGATAGACTTCAAAACTAAAAATTTCGTACTTGGTTTTTTTGTGTGTCTTCAATGGGTTTTTTGGACATTTTTTATGGACTTTAGGTAAATTTGGCTATATTTACAATTAGTTTTAAGTTTTGCTATTTTTTCAATATTTTAGCCTCATTTTGATGTAAGAAGCCCAAAATATAATGAAATAGTTAAATTTCTATAACTTTTAAAAGTTAAAATTTAATATTACGACGTTATAATTTTTCCAATTTAAATATATTACAACATACGTGGTCTAGGGGTAATGAGTGTTCATTTTAAGGGTGGGAAAACTAGGGTGGGGATGGGGATAGGAAATTGTCCCCGTTTACCCAACAAGGAGAATTTCCTCCCTGCTCCCTCTCCTCCATTCCTCGTGTAATCAAAGATTAGGGGTTAAATGGGCATCTCTAGTTATTTTTGGATGAACATCGTGTGAGACTTATAATTGTATCAATTGAACTCTTAAACTTTCATAAGCGAATCAATTTAGACTCTCAATTAATTTTTTTTAAAAAAATTATCCATGCATAAACTAAAATCATTACTTTATTAACTTGACATTTGAAGAAGTCTATATACGTGTAAAAATTAAATGGATGAATGGTTTTCAAATGTTATCTTAATAAAATGTTATAACTTAATTCATTTATAATAATTTTGAAATTTAATTAAAATAATTATATGTTTTACACTATATTTTTCGAACTAAGTTTGATGAGAAAGTTAATTGATAAATTTACGAAAGTTCAAGATTTAAATTGTTATAATTATTACTTCAATGTTTAAATTGATATAACCTAAAAATTTAGAGGTGCAAATTGATATTTTAATTTTCCAAAAAACTACTATATACACTTTTGAATGTTCATCAACCAAACAATTATAAAATTGAAAGTTTATGAAATAAACTTGTAAAAGTGAACGCTCCATTTTTTTAAAAAACGTTTTTATTCCTCCACAAACAATAGTCATCTCTTTTTCAAGGCCATAAGCTTAATCATTAAATTTTAAAAATTATTGAGGCTAAACCACCAGTAAAAAAAAGGTTTAATTATTCAAAATTCCCTTAGCTTTGACATTTATTTAAAAATAATCCTATACTTTCAAAAGTAACAATATTATCTATGAACTTTCACAAATATTTCAAAAGTACGTATTCATGGAGTAGAAATTCTTTAAAAATTTAGATGAAAATTGAGATATGAAATGGTGTGACATTGATAACCACTTGTTGGAGATTTGACTGGCTCTCTATTTTTCTAAGGCAAGTTTCTGGTGGGTTTCACAATTGTCACAAATGATGTTTTAAAATCTACCTCAAACAAGTCGTATTTACTGTAGAATATTTTTATTTCCTAATCTAGATTTTTTCATGCAGAATATTTTTATTTCTCAAACTGGAAAATTTTAGCAAAAATTGATAGATTTTTTAAAATTTTTTTTTATGGTGAAGCATATTGTGTAAAAAAGGAAAATATTTTGTATGAGAACTCTTTCCTTATTTGACCTGGGTTGTTAAAAGAAAAACTGCTGCCCTTTCTTAGTGCTGTCGCATTTGTTTATTTTCTCAGAGAGTTTTTGTTCTTGGTGGCCGAACCTGTGCATCATTGTGTTTCGATCTTTTCTCACTGTGTTTCCAATGTGCAAGTTCATCATTTGACAATCTCGAAACCTTGAAGATAATAACTGTCTTAGGGGGAGCCTTAGACATTACTGCAGATAATGAATTCTCCATCTTAGGGGAACCTAAGATTAATCAGTGAAGGGAGTTCACTAAGTGACAAGGAAGACAATAAAGCTGAGAGGAGTCTCACACACTGTCAGAACCGAAGTGTTCATCACTAATATTATCACACTTAGGGGGAGCCTAAGTACAATTGAGAGGGAGTCTTGCATCTAGGGGAGGCTAGGTAATATATTTAGCAAGTTAAACTCTACAAGAGTCTCTGTTGAAGTTGTTACTTTATAGATATGTACTTTGTTGTAAATGTTTAACTCTTTAATATTAGTGGATTATATTTTCTAGGCACACTGCCCTCGAGACGTAGGTGATTTTTCACCAAACTGGGTTACCAACTTCTGTGTGCAATTATTCTTTTGCTTGTAGTTAGTTTTGTGGTTGTCACTGTGTGTGTCTATGCTTTGTTTAACAACTATTGTTTGAAGTGGTGAGGTATCTTATAGCTTTTTCAATTGGTATCAGAGTGGGACACCTTTATCTCAAGTGCATCGATCAAGAATAGAATCAAAGAAGATGACTCCACCACTCAACCACCAGTTCTAAATGGAACTAGCTACTCCTACTGAAATGCCAAAATGACTACATTCTTGAAGTCCCTTGATAACAAAACATGGAAGACTGTCATAGCTGGATGGTCTCATCCAATTATGAAAGGTGCAGATGAAACAAATATTTTAAAACCTGAATCACAATGGACAGAGGCTGAAGATGAAGCATCTCTGGGAAATTCTCGTGCATTGAATGCCATATTTAATGGTGTTGATCACAACATATTCAGACTCATCAATACATGTGTCTCTGCAAAGAAGGCATGAGATATTCTATTAGTGGCTCATGAAAGAACCTCCAAAGTAAAGGTGTTAAGGCGACAATTGTTGACATCGAAGTTCAAAAATCTTAAAATGCACAATGAAGAATCAATAACTGATTTCAATGTTCGCTTGTTGGACATTGTAAATGAGTCGTTCGCCTTGGGAGAGAAAATATCAGAAGAAAAACTTGTTCGAAAGGTGCTTAAATCTTTACCTAAGAAATTTGATATGAAAGTCACTGCAATCGAGGAGGCTAACGACATATCAAAGTTGAAAGTAGATGAATTATTTGGCTCCTTGCTCACTTTTGAGATGTCTCTAGATGGCATGCCTAAGAAGAAGAATAAGGGAATTACCTTGCAGTCTTCTTTTATTTAAGAACATGATGATTTTGATGGAGAATATGAAGAATCTCTTGTGAATTCTATCGAATTATTGTCTAAACATTTCAATTGAGTCCTTAAGAGATTTGGAAAAAGAATTAGCAACTTCAGCTCTAAGAATAATAAGGCTGGTAATGGTTCTCTATCCATTAAAAAGTTCAAGATGTAAAATGTCAAGAAAGATGTTGACAAATTAAATCTGGACCTTCAGAGAATCAAAAGGATTTTTTTTTTTAAATGTAGAGAATGTGAAGGCTATGGACATTTTCAGCCTGAATGTTTAACATTTCTAAAGCGTCAGAGTAAAAGATATGTGTTGACAATGTCAGATGAAGAGTCTGATGAAAATAGTGATTTTGAGGAAGATGTTAAAGTCCTTGTCAGTAATGTCACATATGAGAATCTAGATCTTGAGGTCTACTTTGGAAGTGATCAATGTGAGCAACATCCTGTCTGGTGATCCCTTATGTAGAGTTCTTTTTAACAAATGACAAGACGACCTGAAAGTGCTTGCAAGAATTGAGTCTCTAATAGAAGACAACCACCGACTCATGTCCACTATTGCTGACCTAAAGTGTGAACTGAATCAAGCAAAAGATGAAAGAGATTCAATTATTTGTGGTGATTGCCAATCAGGTAAGCAAAACTCATTCCTCACACAAACATATGACTCACTTTAGTTTATCTCGTATTTTGGAACTTCTTCATTTAGACCTTATAGGTCCTATGCAATCAGAAAATCTGGGAGAAAAACGGTATATTCTCGTTGTTGTTGATGACTTCTCCAGACACACTTGGGTACATTTTCTTCGAGAAAAGTCAGAGGCATTCACTGTATTTCAAGTCCTCTGTCTTCAGCTACAACGAGAAAAGGAGTTACATGTAATATGTATCAGAAGTGATCATGGTAGAGAATTTGAGAATTCTAAATTTGCAGAGTTCTATATTCCAGCTGAGATTCACCATGAAGTTTCAGCCCCAATTGATGCGAACACACTGCAAGTGTACAGATGAAGTTATAATATCTAAGATGGTTAAGTCCCAATATCGTTCCACTGAGGATCCAATTACGGGTTAATTGCCTAGCTATTCTAGAGTTAAATCAATTTTATTTGAGGATTCAAAATCGAGTTTGTGTTATGAAGATCTTGGAAGCAATAAAAAAAAGCAAAGTAAAGGTTAAAAAATCAAGAGATAAAGAGTGTTCTAGGGTATTGATTCATTATTTACTTCATCATGCAATATTGTAGAACTTCATAGAATTAGTTGCAAATCATATACCTAAGTCTAGAAACTTAAATTCGGATTATTTTCTATAAAAAAACAACCCTTTCTCATGCAACTTAAATGATTACTAACTTCTTGAAACTAAATTAAATCACATGGCATTAAGTCTAGTCTTTAGCAACTTTTGTTATTAACCTAACTATTTCTATGCGAAATTAATAACAATTCATAGTTATAGATCCGGCTAAACATGCAATCCATCAGATTGAATATCTAACCTAACGTGCATTAAAGACCAATCAATGAAGAATTAAGCATAATAACCATGAAAAGCATATTATTTACAACAATCCATAAAAGAGTCAACAACATTAGCACAACTTCATAAATAACTCCTCAATACTCTAAAACTAAACAGTTTAGTTACTCATAGTTCTAGAAAAGATATTGACATACAAATTGTTCTTGAAAAAGAGTAAAAGAAAGAGAGGACTAATAAAACTCTACTATCGAAGAGCCCCTTTGTTGTGTAGAAACCAGTAAGACTCCTTTGATTGATACCTCGGGAACTCGAACGACCTCCAAACACTCTCAAACTTAATTTCTCTCTTCTTCGTAGTAAACAGACTCAATTTTTCTCTAAGATTTTCCTGATTAAGGTTGTTGAACACCTCTAAATATATAGAAGTTCAGAAACTTGGAGCTCAATCACTTTAAAAGATGCAGAATTTGTAATTAAGAAAAGGCAGCGTTGCTGCGCTGGGTTTGAGCATCGTGACGCTCGAGAATTTCCAGTCACAGCGTAGTGCTACGCTTGCATTGAGCGTCACTGTGCTTGCCCAGCGCCATTGCACTCGCCCAACATCAATGCACTCCTAGAGGGCATAACTACACTTTGTCAATTGCCAAACTAGGTAGCTCTCAGGTCTGAAGCGTAATGGGGCAGTGTCGTGACGCTAGTGCTCTACGCTGGCTTGTTTTGTGAATTTTGACTTTTTATGACTTTTTCGTCCGATTTTGGCTCGGTTTGGTTCTTTTGACTTCTATAACTTATTTTTCTCATTAGTACATGAAAACCACTAGCAAACAACATTAAATCTAATAACAACACTCCTAAATTAAGAGCAAATAAAACACTTTTCAAGTGCTTTTCACCAATCACTCCTCAGCAGAACGGTGTGGTGGAACAAAAAAATAGGACTCTCCAGGAGATGACTCGGACAATGTTACATGCTAAGCATCTCTCATTACATTTCTGGGCTGAAGGTTTAAATACAACCTTTCATATTCACAATCGTGTTGTATTATGCCTAGGTACCTCGAGCACTATTTATGAAATATGGAAGAGGAGAAAACCAAATGTCAAAATTTTCATATCTTCGGCAGTACGTGTTACATTTTAGTTGATAGAGAAGGTAGACAGACATGGGATTCCAAGCCTGATGAAGGGATATTTCTGGGATATTCCATAAATAGTTGAGCTTACCGTGTTTACACTAAACGAACTCGATGTGTGATGGAGTCTATTAATGTTGTGATTAATGATGGTGCTGCCAAAATTGATTCTTCAATAGAGGAAGAAGAAAATACCAGTATTCTTCCACTTGTCAATACTGATGTCCCTACCATCCTTGATAATCAGAATGTTCTTAGGCAGGTTGAAGCGAGTAACAAACAACCATCCAGCAGGTTGCATAAAAAACATCCCTCTAGTAACATAATTGATGATCTTGAAGAAGGGGTGACAACCAGAAGGAAAGACAAAATTGATTACTTGGAAATGATTAGTAATATTTGTTTCTCCTCCGTTGTTGAACCAAAGAATATGAAAGAAGCTTTCCAAGATGAATGTTGGGTAAATGCCATGCAAGAAGAGCTATGGCAATTCGTGAGAAACAATGTTTGGCCTTTTGTCCCTAAGCCAGATTCTGTTAATGTGATTGATACAAAGTGAATATTAAAAAACAAGTCAAATGAGAATGATAATGTGACTAGAAATAAAGCACGACTTGTAGCTCAAGGCTACACCCAAATAGAAGGAGTGGATTTAGATGAAACGTTTGCTCCATTTGCTAAACTTGAGGCAATCAGATTTCTGCTTGGAATATCCTGCCTTCTGAAATTCAAACTGTATTAGATGGATGTAAAGAGTGCATTTCTGAATGGTTATCTGAATGAAGAAGTATACATAGAGCAGCCCAAAGGATTTGTGGATCCTTCTCATTCTGATCATGTTTATAAACTCAATAAGGATTTTTATGGACTCAAACAGGCACCTAGAGATTGGTATGAACGACTGACCCAATTTCATGTCGATAATGTGTATACTCAAGGAGAGTTGATAAAACTCTCTTTATTAAGAAATCCCAGAAGAAATTTGTGATTGTCCAAATTTATGTTGATTGTCTTCGAAGGGATGTCTTAGGAGTTGGTTGAGCTCTTTGTGAAACAAATGTAGACGACTTCGAAATGAGCATGGTAGGAGAGCTGCCTTATTTTCTGGGGTTTCAGATTAAACAACTCAATGAGGGAATCTTTATCTCTTAGAGTAAGTATGCCAAAAACATTTGTTAAGATGTTTGGCCTTGAAAAGGCTAGTACCAAATGAATCCAAGCTCCCACATGTCGAAATCTCCAAAGATTCAGAAGGGACTTTGGTTAATGAGAAGTTGTACAGAAGTATCATCGGAAGTCTACTCTATTTAACAACTAGTAAGCCTGACATTGCATTTGTTGTTGGTGTGTGCGCTAGATATCAGGCATGTATCAAGACCAGTCACTTGCTTAGTGCCAAGAGAATTATCAAATACATCAACGACACAAGTGACTATGAGTTATTGTATACTTTTGAAACAAGTAGCTCTCTGGTTGGTTACTATAATGTTGATTGGGTCGGGAGCTCAGAGGATGGGAACAGTACTTCTGGATGGTGCTTATTTGCAAGAAACAACTTGATCTAATAGTTTAGCAAGAAACAAAACTATGTTTCTTTGTCCACATCCGAAGAATATATATTACTGCTGGGAGTAGTTGCACTCAACTGATTTGGATGAAACAAATGTTACAGGAGTATGATGTCTCACAAGATGTCATGACGCTTTACTGTGACAACATGAGTGCAATCAATATTTCTAAAAATCCAGATCAATACAGCTGAACAAAGCATATTGACATCAAACATTACTTTATTCGTGACCTAGTGGAGAGAACAAATTTCGATGGAGCATATTTGTACAAAAAATCAAATAGCCGACATTTTTACAAAAGCATTAGATGCAGCTCGTTTCGAGGCCCTAAGAGTTGCTTTGGGCATTTGTGTCCTCAAGGCATAACAATTACTTTGTTGGGCTAGTTTGAGATATTTCTTAGCCCATCAAACTTGGAAGCCCAAGCATCTAATTATTGATAAAACTGTATTAATTACGGTTGGTGAAGGCGTGAGGAAGTTTCAGTGCCATCTAATTTCAAATTATTTTTTGAATTTGAATTGTTTATAGTTGAAGTGTGATAGGTGCTCGTTCGAAATCGTGGGTGTTCCTTGCTTTCAACATTTCCAAGGTAGTTACTTACTGTTGATTCTAGTGTCTTCCCTCCAAATGATAAGAACTAGACAAGGAACACATACTTCGACAACAAAATGGTGAGATATAAAGAAAAGGCCAAGAGAAAGTCAATTGTCGAAGAAGATGCTCCTTCGACCACTACAAACAAGTACGTCGTTCATGTTCATGGCTTCCCTGTTTCATTGAGTGAAGTTGGAGTCCCCCCACCTTAGGCAAAAAGAAGACGGTCTAGAGCAAGTCAACCTACTGAAACGAAAGGAAATGAAAAGGTGAGTTCTTCATCTCTCACAATGACTGATCTTATAGGAACTGGAGTGGAAATTTTACTACAAAAAGAAAAATTCACCTCTAATGATTCATCTGACCACATGCATGAGTTTATCGCATTACCTACAAATCCTAGAGATACTATCGTATCGTCTACGTATGTTTAAACGAAAGTTAGGGTTTCTAAGATTAGTACTGTGAATGATGATACTCCTACTTCTAACCCTGAAAATGTTGAGTATGATCTTCCTAATTCTAGTACGATTAATGAAATTTTTTTTATTGTTCCTAGCTCCACTGATTTAGAAATAGAGTGTTTGCTTGTTTCTGAAGAGAATGTTGTACATGATTTTGTTGACAAAGTAATTTATGAAACAATTGCTTCTTTGACCACACTAACTGAAATTTGTTCTTCTGATCATACTGCTGAGAATGTTGATCTTGATGTGCCTCCTAAAACCGTGCAACCTGGTGAGGAGGGTGTCAATGCTCCTTTTGAGATAAACATCATGACTGACTAAGGAAATGTAGTTGATGAAAATCTAAAGGATGTTGTATTGACTGATGTTGTCCTTGGTCCAAGTGAGTGGGTTCCTGAAAAACCCCTTAGCTCTACTAATGCTTCTGATGAAGACAATGATGATAATTAATGCTTCTCTTGCTGAGTTTCTATCAAAGAAAATTGAGGATGTTGGTGAAGGTGTAGCTCCTGATGTTGTTAAAGATGTTGGAGCTGATGATAGATCAGATGTTGATGCTTCTCTTGAGTCCACCGAAAATGATTCTCAAAAGTCTTCGTCTGAGGACCACTCTAATTGAGGTTTTTAGAGTAGCTCTAACAATGAGGACTCTGATAATACCTATGTAACTAGGGCATCAGCTAAAAGTAAGGGAAAATAGGCTACTAGATCTAACGGTCCTTCTGTTCCCCTAGACGGAGTGTCATTCCATTCTGTGGAGTGTGTCAGATTATGGAAATATGTTGTAAAGAGAAATATTGTCGATGAAAAAGAGTTTTCAGAGCGTCTTTAGGAGTGTCTGGAGCTTATGGAATTGTTGATGGATGTCGGGCTTGAAAAGATTGTGTTGAGTTTGGGGGCTTATTATCCCCAATTGATGCGTGAATTTTTTGTGAATCTGAACACTCTGGCTCACCATCTAGTCATCTCACTGTTCATCCCAAGCTCTTACAAGGATAACATGTTCCTGATTTAGACATTGCCACCATGGGCTCTCATGTTGATGGTCCTAGCCATGTGTTAATTGAATCTTTCTTTGGTAGCCGGGTTTTACAGTTGTTGTCCAATGAATCTAGGGATCTTGCCACCTTCTTGCAGCAGGTTCAGGACCGTAAATCTTAGGTCGATGATGTGTTGATGGTGATGCAGTCTGTTCTATCTAGACCTGATGGCCGTTCCTCTTCTCGAAGGAGGGGTTGATATTTTTGAAACCAGAAAGGGGAGACAGTTAGGGGGAGCTGGAGCTTGAAGACCCTTTTGACGTCCTTATTGACCTGTTGCTTTGTTTTGTGTTGTTTTGTTATTGTTGGATGTTGTTGATGGATTTCAGTTTTTGTTTAGAAATGACTCGGCTGATATTACTAATAATGTTTTGAACTTATTTCTGACAACTCTTATCTTTTGCTCTTTGGATGTTGGTTGATTTTTGTGCCTTTAAAAATATCAGCCAAAGGGGGAGCTTGTTGGAGATTTGATTGACTCTCTATTTTTTTAAGGCAGTTTCTGGTGAGTTTCACAATTGTCACAAATGATGTTTTAACATCTACATTAGACAAGTCGTATTTCCTGCAGAATATTTTTCTTTCCTAATCTAGATTTTTTATGCGAAATATTTTTATTTTTCAAATTGGAAAATTTTAGCAGAAGTTTATTGATGGATGTTTTTCTTTTATGGTGAAGCATATTTTGTCAAAAAAGAAAATATTTTGTATGGGAACTCTTTCCGTATTTGACCTTGAAAAGTGTTGCCCTATCTTAGGGCTACTGCATTTGTTTATTTTGTTAGAGAGTTTTTGATCTTGGTGGTCGAACCTGTGCATCATTGTGTTTTGATCTTTGCTCTTTGTATTTCTGTTGTGCAAGTTCATCAGTTGACAATCTCAAAACTTTGAAGATAATCACTGTCTTAAGGAGAGCCTAAGACATTACTTGAGAGAAGGAATTCTTCATCTTAGGAGGACCTAAAATTAATCAATGAAGGGAGTTCACTGAGTAGCAAGCAAGATAATCAAGCTGAAAAGAGTATCATACACTGTCGGATCTAAGGGGAGTCTATGTGTTTAGCAAGTTAAGCGTTAAAGATAAGTACTTTGTTGTAAATGCTTAACTCTTTAATATTAGTGGATTATTTTTCCTGGGCACACTGCTCCCCCAGACATAGGTGGTTTATCACCAAACTAGGCTACCAACTTCTGTGTGCAATTATTCTTTTATTTGCAGTTAGTTTTATGGTTGTCACTGTGTGTGTCTGTGCTTTCTATCTAACATCTGTTGTTTGAAGTGGTGAGATCTTATAGCTTTTTCAACATTGTTTTAGGTTATTGCTACACAATTCTAAATCTCGATTTTTGTTTGAAATTTTAAAGGATATCTATTCCACATGTAGTTTCAAAATATTTATGAAAGTTTATGGATACTATTGCCACACTTGAAAGTATAGGAATACTTTGAAAACAAATTATCATAAAGTTATAAAGTATTTGTTATAATTTAGCCTTAAAAAATTAAGTCGACTAAAATGTTAAAAAACTAAAGTATATATAACATTTTGAAAAAAAGTGTGTTAACATGAATTTAGTTGTTCCATCTGATTATGATATGTCTTTAGTTTTATAATTCTTTAATCTGGGTTTATAAAGAACCAACTTGCACTTAAACTTTCTTGATTGAGAATGGAGAAAAAAAAGATTTAAGTATAATTTTTTTTTATAACAGAATTAGAACTAAGTAAACACTGAGACTATAAAATAATTAATAATTGGGTGAATGGAAATTGGAAAACAGAAAGGCAAAGAAACTTTTCTTATACCTACCATGATTTGAACAAACACGTCATCAGTACAATTAGGCTTAGGCCACCACCCACCAATTGGAAAATCAAATCCTAATTTACCTACCCCTTACCAATCTTCCAATTATAGACTGAATTTCAGTTTTTATAATAAAAAAAAATTATTTTTTAATTATAAATTACTAATCAAATAGTTTAGATCCCGTTTGGTAATCATTTCATTTTTTTTTATTTTTGAAAATTAAGTCTATTTCCTCTCAATTTCTTCCAATGATATACACATTTCTTATATACAATAGTTGAATTCTCAGCTAAATTCTAAAAATAAATTTTTAAAAACTATTTTTGTTTTTTTGAGAAAATTACCTTTTTAGTCCCTAAGTTTTGAACAATATGTGTGCTTGGTCTTTGGGTTTTAAAAATGTACCTTTTTAGTCCCCAAATTTATAAGAATAGGTCCATTTGGTAATTCAAGGATTGAAAAAGTATATTTTGAAAACTCAGAGACCAAATGGACTTATTCTTATAAATTTGGGGACTAAAAAGGTACATTTTTAAAACTCAGGGACCAAACACACATATTATTAAGAACTTGGGGACTATAAAGGTAATTTTTCATTTTTTTTTTTAGTTTTCAAAATTTGGTTTGTTTTTTGAAAATCTTGGTAAAAAGTATATAACAAAGCATGAACTTTAGAGGTGGAAAGAGTATTTATAGTCTTAATTTTCAAAAATAAAAAAAATAAAAAACGAAATGGTTACCAAACGAGACTTTAATATTCTACCTCTACAATAACTATCTAACTATTTGACTCTTGGAATGGATGCATAATATTTTAAGTTGTTGAACAATGTCCAAGTAAAAAATATTTGTAGTTGAATATACATTTTCTTGCAATAAATGTATAGCTAACGTAAAATATTCTGAAAGTATATTTCAATTGACTTTCTAAGCGTTTAAATAAATGGTTACAAGTAAAAAAAAGTATTTATAAATCCTTAGAAAATCAATCCAAACGAGAGTTCACTTTGATCTGTTTCTATATTTATTACTAATAATATTTCAAGATAAGTGAAAACTATGTATGATAACGGAAAAGTATTTAAAAAATTTCTTTTTCTTCCTTTTTTTAGAAAGATATTAGAAAAATTTATATTTTAAACTATTGTTGTAAAAAAAAAAAAAACATTTTATTTTTAAGGGAGGGATGCCATTTTTCCAATCTCTCAAGGATACGCAGGAGTAAATATATAATATACGACTATGGGCTTGAATAATTATAAGGAAAATTTTTATAGATAAAAAAATGTCAAACTATTTACAGAAAATAGAAAAAAAAAGGATAAACATTGATAGACTTCTATCATTTCTATCACTGATAGATCTTGATAGACCTCTATCGATGTCTCACAACTATCTAAAAGTTTTGCTATTTTGTGTAAATAGTTTTTCTTATTTTTCTATTTTTAAAAATTTTCGTAACTATAACAATGAAATTGTAATTTCTTTTTAGAATTATAATTTAAATAATGGAAAATGAATTTAAATCTTACAAAGTTAAAAGGATATTAAAAATTTCTTCACTAGTTGTTGAAAAAAAAAAACTTTAAGTAAATAAAACCACAAGCTAATTGAAAATGAATTTTAATAGAATAAATGGACATGAGAGATTTGAACCTCTAACCACAAAGAAAATAGTACATGTCAATTATCGTGAGTTATTCATAAATAACTTTTTTTAAAAAAATTAGTTCACAAGGAGGAGATGATGTTGAACTCCAATTCTTAAGAAAACAATTAATATTTTACATTAAATTATATAGGGAGGACTTTTCTTCTCATAAGTCCATCTATTAATATTTAATAAAAACTAGTCAAAAGCACAAACTTATCAAATGTCTCTTCTTATAATTTAGTCAAAAAAATATAATTTTCTACCCCAAAATAGTCTTAAGAAGAGTGGTAATTACGTGAACTATTTAGTTGGATCACTTATGATGATTCCTTTAATCCAAACATAAATTTATCGATAAATGTCTCTTCTTATACAATAATCATTGTCAGAGAGTATTAATAATAATAATAATAAACTTACATTTATCATCAACTTAAACTTTTGAGTCATTCAATGATTTATCATGATATTGCAAGTGGTCTAAGAGGTCATGCGCTCAAACCTTAGTCTCAAGTGAGGGGAGTGTTAGATTATATAATATTAAATTTACTTTCATCCATCATCTTAAGCTTTTGGGTCAACAAAAATTAATTGTGTTCTAAAGATAGTTTTTTATTTACATTCATGCCCTTTTGAAAAGAATCACGAAATCAAATTAAATTCTGTTTATTGCTTTACCAGCTGAGAGATGTTTTAACTTATATTTCTATTAAAGTAATTTCTATTGCGGATGGACATATATTATTTTTGTTTGCTGATGTATACATTGACAAAAATAACCCTATTTACAACCAACTTATACATTGAATCAAGTCTCACATGCTCTACTTAAAGAAGTCAGAGGCTTGCATGAGCTCTTGGTAAACTTTTGACAAATGTAAATTTTATAGAGAAAAAACAAGGAGAAAGGAAAACACCCATTTGAAAGTTATAACATCAATGAAGAAATAGATGAAGTAGGTGGGAGTGAAATGTCTCCCCAAAAAATTACAAACAAGTAAAGTCCAATAAGCAAATTTCATTCTTGATGCTTATATAAAGCCATGAATGAACCAAGAAAATTCACTTCAAAACCTACTCCACTTTACTAGAGAGAAAAATTGAATCAACCAAAAGCTTCAAATGGCTTTGTCAGCAAAAAATTGGATTGTTTTTGTTGTAGCATTGTTCTTGTTCTCTAATTCTTCCTCCTCAGCCTTCCCTGGGGGAAAGAAACAAAAGAATAAGCCTTGTAAAGAGCTAATTCTCTACTTTCATGATATTATTTACAATGGAAAGAATGCAGGCAATGCCACTTCAGCCATTGTAGCAGCTCCACAAGGTGCAAACTTGACCATTTTGGCACCCCAATTTCACTTTGGAAACATAGTTGTTTTTGATGATCCAATTACTTTGGACAACAATCTTTACTCGAAACCAGTGGGTCGAGCTCAAGGGCTTTACATTTACGACACGAAAAACACGTTCACCGCGTGGCTTGGCTTCTCGTTTTCTCTAAACTACACGGCGTATAAAGGCACCATCAACTTCGCTGGAGCTGACCCGATCATGGTGAAGACTAGGGATATCTCCGTCGTTGGCGGCACCGGAGACTTCTTCATGCACCGTGGTGTTGCTACCTTAATGACTGACGCTTTTGAAGGAGAAGTCTACTTCCGGCTCCGAGTTGACATTAAATTCTATGAGTGCTGGTGATTTTTATCACCTCATATTTATCAAACAACAAACTATCATTTTGTTCTTTCTATCCTCGTATTTTATGTGATGTAATGTTCTTAAAAAAAACGGTTTTGTTGTTTGTTGGGCATTGATGAAATTTAGACCATGTCGCAAATTATTGGTCAAATAAATGTTGTGATGAAAGACTTTGGTCTTAAATCGTAGTGTTTTTTCTTAATCTTTTTGGTGTAGCTTCACTGGTACAAATATGGACTTTAATCGTCATTGAAAAACTAACATTATAGCAATACAATATCAATTGAAAACCAATATTGAAGATCATGTTATTAAAGGTTTTCACTGTCGGTTTTCCACCAACATTATAGATGACCAACATTTAAATGCCAGTTACCTTCAAGTTGGTTTTCAACGGGCATAGAATACCATTTTTAACGATGGTTTTTTACCTACTTTATGTTATTAATTGTTTGATATTAAATGTTTGTCATCATTTTGTTTATTGTTTACACACATGCAAATTAATAATATTTTTCCTTTTTTATATTTTTTTGAGAAATTATAATATTTTTCTTTTACTTGTACCGGCACAAAATAAAATCTTAATTATTTTTATATATACAACTCAACTTTCAACAAATACAAAAATTATATAACAAAGTCAAAGACATTGTTGGGCTAGAATGCACAAGGACCACTCCTATTAACAAAATAAACCAACATGTTCAAAAGATTATAAAGATAAAAGAATCTTTAAAATATGTCAACAACATAATTGAGGTAGTCTATGTAAATCCAAATCTATACAGCCAATCAAAGCATCACATAACTAGTAGCCAATTTAACTAGTATTCTAAAGATGCAAAATAATAATAATAATAATAAGGTTAAAAAACACTTTTAGTCTCTAAACTTTCATGAAAGTAACAATTTAGTCCATGAACTTTGATCTGTAACGATTTAGTCCATATAATTTCCATTTTGTAACAATTTAGTCCCTGAATTTTAGTATGTAACAATTTAGTCCTTACACTTTCAAATTTGTGACAATTTAGTCCCTAACTAATTAAAAAAATCATCAAAATTATATGTCAATTTTTATTACTTTATGATGTGTAGACTTTGTATTATATAAAAATATTGAGTCTCTAATTAGGTTATCGGTTTATTTATGCAAGAAATTTTATTAAATCTTAACCCTAATTTCTATAATAGGGACTAACTAGTTAAAACATTTTAAGTACAGAGATTAAATTGTTACATAGTAAAGTTCAAGGACTAAACTGTTACAAAAATGAAAGTACAGGGACTAAATCGTTACAACCAAAGTTCAAAGACTAAATTGTTACTTTCATGAAAGTTTAGGGACCAAAAGTAATTTTTAAAATAATAATAATAATAAGGAAAATTTTCACATATATAAAAAATGTCAAACTATTTACATAAAATAGCAAAAAAAATACTGATAGACATTGATAGACTTCTATCAGCATCTATCAACACTATCTAAAAATTTTGCTATTTTGTGTAACTAGTTTCCCTTTTTTTTCTATTTTTAAAAATTGTCCTAATAATAATAAAAATAATCTCAAGCATTCCATTGTCGAAATGATGATTGTTTTACAACCGCTTGTTTTGCATTTTTTGGGTTTATGCAGAACACAAAAACATCTTAAAGAGAGAAAAATTAAGAACCCTCCCAATCTCACACACACTTCAAAATACATACTTAAAATTTCCCCTTAACATTAATAACTTATTCAACATAATAACATTAACGATTTCAAGTTTATTACAAAACTGAAAGAACCTAATTAAACCTAAACAACTACCAAACAACAGGCTATTTTCAGAATAATCAAACAAACCAGTTCTATTACTTAAAGTAACAAATCCAACTTGATTCTATCGTTTTATACCTTTTAAATTTTAGAGTTTTACTAAAATTTTAGCCCAGTCAATCCCAACTCCCTTTTCTTGACAAATTGATAAGTTTTTTAATACCAAACCAGATTGCCCGATGAAACATACCAAGAAAACTAAATTAAATCAACGAAATCATTATCGATTTTATATCTTATGAAACCAAATCACCAATATTTTTTAATAATTTTGATGACTATCCACCTTAAAGATCAGAACTAGAGTTTGAACATAAAACAATATTTAATCACATGCTGACATATGTAATTAGGAAAATAATAAGAATAAATAAATAAATAACGCAAGTAGTGAATAATAATAAACAATATTTACCAGTAAGAGATGTTGGATAAATAATTTTTAAGAAAACTCCTTATTATTCAAGAAGTTTCTTGGAGACAATTTTGGGTCATTGGATCTTATACTTTGTAAGGCCAAATTGTGGCCCTTAGATCTTTCACATTGATCAAGGGCAAATTCGAGCTATTGGATCCTTCACATCTATCGAGGATAGTTTGGAGTCATTGGATTAGCTTGATGGCCAAGTTTCTTTGGACTATAAATAGGTGGGGACCCATGGTTGCCAAACCATCCCAAAATCTCCAACAAGTGAGTGAGAGATAAAATAGAGAGAGTTTCCTTTTATAAGAGAGCTTTGTATTCCTCTATAAGAAAGAAAGTTTGCAACTCCTATTTTATAATAGTGGAATTCTTCTATCCTTGTCCATGGTTTTTACCCTAATTTGTTTAGGGGTATTCCACGTATAATCACTATGTGTTATTCTCTCCCTTCTTCTTCATTATTATTATTCTCAATCTATTTTAGCTACAATTTTACTCTATTCGATCATAGTCCCTTTTGCGTAACAAGTGGTATCAGAGCCTAGTTTAATTTTAAGTGTGAATTTCTACTTATCGTATGCTCTGTGGTTGCCACTAATAGGTGGATCCTCCACATCAGAAAATAAGTTAGATATTTTGCACCTGAATTAAAAGGCACGATCGAGGATTGTTTATAGTTCGTGATAGAAGTAATGGCGGCAAAGTTCGAGATTGAGAAGTTCAACGATGTGATTACATAGCATATAAACATGATGAATACTCTATTTTCTCAACTTACATTGTTGGGTCATAAAATAGAGTCAAATGAACGTGCTAAACTCCTACTTCAAAGTCTCCCTGATTCGTATGATCAACTTGTCATCAATCTAACAAATAATGTTCTCATCGACTATCTAAGCTTTGATGATATTGCAGCTGTTGTCCTAGAAGAGAAAAATCGGTGCAAGAACAAAGAAGATAAGTTGGTAAGTTCACAACAAGCAGAAGCATTGAAGGTGACAAGAGGCAGGTCAGCGGAGCGTGGCTCAAGTGGAAGCCAAAATCAAGGAAGGTCAAAATCAAGAAGTAAGAAGAACATGCATGAAGTGCTATAATTGTGGAAAGAAGGGACATCTGAAGAATGATTGTTGGAATCTAAGCAATAAAGATTCCAATCCTCAGGGAAATGTAGCAAGCACCTTAAATGAAGGTGGTGCCTTGTCTTGTGAAGCAGTGACAACTTCAGAAGGCAGAAAAAGAATGACTGATGTATGGTTCTTTGACTCAGGAGCCCCTTATCATATGACTTCTCGTCGTTCCATCATTATGAACCTATCTCAGGAGGATTTGTGTTCAGCTGTAATGATCATGCCTTGAAGATTGTCGATATTGGAACTATCAAGTTGAAGCTCCATGATAATACAGTTCACACGGTTCAGCAAGTGCGACATGTAGAAGGCTTGAAAAAGAACTTGCTCTCATTAGGTCAACTTGATGACCTTGATTGCAAAGTTGTAGTTAAGAAGGGAATCATGAAGGTGATTCGAGGTGCGCTTGTACTTATGAAGGGAGAAAAGGTGAATGTAAACTTGTACATGTTGGAGGGAGAAACTTTGCAAGAAGGAGAAGCATCAGTTGCTTTAAGTAGTCCAAGTGAAAAGCTCTCAATGATGGACTCACAAAAACTTGGACACATGTCTGAACAAGGATTAAAAGTTCTTGCAGAGCAGAATCTACTATCTGAGCTCACTAAGGTGTCTCTTTCTTTTTGTGAGCATTGTGTTACAAGTTCAACACATCAAATTCTAGAAGTAAAGTAATTCTAGAATTGGTTCATTCCGATGTATGGCAAGCACCAGTTACATCTCTAGGAGGAGCAAAGTACTTTGTGTCCTTCATAGATGATTACTATAGAAGGTGTTGGGTGTATCCTATCAAGAAGAAGGCAGATGTGTGTTCAGCCGTCAAAGTGTTCAAAGCGCAGGTAGAACTTCAATCCAGTAAGAAGATTAAGTGTTTGTAGACAGATAATGGAGGAGAATATATAAGCAACAAGTTTGCAGAATTTTGCAATCAAGAAGGCATTAAAAGGCAGTTCACTACTGCTTACACTCCTCAGCAAAATGGAGTGGCAGAGCGGATGAACAGAACCTTGTTAAAGAGAACAAGGGCAATGTTGGGAGCTGCAGGCCTAGAGAATACTTTCTGGGTAGAAGCAGGCAATACCGCCTGTTATGTGGTGAATCGTGCTCCATCAACTGCAATTGAGTTGAAGACACCAATGCAGATGTGGACATACAAGCCAGCTGATTATTTGAACCTTCATATATTCAACGTCTGGTGGGTTATGTACAATGCCCAAGAAACTACAAAATTAGATCCAAAATCCAGGAGATGTTTATTCTTAGGGTATGCTGATGGTGTGAAGGGGTATCACCTGTGGGATCTCACTGCCCACAAGGTTATCATCAGCAGGGATGTGATCTTTATAGAAGATAAGAAGCAAATAGCAGATGATAGCACTATTAATGAAAGCTCAGAGACTACAATAGTAAATGTGGAGAAAGAATTTATGGAAGACTCTTCTGAAGTTGAACCAGTGCACGAGATCCAAGATCCAGCTGAGTCACAAGTACTAGAAATTCGTTGATTTGGTCAAATAACAAAACCACTAGGTTGGTAATTTGAATATATTATGGAGAATAATATTGCATATTGTCTTCTAACTGAGGATGGAGAGTCACTAACTCTCCAAGAGGCAATGACTAGTTCAGATGTTGCTCAGTGGAGGACAGCAATGCAGGAAGAAATAGAAGCTCTTCATAAGAACAAGACTTGGGAGCTTGTATCACTACCACAAGGGAAAAAGCCCATTGCAACAAATGGGTGTATAAAATCAAGCGCAACAATGATGACCAAGTAGACCGGTATCATGCAAGATTGGTGGTAAAAGGATAGGCTCAGAAAGAAGGTATTGACTTTAATGAGATCTTTTCTCCAGTAGTTTGGCTCACTACTGTTAGAGTAGTCCTGGCAATGTGTGCTACATTTGGCTTACAATTGGAGCAGTTAGATGTTAAAACTGCGTTTCTCCATGGAGATCTTGAAGAAGAAATATATATGCTCCAACCAGAAGGTTTTGAAGTAAAAGGAAAAGAGAACTTGGTTTGCAGATTGAACAAATCTCTATACGAACTCAAACAGGTGCTGAGTTGGGGTACAAGAGATTTGATTCCTTCATTGTGAGCCTGGGATACAACAGACTTAATGCAAACACTTGTGCATATTTCAAGAGGTTTGGAGAAAAAGACTTTATTGTCTTATGGTTGTATGTAGACGACATGTTGGTAGCAGGCCTCAACAAAGATCCTATCGAAGAATTGAAGGCTCAGTTGGATAGGAAATTTGAAATTCAGGACTTGGGACCAACAAACAAGATTCTGGGGATGCAAATTCACTAAGACAGAAATAATAGGAAGATTTGGCTATCTCAGAAAAATTATCTGAAGAAAGTCTTGCGACGCTTCAACATGCAAGATTGTAAGCCAATTTCTACCCCTCTTCTTATTAATTTCAAGATATCCTCCAATATTAGCCCTAGCAGTGAAGTAGAGAGGATGGAGATGTCTCGAGTACCGTATGCATCAGTAGTGAGAAGTTTAATGTTCGCCATGATCTGTACCAGGCCAGACATTGCACATGTAGTGGGAGTAGTTAATCGGTATATGGCGAATCTTGGTCGAGAGCATTCTGTTAAAAGGATCCTTAGATATATTAAAGGGTCCATAGATGTTGCATTGTATTATGGAGGATCAGACTTTACTGTCAGAGGATATGTTGACTTAGATTATGCAGGTGATCTTGATAAAAACCACCATCGAATATGTGTTCACTCTTGCTAGCAGAGCTATAAACTGGGGTTCCAAACTGCAGTCAGTTGTAGCTACGTCAACAACAGAAGCAGAATACGTTGCAGCTACACAATCTAGTAAAGAAGCGGTATGGTTAAAAATGCTATTGGAGGAGCTCGGGCATGAATATGAGAAAGTTTCTCTATTTTGTGATAATCAGAGCGCCTTGTATCTTGCAAGGAATCCAACTTTCCATGCCAAGTCCAAACATATTCGAGTGTAGTACCACTTCGTTCGTGAGAAAGTGGAGGAAGGAATAGTGGATATGCATAAAATCCATACAAAAGAAAACCTAGCAGATTACTTAACAAAGGCAGTCAATGGTGGCAAGTCAATTCGTGTCGATCCTCCAATGGCCTAGCAGAAACATAAGCAACTCAAATCTCCAAGTGGGAGATTGTTGGATAATTATGAAGAAAACTTCTTATTATTTAAGAAGTTTCTTGGAGACAATTTTGGGTCATTGGATCTTACACTTCGTCCAAGACCAAATTGTGGCCCTTAGATCTTTCACATTGATCAAGGGAAAATTGGAGCCATTGGATCCTTAACATCTATTAAGGATAATTTAGAGCCATGGGATTAGCTTGATGGCCAAGTTTCTTTGGACTATAAATAGGTGGGGACCCATGGTTGCTAAACCGTCCCAAAATCTCCAACAAGTGAGTGAGAGATAAAATAGAGAGAGTTTCTTCTTATAAGAGAGCTTGGTATTCCTCTATAATAAAGAAAGTTTGTAACTCCTATTTTATAATAGTGAAATTCTTTTATCCTTGCCCGTGGTTTTTACCCTAATTTGTTTAGGGGTTTTCCACGTAAAATCACTGTGTGTTATTCTCTCACTTCTTCTTTATTATTATTATTCTCAATCTATTTTAGCTGCAATTTTACTCTATTCGATCACAGTCCCCTTTTTTGCATAACAAGAGTAACGAGCCAATAGTCACTAGTTCGTATGTAGTAAACTGCAGCCTTCCGAATCCTCCATGGACAACAATGTTGGAAAGTAATGTTCCTCAAGGTAAGATTGTGAACCCCATAATTTCAAGTGAATTCAAATTAATTATCCTAAATTTATTGGATTTTATGTTCTTTTTAATTTTGAATTTTTGAGCCAAAAATTGAAGATAATTGGTTTAAATTAATATCATAAGAGATTTGGAGATTTTGAAAATAATTTGATAAAGGTTTGAATTTTAAAATTAAAAATTTTGAAAGATGGGGGATATTTGGAATTATTGAAGGCGAAGTGAAGAAGTCAAAACTAGGGGTTGACTTGCTTTATTATATATATATATACAAGTTAAAGAGAAAAAATAAAAAAGGGGAAATTCTTTTAACCACACGCAGACCCCCTCCCGACCATCTCTCTCTCATTCACGCCAACCACTAGCAGCCGCTATTGGAATGCCGTCGGCCACCTCCAACTGATTGCCTCGTCGCTGATCAGCATGTGTCGTCGCCAGTGAGATCCTCCCTCTCTTTCTCACACACAAATAGTCAAGCGAGATCCCAAGGTGGTTTCTCCATGCCATACTTAGAACCACCTTGAATCTTTAGTTGGCGCCCACACTGGCATTACAATTGGAATTGCTTTGGCGCCCACATTGGCATTTACAATTAGAATTGCTCATCTTAACATGGCCAGTTAGAAATCAATTGGATCATTAATTTCCACTAAATCAACATTACCCTTTTGAACATAGTCAAACAACATAAGAGAATCATCTTTTTGGGAGCTATCCACACTAACCTCATCTTTGCCAATGTGCTTCTCCATGACTCTTTCATACTCCATTTTAGATTTTAAAGGCTTATGAGTACTAGGAGTATTATCAAAGTTAGAATTATGCTTTCTATGATTATCTTCTATTTTCACATCAAATGTATTATTCATACTACCCAATTTAAGTGAAGAATCACAATCCATTGAACCTTTACTAGAAAGAGAAGAAGTTACTGCCTTACGTGATGCACTTTTCTTGTGACTTACCTCACCCGTTGGTGCCAACACCGCAAGTGCATGGGTCAAGTAATAATATAAAACGGTTAAGTCCAAGTATCGTTCCACTGAGGATCCAATTACGGTTTAATTACCTAGCTATTCTAGGGTTGAATTGATTTTATTTGAGGATTGGAAATCAATTGTTGTTTTATGAAAATATTAAAGCATTAAAATAAAAGGAAGTAAAAGTTGGAAAACAAAGAGTAAAAGAGCATTATAAGGTATTGAATCCTTATTGAATCCATTATATAATATCATAGAGTTTCATGAAATTGACTGCAAATCATATGCCTAAGTTTAGAAACATGATTCTAGATTATTTTCTAAAAAAAACAAATCTTTCTCATGCAACTTAATTGGTTACTAACATCTTGAAATCAAATCAAATTACAATGGCTACCAAACTCTCTCCAACTTAATCTCCCTCTTTTTGGTAGTAAACTCACCCTTTTTGCCTCTGTGATTTCGTGATTAGGGCTGCTGAAGACCTTTCCAATATATAGAAAAAGTTTTCCAAAAATTGCTCCAAAATAAAAAAGGAAAGACAGTGTTGTAACGCTGGCCTAAATTCCATTACAGCATAACGCTGCGCTACTGCAACGTCGCTACCCTCCCGAGCAGTGTATCTACGCTTTCGGTTGTGCCAAATTTTGGTGCTCTCGAGTCTTGAGCGTAAAGGGGCAACGTAGCGACACTTTTGCTCTATGCTGCCCTGTTTTTCTATGGTTTTTTTAGCTATCTTTGTTCAATTTTGACTCGGTTTGATTCCATTTCCTACGAAACTCAATTTTCATCAGTTTAACCTGCAATCCACTAGCAAACACATTAAATTACATAAAAACACTCCTAAATTAAGAGCAAATAAAACACTTTTCAAGTGCTTTTCACCTATATGCTTAAGGGCTTTGTAGATATCGAATGTTACCTTTTCGTCATCAAGTCTAAATGAAAGCTTACCGTCTTGGACATCAATGAGGGCCCTTCTAGTGGCCAAGAATGGTCTTCCAAGAATAATAAGAATGCCTGCATCTTCCTTCATGTCCAAATCTACAAAATCTCCAGGGAAGATAAATTTGTCAACTTTAACTAATACATCCTCAACTATACTTTTTGGATAAGCCAAAGATCTATCAGCTAATTGCAATTATATCGTAGTTGGTTGCACTTCTTCAATGTCAATCTTCCTGTAGACAGATAAAGACATTGAGTTAATGGACATACCTAAATCACATAAAGCTATAGAAATATTTAAAGAGCCAATTGTGCAAGGAATAGTGAAACTCCATGGATCTTTTAATTTTTGTGGTAGCTTCTTTTGTAGCACAACACTGTATTCTTCTGTCAAGCTAACCATCTCGTATTGCTCAAATTTCTTTTTTCTTAGATAGCACATCTTTCATGAATTTAACATAATTGGGCATTTGTTCTAATGCCTCAACAAATGGAATATTAATATGCAACTTTTTAAGCATCTCAAAGAATTTAGCAAATTTAGAATCTACTTTCTTTTTATGAAATCTCTGAGGATATGGTAGTGTGTTAGGAACAAAAGGCAAAGGGTTAGATGTCTTACTTGAAGAGTCCGGTTTCTTTACTTTGTTTTCCTCCATGATCTCTTCGGGTTCATCTTCTAGGATATGCTCATTAATGGACTCATTCACTTCTTGTGCCTCATCATCTTCATGAATCAAAGGTGTGGACAATGTTTTTCCACTCCTTAAACCCACTCCCCTCTTGGATTCTCCATAGGACAACTAGGGAATTTTCCCTTTTGCATGGTTTGAAGAGAAGTGGCTATTTGTCTAATTTGTACCTCGATATTATGGATAGCCTTTTCACGACTTTCTACAACGTAATTAGTCGTGGTCCTTCCTCTAGATTCCTGGATGAATTCCACCATCAATTCTTGCATGTTGGATTTCTTTTCAGTATAAGAAGGCCATACAGAAGAGAAATCTGGAGGAACCTGTAAAACAATTTTATTGTTAGCATAGGAAAAAATTTCATGATTCCTCAAACCAGGATGATAGTCAGTTGGAAGTTATAGTTGTTGATAGCCTCTATAGTATCCTTTATCAACGTAATTGGCCATTTCATTCTCACTTTGCTCCAACTCCTTTTGATTGGTAGTTTTCATAGCCATGGTGACTAGAGAGGCTATGGATGGTGGATTGACTTACGATTGGCTTCCTGTAGACAATTTAGAAAGAACATTAGTAAGAGAAGCCAATTGAGCCTTAAAAGAATTTACCTCATCCATCTCACACAATCCGGTGGTCTTAGTTGAAGATGATCTCTCATTAGGCCAATTATAGGGAGTGTTAGCCAAAGCTTCTAAAATTGTGTAGGCTTCTTGAGCGATCTTTGAGAAAATAGATCCTCCGACGGTTGCATCCAAGATAGACTTCGTTAAGCTTGTAAACCCAATATAGAACAATTTGATTTGCAACCAATCCAGATATCCATGTTGAAGACACCTTCTCAAGAGGTCCTTATACCTCTCCCAAGCTTCATATAATTGTTTATCATCTTGTTGGCTAAGTGTACCAATCTCTGCTCGCAACCTTTGAGACTTCGCCGGTGGGAAGTATTTGTTTAAGAACACTTGAGCTAGCGCATCATGTAGTTATGCTCTCCGATGGAATGGATTCTAGCCAATCCTTTGGCTCGGTCCTGTAAAGAGAAAGGAAACACTCTTAGTCTAATTGCATCGTTAGAAACGCCATTCATCTTTATTGTCCCGCATATTTCAATGAATGATAAAAAATGCTTATGAGGATCTTTAGTGAATCGTCCTTTAAAAGCAAGATCTCTAGTCATTTGTATCGACGCCAATTTTAACTCAAAAAATTGTTGACATTTATAGGCAAATTAGCAATTCCAAGTTGACTCGTCGGGAGCGTTGGTTGAAAATAGTCCCGAATAGCCTTGGGTACTTCTTCCACCATCTCCACGTTAGGAATTTCTTGAACCCTTAGATTCCTTCTAAAAGTCCTATCAATCTTGGGATCAAGAGGAAGAAGCTTAGTGTCGTCACGAGGCATAAACCAAGAATATACAACCAATCTATAAAAAAAAAACAAAATAAAATAGACCTCAAATTAAGATCTATTAAACCTATGAATATTAGGAAAAAATATCGTCCTTGGATTCCCAACAACAACGCCAAAAACTTGATGCGAATACTGCAAGTGCACGGGTCAAGTAATAGTATAAGACGGTCAAGTTTGAATATCGTTCCACTGAGGATTTAATTATGGTTTAATTACCTAAATATTCTAGGGTTAAATTGATTTTATTTGAGGATTCGAAATCGATTGTTGATGTTTTGTGAAAACCTTAAAACATGAAAGAAAGCAAATAAAGTTTGGAAAAACTAAGAGTCAAACAACGTTTTAGGGTATGTTGATCCTTATTTAATCCATCATGCAATATTATAGAGTTTCATGGAATTGATTGCAAATCATATGTCTAAGTCTAGAAATGTAATACCATATTATTTTCTATAAAAAAACAAACCTTTCTCATGCAACTTAATTGATTACTAACATCTTGAAACCAAATCAAACTACATGGCATTAGGATGAGTATTTAGCAACTTTCATTATTAACCTAACTATTTTCATGAAAGATTAATAACGATTCATTGTTACATGTCCAATTAAACATGCAATCCATCAAATTACACATCTAATCTACTATGCATTGAAGGCCAATCAACACAAGTTCAACACAATAACAATGAAAAACATATAATTACATCAATCCATGAAAAGGTTCTACAATATCACACTAACTTTATAAATAATTTATCAATACCCTAAAAATAAAGAGTTTAGCCACTCATAGCCTTAGACAACATGTTTGCATAAAAACTTAGCATAAGGAAGAGTAAAGAAAGAGAATAAAGAAAACTCTACTATTAAAGAGCTCCTCGTTGTGCAGAAATGGACAAGACTTCTTCGATCGACACCTCGGGAGCTTGAATGGACGCTAAACTCTCTCAAACTTAATCTCCCTCTTTTTTGTAGTAAACTCACTCTTTCCCCTTTGAGATTTCGTGATTAGGGTTGCTGAAGACCTATCAATATATAGAGAAGGTTTTCCAAAAATTGCACACAATTTAAAAAAGGAAAGGCAGCGTCGCGACACTCCCATTGAGCGTCGTGACGCTGGCCAACATCTCTCGTAGTGCAGCGCTGCGCTTGGGCGAGCGTAGCTGCGTTTGATGCAGCGTTGCTATACTCTCGAGGAGTGTAGCTATGCTCTCCAAAGTGCCAAAATTTGGTGCTTTTGGGTCTTGAGCTTAAAGGGGCAGCGTAGCGACTCTTGCTCTACGCTGCCCTATTTTTCTAGGGTTTTTGAGCTATCTTTGTCTGGTTTTGGCTCAGTTTGATTCTAATGTTTCCTGAAAAAAATTCTCTTCATTCTAACTTGAAATCCACTAGCAAACACATTAAATCTCATAAAAACACTCCTAAATTAAGAGTAAATAAAACACTTTTCAAGAGCTTTTCACTATACAAGATGTAATTCACTCCTTTCCGTCTTTAGGGTAAGTAGAGAAATTGCTTCCTTAAGTAATGACTCCAGGTCTTGAACAATGAGGCCCCTCCCTCATCAACCCGAGAGAGTTTTGTTTATGGTATGATCATAAACAAGTTGTTCATTAGAGAAACAGTGGGACTTAAGGAGTTAGGTGTAATTACAGGGGTAAAACGGTAATTTGACCTAAGTGTAATTATGAACGATTCGTGAAGGGTCGACTTACAGTTGATTGGTTATATCCATAGACACTGAAATATATCTATAGTGCGAAGAGTGCAGTTGTGGGTCTTTAGTGGAGTGACCCAGAGTTAATGAATGTTGATTAATTTAATTAAAGAGTTTAATTAATTAATTAATCTCGTATCATTAGAGCTTCTAATCTGTAGGTCCATTATGTTCCCCTGTTAGCTCACTAATGATAAAACAAGGATTAATTAGTTTTGAAAATTTTGAATTGTTCAAATTTTAATAAGGAAAAAATGCATTAATTGTATTAATTGTATTAAATACAATTAATATAATGTATATAGATATACTAAAATACAAAGTTAGTTTTGAATAAGATTCAAAAGTAAACTTTATGATTTGAGAGTATTAATGTTTGAATGAGATTCAAATATTAAACTAATATGAATAAGATTCATATTATAAGAGAATTAAATGTTAATTGTATCTTATACAATTAACATAATGTATATTGATACATTATATTATAAAGTTAATTTTCCCTCCCCTTTTTCCTGAATCTCTTTTCTCTCTCACTTCTCCTTCTCTCCTCTTCTCCCTCTCGATCTCACGATTCACGACTCACAAGTTCGGTGTTCCAGCTTCGTCCACCGTTCGGCTTTATCTCATGGCTCAAAGATTCGGCCCTCACGGTCACAGCCTCATTTCGTCACTTTTGTCAAGCCCTCACGGTCGCAAGACCTCACTGTTGCAAGCTTAATAGTCGCCGGCCATCAAGCCCTCTGCCGTCAACATAAGGTAAGGATGTTAGATGACTTATTGCATTAGATTAATTATATAAGAGTTTGGTTGTGTAAAAAACTAATGAAATCATTTGGGTATTTGTGTAAGATGTGGTATTCACACATTATATATTTATGAAGAACATAAAAAATTAGAGGAAAGAGAGGATTATATTAGAAAAGTAGTTTACGACATCTCAAAATTTAGGGATGTCCAGCACATGTGCTTGTGGCCAACCCAAAGAAATTGGAACCACGTTCAAAATTATGCCTATTTTTAGACTACTCCAAAGAAACAAGGGGTGGTTTATTTTATGATCCAAAAGAAAGTAGGGTATTTGTATCGACAAATATTACTTTCTTGAAGGAATACCACATTAGGGAGCATAAACCACACAGTAAAATCATATTAAATGAACTAACTAATGAAACTACTGAAACTTCAACAAGAGTTGTTGAAGAGGCTAGTACTACAACAAGAGTTATTAATGTTGCTTCATCTAGCTAACCACATCCACCTCAAAAGTTGAGGGTGCCTCGATATAGTGGGAGAGTTATAACCCAACCTACCTGCTATTTGGGTTTAACAGAAAGTCAGGTCGTCATATCAGATAATGATGTTGAGGACCCATTGACCTATAATAAGGCAATGACTGATGTGGACAAAGATAAATGGATTAAAGTCATGAATCTGGAAATGGAGTCCATGTACTTCAATTCCATTTGAGATCTTAGAGATCAACCTAATGGGGTAAAACCTATAGGTTGCAAATGGATCTACAAGAGAAAGAGAGGTGCAGATGGAAAGGTGCAAACCTTTAAGGCTAGACTAGTGGCAAAGGGTTATACCCAGGTAGAAGAAGTCGATTATGATGAAACTTTCTCACTTGTTGCTATGCTAAAGTCTATCCATATTCTCTTGTTCATTATCACATATTATGACTATGAGATATGGCAAATGGATGTAAAGACTGCATTTTTTAATAGTAATCTTGATGAGACTATCTATATGAAACAACCAGAGGGATTCATTGCCCAAGGTCAAGAGCAAAAAGTTTGTGTTGCGTTCAGATTGCACAATGCATAACTCTGATATACATGTGTACTTCTCCACTAATTGGCTGATATATGTAACGTCATGTGGTGAACACAAGCTTTATCTAACTTAAATCCAAGTGTAAATTAAAGTCAGAAACCTGGTGAGTCCAAGGTCGAACTTAGGGACTTTTATGCTTTTGTGATTTTAACCTTGCAGTGATAACTATGCGATGAATGTCTATACAAAGGTGGAAGATGTGATAACTAATCTAAAATGTAATTACTATACAAGAGAGTTAAGCGACGAGCAAAGGGGCATATGATGTCTGTCAATGAAGTATTTTTCTATTCAAGTAGCATGCGACGACGTTTGAAAAATACTCTTAATAACAGTCAAGCATTTCTACTGCATGCGTCTATGCAAGGTTCGCGGTGTCAATCATATATTTTGGTAGCAACCTCTCGGTTTATAATACACACTTTTCTTTATCTCTAAGGTGCATGCGATGACTGACTTGTTAAATGTCTCACCTTATCTCTAAGATGTTCATTCTCACTACTTAATGTTTTTTACACTTTCTCTACCCTCTCAGGCAAGAACTCAAGCTTAAACGTATCTCTCAATAGTTTAAAGCAAGGATTAATGATGCATTAACTAGTGAAACCGCTAAACATGCATAAGTTCATACTTGAATTAGATCTTCCAACATATTAAAAAGAATAATATGCAAACAAGCAAGTAGATGAATGAAATATATAGACTTGTATTGATAGTTGAATAAGAAATCTCTCAAAATCAATTCAAAATACAGATACAAGTAAGAGAAAGAACTAGAATGAAGATGTCGGGCCGTTGAGTCAATCTCTTGATGTCGCTGGCTTCAGAATGACTGCTTGATGAAGATACTTCAAGGTTGAATATGGCTCTTGCTTTTCTAAGAAGAATTCTGAACGTTCGTATTTAGAATTCTGCAAAGAAAAGCTTGAGGAGTTGATAATGGCGATGCTCTTCACTCTCTTGGGGAGGCTGATCTCTCTACTCAACCAACCCCTTCTTCAGTTTTTGAGCTGACTATTTATAAGCGTCAATATAACTTCTCTCTAATGATTTCCTGACGCATGCCTTAAATTCCATACCCTGCTACGCCGCTTGCTTTGTCACAAGTGCATTGGCTCTGTCATGAATCTGTCTAATCAGCTACTAACTTGTTCTGTGGATTTAACAGTCGCCGCTTGAGCATGTCAGACCTTTATCGTTCATCGCGTAGTTCATGTTGGTCGCCTCTTCTATGATTATGCGATAATGGTTGCAACAGTTCTTCAGCTTTTGTACTTTTTCTCTTTATTCCTGCGCTGAAACAAGAAAATTTTCGTGAATTCTCATTTTATGGCATTTGTAAATATCTGATCGCAAAGCATGCTTATTTGCTACAATTTATATCATATTTCTATCATTTCCTTGTGAATTTCTCTAATTGTTTTAAAGAAACGAATAGAATAACTTGTATTTCTACAAGTTATCAGTAAGCTCAATCGATCCATCTATAGGTTGAAGCAAGCATTTCGATGTTGGAACATAAGATTTGATACTGCGATCAAGTCTTATGACTTTGACCAAAATGTTGATGAACCTTGTGTTTACAAGAAAATCATCAACGGTTCAATAGCTTTCTTAGTTTTGTATGTGGATGATATCTTACTCATTGAGAATGATGCAGGCTTACTGACGAATATTAAAAATTGGATGGCTGCTCAATTTCAAATGAAAGAGTTGGGTAAAGCACAGTATGTTCTAGGGATCCAGATCATTAGGGATTGTAAGAACAAGACGCTAGCATTATCTTAGGCATTGTATATTGACAAAATGCTTATCAAGTATTCGATGCAAAATTCCAATGAGGGTTTATTACCTTTCAGGCATGGAATTATCTTTTCTAAGGAACAATATCCTAAGACACCTCAAGAAATTGAGGAGATGAGATGAATTCCCTATGCATCTGTAGGGGGTAGCCTAATATATGCCATATTGTGTACTAGGCCAAACATTTGCTATGCAGTGGGGATAGTCAGTAAATATCAATCTAATCCAGGATTTGATCATTGGACTGCAGTTAAGAACATCCTCAAGTATCTTCAGAGAATGAGGGACTACATGCTTGTGTATGGTGCTAAGGATTTGGCCCTTACAGGATATACTGACTCTGATTTCCAAACTAGTAAGAATTCTAGAAAATCTACATCAAGATCAATGTTCACTCTGAATGGAGGAGTTGTAGTATGGCGTAGTATCAAGCAAGGCTGTATTGCTGATTCTACCATGGAGGCAGAATATGTAGCTGCTAAAGAAGCTATCTAGCTTAGGAAGTTTTTGATAGACTTGGAAGTAGTTCCAAATATGTCAATGTTAATCACCCTAACTGTGATAATAGTGGAGTTGTGGCAAATTTTAAAGAGCCTCAGAGCCATAAAAGAGGGAAGCATATAGAGCGCAAGTATTTATCTCATACGGGATAGTGCAACGAGGAGATGTGATCATCACGAAAATTGCTTTAGAGCACAATATTGTTGGTCCATTTACGAAGGCTCTCACGGCTAAAGTTTTTAGGGTCACATAAAGAGTCTAGGTCTACGGTATATGCGTTATCTTGTCTGGGGCAAGTGGGAGTATTATGTGGTACATGTGCCCTAGTTTATTATATTGTGTTTGTATTGTACACCCCATTAGCTTTAGGATAAGTGGGAGATTGTTGGGATTAGTGTCTTAAATCTCGTGGGTCTCGTAGTTTGTATATTGTAAATGACAGTTTATTTATTTAATAAAATAAGAAGTATTTTATTTGACATTTAGATTGTATTAACTCAATCCAATAAACTAAGATCCTAAATTATTTAATGTAACTTGAACGGTAGATACGACTGAAACACACAAAAATTGTGCGTTTATTACTCTTTATTTAGAAATATTTTTAGTAGATTTAATGTGTTTGCTAGTGGATTTCGAGTTATAATAAAGAAAATGAGTTTCAGAAGTAATGGAATCAAACTGAGTCAAAACCGAACAAGAATACCTAAAAACCCTAGAAAAACAAGCCAGCGTAGAGCAAGAGCGTCGCTACACTGCCTTTTTACGCTCAAGAACCCAGAGCACTTTATTTTTGCACACTCGAGAGTCTAGCGATGTTGGGATAGCGTAGCTACGCTAATACGCAACGCAACGCAACGCTATGCTATGTTGAAATTCGACCAACATCGCGACCCTCTTCCACAGTGTAGCGACGCTGGCTTTCCTTGTTCAATTAGTTGATATTTTAGGAAATATTTTCCTATATATTGGGGAGCTCTTTGGAAACCCTAATAAAAAAATAATAGAGCCTTAAACTGAGATTTTGACATAAAAAGAGAGGAGGTTGATTAGAGAAGAGTGGGAAGTCGTTCGAGATCTCGAGGTGCCGGTAGGGTGGAGATCAAAGGAGATCAACGATGGGGAGCGATTTGATAGATCTTCTTCCTAAGTTTTCTTTTCTCTTTACTCTTATGCTTCCAAATTCATATGACAATATGTATTTGAGAGCTATGTGTGGCTAAACTCTTAGTTTTAGGGTGTTGGGTGATTTAATTATGAATTTAAGTTAATGGTTTAGTTATTCTCATCGATGTTTTGGATGATATGCTTTTCAATACTATTGTGCTTTATTCTTCCTTGATTGATCATCAATGAATGTTAGGTTGGATGTATGATTGAATGGTTGTATGTCTAATTGGATCTATAGTATTGACCTTTAATCGATCATGAAAATAACTAGATTGTTAAAGGAAGTTGTTGACGATTGTTCTTAAAGCTATGTTTCTTAACTTGATTTCATGAAAATAGTAATCAATTAGGTTACGTAAGAAAGGGTTGTCTTTGAGAAAAAATAATCCGGATTTTAGTTTCTAGACTTAAACATATCGTTTGCTTATAATTTCATAAAAACCCCAAATCTTAACTTAATTAAGTAATTAATGATATCTACACCCTAGAACGCTTTGATCTTTTGATTTTTCAATTGCTTTTACTTTCTTTTTTGCTTTTCTCAAAACAAAACTCGAAGTTGATTCCTTAACTAAAGTCAATTCAATTATTGAATAGCTTAGTATTTGAACCGTAACAAGGTCCTCAATGGAACGATACTCGGACTTAACCGTTTTATATTATAACTTGATCTGTGCACTTGAGAAAATTGTGCATCAAGTTTTTGGCGCCGTTACCGGGGACTAAGGAACGGTTTATTTTGCTAAATATTTAAAGAATTAATAGATTTTACTTTAAGGTATATTTTTACTTTATTTTTCTTTTTTCTTTTTAGATTGGTTGTAATTGCTTTCAGTTTATGCCTCGTGACAATACTAATCTTCTCCCTTTTGATCTTGAAGTTGATAGAACTTGCAGAAGAAATCTAAAAGTTCAAGAAAATCCCACCAGAGAGATGGCAGAGAAAGCATCAAAGGCGATTTGAGATTACTTTCAATCAACGCTACCGGCGAATCAACCCGGACTTGCAAACGCCCACATAAATGTCAACAACTTTGAACTCAAATCGGAGTTGATCCACATGGCTAGAGACCTTTACTTTAGAGGACATTCGACCGAGGACCCTCACAAGTACTTACGCTCTTTCTTAGAGATATGCAGAACGATAAAGATTAACGGTGTTACTAGCGACACTATTAAATAAGACTTTTTCCATTTTCTTTATAGGATCGAGTAAAGAATTGGTTAGAGTCCATACAGTCGAAGAGCATAACTACTTGGGATGCATTGGCCCAAACGTTTTTTAACAAATATTTTCGATAGGCAAACTCACAAAGATTGAGGACGAAGATTGGCACATTCCTTCAACACGAAGATGAGCAACTTTATGAGGCATGAGAAACGTACAAGGATCTCTTGAGAAGATGCCCTCAACATGGGTATCCGGATTGGTTGCAAATCCAATTATTCTACATTGGGCTATTAAGTAATACCAAATTTATTTTGGATGCTACCGCCGGAGGGTCCATATTCTCAAAAACTGCCGATGAATCTTATATAATATTAGAGGGCTTGGCCAATACGCCATACAATTGGCCATGTGAACGATCATCTTCAAATATAATTTCCAGCATTCATGAGGTGGATGAGGTAGGCTCTCTAAAAACTCAATTGGCTTCTCTCACTAATGCATTGTCTAAATTATCTCAAGGAGGACAATCACAAGCTAGTCCACCATCCATACTCTCTAGCAGCCATGGTCAATCAAATCGGGCAAGGTGAGATGGAGACGGTCAATTATGTGGATCGAGGACAATTTAGAGGCCAACAACAATACCCCACTCACTATCATTCCAACTTGAGGAACCATGAAAACTTCTCATATGCAAACAACAAGAACGTGTTGCAAGCTCCTCAAGGTACAAAAACATCATCTCTAGAGGACTTAATGATTGATTTTGTCAATGAATCAAGATCAAGAACCCCTACACTAGAAAATTTGGTGCAAGAAATAACAAGCATGGTGGAAGCTCAAGGGAAGACACTTTAAAGCTTGGAGGTGCAAGTGCATCAAATTGCCACCTCCCTTCACCCATTGCAAAAAGGTAAATTTTCAAGTTGCCCCAAGAAGAATCCTAAAGAGGAATGCAATGCTATTACACTAAGAAGTGGTAAAGAATTAAACAAACACATTGGCATTGATGAGAATGATGAAAAACCTCAAGAGGAAGATGAGTTTACACTTGCCAATGAGACCATTAATGAGCAAGTGGCACCAAAAGAAAAGAAGGAAAAGTCCAAAACAGGGAGTACTTCTAATTCTCTACTTTTTATTCCTAATACTCTTCCTTACCCTCAAAGGTTTCAAAAGAAAAAGATTGATGCTCAATTTTCTAAATTCTTAGACATTTTCAAGCAAATTAACATTCCTTTTGTAGAGACATTAGAACAAATGCCTAAGTGTGCAAAGTTTATGGAAGATATCTTGTCTAAGAAACACAAATATAGAGATTATGAGATGGCGGCTCGAACGACAGAGTGTAGTGCGGTGCTACAAAGAAAATTGTCGCAAAAGTTAAAGGATCCAGGGAGTTTTTCTATTCCTTGTCATTTACGCAATAATTCGACTACAAAAGCACTATATGATTTAGGAGATTCCATTAATCTCGTGCCTTTGTCTATTTTCAGGAAGCTTGACGGGGGAGAGGTGCAACCAACCACTATATCTTTGCAAATGGCTGATAGATTGATTGTTCATCCATACGACATTGTGGAGGATGTGTTGGTTAAGGTAGACAAGTTCATCTTCCCAGCGGACTTTGTAGTGCTTGATATGTTGGAAGATGCCAACATTCCCATAACCCTTGGGAGACCATTTTTGGCCACTAGACGGGCCCTTATTGATGTGCAAGATGCAAAGCTAACTTTTAGGCTCAACGATGAGAAAGTAACATTTGACATTTACAAAGCCCTTTAACATGCCGATGTGGTAAGTCCTAACTCATCTACACCAAGTAAGTTGGTAAATTCTTCTCCTTCACCTATAAATGTCCCTTCACATGTTGACTTTTCTTTTGAACCTAATGACAAGAAAAATAGCATGCCCAGTTCTCTTATACTCATAGAAAGCACGTTACTAGTTTTGAAAATTCTCCTAATACTTAGCATTCCCTTCAAACTTGTGAATGAACAGGAGAAATTAATTGAGAAGCATGTTAAGGATTCTATGGCAAATCCGATAATATCCCCTAAGGATGAGTTTTTAATGTTTTCGGATTATATTAAAAAGTGTGAGTTGAAGTAGTTAAAAATGATCTGACAACGGGCAAGATTTCTATGCATGATTATTGTTGTGAATGTTCATGTAGGCAAAAACTTAAGATTTCAGGGTGTTCGTTGAATGTTGTAACAAAACCACCTTGGGATCCAACGTGACTTGTGAGCCCGGTATAGCTATAGACCTTAAATAAAGTGCTTCTTGGGAGACAACCCAAGTTTATTGCTTTCTTTATTTTTAGCATTTTTTTATTTGTTTGAATTTTTTAGGTAGCCACTCATATGCCTTCAAAGTTTTTCAGGAATTTGTGTTGTGAAAAGTACTCAATCCGCCAATCCTGTTTGGTGGACTATCGCTCACTCTCAGGCTCATGTTTTTTTTTCTTTTCATGCATTGAGTACAATGCATCATTGTAAGTTTGGGGTGGGAGGCGTCGTTAATACTTTTTTTTTATTATTTTATCCTGTTATGCATGCTAAGTTGGTTTTAATGAATTCTTTATGCATGTTAATGTGTGAGTTGAAATTTTGAAGAAAATTTTTAAATTTTGATCTTTAAATGATGATGGGAATAATTCATGTTTGTGTGTATTGATGTTGATTGGCTATGATGAGATTTGAATATGCATGATAGATATTTATTATGGAAATATGATAGCATTATCTTGAGCTATGATCTATTTAAGTCCCTCTTTGAATCTCCTATATTTTGAGCACGTAGCCACTTTGATTTATAAGTTTTAACTTAGAAAAGGATTAAGTTAAGTATATTTGGTTGTCACCTCGAAAGATCCCACCAGTTAAAGAGTTGAATTGTATGATAGTTTGTAATGTTAGACTAAGAGAAAAAAAAAGATTATTTTGCCTTTGAAAAGAAAAAGTGTACACTTAAAGCATATGTTTACTTGAATATCTATTTGCAAAACTTTAAATTGATTAAACTTGTAATGTATATGCATGGATGAACGTAATGTATATGCCCTTGTTGTGATCAGTTAGGACGCCTGGGAATTGACTGAGTACGAGTCCCTACAGTGAATGTGTGAAAGCTAGTGCCCCTAGGTAAAAAAAATGCAAGTTTAAAAGGGCCCGTTGAGATTGATACTTAAGGCACCTTAGTGGACATATTACTTTCTTGAATTATATGAATTCTTGATGATTGGTGCATGAACTAGAGTAGGGAGAAAACTAGAGAAGCTCTCTTGAGTCCTACTTTGAGTTCTTGTTTTTTATTTAAAGGAGGCTTGCACACACACACATGGGAGATGATTAGAATTGGCCTTGAATGTTCATAATAATATAGACATGTTTGAATATTTCTCCTTAAGTTCCTAATATGTTATTCTCTGAGGCATGAGTCAACAACACACTTATTGTGAATTCCCTGTGGTTTAGTTTTATCTTTGTTCGGGACTAGCAAATCTCTAAGTTTGGGGTGTGAAACGCACCTAAATTGTGCGTTTATTACTCTTTATTTAGAAATAATTTTAGTAGATTTAATGTGTTTGCTATTGGATTTTAGGTTATAATAAAGAAAAATGAGTTTCGAAAGCAATAGAATCAAATCGAGTTAGAACCAAACAAGAATACCTAAAAAACCCTAGAAAAACAGGGCAGCGTAGAGCAAGAGCGTCGCTACGCTGCCCCTTTATGCTCAAGACATGAGAGCACCTTATTTTTTTCACACTTGAGAGCGTAGCTACGCTCCTCAAGAGCGTAGCGATGATGGGATAGTGTAGCTACACTAATATATGCAGTGTAGTGCTGCACTATGGTGAAATTAGATCAGCGTCACGACGCTCTTCCGCAACGTAGCGACGTTGACTTTCCTTTTTCAATTAGGAGATATTTTAGGAAATCTTTTCCTATATATTGGGGAGGTCTTTGGTAACCTTAATAAAAAAATAGCATAGCCTCAAAGTGAGATTTTGACAGAAAAAGAGAGGAGATGGATTAAAGAAGAGTGGGAAGCCGTTCGAGATCCTAAGGGCCAGCCGAGCAAAGATCAAAGGAGTTCAATGACGGGGAGCGATTCGAGAGATCTTCTTCCTAAGTTTTCTTTTCTCTTTACTCTTATGCTTCCAAATTTGTATGACAATATGTATTTGAGAGCTATGTGTGGCTAAACTCTTAGTTTTAGGGTGTTGATGATTTAATTATGAATTTAAGTTAATGGTTTAGTGCTTTTCATGGATGTTTTGAATGATATATTTTTTAATACTATTGTGCTTTATTTTTCCTTGATTGATCATCAATGAATGTTAGTTTAGATGTATGATCGAATGGTTGTATGTCTAGTTGGATCTATAGTATTGAACCTTTAATCAATCTTTCATGAACTAGATTGTTAAAGGAAGTTGTTAACGATTGTTCTTAAAGCTATGTTTCTTAACTTGATTTCATGAAAATAGTAATCAATTAGGTTACATAAGAAAGGGTTGTCTTTGAGAGAAAATAATTCGGATTTTAGTTTCTAGACTTAAACATATCATTTGCTTATAAGTCCATGAAAATCCTAAATCTTAACTTAATGAAGTAATTAATAATATCTACACCCTAGAACGCTTTGATCTCTTGCTTTTTCAATTGCTTTTACTTTCTTTATTCGCTTTTCTCAAAACAAAACTCGAAATTGATTCCTTAACTAAATTCGATTCAATTCTTGAATAGATTAGTATTTGAACCGCAACAAGGTCATCAGCGGAACGATACTCAGACTGAACCGTTTTATATTATAACTTGACCTGTGCACTTGCGGACATGAAGCATCAACGACCCACTTTGTAATTGTTATATCATATATATTAAATATGATTATATATATATATATATATATATATATATATAATAATAATAATAATAATAAATAATAGTTAAATAATAATAAAATAAATAAATAACTCTCCTGCAGTTTTGCAGGGGAATGGAGAGTGTGGGTGAAGGGAAGTTATTTTCCCTCACATAAGTTTCTATATATACAAAAACAGGAATGACATAAAGAAGGTTAAAGGTTTTTGCATTCACTCTCAATTCTCTTTCAAATTCTCTCTCGTTTTTTCTTTTCCAAATACCTCCCAAAATTGGTTCCCATAATCTAATTGATTCTCACAGAGAATAGTAGGGTTTCCAATTTGGTGGTCGTGTTCATACATTAGTGATCTTGAAGATTGCAAAGATGAATTTATGAGCTTTAAGAAGAATCGTTCTTCATTCAAGGTAAATTTTTTGAATTCCTTTCTACAATATACTTAGCCTTAAATTTCTGTAAATTAATTTTGTTTTTTCCTTCCCAATTCAAAGAAAAAATCGATCAATTGCTTTTGCAATTAGAATTCAATCCCTTCAATCTGTATCAGAGCCCAATAAATTTGTCTTTGATTTTGGTTTAGGAAATCAAAATTGATTTTGGTGGGTACAATTTTATCAAATTCATGTGATGAATGCTGTAGAATTTTACTTTGTGTTTGCATAATAGATGTTTATAGATTTTGACATTTAGATTTACAATTTACTTTGATTTGACCAATGTAAGAGCCAATTGTTTTGCGCATTTATTATGTAAATCGAGTATGTAAGTTGTGTCGTTTGTGACTTTTTGTTGGTGTAAAAAAAAAGGCCAAATGAGAGGTAAAAAAAAAATGGAATTGAGAGTGCATATCCGAGAGGTGTCTGTGTAGATGTGTGTTGTTGTGCATCATCTTTTCTGTGTCATACAAGTTGTTGACTACCTGACTATCATTGTTTGTGCGTCATAGATTTCCCTGAACATAACAGTTTTTTCTAGGCGTGAATAATGCAGGATTTGGCGAGAAATTAGGGTTTTGGAACCCTAATTTGAGAAGACACTACTACAAATTTTGATATAGACTACGGTCATGTAGCCGTAGTTGATTCGATTAAACTACGATTTTGCGACCATGGTCTAATCCAGTATAGTTTATAGTATAGACTATGGCTAACCTCAGTAATGATCCATATTATAGACCACGACTAACGTCAGCCATAGTCTATATAATAGAGCACGACTAACGTCAATCGTGGTCTATATGGCCATAGACCATGATTGACTGAAGTCCTAGCAAAAAAGCATGAGACTATGATCAATGCTCGTGAGATCATGGAGTCACTGCGTAATATGTTTAGGCAATCGTCCACACATATCAAACATGACGCTTTCAAGTTCATCTTCAATGTCAGTATGAACGAAGGATCATCTGTTGGGGATCATGTTTTAACATGATGGTCCACTTTGGCAAAAATGAACGGGGCTATCACAGAAGAGTCCAACCAAGTAAGCTTTATTCTGGAAACTTTACTTGAGAGCTTTTCCTTCAGTTCCGTAGGAATGTTGTGATGAACAAGATAGAGTATACCCTTACCACCCTTCTTAACGAACTATAGACATACGAATCTTTGATGAAAGTCAAAGGTAAGAAAAGGGAGGCAAATGTTGCCTTCACCAACAAAAGTTTCTATAGAGGTTCGACCTCTAAGGTGAAGTTTGTACTTTTTTCTTTTAGATCAAAGAAGTGGAAGAAAGGTGAGATCAAAGAAGTGGGTTTACTAAGTTTCTAATTTAAATATATTTTACTAGTCATTAAATTTTTAATTTTGTATGTAACAAATATTAGAATTAATTGGGGCACTATAACTTAATTTTGTTCTTAAATTTTAAATTTGTGTTCAATAGGTCTATAATTTTTTAGAATTTTAAAATAGGTCAATGACTTATTAGACACAAAAGTTAACGCTTAAGAACCTATTATTAGATGCATAATTAGAAATTGATGGACCTATTAACTGCATTTTTTACAAACCAACTTTGACCGCTACATACACTCCCCACCGACAGCCCAACATCGGTTTGGTCGATTCCGGTTGGGTGGCTCAATTTTTCGACTTGACATGTGCACCCCTATTAACTGCATTTTCAATTATTAAGTTATAATTCTACAAATTTTTAAGTTTAAATATGGGTTTTTGTTATGTTGTTGCATCATCTAATTATGTGTTATTTTATATATGATAAGTGTGAAAATCGATGAAATAACGCTTTATATGTTATTTATTATTACTTTTTAGTTCAATATTATGTGGAGTAGATTTAAACTTCTAACTTTTTTAGTTACCTTTTTACGTTACCTTATTTGATATATAATTATTATATGAATGTTTGAAATAATGTTTTTTAATTATTATATGTCTGACTTCATAATCAAGGGTTGTGATGGTGATAATATTAATTTAACTATGTTTCTAAAAAAAAAACAAAATTATGAATCTTTTTGTGACTTTAGGAATTGTTTGGGGTGAGATGAGAGATAAAAAAATTAATTTCAAAAATTAAAATTGAAAATATAATTTGAAGAAAATGAAACTACACAATCTAATTTGAAGAAATAAAAATACCTAATCTAAATTGAAACAAACTTGAATAAAAAACTCTAATCTTCTAAAAAAAACAAATAAAATCTTTTATCTTTATTCCACCTTAGACTTTCTGCCAAAATACAATTGTAGATTTTATATATTTTGAAACAAACTTGAATATAAAATCTAATCTTAAAAAAAAAAAAAAAAAAAAAAAAAAAAAAAAAAAAAAAGTCTTTTATTTTCATTCCATAGTTAGAGTTTCTGTCAAAACAATTGTAGAGTTTTTTTTTTTTTTTTTAAACTTTTACAGTAGAACTAGTTCTTGACTTAAATTGAGAATCCAATAATACTTAATTAAGAGCTTAAGAACTTATTAGAAATTTTTTTTAAATTCAAAGGAAAAAAAACCAAAAGTTAAAATTAATAGGCACTTCTAAAATTAAAGTTTGAAAAAATGACAGTCATATAATAATAATAGCGTCTAGGCTCAAGTTTCAATAAGGAGGGCAAAAGATTTTTTTTCCAAAAACAAAAAAACAAAAAAAACAAAGACTCAACAAAAAAAAAAAAACACAATTAAGAATTTGTTTTCTAGAAAAAAAAACACACATACACAAATTAAAAGAAGACAATTAAAGAAAATACATATACCCAATCTAAAGCTCGCTCTATGGTAAATGAGAGATATTGAGATCTCTAATTTCAAAGTAAGGACTCACCATAAATCTCATATGAAAAAACAAAATGTTGAAAATTAAATAGACAATACCAATAACAAAAATATGAAAGGGTAGGAAAAATTAAGAAGAAAGTAAGAAAAAAAAATGCAAAATGCAAAAAGGAGAAAAAAGTAAGAAAAGGAATGTCAAAATACCTTGCAGAAAAATTAATACACTAGAGTTGTGTGTGGGAGGCTTTGTGTAGTTGAAACCTAATTAAAAAGGGGGAGAGAAAGAAAATAATACGGTAGTTAATTATATGCTAATTGTAATTTTATTTATGCCTGATAATAGGAAATCTTGAAAACTCATCATTTCAAAGAATTGAAGGATTTTAGGATATCGGATATCTTTGGATGTCGGACTACTTTTAAATTACCACAATCCAAATAAACCCATCTAGATGCTCATGAGTGATAATCTAAGATTTCCACAAAATAAACCATCCTTTATAGTTTTTGTTCCACTTTTTATTGTAGCATTTCTTAATAACATTTTTAATTCTCAAACCAGATCAAACAGACAACAAATAGAGGGTATAAGAGAACATTTTCAATGAAATTGGACATATTGTTATTCTGATAAAGTCTCTGACAATTTATAGAATTAAAATCAGGCTTCTTTTTAAATATAGAAAAATGAGTCAAACTATTTATAAATATAGAAAATTTTCACTGTCTATCAATGAAATTTTTCTATATTTGTAAATAGTTTGATATTTTTTTTTGTTTATAGTAATTTTCCTTAAAATTAACTTAAAAAGGAGTAGAATTAACTTTTCTAAAAGGTGAAATTCAAAACTAATATGGAAACTAAAGGATTTTTTTTTTTTAACATAAACAATTTATGGGAAAATAAAGCTAAAACCCATAAAAATATGAATAATGGATCTTTCACTCTTATTATAAACTACACCAAAATTAAGACGAAGGAAAAAACACAACACTTTAAATCTTTCTATCGCAACTTTTATTTCATCAACGCCCAACAGACAACAAAAACAAAGGTTTTTTTTTAGAACATTACATCACATAAAATACGAGGATAGAAAGAACAAAACGAAAGTTGTTTGATAAATATGAGGTGATAATTAAAATCACCAGCACTCATAGAATTTAATGTCAACTCGGAGCCGGAAGTAGATATCTATCTCAAGAAAGTCAGTCATTAAGGTAGCAACACCACGGTGCATGAAGAAGTCTCCGGTGCCGCTGACGACGGAGATGTCCCTAGTCTTCACTGCGGCCGGGTCAGCTCCGATGAAGTTGATGGTGCCTTTATACGAAGTATAGTTTAGAGAAATCGAGAAACCGAGCCACAAGGTGAACGTGTTTTTGCTGTCGTAAGTGTAAAGCCCTTGAGCTCGACCCACTGGATTGGAATGAAGATTGTTGTCCAAAGTAATGGGATTGTCGAAAACAACTACGTCTCCAAAGTGAAATTGGGGTGCCAAGATGGTCAAGTTTGCACCTTGTGGGGCTGCTACAATGACTGAAGTGGCATTGCCTGCATTCTTTCCATTGTAAACAATGTCATGAAAGTAGAGAATTAGCTCTTTACAAGGCTTATTCTTTTGTTTCTTTCCCCAAGGGAAGGCTGAGGAGGAAGAAGTAGAGAACAAGAACAATGCTACAACAATAATAATCCAATTTTTGGCTGACAAAGCCATTTGAAGCGCTTTTGGTTAATTCAATTTTTCTCTCTAGTGAAATGTGAATTTTCTAATTGGTTCATTCATGGCTTTATATAAGCACCAAGAATGAAATTTGCTTATTGGACTTTACCTAATTCTTTGTAACTTTTGGGGGAGACATTTCACTCTCCACCTACTTTAATCAATTATTTCTCATCTCTCTAGTGCTCTATTTCTCACTGATGTTATAAGTTTCAAATGGGTGTTTTTCTTTCTCCTTTTCTTTTCTTTTCTTTTTCTCTCTATTAAATTTACATTTGTCAAAAGTTTACCAAGAGCTTATGCAAACCTCCGACTTCTTATGTAGAGAATGTGAGACTTTATTCAATGTATAAGTTGGTTGTAAATAGGGTTACTTTTTGTCACAATTATTTTGGAATGGTTAGAATACATTATCAAATATAATTGTCACATGTTATTGAGCCACTTTCAACCAATAATAGCAAGTTTGATTTCAACATTTCAAGTTTGATTTCAACATTTCAATAGATCAGTAAATAAGAAAAATGGTTGTTTTTAAATATAGCAAAATGAGCTAACTTATTTACAATTATAGCAAAATATCACTATCTATCGGTGACAGACAACGATAGACACTTATAGACATATGTTAATGACACTAACAATTATAAATGTCTATTAGTGTCTACCGCTGTCTATCACTGATAAACATTGACATTTTGCTATATTTGAAAATATTCTAGCAATTTTACCATTTAAAACAATTTTCCTAAAAATAATATATGTCCATCCGCAATGGAAATTACTTTAGTAGAAATATAAGTTAAAACATCTCTCAATTGGTAAAGAAATCGTACTTTCCTTTCTTTATGAAGGGATCGAATCCCAATGCAAAAAGGATTCATCGCAGTGCCATTGTAATTTGATTTGAAAATCCAGAAAAATAGAGCAAGAATAAACAAAAAAAAAACTAGCAACATGCTTTTCCAAAACCTTGTTGTGATCACGATCTCAGGAATTCTTCTTCAATCTTGAACAAAACACTACCACACAAGTCTTCCCTGCTATTCTCCAATAAGGATTGGGTTTTTAGGAATACTTTTGAAACAATAAGTGAAGAATAAGATGCAAAGAAAAATCTAATTTTCTCTTTTGTGTGAAAATGAGAGTTGTGAGAAGAAAACTTTTTCTTCTTCTTCTTGAGAGATATCAGTATGTGAGAGATAGTGAAAAACTTGAATGTATATGCCAAAAAAAACACGTTCTTCTACAACTAGTTAATCAGAGAGATATGGAGGTACATTAACTCCCCTACTTAGGGGAGTTAAGGTTTAACTTTAGTAAATTAAATTAAACAAATATTTATTAATCAAATTAGTAAATATTTAATAATTAAATATCATATATTTAATTAATATTACATTTGAATCATATTCAAATATATTTCTCTTTTTTAACCCATAGTTTAAATATGAATCTCAATCATACTATTTAATATTTAAATCTTATTCAAATATATTATTCTTTCATATTATATAGTTTAATTTTGAATCTAATTCAAAATTACCTTTATATTATAATTTATCTATATATATTATATTAATTGTATCTAGTACAATTAATGCACTTTTCCTTATTTAATTTGAACAATTCAAATTTTATCCAAAACTTATTAATCCTTGTTTTACCCATAGTGAGCTAGCAGAGGACCTAATGGACCTACAGATTAGAAGCTCCAATGATACAAGATTAACTAATTAAACTTTTTAATTAAATTGATCAACATTCATTAACTGTGGGTCACTCCATTAAAGACCACAGTTGCACTCTTTGCACTGTAGATATATTTATTTGTCCATGGATATAACCGTTATTAGTAAATTGACCCTTCACAAATTGCTCGTAATTACAGATGGATCAAATTACCATTTTACCCCTGTAATTACCTCTTACTTCTTAAGTATTAACGATCCCTCTAATGAACAATCAATTTATAGTCTAACTATAAACTAAATCCCTCTCGAGCTAGTGAGAGGGTGAGACCCCATTGTTTATGACCTGGAATCTGCCCTTAAGGAAACAATATCATCTACTTACCCTAAAGACGGGAATGAGTGAATTTCATCTTGTGTAGTTATGTTTCAAACTCCCTACTTGAACAAATCCCCAAGATGGTAGGCTTATTGAGTCGGCAATATGAGTCACTCTCACCCATACAAATCAAAGGACTGTTCTCATACACAAAAGTCCATCACTCAATCAGGATTGAGATGGAGTTACATTTAGTAACCCTATAAAATGTTATTCTCTTCAGTCAATGGTGTTAGAAAGAGAGATTAATCATTTCGCAGTTCGATCTTATACAAACTCTTTGTATAGGATACACCCACTCGCATGTCTCTACATGAACGATTTGGATCAAATCGTTTGTAACACTTACAACTCTTGTAACGTTTACAAAGTGGGCAGCATCAACAGTGTTACTAGGATAAGGCATCCAATCTTATCCATATACTACAGACCTTTTGGTTATTACTTGAACACAATCCACTTGTATGTCTACCACATACTCTTCAAGTTACATAAAATAACCTTAGATCTTAGTTTATTGGATTGAATTACACAAGACTAGTTTGAATAAAATAACTCTTTATTTTATTGAATAAATGAACATTGCTTATACAGTACAAACGACGAGATTTAGAACATAAGTTCCAACAATTCAATCATACTTCCTTCATTTAAAGCACAATTTAATTTGATTTAGTGGTTCTTTCCAAAAGGGCATGAATGTAAATAAAAAAAATATCTCCCACATAAACTTCATTGTCTGGTGTTTGTTAAATTACCGATTGACCCAAAAGGTTAAGATGATAGATGAAGGTAAATTTAATATTATATTGTCTAACACTCCCCACTTGGGCAAAGGTTTGAATACATGACCTTTTAGACCATCTGCGATATCATGATAATCATCGATTGAACTCAAAACCTTAAGATGATGATGAATGTAAGTTTAATATTATATCAACACTCTAACAATGATGTTTGTGTAAAAAGAAATATTTATTGATAAGTTTATGCTTGGATTGAAGGGATCATCATAAATGTTCGAACTAGATAATTTACACAATTACCACTATTCTTAAGACTCTATTTTGAGGTAGAAAATTATTCTTTTCACTAAACTCGAGGCATATTAAGAGCCCTATGCATGCATATTGATGAGCACTCAACATCTTTTGACTAGTTTTTGTCTCTTAATCTCAAATTAATTAATTAATATTTTGATGATAACAAATATATTTTTATTCACTAACAATTTTACTGTTTTGAAGAGTCCATTGAGTAGAGTTCGGAATTATGATTCCAATGTAATTTGAATCACCTAAATAAGAGCTCATACGGAAAAGATATCAACAAAACAAGCTTAACGAAAAATACCTGATGTCAATGACATGGTGGCCAAATCATCAATGTGGACCTACTAGAGGATGACATATAGAGTAATGGAGGAGTGACATATGGTGGACTTTTGAGCTTTTGTTGGGTTTGAATTGAAAATGAAAATAAATTTAATATTATATATGTTTGTGTCTAAGGCTAGTTGATTTTAAAAGAAAATGAATTTAAATATTATATACGTTTGTGTTTAACGGCTAATTTACTTTAAAATTAAAAAAAAAAAAAGTATACTTATTTTTACTTTTAATCTCAACCATTCAATTTTCTTTTACAAAGATCTAAAGACCCAAATTAAAATTTGGTTTTCACCATCTTTCCCCTCCTCTTAAACTCATCATCTTTTCCAAATTTCAAGGACAATTTTACATCATTTTCAATCCTCCATAAAATACAAAGTCTCCATTGTTGCTCTCTCTGAGCTTCAATTTTTTTTCATCTAATTCTTGAGAGATCTACTCTTTGAGAGAGTTTTCACATCTTGTTCTAATTCTTTCAATCCATTGTAAGGGTTTCTCTTAAGCCCGAAAAAGAGTTCTAACGGTTTGATCCTCGACCGTGGAAAGAATTAGCTTTGTTCTTGCTCCCGAAAAGAGAACTTGTAGCAGTTTGACTCTAAGTCATGGAAAGAGTCAAGACTTCTAGTGAAGTACTCAAGAGGAGCTTGAGGAGCTTGGGAAGTGGATGAAGGTCAGTTGTGTTGAACCACTATAAAATTTAGAGTGTTAATTTCTCTATCCCTCTCTTATTTAATTTTGTAATTAATTTGTTGTTATATTTTATTGCTTGAAATTAATTACAATTTTTGTTCCTTAAATTAATTGCTCATATTGGTTTATTTTTATTCGTAGTTCTTAACTTTATACATTTATTACCAATCTTATTACTAACGTTAAATAGGGTGTTTTAAAGTGTTATTGTTAATTTCTTAGTTTAATTCAAACTGAATTTATTTGCATAAAATTCTTGTTTGAATTGCTTATTAGTAAAAAAATTGTTAATTTGCTTAATTGGGCCCACATTATTAAAAAGTTTAATTAGTTTAAATAAACCATATTTACCCTCTAGGATTGTCATACCTGTTGGAGATTTGGTGGTTGGCTATATATTTTTATAAGGTTGTGTTTTGCAGTTTTCTCGATTGTAGCAAATAATGTCTTAACATCTAGTTTTGACATGTCATATTTCTGAAAAAATATTTGACTTTCCTAATCTGGATTTTTAAAGCGGAATATTTTGTATTTCTTAAACTGGAAAATTTCGGCAGAAGTTTATTGATAGATAACTTTCTTTTATGGCGAAACGCATTTTGTAATAAATGAAAATATTTTGTATGGAATCTTTTTCCTTATTTGAATTTGTTTGTTAAAATGAGAAGTCATGCCATCTGCTAGGGCTGTCGCATCAGTTTATTTTCTTGAAGAGAGTTTTGATTGTTGGTGGCTGGAGTTGTGCTTTATTGTATTTCGAGTTTTGCTCATTGTAATCAGTTGTACAAGTTCTTCCGATTGAAGTTTTCAAAACTCTGAAGATATTCATTGTCTTAGGGGGAGCCTAAGACATTATTCATTGAGAAGGGATTTCTCAATCCTCAGGAGGAGATTAAGGCATTGCAAATTGAGAAGGGAGTTCTCAAGACTTAGGGGGACCTAACTTCTCATGTGAAGGGAGTTCACTGAGTCATGAGGAAGATAATCAAGTTGAGAGGGAGTCTTACACGCTATCGGAAGTTGAACTGTTGTTCATCATAATATTGCCACACTTAGGGTGAAAACCTAAGTACTATTGCGAGGGAGTCTCACATCTAGAGGGAGCCTAGGTGCATTGCAAGTTAAGCTCTGCAAGAGTCACTATAGAATTGGTTACTTTACAGATAAGTTCTTTGTTGTAAACACTTAACTCATTCAATATTAGTGAATTATCTTTCTGGGCACACTGCCTCCCAGACGTAGGTAGTTTATCGCCAAACTGGTTTACCAACTTTTGTGTGCAATTACTCTTTTACTTGTTGTTTTTCCAGTTGTTAAAGTGTATGTTAATGCTTGTCGTTTAACATATGTGATTTGAGTGGTGATGTAGCTTATCGCTTTTTCAATACCGATCCCACAATTGGTATCAGAGCCAGTTGCTCTTACTTGTAATAAAAAAAATATATATTTTTATAAATCATTTCATATTGACACCCATTGTTTGAGTATTTTACTCTACAATTGGTATCAGAGCGGGTAGCTCTTCTACATAAATTATTTTTCAAATATTATTGTGATATATAAAGTATCTTATTAATATTTTGAAAAATTATTTGAAAGCTTAATGGCTAGAGCTAGGACAACTTTCGCAGGTCAATGTGTTGATATACATCCATTCTTTAATGGTAAAAAATTTGATGTATGGAAAAGAGAATGAAAACATTTTTACTTGCTATTGATTTTAATATTTTATATGTTTGTGAAAATAATTTGTCCAAAATTGAATTATAAATTACTCTCTTTTAATGTCAAAGCCATAAATATCATATGTAGAGCTTTGGATAGTAAAGTATATGATAAAATTGCACAATTCGATTATACATATGATATCATCCATCTTATGCATATTGTTTACCATTTTAGGTAAATAATTCTCTTTCAACCAGTAAAATTTTATTTGAAAATTTATTTGATATTTCTACTCTCAAGTTGAACTATATTACTAAATGTCTTTTTGTTCTTTATTAAAGGGGAGTGTTCAATTGATTTCAATGGGGGGAGAAATTTGTGAAATTGGTCTTAATTAGAATTAGTCTAAACTTGATTGATTCTTTGTGATGCCTCTTGAATTTACAATGGTGCTTTTTTTAGAAGGCATGTTAATAGGAGAAGAAATGCACAATTATGTGTTCATGTTTTTTTTAGGGAAAATTTTCATGTCTCTGGTTTTTCTTAATTTTCCTTTTTCATATTGATTCTAAAAGGGAAAGAGATAATAAGAAAAATGAAAGCATGTTGTTATTGACTATATGTATTTTTCTAAAAGAATTGAAATTTTGTATGTGTGTTGATTGTAATTCGAGTTCAAACACATTATTCAAAAAAATATTTTATATCACACACCTCCTTAGAATTTATTTTTCTTGAGTTGTTTGTCATCATCAAAACGGAGAGATTGTTGGCTTTTTGGCCGAATTAATTAATTAATTAATGTTTTGATGATAAAAACCTATTTTTATTCACTAACAATTTTAGTGTTTTAAAGAGTCCATTGTGTAAACTTAGGAATAACGATTTCAACACAATTTGAATCACCTAAACAAGAGCACAAACTGAAGAAATATCGCCAAAACAAGCTTAATGAAAAAAATACCTGATGTTGATGACGTGGCAGCTAAATCATCGAAGTGAACCTACTCATGATATATGGAGTAATAGAGGAGTGACACATGGTGGGCTTTTGAGTTTTTGTTGGGTTTTAAAAAAAATGAATTTAATATTAGAAAATTGTTATTTCTGACCTAAAAAGTTTTTATCCGAACAAAAGTAATATTTTTTCAAAAAAACTTCTTTTTTTAACCTTTTTTTACCTTTTCAAATTTTTAATGGTGGACCCCACATAAGGAAAATACAATTTTGTCCCTCATACAAGTGTCTCAAGCTTTACCTTTACCAATCGCAACCTTTCATACTCAACTTCAATTCTAAAACTTAAACCTGAGTTTTCTATTTTGTTTGTCTTCTTATTTTTGGCAAGTTTAACCCAATATTTATGATAGAATTACTGTAATATTAAAATAAAATTTGGAAAAATAGTTTCATTGGGATTTTCCATAATTGAATGGTAAATAAAAATTAAAAAAAAAAAACCTAAACTATTCCTCTAAGGAAATTCTCGTAAGTTTAATTGTTGAATTGGTAAAAAAAAAAAAAATTAATGCTTACAAAAATTGGAATTGGTCAACTTAAACTAACTACGTTTAAGTTTTAAAAAATGGAATTGGTTTGAGTTGAAAAAAAAATGAAATTACCTTAAAAAAATTAAACAAACTTAAACGGAAAAAATTGGAATTGGAATTGAGTAAAAAGAAAAACTAAAAACTAAATGGAATTGTAATGGGTTAAAAAACTAAAAACTAAAAATTGGAATGGGGTAAAAATAACTAAATCTTAGATTTTCTTTTATTTATAAATTTAAAAAAAATTACAAAATTTCCCAGTAAATAAAAAAGTTCCTAGAATTTTTGAACCAGAAAATGACCCAGAATTTCCAGTAAACCGGAAAATCCTGGAATTTCAAGAAGTTCCCGATTTATCGGGAATTCCAGGTCATTTCTCGGGTTTACTAGGAAATTTCGTTTTTTAAGCTTGAAAATTAAAACAAATCTTAGATTTAGTTTTTTTTTACCCAATTCCAATTCTAATTTTTAGTTTTTAGTTTTTTAACCAATTCCAATTCTATTTAGTTTTTAGTTTTTTTTTTTTTTACCCAATTCCAATTCTAATTTTTAGTTTTTAGTTTTTTAACCAATTCCAATTCTATTTAGTTTTTAGTTCTTTTTTACCCCATTCCAATTCCATTTTTTTTCCATGTAAGCTTGAGTTAGTTTAATTTTTTTTAACTTAAACCAATTTAATTTTTTAAAACTAACGCATTTAATTTAAGTAAACCAATTCCAATTCCCCTAAGCATTAGTTTATTTTTTTTAACTAATTCAAAAAAAGAAATCCTCACGGTAAAATTTCTTAGTACTTACCGTAAGAATTTTACAGTAATCTAACGGAAAAATTAGAATTGGCTAAAAAAGGTATACTAACTTAAGTTTAAGAAAAAAAATGGAATTGGATTAACAACAAAAATTACTATAAAATTTTTTGGTACTTCCGACAAGTATTCTTAGGAAAAGTACCAAGAAATTTTCTAGTAAGATTTTTTTCCCTTCAAATTGTCATGGTAGAAAAATGGAATTGACTATATATTTTTTTTTTAAAAAAAAATTACTCTAAAATTTCTTGGTACTTCCCATAACAATCCTTACTGGAAGTACCAAGAAATTTTCTTATAGGAAGTATCAAGAAATTTTGCAACTAAGTTTTTTTTCCTCCAAATTCTAATGATAGAAAAATGGAATTGGCTTTAAGAAAAAAAAAAAAAAAAAACCTTCCGTAAAATTTCTTGTTACTTTCCATAAAGATTCTTATAGTACTTTCTTATGGGAAGTACCAAGAAATTTTAGAACAAGTTTTTTTTTAATTTAAAAAGAAAATCAAGGTTTCAACTAAAAGTTTAAATATAGTCTTATTTGTGAAAGTTAAAGCAAAATGGGAAAATGAAAAGTAAGGTTTCAATTGAAGTTGTAGGTTTGAAAATTTGTGTCGGTTAAGTTAGGTAAAAGCAAAATTGTAGGCAAACAGAAGACAATTAAATGATAATTTAATTGGAGATATTCAAGACTTTTCACTATGTGGGACCCTACACTAAAAATTTGAAAAGGTAAAAAAGAGATTAGAAAAAGAGTTTACTTTTGTCATATAAAAAACTTTTTAGTTTAGAAATAACAATTTCCCTTTACTATATTATATATGTTTGTATTTAACGATTAGTTGACTTTAAAAGAAAATAAATTTAATATTATATATGTTTGTGTCTAACGGCTAATTTACTTCAAAATAAAAAAAAATTATTTTTATTTTTATTTTTAATCTCAACCATTCAATTTTCTTTTACAGATATATAAAGACCCAAATTGAATTTGGATTTAACCACCTTCCTCCTTTTTAAACACCTCATCTTCTCCAAATTTCAACAACAATTTCAAATTATTTTCAATCCTCCATAAAACACAAAGCCTCTATTGTTGCTTTCTCCAAGCTTCATTTTTTTTTTTTTTTTTTTGTCATCTGATTTTTTAGAGATCTACTATTTGAGAGGGTTTTGACATCTTGTTCGAATTCTTTCAATCCATTGGAAGAGTTTCTCTTGAGCCCAAAAAAGAGTTGTAATGATTTGATCCTCAACCGTAGAAAGAATCGGGTTTGTTCTTACTCCCGAAAAAATAACTTGAATGCAGTCTATAAGTGGATAATTGGAAACATTGGTGACGGGTAGGTAAATTAGGATTTGATTTTCCAATTGGTGGGTGGTGGCCTACGCCTAACTGTATTGATGATGTGTTTGTTCAAATCATGGTAGGTAAGAAAAGTTGCTTTGCCTTTCAATTTTCCAATTTACATTGACCCAATTATTAATTATTTTATAGTCTTAGTGTTTACTTAGTTCTAATCATAGCATTAATTTTTTGTCAAACATGTCGATTTTTCACGTTTTCATGGTGTTGAAGGAGGAATTTTGGACCAATCACAAATTGCCACGTCATTTACCAAATTAATGGCGAAATTATAAAATAATTAAATTTTAGACTAATTGAATGTTACATGTGTCCTAAATTGAAATTGAAAATGAAAATTGGCAACCTCGATGGTGCCACGTGTCTCCGTCTTCATCGTTTGATCAAATTAATTATTTTTGGTTCAATTAATTATTAATGTTTGGGCTAAAATTTAATTAAGTCCAAAAATAGACTTAATTTGGCCCAAATGGCCCGAAGGCCCAAATCCAATTAGTTGGGCCCAATGGGCCAGGCCCATGGACCAGTCAAGCCCAAGCCCATAAAGCCCACCTGAGAACTCTATAAATAGAGAAGTTCTCCTCATTTACAAGGTTCAGAAATTTTTACACTCGCAGAGCCTAGAGAGAATTCTCCCTACAATCAGAAGACTCCCTAACTCCTGAAGCTGAACCACACACTTGAAGACTGAAGCTCCTTGGAATACATACATCCATCCAAGTCTCCAACTCCACATGCATCCACGCGCTCCGCTTCCATACATCAAGCGTACGCGTGCATACATCCATCCAAGACTTCAACTTCACGTGCATCCACGCGCTCCGCTTTCATACATCAAACGTACGCGTGCATATATCCATCCAAGACTTCAACTTCATGTGCATCCACGTGCTCCGCTTCCATACATCAAGCGTACGCGTACAGTTGAGAGAGAATCAGAGGATCAAGTACTAGAGATCGAACCGCATCCGCATCAAACTTATATAAACACAAGTTCAACTCCACGAAACACGTTTCTCAGGAAACCTCGTGCGAACAAATTGGCACACCCAGTGGGATTATCTCTACCTCTCATCTCTCTCTCAACACTTAAATCAAGCAATGACTTCTAAGAAAGTAGCATCCAACGCTCCTGCTGCGTCTAACATTCCTGCTGCAAGCGATGCATACACAGGACCCATCACTCGCAGTCGCTCAAAGGGGATCATGCGGGAGAAGGAACAAGGTTCTGCTGTCGCAGAGGACATCTTGAGGCGATTGACAGAATCTCCTAAAGGGGGATTGTCATCAAAGAAAATCCTTTGTATGACAACTTTGCTCCTGCCTCTGACCAGTCCAAGAAGGAATCACACCCTAATGTGATGTCTGTCATGATGGCCGATATAGCGACCGAGGCAGCTATGGCTGATTAGAGAGGAAGATAAATTTCCTAGCGAAAGCTCTCGAGGAGCGAGATAATGAGATCGTTGTCTTGAGAGAGCAAATGCAGGCTCGAGAAACTGCTGAGTCGAGCCACACTCCCGCTGTCAAGGCAAATGACAAAAGGAAAACTCCGCTGCAGGAAGACGAGCTGCAGCATTCTACCACTGACACCTCTGTGTCAGTCCAGCAGCGGCAGGACATGATCATAAACACCATCAGAGCCCAGTATGGGGGATCGTCACAAAATTCTTTTATGTACACAAAGCCGTACACTAAAAGAATTGACAACCTCATAATGTCTGCCGGATATCAACCACCAAAATTCCAGCAGTTCGACGGAAAGGGCAACCCTAAACAACACGTTGCTCATTTTGTTGAAACATGTGAAAGTGCAGGAACTAGAGGAGATCAACTGGTTAGACAGTTCGTCCGTACCTTAAAAGGAAATGTTTTCGATTGGTACACTGATCTAGAGCCAGAAGTGATTGACAGTTGGGAGCAGTTGGAAAGAGAATTCCTGAACCACTTTTACAGCACTAGGCGGACTGTTAGCATGATGGAGCTAACAAACGCCAAGCAGCAGAAGGGAGAGCCAGTCATCAACTACATCAACCGATGGAGAGCTCTAAGTCTTGATTGCAAAGATAAACTCACTGAACTATCTTCAGTGGAGATGTGCACCCAAGGCGTGCACTGGGAACTCCTCTACATCCTGCAGGGAATCAAGCCTCGCACATTTGAAGAGTTAGCAACTAGCGCCCATGATATGGAGTTGAGCATCGCCAACAGAGGAACAAAGGACTTCCTGGTCCCAGGAGAAAAGAAGGATAAGAAGGATACAAAGGGCACCGAGAAAACTGTGAAGAGTGCCACGAAAGAATCTATGGTTGTCAATACGACCCCATTGAAATTTTCCTCTAAAGGAAGAGATTCAAGAGCTGAAAAGAGAGATGATGGAGGCGAGCGGTGTCGCCTAACTTTGAAGGAGAGGCAGAAAAAGGTTTATCCATTCCCAGACTCTGATGTTGCAGATATGCTAGAGCAACTGTTGGAGAAACAACTGATTCAACTGCTCGAATACAAGCGGTCGGACCAGTCAGAAAAAGTCAACGACCCCAACTACTGCAAATATCATCGGGTCGTTAGCCACCCAAGTGAAAAGTGCTTTGTGCTGAAAGAGCTGATTATGAGGTTGGTTCGTGAAAAGAAGATTGAGCTAGATCTGGATGAGGTGGCTCAGGCAAATCATGTCGCGGTGGCAATGCCTTCAAGCGCTCCACCATCAACACGGCTTCGTGATCAAGGAGAAAGTTTGATCGAATTTGGGACTTTTGAGCCTATAGTTGTTCGGTTCCAGCAAGAGATCATAATGACAGATCCTCAAGGCAAAGATGACTTTGTTGAAGATGACGACGAATGGTGGATCCTTGTGACTCGTCGAAAGAAAAGAAAAGCGAGCTCCACCAAAAAAGAGTTGCGCTTCCATCGAGATTACAGAAGAGGAAGCAAGACTCATAAAAAGAAAGCAAAGAAGAAGGTGTGGAAGTCTAAACCTGTCAAGGAGGAGGACGAAAATTTTTCTCAACCTCGACGACTAGTGACTCTGGCAGAAATTCTTCCACAAAACTTCCTTGATGATCATCTAGAGGAAGTGCTAGAAGTTGTTGCGTGTCATGTCGTCAGCACAATAGAAGGCGAAGATATTCCTTCAAGCTCGTTGGAGACGATGGTAGAATCAAAAGACCTACCGTCGTTCGACATAGAAGACTTGTTGTCTCTCTCTCAAACAGCTAAGACTGCTCTTATTGATGCATTGCTAAACTCAGATGCATCAAGTTCATCAAGTTCAAGCGTCCCAGCCTCCAGGGTGCGTACATGCGTTTCTTGCTGAACATCTATAGGCTTTTCAGATGAAGACCTATTGCTGGGATCAAAGTCTCATAACAGGCCCCTATTTGTCTCAGGATACATGCGAGAACAAAGGGTTGGTAGAATTCTCATTGACGATGGATCAGCTGTCAACATTATGCCTAAACCGACTATGAAGTAATTAGGTGTCTCAATGGAAGAATTGATGAATAGCAAGTTAGTGATCTAAGGCTTCAATCAAGGTGGTCAGCGAGCGATCGGCATGATTCGCCTGGAACTCATTATTGGCGACCTAAAGGCCAACACATTGTTCCACGTCATAGATTCGAGGACCACTTACAAGCTGTTGCTGGGGCGTCCTTGGATTCATGGAAATTGAGTGATAACTTCTACACTCCATCAATGCTTCAAGTTTTATCAAGATGGCATTAAGAAGGTTGAAGCAGATTCCAACCCATTCTCAGAAGCTGAGTCCCACTTCGCAGACGCAAAGTTCTACTTAAAGACCGATAATGTCGGTGAAGTTATGCCTGCGGAGATTCCTATAATAAAAGAGGATGATAAGTCTCAGTCCAAGCCACAAATGGATGCAACAAAAGAATCAAGTGAAGGGGTCAGTACTCCTGACTCTTAAAAGAGTAAGGCATCTACTAGCTCTGCGGAGACAGAAACTCTGGAAGATGAGAAAGCTCCAGGTCCTCCAATCTTGCGTTATGTTCCTTTGTCGAGACGCAAGAAAGGCGAGTCACCATTCGCAGAATGCTCGAGGGGCTTGAAGGTCGGTGATGTGGAGATCTTAAAAGAAAGTTTTGTTACATCTCTTACAAAAATAACAAAACAAGAAATTCACAAACCAAAAATGGACCTGACTAAGGCAAATTTGCCTGAAAGACGAACAAAAGATGGGTTCAACCCAAAGGCTTATAAGCTACTAGCAAAAGCAGGCTATGACTTTACAACTCACATTGAGTTCAAGAGCCTGAAAATTTACGAGCAGCCTGAACTTTCTCCGTCCCAAAAGAGGCTTTTGCAGGAAGGATATGTCATACCTGCCTCAAGGAAAGGACTTGAATATAAGTCTCCTGAGCCGATTCGCATAACTAGAAAGGGAAAGGCAAAAGTGGCTGACAGCAATCACATAACAATAAAGGAAGTTGATAACTCTAAAGAAGGGGAAAACAATGGTCAAAGAACCTCTGTCTTCGACCGCATTCAACCGCCTGTCACACGTTCCTTAGTCTTTGAAAGGCTAAGTATGACGGAAACAGAAGAAGAAAGTCAGCGCCCAACGGCTAACCTCGACCGACGCTCTGCCTTTCGAAGGTTTGTCATGCCTTCTGAGAAGGAAGAAGACATTTGTCATTCTCCAGTGACGACTCGACCCTCGGCATTTGAAAGATTAAGTGTGATTACGAAGAAAAATGAGGAAGCACCTCGCGGGTCAATTTTCAACCGCCTTAAGCATGAAGGTGTCGAGAATCACTCTAACAAAAGGTCGTCTTTCGAGCAAAAGGAAAAAGAAAAGATTCACGGTGATGCTCCTAGTATACCTACAAAGAAGAGTGGAGGAAAATCTCGCACATCAATTTGGCGCCGCATTAAGCATGAGGATGCTGAGAATCATTCAAATCAAATGCCCCCTTGCGAGACAAAGGAGTGAGGAGAAATTCGTAGTAATGTTCCTTCACGAATGAAAAGAAAAATTTTCGTCACCCTCAATACAAGTGAAGGCTCTTTAAAGGTGAAAAGACGTGACGTTATTTTTACTAAGCTCGAAAGTGAAAACTTAGAACAAGAAGAAGGCGAAACTTCATGTCATCATATCACCGTCATCAAAGAGTCGGAGAGCGAAATGGACCCTATGTCACTCCTAAGTGGAAATAAGTTCACTCCTAAGTGGGATGAACCGTATATCGTCAAAGAAGTCTACACAAATGGAGCATACAAGATCGTCGATCAGGATAGATTAAGAATTGGCCCAATCAATGGCAAATTCCTTAAGAAATTTTATGCATGATAAGTATGTAAAATGCTCCTTATCGCAAGAGCCTAAACTGCACGGTGCTCCTGGCCCGCATGAGCTTAAAAGGTGAACGGCCAAAGAAAAATTTTTGAACTACGTTATGACATGATCCCATTATCATAAAGGGTACGTAGGCAACTTAACACAAAATTTAAGTACAGTCACATACACCATAAAAAAAAATACTTCAATTGAATCACAATATTTGTTGCTACACATTGAAGCTAGTAACAATAAAGTAACTAAAAAAAAAGAAGCGGGGTAAAGTCAGAGCCTCCACTTGAAGTTTTTTAGCTCTTCACGTGCAGATTCCATGTTTTGGCAAACTGTAGCGAAAGCCTCAACACCTTCATCAGTTATAGTAGGGGTGCTCTCAAGAGTACTGATTTCCTCCTGCAACTTGATAACTTCAAGTTCTTTTTCGTCTACGACCTTTGCTTTCTCACATGATAAGTTCAAGAGCTTCTTAGACTCAGCGTCTACATTTGAAGTTTGGCTTCTAATTCTTTCTTTTCCAACGACAATCGAGCAGTCTGCTCTTGGATAACTTTGTCTTCTGCTCGTAGCTGGCTTACCAAGGCTAAAGCCTCTGTCATACGGGATGTCTTCTCCCTCAATTGATGGTCTTTGTCGGTTGAAGACAGCTGCGCGAAATATGAAGATTGTACCGTGTTGAAATTATTGACTCTCTTAAGATAATTATTCACAAACTCACGAAATGGAGACAAATTCTCCGCATGAATCTTCGAAATACCAGAAAATACTTTCGTTACTTCTGGTTCGAGGTTTGGGACATTCTTATATGGTGTACGTACAATCTTATCTTGAATACTTTCTCATAAGTATATTGCTGCCTGTCGATAGAAGTTTTAAACCACCACATCGCCGCAATATAGAGAGGCTTCAGGGTTCCCAGCAGTCGGTTCTTTGCAAACTTGCTAAATCGGTGCAGAAACCACAAGGGGATCAGAAGGGGGCATGTTTATTTCTCCCAAAGGCGCTTTAGAACAACCAATTTCTTCGAGCGAAGAGTCCAATACTTCCATGCTTTCAACGCCTACCTTTTTTTGCCTCGTCGAATCTCCTCAGAAATGACAAGAGGTCGTAATGGTCACCTAGTTGTTTCAGTTGGCGGCGATTTAGAAGTTCCAATCTTCTCCATGGATGAATCCAAATTATAGGGTCCCATTAAAGATTCTTCGCTACCTTGCCCCGCAAGCTCCTTAAGATGATGACTTAATGGTGACTACAAAGATAAAAGAGACATAAATTATTTGCTAAATAACAGAACAAGGAGAGCATAAAAAAACATACGTACCAGTGGTATAGTAGCACTAGGAAATCTCGAAGCACTTGGAACCCCTTCAAAAAAATTATCGCCTGACGCCTTTACCTTCTTCGAGGGTCTTTTCCAATGATGATCACTGGTGTTACTGTGACTTTCTTCTCCGTGAGTCGCATCATCTTCCTGAGGGGTAGAGGTTGCCTCTTCAATTAAACGAATTTGTTTACCGCCTTGGTTTAACCCTTTATTTTTAGGAAGTCGGGGTTGCAATGGAGGAGGAATCGTGTTACTTACTAAGTGATGTATATTATCCTCAAAATAACTTCCGTGTTTTGTCAACCACCAATGTTTGTATCGCGGTGTAACATGGTTGTGTGGCTCCAACGTGCGGGCTAGCAAGAAAACTTGGGATAATGTGTTACGTCTAGTACACACCCTAAAATGATATATTATATTGGTAAGAGTAACAGCAGGGGAAATCCCCCCTATATCATTAGGGATGTCTTGATAAAATCCAAACTATCGACCAAATCGATAAGGGCTATATGATTCCATTATCAAAGCAGTCTCGCACCGGGACGTTATGTAACATGATCTCATACTAGCGAATTGGCAGGTTTGTGGAAACGATAGATCGCTGTCATCAATCAGGCGCTCATGTCTATTCCGACTCTGAATATTCACATGCCACTGAATATTCGCACCCCTATGGATCAATTCTCGAGGCTTGATCTTTGCCCCATTGGGGTTATGAGTAGACCGAGAGCGGGAGGCTTTCTTTTGCTTTCGTGCAGGGGGTTTGTCATATTTTCGAGCTCCTAGGAACCAGAATGAGATCCAAGAACTGATAGTCACTTGTGAGTCATTTTTGGACGATGATGAGCGATCTTTTTTTTGTGAGCAGGTTATCGAGTAATATGCCGAGAAAAGATATTCACAACTCTTCGGCATACATCTTCTATTATCTCGCGAGCCGGTTAATTCCCGATAGCAAGGAATGACTTCCTCATAAAAACTCCCCCGGACTGGAAGGCCCCTGAATGACCATAGGTCCCATAAAGAAATTGATATCTCTCCCGCCATAGTATGAAGAGTATTAGTTGACGGACACCAAGCTTCACACAAAGCTCGAACGACATCACTATTTCGGTCGTACGTATACGAGGAAGCCATTATCGCATTGAATAAATGGACGTTATGAAGAAATTCTTCGTTTCGTCTAATTACAAACTCTAGTCATTCCCAGTAGTAGTCAGTAAAGGTGAATTCCCCAGGGACTTTCACAACGGCGTTCCAACGAGTTTCACCTTCAAGCATACGACGTCCGAGAGTTAATTCTCGATGGGGATTGGGAGCTTTGTTATGAATGGGGGATTGTAATATCCACACCATCTCTTCTTGACGCAAAGGCACCTCAACAGATAATTGAGAAAGGGTCATGTCGTCATCTAAGCCTCGCCAATCAGCCGAAAAATGACCTGTCAATGGCTCTTCAATTAGAAGGCTAAGTGTCCGCTTTTTACGGGTTGATGTCTATCTGCAAGAATCACAAGATGTGTTTTTCCAGACGAGACATGCTCGGTGATGTAAACCATGATCCTGCAAAAAAAAAATGTCACCATATAAAGAGTTTACTATTGATTGTACAATCTAAATAAAATGGGAGGAATGAGCTTGGATCTTATGGCAAATCAAATGACCTCGGACCCTCGCAAGCTCCTCGGAGCGGCAAACGAGCTCGGATCTTATGGCAATCAAATGGCCTCAGACCCTCACAAGTTCCTCTAGGCGGCGAACGAGCTCGGATCTTATGGCAATCAAATGACCTCAGACCCTCCCAAGTTCCTCTGGGCGGCGAACGAGCTCGGATCTTATGGCAATCAAATGGCCTCAGACCCTCACAAGTTCCTCTGGGCGGCGAACGAGCTCGGATCTTACGGCAATCAAATGGCCTCAGATCCTCGCAAGTTCCTCTGGGCGGCGAACGAGCTCGGATCTTACGACAATCAAATGGCCTCAGATCCTCGCAAGTTCCTCTGGGCGGCGAACGAGCTCGGATCTTACGGCAATTAAATGGCCTCAGACCCTCACAAGTTCCTCTGGGCGGCGAACGAGCTCGGATCTTACGACAATTAAATGGCCTCAGACCCTCACAAGTTCCTCTGGGCGGCGAACGAGCTCGGATCTTACGACAATCAAATGGCCTCAGACCCTCACAAGTTCTTCTGGGCGGCGAACGAGCTCGGATCTTATGGCAGTCAAATGGCCTCAGACCCTCACAAGTTCCTCTGGGCGGCGAACCAGCTCGAATCTTACAGTAATCAAATGACCCCAGATCCTCACAAGTTCCTCTGGGCGGCGAACGAGCTCGGATCTTATGGTAATCAAATGGCCTCAGACCCTCTCAAGTTCCTCTGGGGGGCGAACGAGCTCGGATCTTATGGCAAATTAAATGGTCTCAGACCCTCTCAAGTTCGGTAGAAGCTAAAGCGGCAATCTAAGCGGCAATCTAAGCGCTCCTGAAAAAAAAAGTATATTCTAAGAGAAAAAAAGTAGTATGCCTTGAAGGTTACCTTGTTTAGTAGGTGAAAATTCTATTCCCAAAAGAAAAAAAATAAAAAATAAAAATAAAAAAAAAAAAAGTTTCTAGTTTTACATGTTCTGTACAATAGCAATTATGAACAGACTAGACTTCAAAACAAAGATCTAATCGTTCCGAATGAGGCCCTATGTGTCTCGAACAAGAAGATAAAATTTCGATACAATCCGACGGTTGAAATTTCGGCAAACGATGATTTTCCGAGAGCTGTCCCTGAAACAAAAAAAAAGTTCTTAGTTTTTCATGTTCTGTACAATAGCGATTATGGACGGACTAGACCTCAAAACAAAGATCTAACCATTCCGAATGAGGCCCTATATGTCTTGAACAGGAAGATAAAATTTTGATACAATCCGACGGTTGAAATTCCAGCAATCGACGTTTTTCCGAAAGCTGTCGCTGAAAACAGTTCTCAGTTTTACATGTTCTGTACAACAGATATTATAGACAAATTAGAACTCAAAACAAAGATCTAACCGTTCATAATGAGGCCCTATGTGTCTGGAACAGGAAGATAAAATTTCAAGATGATCCGACGGTTGGAACTCTGGAAAGTGACAATTTTCCAGGAGCTGCCGCTGAGAATCCGAAATTCTATTTGGCTTCTTCGTTCCTAGTTTACCTCATTAGGTCACTTAAATAATATATGTATACATATAATCTTAAACCCTAATTCCTTAAGGAATTAGGTATATATATATATATATATATATTTAAGTTTCTCGAATTAAATTTGGCCATATTCCAAATGTTATCCTAAATTCAAATGTCCGGATTTGGTAGATTGGATCTTAAATTAATCTCAATTTAAAAATTTGGCCATATTCCAAATTTTATCCCAAATTCAAATGATTTTATCAAATTTAAATTGCGGATAATATCTCAAATTTATCCCAAAATAAAATTTGGTCATATCCCAAATTTTATCTCAAATTTAAATCAAACTTCGAAGTTATCCCAAATTAAATTTGGCCATATTCCAAATTTTATCCCAAATTCAAATGATTTTATCAAATTTAAATTGCGGATAATATCTCAAATTTATCCCAAAATAAAATTTGGTCATATCCCAAATATCTCAAATTCAAATCAAACTTCGAAGTTATCCCAAATTAAATTTGGCCATATTCCAAATTTTATATCAAGTTTTGATCAAACTCATGTACTAAATTCATAGTTTGATTGACACACCAAATAGGGTCAAATTCAAGAACATATACAACTTGCATTTTGACTCAACTTCATCTTTTTCGAGATTCACCCACCATATACGTGCATAAATCTCGAAAAGGGGCATTTGTTGAAGGAGGAATTTTGGACCAATTACAAATTGCCACGTCATTTACCAAATTAATGGTGAAATTATAAAATAATTAAATTTGGGACTAATTGAATGTTACATGTGTCCTAAATTGAAATTGAAGACGAAAATTGGCAACCTCGATGGTGCCACGTGTCTCCGTCCTTATCGTTTGATCAAATTAATTATTTTTGGTTCAATTAATTATTAATGTTTGGGCTAAAATTTAATTAAATCCAAAAATAGACTTAATTTGGCCCAAATGGCCCGAAGGCCCAAATCCAATTAGTTGGGCCCAATGGGCCAGGCCCATGGACCAGTCAAGCCCAAGCCCATAAAGCCCACCTGAGAACTCTATAAATAGAGAAGTTCTCCTCATTTACAAGGTTAAGAAATTTTTACACTCACAGAGCTTAGAGAGAATTCTCCCTACAATCAGAAGACTCCCTAACTCCTGAACCACACACTTGAAGACTGAAGCTCCTTGGAATACATACACCCATCCAAGTCTCCAACTCATCCACGCCAACTCATCCACGCCCTCCGCTTCCATACATCAAGCGTACGTGTGCTTCCATACATCAAGCGTACGTGTGCATACATCCATCCAAGACTTCAACTTCACGTGCATCCATGCGCTCCGCTTCCATACATCAAGCGTACGCGTGCATATATTCATCCAAGACTTCAACTTCACGTGCATCCACGCGCTCCGTTTCCATACATCAAGCGTACGCGTACAATTGAGAGAGAATCAGAGGATCAAGTACTAGAGATCGAACCGCATCCGCATCAAACTTATATAAACACAAGTTCAACTCCACGAAACACGTTTCTCAGGAAACCTCGTGCGAACACATGGTTTTGACATTCACATTAGAGGTGAATTAATATTTCTATTATATCATAGAAAAATCCACGAAACATAAAACATAAGCAACAAAATGTCACTAATGTAAATATAATATAAATAATAAACATGCTCACTTATTTAAAAATCATTAATGTTTATTTACTAGTTTAAATTTATTTTTTGAATTTTTTATTTTTATAACTTTTTTAGAAATATCCATCAAAATTGATATTTTATCGAAATTCCTATTAAAATTTCTATAAAATTAAGACTTCGATATTTTCATCGACATTGACATTTTAAATCTTGGTTCTAGTTTGTGTTAAAAAAAATTATACTTATCTTTTTTCTCCATTCTCAATCAAAAAAGTATAAGTGCAAGTAGTTTCTTTGTAAACTCATATTAAAAAATTATAAAACCAGTCATATCATAATCATATGGAACCATTAAATTCATGTTAAAGCTTAACACATTTTTTTTATCAAAAAGTATAAAATATACTTTAGTTCTTTTAACATTTTAGTCTCTTAATTTTTCAAGGCTAAATTATTATAAATATTCTTTAACTTTATAAGTCTGGCGAGATATTCATCTAAAAAGAACAAGAGACGCCCATTTAACTCCCAATCCATGATTACACGAGGAATGGGAGAGAGGAAGCAGGAAGGAAATTTCTCCTTGTTGGCTAAACGGAGATGATTTTCTATCCTTGTCTCGACCCTGATTTTCTCATCCTTAAAATGAACACTCATTGCCCGTGGACAATATATGTTGTAATATTTAAAATTGAAAATTGAAGTTCATTCAATATAAAATTGAAAGTTTAAGTACCTATTAGATACTTTTTTGTTAGCTTTATGAGCTTCAATCATACCACATGTTTTGATGATAACAAACATTTATTTATTGATGATTTTAGTGTTATAAAGTATCCATAGCATAGAACTCAGAGACACGATTCTAATGCACTTTGAATCGTTCAAATTGGACAGCTAACAAAGAAGTTGTGGCCAAAAGAAGATTTTAAAGAAAAATTCTATGTGACGATGATGTGGCACACATGGACCAATCGTATAACAATACGAGCTGAATAGATGGCACACACATGGCAAAATAATCAAGTCAATCGGTCGGCTTAAATCATAACATGTGGCGTTGTATGAATATTCCTTTTTAAAATAAAAAATAAATTAAAGGGCTTTCAACATAAATAGCCTTAAGATAAGACACATTTTACGTTGTTGTCTAAAACATCCATTTTTTTACAAAAAAAAAAGGCCTTCTTGCTTTAATATTTTCACTAATATCAATGGTTATTTACAATTTAACCCTCACCTATATTTTACATAAATAAATAAATAAATAAACAAACCTAGGTTTTTGTGTATCCCTCTCTCATGCATAGCCTAGAAATCCGTGTATTTTCAATCTCTTCAATCTCTCTCTCACAACTCTAGTCATTCCATCTTCTTCAATCTCTCTCTAAAGATACTCTCTCTCAAGACTCTCTCTCTCATGTTTTCGGCCGCCGCCTCCCTCCCTCGGACCGCCCAACCACCGTCGACGACGTCGTTCCCATCGTTCAACACGTCGTCAGCCGTTCCCGCCGTTGAAGTTTCGGCCGCCATCGTGGTTGCCGTTCAAGTTTCGGGCGCCGTTGTGGCCGCCGTTCAAGTTTCGGCCGCCGTTCCCGCCGTTCAAGTTTCGACCGATGGTGAGTTTTTTTTCTCGATTTTTTCCAGCCAAACTTCTTCGATCTCACTCCAACTCGCGTGCCGCCAAGATCTTGCACCTGTCACCAATCGCCGCCGTCGTCGTGGATTTAGATGTACTTTTATGTTTTTTCAATATATAAATATATATATATTTGTTCTTGATATATAGGGGATTTTTCGATATATACTGTGATATATATCTTCAGTTTTTATTGATACTTTTTGTTTTATGATATATACACTAATATATGTTGAATATTAAGTTCATTTGAGATTTATATACCCTGATAGATAGCTTTGTTTATTTGAAAATCATTAGGGAGCTTCGGTTAAATTTACTTAGATGGAATTTAGTCAATCTTACTAGTATATTTTATATATTGGTTAGAACATTTGCAAGTATATAATCATTTTCGATATATACAGTGATTTTTTGATATATACTGTGATATATATCTTCAATTTTTTATTGAGACTTTTCTGTTTTATGATATATACACTAATATATGTTGAACATTAAGTTCATTTGAGATTTATAAATCATGTTAAATAGAATCTAAACTATAGTATATATGAGATAATAACGCAAAATACAAATGAACTCAAAATAAACAAGGAACTATAATTGATAAACTCAAATAAGACAAACCATCATATAAAAATTGCATTAGAGTAACATATATAGCAAACATTCGGTGAATATATTACAAGCACACATAAACGTTGCCTAATTAAAAGTGCATCCATATAAGAATACCTCAGATATATACCAAATAAACAATAGAATATTACATGAAAACAAATAGAACTCAAAATAAACTGTAGAATATATCACATAATATCAAAAAGAAAACGTTAAATAACAATAAACAATATCAAAGAAATGGTTAATACGTGAAAAGGAAAATAAAAAAAAATATTTAATACATTTTCTCTCTCCAATTGAGAATGAAAAAAAAAATATTAAAAATATTTTATCTCCAATTAAAAATTGGAAGAAAATCATATTAAACGCATTTTCTCTACCCATCATAAATTCACTTTCTCTCTCATCATTAAGGAAACTTTGAAAATATGAAAAATAATATTAAATTTTTTTTCTCTCCAATTGAAAATGAGAAGAAAATCATATATTAAATGTATTAAAGGAACTTTGAAAATAGGAAAAATACATATAAAATTCGGACATAAAAAAAATAAAAAAGGGTAAATTTGTCCAAAAATAACACTAAAAGCCTTTCTTGAAAAAATTCAAATTTAAAGACATTTTTTAAATATAGGGCCCAAAGATGATCATTTATGTAAAAATCTCTAAATTAAAATAAGAGAAATTATTTTAAATGACAAAATACTGAAAATATTTACAAATATAGCAAAATTTCATTATCTATTTGCGATAGACAATGATAGATTGTGATAGACTACTATCTGTATCACGATTGACTCTAGACTATCGCGGTTAGAGATGTCCAAAAAATCCACGGGGGCGGGAATGGGGGGAGGGAATGGGAAATTTTTTCCCCATTTGCAATTCGGGGCCAGGACGGGATTATATTATCTGTTCCTAACCCCAGCCTCGTGTCCCTGTCCATCCCAAATTTTTTTATATAAATTAATATATATATATATATATATATATATATATATATATATATTGTTAATTTAATGGATGTTTTAATTATGTAAATTTAAGACTTTCTTTACTGTAATTCTTTAGATGTTGTAATATTTAAGATAAAATATTCTAATGGTTGAATTTTAATTTTTATAAATTATGAGAATTTAGCATTTTAATTATATCTTTTCAAATTGCATATGTATTATTGTTTTTATTAGGAAAATCGATAATATTTTATTTAAATGAAAATTGTAGTGAAAATGTTTCAAATAAGGAATTGTTAAAAATATATATTTAATTGAGAAAAAATTATTAAAATTTTCCAAAAAAAAATTAAAAAAATAAAGACAAAGAATTTTTTCTGGCGAGGAACCCGATCCACGCGGAATTCCCGTGGGGAATCCCCGCCTTGTTCCCCGCAAAAAAATTCGCAGGAACGGGGAATGGGATGGGGGACGGAGACCGGAAAGGTTTCTCCATCCCCGCCCCCGCCTCGTGGCATCTCGGATCGCGGTCTATCGCAAATAGACAGTGAAATTTTGTTATATTTATAAATATTTTAGTTCATATTCCTATATTTGAAAACAATCCTTAAAATAATTGAATTTTAATATTAAAAAGAATTAAAAAATTCGACCAACGGTCAAATTGGAATTAAAAAAAATTGAAAATTAAAAAAAATGTGCCTCCCATACTTTCTTTCTTTTTTTAATTTGTTATTATGGTTATTGTTACTATTTTTTCTTAACTTTATAATATTCTTTCCTTCTTTTACCATTTGACCTCCACCATCCATTACTTTAAATCCTCATCGAATGGCCATTTTTAATTCTTACTTTTTACGTCCTTTTTGGCTAAAATTCTCTTTAAATTTCAACAATCCTCATCTTAAAAAATTAATCATTTATCAATTGCTAAAATCTCTCATCTCCTAATCTTATTGAAACTTCTCTCCAAATTCTTCATTGATGATCTACTCCTTTAAAGTTTCATATTCTTTAAATTATTTCTTTTAGTGAAAGTTTGTTTTGAGAGATATATTATATTTGAGTGATTAAAACTTGTGTAATCTACTCTTGTGAGAGTTTTATTTTTGCGGGATTTCAATTTCATTATTTCATTATTGGGTTTTGTAATAAGGCGTGATTGCACCTTTGGGTTGAGTGTAGTGGTTTAATCCTAAACCCGTAAAAAGATTTGTAGTGGCTTGATCTTGAACCCCTTGAAAAAAATAGGTTGGATCTTGAACCTGCAAAAAGATCGAAAGTGGTTTGATTCTTGAACCCGTAAAAAGAGTGGTAAATCGGTTTGGTTCTCACCCATAAGAGAATCCATGCAATAAAATACCCAAGAAGGAGTCTTGGGGAGTGGAGTAGGGATTCTGAACCACCATAAAAATCAGTCATTTTTTTCTCTCTACTCTTTTAATATCTGCAATTTATTTATTTGTGTCCCTAAATATTTCATTGATTTAAATCGTTTTATTTGGTTTTAAATTTATCAAAAAAGTTCTAATTTTTGAAAGCACCCATATTCACCCTGTTGGTGTTGCCATACGATCCTACATTTTTAAAGTCTAGTACCTTTTGAGCACAAAATTGAAAGTTTAGGTACGTATTAGATACTTTTAAAAGTCCACGGATTAAATAGCTACCAACCACAAAATTTAGTGACCAAACTTATAATTTAACCTTAAATTTTTATGTAGAACAACTTTTAACCCGGGTATTAAATTTCCTCCGACACATGGTGACATTTTTATTGATATATTTCCATCTATCCATGGGTTTAATAGCGACATAAGGAATTAATCCAATATTTCCAGTATATTGCAAAAAATTGATAAAATATAAAGAAGAATCATCAGAATGTTACTAATGTAGACATAATATAAATAATAAGTATTTACTTATTTAAAAAAAGTGTAAAATGTTTATTTATTAATTAAATAGTGTTTCTTTTTTTATTTCTATAATCTTTTCAGAAATTTTCAACAACGTTGACATTGTATTGATATTTCCATCGACATGATTTCTTTTAAGTGCATACAAAGACAAACACATTTCACTCAAAATACTTCTGTAAGATGCATCTGACCTACTCTTACTCTAATATTTAAAGAAACTATTTGGTCGAGAGAGTAAGAGTTAGGGAAAGTTGGAGTTAACTACTTTACTACTTCTTTGACTCGAAGAGTTCTTAAGTCCACAACTAAAAGCATTAATTTCTTGCACTTTAGCTCCAAACTAAACAACTAGACTTAACAAATCTTCGCTCCTAAGCATGTTTGGAGAATTTCAAAAATACCTCAGACTTCATAGCGAGACATCATAACAAAAAGTATTTTGAGAATCAATCTCTTTCACAATGTTCTTCATTTTTTACAAATAATTTAAATTCAACAAAATAACTTGTATTTTAAACCATGTAAATTTTTGAGGAATTGTTTTAAATGGAAAAATTGCTAGAAATATTTTCAAATATAACAAAATGTCACTTTCATCATGATAGACATCTATCAGTGCCTATCACTGATAGATAGTGATAGATGATAGTAGTCTATTAGTGTCTATAACTGTCTATCAATACATTTTGCTATATTTATAAATAAGTATACTCATTTTGCTATATTTGAAAACAATCCTAAATTTTTAAATAATTAACTTGTAATAAAATATATATTAAGTATTAAAAAAAATCGATCAATTTTGTTTTATATCTCACCAAACATTACCATTTGTGTTTTCAAGTTTAAAGTTAGTTTAATTATAAATTTGGTCCCTATGGTTTGAATAAAGTTAGATTTAATTTGTATATAAGTTTATAACTAGAATTTTTAGTTCTTATAGTTTGATAAAATCTTCATAAATAGCCCCTACGATAAGACTATTTATGAAGATAATTTTATCAAATCGTAGGGACTATTTATGAGGTTTCATCAAACCATTGAAACTAAATTTTAACTTTTGAAACCATAGAGATTATACTCTAACTTTTTCCAAACCATGGGACCAAATTTGTAACTTAACCTTTACAAACTACATTCATTAGACACTAATTTTACTTCATGTTTGGAGCTAATTTTCTCCATTATTTGGAGTCAGAATCGCATGAAATAAGTGGAAACAATTCCATCAATTAGGTTATGTTAGAATTGAGGAACAATTCTTCACATCAAGAAACTGAAAAAATATTATCATTTCTCAAATCCGTCAAAGGGTAGACTTTTAATAAATAAAGTTTTTTTAAAACAATAATTAAATTCATTTTTTTCAAAGGGTAGCCTTTTAATAAATAAAGTTTTTTTAAAACAATAATTAAATTCATTTTTTTTTGACTCCCAAAGATTATGATACCTTAGCTCAAGAATCAAGAAAATCATACTCTCGTATATTTCTAGATTCCATCGTAAATTTTTTTTTTAAGAAAAATGGTCTTAAAAACTAAATTGTTAGAAAACCTTTTTTTTAAAATAATATATTAGTTTTCAAGGTGCATGTAAGCTGCCGGACACTCATGGATATCAAAACAAAAAAAATAAATAAATAATACATTAATCTTTAAAATGTTCGAAGACACAAAAAAGTGTAATTTAAAGAAATTGTTAAACGAATTAAAATTTTTTTGAAAAAGAATAAAAAAACTTAGAGAAATGTTAATTGAAAATTTAAAGAAATTTAATGTGAACATTATATAAGCAACAAGTAAGCATAATAATAAGTTCAATAAACATAAAAGGGTATATTAAAAATTTAATTAAAAAAAAACATATTATAGATTGATCTCGGTCTCCCAAAGAATCGATTCGTCACGTCAAGAATTTTAGAAAATCATACTCCTAAATTTTCTAGATTCTGTCATCGGATGGTTTTTACGAAATGAAAATAAGGATTAATAATATGAGCATAATAAGATTAATTACATAGCACAAACATATTGAAATAATAGCATAATAAAAATGCTTGAGAAGTATAATGATTAAATACAACAATAAAAATAGTTAAATGTTAATATGTAATACAACATAAGAATATCAAACAAAATAAAAAAAAAATTATCATATTAATTAAAAAAAGGAAAATTGTTATTTCTAACTTCAAAAGTTTTTTAAAAGACAAAACAAACCTCTTTTTAAAAAATTTATTTTTCTAATCTCTTTTTTGCTTTTTCAAACAAAATAGATTTGAAATGTAAAATTGAGTTTTCCCATAAGTTTTAATATTGATTTTTTTAAAATCTAAAAAATAATAATCGTAATTTTTTAAAAAAATTATAACTTATATGAAGAAAAAAATTGGTATGATTTGGAACCATCTTCAAAAAGAAGGAAAAAAAAAAAAAAAAAAAAAAAAAAACTCATAACTTATAAGAAAACAAATTTTCCATAATATTTGAAACCATTTTTCCATATTTGGTTTAAATTTAAACTAACTTGCTTAAATTTAGGTTGGAAAAAAATGGAATTGGTATAGCCTTTAAAAAAAATAAAAAAACCTATGGGAAGCTTTCCCGTAAAGTTACACTTTCTTTTTAAAATTAAATTAATTCCAGTTTTTTTTCTCTCCTAACTTTAACTTAAAAATTTTAAAAATAATTAAAAAAAAAAGCAAGAAACTGGGAAATCTTCCTGTAGGCATTTGTTTTTCTTTTCTTTTTAAATTTAAATTAATTTCAATTTTTTTCTCCTAAGTTCAATTTAGTTAGTTAGATTTTGTAGTCTAAATTTAAAAAATAATTTAAAAAAATAAACCTAAAGCCTATCGAAAGATTTCACGTAAAGTGCTTATGGAAATCTTACTATAGGCTTTTTTTTTTTTCTTTTATTTTAAAACTTAATTAATTTCAATTTTTTTTTTCTAAGATTAAGTTAGTTGGTTAGCAAAATAAGTTTTTTTTTTAAAAAGCAAGAAACTTAAGAGCCTACTAAAAGATTTCGCGTACGCGATTTCACGTAAAGTTGCTTACGCGAAATCTTCCCATAGGCTTTTTTTTCCTTTTAAACTTAACTTGATTCCAATTTTTTTTTTTCCTAAATTTTAGTTAATTAGTTATATTTTTTTAGTCTAAATTTAACAAATAATTTAGAAAAACAAGAAACTTTTAGTCCAAATCTCATGAGTACTCGATTAAACTATTTAGATAATAAAGAGATAAATTTTGCAAGAGATTCTTCCTATTCTCCATCTCCATCAAAATCATCCTGTTCATCAACAAGACAAGACTGCACGGCAATCCCCTTGTTTCTTTTATCAGGCTTGACATGTAGAGACATCTCAAAAGTGAGCAAGGACATGAATAATTCATCAATCTTCAAGTTTGATATATCATAGGCCTCCTTAATTGCGTAACTTTCATATCGAACTTCTTAGGTAAAGACCTAAGCACTTCTGGAACAAGCTCTTCTTCTGAAATTTTCTTTCCCAGGGCGAATAACTCATTTACAATATCCAACAAACGAACATTGAATTCAGCAATTGATTCGTCATCATGCATCTTAAGATGTTTGAATTTTGATGTTAACAACCACAACCGTGACATCTTGACTCTGGAAGTACCTTCATTAGCAATTGTCAAAATGTCTCATGCCTCTCTAGCAGAGACACATGTATTAATGAGTCTGAATATATTGCGATCAACCACCATTAAATATGGCATTCAAGGCATGAGAATTTATCCGATTTGCTTCATCTTCAGCCTCCGTCCACTAAGATTAAGGTTTAAAATCTCATTTTCATCAGCACCTTTCATAGTGGGATATGACCATCCAGTTATAACAGTCTTTCATGTCTTGCTACCAATGGACTTCAAGAACGCGGTCATTCTGACTTTCTGGTAGGCAAAATTAGTTCCATCAAGAACTAGGGGTTGAGTGGTAGAGCCTCCTTCTTTAATCCCGTTCATGATTGATACACTTGAGATAAAGGTGTCCCACTTTGATACTAAATGAAAAAGTGATAAGTTACCTCACCACTCAAACTACATATGTTAAATGCACACAGTTGGTAACCTAGTTCGACTATAAACTACTTACATTTGGAGGTGTTGACATTGTATTTGGTCTGGCTCGATTTTAAATTTATGTTTAATTTTATTCTTATTTTTTATATTTTTAATTACCAATCGAATTTTGAAGTCTAATGAAATTCAAAAATTGAAATGTTATTTTTTTAAAAAAAAAGAGTATAAAAAAGAATAATAACAACTATTTTTCAAAAACAAGTTTTGTTAATTTAATTGTTTTTTAAAAATGAAATTTGGAAAAATATTTTTTTTAATTAATTTAAATAAATTCAAAATTTTTTAAAAGTAAAGTTCTCCCCCCCTTCTTTCCCTCATCTCTCAACCATTTTTTTTTTTTATCAATATGCTATTTTTAAAATCCATTAGTCCCCTATAAAATGCAACAAGGGGACAGGAAAGGAAAAAAAAGAGAAAAAAAAGGGAGAAAATATTGAAAAAAAAGATTAAGAAATGAAGAAAAAAAATTAAAAATTGAAGGAGAACTATATCTAGGCTCTTAGTCCCGCATCCCTTTGTGAAATATGCTTACGCATCCCTCCCTGAAATCCGCATCCCTCCCTGAAATCCGCTTACACCCTAACCTTCCCAGCATTAAAGCTCCACTACAACGTTAAATCAAATGACCAGTTTAGCTTACCGATTTTATCTTTTAAAATCAACAAAAAGAATGTGATTACACAAAGTGGTGTGAGCATTACATAACCTAAACCATAACAATCCTAAGGCTTTCACGTTGTCAAACGCCTAAAAATATTTAGCTCATGACTTTTGATAAAAATAATCACTTTTATTAAATCAGAAACCATAGCTACATTATAACGTTTGATTGGTAGAAATTAAAATAAAAAATAACAAGAAAACAGTCACGCTGGAAAATAAATACAACTCAAGTAAACTTGGGAAAATCCTCGAGTAACAAGTCTTTCACTAGGACGATTCCCCCTTTCTGGAAGAATCTTGCCTCAACACACATTTCTGTGGAAGAGAAATCCTAGAGCCGCTACGCCTTAGAGGAACTTTCGTTCTTAAGACTACTAACTTGAACTTTAAGAAGAAACCCAGAAGAAACTCAAGGTGCTGGAAATTTGATAGTAAAACGGAGAAGAAAGTGATGATTGCAGCGGCAGTGAGTTGTTCTTCTAAGACGTAGGGTTTCCTCGCCTTTTATAGACCCCAAATCTGTTAGAGAGGGCCGAGATTTGCGTTATGAAGATTCACCAGGAAGAATCGATGATTTTTAGCCAAGAAAATTGTAAGCATAATCGAACTAAAAAATTAGGGCTCGTCAGCGTTGGTACATCAGTTGCTGTTGTGGGCGCATCATATGAAAAATAGCCAGAAACCTGTCAAAAACGAACCAGATCTGCACTAAGTCTGAAAAAATCATCTTTTACACATAATTAGTCCTCATTAAGCTCATTTAAACATATTAACACCAAATTTGGGATAAAAGTCATGCAAGGGTTCATTTTTCACATTAAAAGTACTAAAATAAAGGCCTAATTTCATGCATTTCATAGCATGAATCAGACATTGTCTAAATTTATTTTGATGTTTAAGTGTGAATTAAATGTTTATCTTCTAAATTTTATTTCCAAAATAGAATAAAGTTTGATAATGAATTTCAAATAAATTGACTATAACAATAGTTCTGTTTAGGCCGAGGTACTTAAGTTGACCGTAAGTGAACATCTATCTGGGAACTATTCAATTAGTCACATTTTATTTAATTTCATTAACATTTTTTTATAAACATTTTGTAATAATTTTTTTTAAGTTATAAAAGGACATTTCTTTTAAAATAAAATAAATTTGGATAACAAAAATAAAATGTTTTCAAACGGGTGTTGTAGGGTGCTAATATATTCCCTACACTCAACGACCTCTGAACCTAACGACCTCTGAACCTAACTTTGGAAATGTATACAGTTTTTTTTTCTTTATGGGTGACTAATCACACCCAAAATGGTTGGTGGCGACTCCAAACCTTTCACCTTGAAAGAGACCCTCAGTGAACTCCCGTGAAAACTTAGGTCCCAAGTCTTGAGAACTCTCTTCCCAATTTGCAACTCCTTAAGCTCCCCTAAGGCTTGAGAAATCCCTTCTCAATGAGTGAAGTACCGTAAATATCTTTAGAGTTTCGAAATCTTCAACTGAAGAAATTGCACAACGGAATACAATGACCAAATATCGAAATACAATGAAGCACAACCTCGGCCATAAAGAACAAAAACTCTTTCACAAAATAAACAAATACAGCAACCCTAGCAGATGGCACAACTTCTCCTTTTAACATTTGATATCAAATAAGGAAAGAGTTCTAATCCAAAATATTTTCCTTTTCTATAAACTACGTTTTGCCATAAAAAGAAAATATCTATCAATAAGCTTTTGTCGAGATTTCCCAGTTTAGTCTAAATTTAAAAAATAATTAAAAAAAAACAACAAACTTAAAGCTCAAAGATTTCTTGTAAAGTTACTTACGCAAATCATCCTGACTTTTTTTTCTTTTCTTTTAAAACTTAAATTAATTCTAATTTCTTTGTCTCCTAAGTTTAGGTTAATTGGTTAGATTTTGTTAATATAAATTTAAAAATAATTAAAAAAAAGTGCATTTTCCATAAAGTTGCTTACCGAAAATCTTCCAGACTTTTTTTTCTTTTCAAAAAGTAATTTTAATTTTTTTCTCTCCAAACTTTAAGTTAGTTAGTTAGATTTTGTAGTCTAATTTTTTTATAAAAAAATTAAAAAAAAAAAAAAAACTTAAAGCCTACCAGAAGATTTCACGTAAAGTTGCTTACCAGAAATGGTAATTCTTCGGTAGATTTTTTTTTAAAAAACAAGAAACTTAAAGGCTACCGGAAGATTTCACATAACCTAAAGTTGCTTATTGGAAATCTTCCGGCTCGTTAGTTAAATTTTTTAGTCTAAATTTAAAAAATAGTTTAAGAAAAAAAAAAACTTAAACTGGAAGATTTCACGCAAGATGCTTACAATAAATTGTGAAAATCTTCCCGTAGGCTTTTAAACTTAAACTAATTCAATTTTTCTCTCCTCAGTTTAATATTTTTTAATTATCATTCTTATTTTTTAGATTTAAAAAAAATAAATCTTAAAACTTACCAAAAAAAACTCATTTTCCATAAGATTTGGACGAGAAAAGTGGTTCCAAATCGGAAGGAAAAGTTGTTTTCCATAACTTATAATTTTTTTAATTACCTTAAAAATTATGAAAAATCATATCATATGAATTTGATATCAAATTTTATGCCTTTCAGCAGAAGTTTTAAGGTTTTTTTTTTTTTTTTTTTTTTGTTTTATTAAAAGAACTTAAAACTTAAATTTTAAGAAAACAATCAGATTTGGAAAGATTTGATTCCAAATCTAGTTTTTTTTTAATTACCATTTTTTTTTAAATAACAAAAAAAACTTACGAGAAAATGTTTCAAATCTTACCAAAAATTTATTTGGGTGAAAAAACTTGTGTTAGGTAAAAATAAAATTGTAGGCATTTGAACAATGTATAAAATAGTATTGTCATTATGTGAGATCCTTCACTCAAAATCTGAGAAAGTAAAAAAGAAGTTAGGAGAAGAAGTAAAAAAAAAAAAAAGAGTTGGTTTTATCTCATAAAAAACTTTTTAGGTTAGGATATCAATTTCCCTTGACAAAACTTAAATGAAATAAGACACAAATTAAAAACAATAATATTAATAATTATTATAATAATAAGAAAAAAATTACAGACGTGACACGACAAGACAAGATTTATATAAAAGAAAAATTAAGTGTTCATGGGCAGCCATTACAAGATCTCACACACACAATGCACATATAATAATAATAGTAATAATAATAATAATACAAATAATAAAAGTAAGAAAATTAGATGTGGTTCTAAAAAAAAAGTAGATGTGATGGTTGCCATCACATCATATCTCCTATTTCTTTATTCTTATTATAATAATAATAATAATGGATTAAGTATAAAAATAGTCCTTTAGAAAAAAAAATTGCAAAAATCTGGTGGTCTACAAATTATTTACCAAAAACGGGTGGTTTTTCTTTTCTTTTTTTCTTTCTTTTTTTTTCTTTATTCAATTCAAATTCTTTTAAAAGATTTGTAACCACATTGAATAATAAATCTTTAAACTTTCAATTTTGAATGGTGAAATTTTTTATTTATGAAAATTCGTATTAAAACAATTTAAGAAAACTAATCACATAATTTTTTGGGAAATTTTCACAAATAAAAAAAATGTCAAACTATTTACATAAAATAGCAAAAAAAAAAAAAAAAGACGTTGATATACTTCTATTAGCATCTATCAATGATAGACTTCTATCATTTCTATCACTGATAGATCCTAATAGACTTCTATCAGCGTCTATCAAAACTATTTAAAAATTTTGCTATTTTGTGTAAATAGTTTTCCTTATTTTTCTATTTTTAAAATTTTTCCTAATTTTTTTAGCACATAATCTTCAATTAATATTATTTTTCTTTTTAATGTAATTTGATTGATTCTTTTCCTAATTAAAAAGATTTGAATTTTCTATAAATTGAGGAGACATTCTTTACACGTGGTGGAGGAGAGGAGGAAACCACACAAAAACCCTAGAGAGACACCACGCTGAAATCCCTTCTTCTTTCTCACAAAAAAATCTTAGAGCAAAAATCCAACATAAGAAAAACTCTAGCTTAGTTGGAGGTGCATTTGGTAGGGTTTTAGTCTCGAGGGTTCACACCTCAAACAATAAATAGAGTTTATTGTTCTTGATTTTTCTTCTTCTTCAAGTTGCATGAAAAAAAAAATAGTTAAGGTCTTAGATATTTTATTACTGTTTTTTTAACCTTTTTTTTCATTTTATTTTTCCATTATCATGTGAATTTCTATCTGACCTTACATACATTTCTGCTTTAGATCTACGGTTACTATTTGTTTTGTTTTGTTTTTTTGTTTTATTTATTTATTTACTCCTTCCTTTGTTCATCTTCTTCATGTTTATAATTTCTTTTTAGCTTTCTTTGCTTAAAAAAAAAAGTATGAACAAGTGTAGTAAAAGAAGAGATGAGATAAAAATAAAAAAATAAAAAATAGAGAGCAACATACGAGGAAGAAGACTTCTTATTTGTACTTTCTAAAAACAAATTTGTTAAGCTAATAGATCAGCAAAGAAAAAAATCAATGAAGAAGAGTGCTGGAAAAAGAAGAGAAAAAATAACTTGAAAAAGAAGAAAAGAGAAGGAAAAGTTGTGAGAGTTGATTAGTTAACTCTTTAAAAAAGAGAAAAGAGTTTAAAAATATATAATATTTATTACTTTCAATTTCATTATTATTATTAGGGTTAAGTATAAAAAAGAGACGTTTTGTTAAATATATAATATTTATTACTTTCAATTTCATTATTATTATTATTAGAGTTAAGTATAAAAAAGAGACGTTTTGGAAAACAAATTGCAAAAATATATTGGGTGGTCTACAAACTATTTGCAAAAAAATAAGTGGTATTTTTGTCTTTATTCAATTCAGTCTCTTTAAAAGACTGAATTCTTGATTCAATCTTCTCAAGAGACTGAAATGACGCCACGTCAAAACCCTCTACACACCGTACTAGATGGCACCGTGTGCAGAAGTTTTAACGTGGCACTATTTTAGTGTCCTGGAGCAACACACTACCGTGCCTACTATATAGGCAAAAGATTAATTCAACATATACATATAAGTTTTTTTTTATATTTAATAAAAAACAATATATATAAATGTAAAATGTCACCAGTTGATGGAGGCATACGTGCCCTCTGGCCCCAAGGTGTGTTTGGCCCAAGGAGTTGGGAAGTAGGAGTTAATGAACTCTACTTCTTGTTTGGCTCAAAGAGTCGGTGGGTCCCACTACTAAAAAACATTAATTTTATATCTTATCAATTCCTTACATTGTAGGCCTCAAGAGTTCACAACTCCCTAGATTCCACAACTACTTACTCCTCACTATTTCATTTCTTACCTCAAACACTCTTTTAAGAATGTGTTTGGCCTAGAGAGTTGGGAAGTAGGAGTTGTGAAACCACTTCTTGTTTGGCCCAAAGAGTTGGTGGGTCCCACTACTAAAAAAACATTACGAGTTCACAGCTCATCGACTTCATAACTTTTAGTCCTCACTATTCCACTCCTTAGTCCTCACCTCTCTAAATAGATCCACCTCTGCTTGAGGTTGGTGCTGTATAGGCCCCACTGAGCTGCTAAAATTTTGAGTGACAAAATACTAAACTAATGAAATCAAATATTAAAGATCCTACCACTCATTAGATTGAATTTAAATTAAGTTGAAATTAAAATAGAGGGAAAGAATTCTTGATCAGAAAGCATATGCTTAAGAAAAAGGTAAGTAAATTTTCTTTATAATTAAGATATAAACTTTTAAATTCCATCATTATCAACCATGTTTGCTTTCAAATTCAATCTCGATAGTTACAAATTTTCATTCAAAAGATGCTCATAATCCAAACACATATGGCATAAATCATAGCATATCTTCTCATACTCATTTTATTAGCTTTACAAACCCAACTTCCTAAGGACAAACCACATAAGTTTCATGCTATAATTCTAGTAGTTTACATATTTCAAAAAAAAAAAAAAATAGTAGTTTATATTTACCTAATGAGAATCCTTTATTTTTCTAACAATACATTTTACATTTAATACCACTACAATATGATGTATAATTCTAAATCTTAGAAGAGAAGAGAAGAATCCCAAGCCTTAAAAGACCTTAAGTTGTAGCCCAAATTGAAAAGAGCATTCCTCCACACAAAGAATTAAAATATTTTAAAAAATAAATAAAGTTAATTTACCACAACAAATTATAATTGGACAATTTGGTGAAATGCATAAACATAGATGCAGCCAGAGATGCACTTAAGTATTTATCAATTGAGAATATAATGACTTACAAATCTTTGTTATCTTAGTTTTAGGTCAGAAAGCCTGCCTTTAGGGACCAATTAAACTATACTCAACAAAAAAGAAGACAGTTAGGAAATCTAACACTATGATTCACAATGATGCTGCTCTTCTATGTACAACTAAAGAATGTGAACTGTCCAGTTTTTATTCTCTCCTGAAATCAACACTCTACTGGACTATATAAAGTAGCAAACTATGCTGATTCTGATTCTCCATCAGCAGAATCTGAAGCTGAATTCAACGGTAACTCGGAACGATATTGCTGCACTACCAAAACCGAAGCTGTAATCGGGAAGTTCGGTGAAGTCAACAGATTCCCAACTGGACCAAGCTCCAGACAGTCGCTTCTGTTTGAGACAAAGGTTGATTGGACATCCAGTGGTGTTCGACCAACAAGATATAGATTGCAGTTTTTCAGATCTTGCACAGTATCCATTGCTTCTGCAACACTTTTTATGGTTTTCTCTACATATATGACGGAATCGTTCTTGCTCTTATTGTGCTTGAACTCGGAAAGAAATTCATCATCCTGAGAAACTTTCACAGAAGAAATCCCAACAGTATCAGCACTGACTATCTCCCCAACAGGCTCGGGTTCAACGAAGAAACGAATAACCATCAATCTAATGCCAGGGTGCTCGGCCATACGAACTCCATAAGAAAGTGCTTCGCGATCATCTCCACCACCAAAGAATAGAACAGTGATGAAAAGTGAAACGTTGCTCGATGAAACATGGGTTGTTCCACCCAACCCACGATCAACAAAAATTCCAACTGAACATTGAGCATGCTCGAGGACATTCTGATTAACAACACGGATGCTGCTTCGAGTAGTCTCCAGTGAACCATCCACCCTCTGGTGCTTGTGGAATGGAAGAATTATGATTGCAGTTCTTTTCCTCTCAGCAGTGGCGCAAATATCTTCATGTATATCAGACATGGAGGAAATGGCCGTCATCGGTCGGATGAATACTCTGCTCAGTTGTTGGTAAGCTTCAAACGCGACAATAACATGGTTGGAATCCGACCTCTGGCCCTTATTCCAGAAAGGCAACCCATTTTTCCTGGCCTTATGTACCATTAAAATGGCTGAGGACCTCTCGGACAGCTCCATGAGATGCATTGCATATACACAAAGTTCTTCTCCCTTCTCAATTCCTCTCGAGGCCTCGAGCAGATTTATAATTGATGGAACATTTCCTGCACTATGGAAACAGGTCAACATCCGAAGCTGTGTATTCTTGTTTTTCCGTTCGATTTTCCTATGTTTATAATTGGCTAATTTGGCCCTCCTTGCCGGCTTGTATACAGCAATGACAAGGGGAGTGGTAATGAAAGTAGTAAAAAGAGCCATTAGAATCATTATTGCAAAGGTCTGATCATTCAAAACCTGCAGAATCAAACAACGAGCAATTCAGATCTCCAAAGAAAAGAAAAACTATAAAAAGGTCCTGGATAAGTGAAAGTAGAGGCTTAAGATACGTTACCTTTCTATCTTTTCCAATATTGAGAACAATAAGCTCCACCAAACCTTTTGTGTTCATTAGAAATCCTAACGCGAGAGCCTCACGAACTGGTATTTTACAAAGAAGGGACACCAGAAAAGTGCCAAGGATTTTTCCAGAACAGGCGGTGACTATAACTAAAACTAGAAGACCCCAGGACTGTGCTCCTTGAATTGTGGCTACATTAGTCTTCAATCCACTTGAGACAAAGTAAAGAGGCAGGAATAGACCAGAAACAAGATCCTCTATTTTCTCTACCAAAGCACCTACTAATGGTCCATCCTTTGGAACTAATACTCCAACAACAAAAGCTCCAAACATAGCATGTATCCCAATAAAATCCGTGACAAATCCAGCAGCTAGGACGATAACTAATGTGGCGCATATGTAGATTTCCCGTACAGGCTCCCCTTGAAAACATTGCTTGGTCATCCATTTGAAAACTGGGGATAAAATGACAATAGCAGCCACAACAAAGCCGCAGCCAGATAAAAGGACCCAAACTGCAGTTAGGGGAGATTTATCAGAACCAGATAATGCAATGGCAAGAGCAAGAAGAATCCAGGCAGCTACATCATTTACTGCTGCAGCAGACATAGCCATCCTGCCAACATCAGTCGTCAGTAGTTTAAGCTCGGCAAGAATGCGAGCTAAGACAGGAAAGGCTGTTATTGAAAGTGCAACACCCATGAATATAAGAAACGCGGATGCATTTACACCTTTTGATATGGTTTCTCGGAGGACAAATGATGACCCAATTCCTAATGCAAAGGGAACGCAAATCCCAGTAATGGCAATGCCAAGGGCCTTCTTTCCAGTACGACGTATTGACTTTAGATCTAACTCAAGACCCACAAGAAAGAGAAAGAATAACAATCCAATGTTTGCTATGGTATCTAACACTGTGATACTATTGGATGGAAATATCGTATGAAGAAAGTTCTTGTTACGTCCAAGAGCTGATGGACCTAAAAGTATTCCTCCCTGCCAAATTAGTAATAAGATGTAACTCAGAAGGGTGATCACTAGCACTTAAAATAAAGCTATATTTCAATTAATAGCAGCTTGAATTTCAATTCTAGAGTAAAAAGCATTCCTATAAGAAGACCCAAAAGAACAATATACAAGCTTTATTACAGTTCACGCAGCAGTCAACTACACATAGATGTAAAAATATTCTAGACAATAGGCAAACGTCTCAAAACAAACACCTTTAACATCAGAAAAACAAAGAGACTTACAATAATTTCTCCAATCACCCGTGGCTGTTTTAATGGCCTCAAAAGAAAGGCAAGACCACGAGTAAGTGCGACTACCAAACATATCTGCAGAATGACAAGAGGGAGAGCGAAATCAAGAGGATTATCGCCTTGAAATATGCCGTTTGATGTTGCTTTCATAAGAGTTGCACATATGGTCACTGCCGTAGCATTCGAAGCCATTCCGTCCCCCAAAAATTTACAAAGAACAGCTTACTTTAATCTCAGTTCCTGTTAAAAAATGGGCTTTCTCTGCAGTGTAAAATTCTTCTACAGTCAGATTGGATAAAACTGAGGACCTAGAACTGTAAAGAAAAAACAGACAAACAAAGAAACAAAGAAAGAGACTAATCAAACAAAGACATTTTCAGTATATGCAATGCTCAAAGGCGTATACAGACATACAAATAAGTCAATATATTTAACAGAAACTGAAATTCCCCAGCTGGGTTGATTTCTATTTAGCCGATCAAATTACTTGGAACTAAAGAAAACGTCATTCACCAAACTTCGACTTAAATAAGAATCAAAGCAGAACCGCACAAAATGAATAAATAAAGGAAAGAAAAGTTTGCTTTTAATCAGGCGCTGCCACTGAAGGAATAATTAAAACTTCGGCTTTTTGATGTGGGGTCATCAGTTTAAGCACCAAAAGATTTCTAAGGAGAGCGATAGTTCACAGTTCATAAAACAGGTTATACAGCAAAGGAATCACTGTTTAAGTACAAGAATAACGAATCTTGATTCTAAATTTTATTAGTATTAAAGCTTAGAAACAAGAAGAGATATAAACATAGCAAAATCTTGAAGAGAAATCGCATATATTCCAAAGAAAACCCCATCAACGAAGTACCTAATCATGCAAAACGAAGTCATAGGAAATAAAAAGAACAAAATCAAAACCAAAACATCAGGAATCTCTAAAATAAACAAACCCCACAAAGAATGCGTGGATACAAAAACCAAAATCTCCAAAATGGAACCAAATTGAAAAGTGGGAACACAAGAAACAGAGCAGAAAGTTAAATACCCAGGAAGGTTTCTGAATCAGAATGATGAACAGTTGTGTGCAATTTGTTGGCGGCGGAAGATTGAACCGAAACCCATCATGCAATGAAATGAAAGGGAAAGAAAAATGGTGGGTTAGCTATCGGGGGCTATTGACTGACTCTACTACTGGATTGCGGTAGTAGAACAGAACAGATGAGAACAGGGGATTGATGGAAGAAGGAAGTAAATGCAATTACAAGTGAAGAAGCCATTTGATATAAATAACAATGCGAGTGGGACCTGATCCTAAGAGGAAGAGGAAGAAGAAAAGATCTCCATTGCCGTTTGAGTTTTGGACTTTGAAGACAAACTATCGGCGCCTTTGGATACGGAGTCTTCGTTAAATTACACGTTTACTTTAATCCCTCAAATTTCAGGTTCATTAAGTCTCAAATATGTTTAATTTTGTGCTTATCTATAAATCTTAAAATTTTCCATTAAACTATTTTCAAACAAAAAATTCTAATTAATTCTCAAATTCTAATTTTGTGTTCTATGGATACATTTAAAAATAAATAAAGGTTAAATTAATATTTTGGTCTTTGTACTTTGAAATTTATTCAATTTTAGTACTCTCAAATGTCTAATTTTAGTCCATGTCATTTTAATAAATATTTAATTTAGTCCCTCAAAGTTAATTTTTACTGAAATTGATTAAATAATTAAAATAATTTTCATGTCAAGGAACACAATATGTGAATATATTTTCAAAATTTATAGTGAAAATGCTAATAAAAAATAAAAAGTAATGATAAAATCCACAATAAACTAGTAGTAGGGACTAAATTTAAGATTTCTTGAAAGTACAAGAACTAAAATTGGACAATTAAAAGTATGGGGACTAAAATTGAACAAACTTAAAAGTATAGGGACCAAAATAATATTTTAAATAAAAGCTATTTGATTTAGTAAATATAAAATTGAATGTTACGATCAAATGAAATCCTAAACTTTCAATTGAGTATCTTGTATGTTTGTGAATTTTAAAATTTTTCAGTTAAATCAAGTACTTATTAGGCACAAAAAAAATTCAAGATCTAAAGAGCACAAAATTAAAATTTTAAAAACTTTAAATAATTTTTAAATTTCAAAAGTTCATTAAACACATAGCTAAAAGTTTAAAAATTTCTATTAAATAGTTTTTGAAGTTTATGAATATATTAATTAAGAAGCAAGATTGAAAGTTGAAGGGTATTTTTTTTTGTTAAATTATAAAATATGATCCTAAACTATGCACGTTGTGTCAAAAATACTCCTAAACTTTCAAAAGTTTCAAAAATATCCTTAAACTTTCAAAAAGAGTGAAAAAATACCCCTATCATTAGTTTTAGATGAAAACCGTTAAAGTTTTGTTTCAAAAATACCCCTAAACTTTTCAAAAGTTTCAAAAATATCCTTAACTCAAAAAAAAGTTCAAAAATACATTTAGCATAATTTATGAACAGAAACCATTAATACTTTATTGCAAAAATAACTTTAAAATAAATTTAAAAAGTTTAAAATTGCTCCTAACATTAATATGGTGTTCAATTTGTTTGAAGTTTTTTTAAGTTAGAAAAGAATGAACTTTAAAACAAATTACAAAGATATCCTCATTTTTTTTCCCATATATATACTCTTATTTTCCTCCTAATTTTCTAATTCTCGGCTTACACCAATTTTCTCACCAACCAAAATTTTAAGTTAAAACATAACATTCCATAAAATCTCACAAAATTCTAAAATCAAAATCTTCCCTTAAACATACCAAAATGATAAATAGTGAAATAAAAAAAAAATGTATTCGGTTATTAACCCACACTTCACTACTAACATTTTTTTTATCGTTTTGGTATGCTTAGGGGGAGATTTTGATTTTAGAATTTTGTGAAATTTTATGGAATTCTATGTTTTAACTTAAAATTTTGGTTGGTGAAAAAAATTGTGTAAGTTAAGAATTAGAAAATTAAGAGAAAATAAGAGTATCTATATGAAAAAGTTGAAGATATCTATATAATTTGTTTTAAAATTCATTCTCTTCAAACTTAAGAAAACTTGAAACAAATTGATCACTATATTAACGTTAGGAGCAATTATAAACTTTTTTTAAAAAAAATTTAAATTATTTTGCAACGAGGTATTAACGGTTTGTGTTCATATATATACCGTAAATATATTTTTTTAAAAACTTTTTTTAGTTAAGGGTATGTTTGACAAAATTGTAACAGTTTCCATCCAAAACTATCGGCAAAGACATTTTTGAACTCTTTTTGAAAGTTTAAAGGCATTTTTGGAACTTTTGAAAGTTTAAAGATATTTTTGACACAAATTAAAGTGCATAATTTATGAACATTTTTTTATAATTTAGCCTCTTTGTTTTAATTGCAAGTTTTTGTGGGAATAGGCTCTTAAATTTTGCTTTCTATGTGTTTAATAACTACCACAACTTTAAAATTATCTTTGATTATATACATATATAGATAACATCTGTATTTTTTAATATTGTGTATATTGTATTTATGAATTTAAAATTAGAATTCTTATCAATAGATTTTTATTAATCTCTTTTTTTTCTTTTAATTTAATATGTAAAGGTGAAGATTTAAATATTTTAACGGTAAATGACATATATCCTTATTTGTCGAGATTTGAACATTTTATTCACTTTCCTAATTTGCTTGTTATTGTAAAAAAAAAATTGCATTTATAAAGAAATTCTTGCACATATTTATATTCATCTAAAAGTAAGCTATGTTATCAAACACACACTAGCCTATATATTTGAATTAAATTTAAAATTCCCAGCTCAGATCTTGCAACCAAGAGCCAAAGTACAGGTAGATGGGATATCAATAAATAATTTTAAAAAATAAAAAATTCAAAGATAAAATAAAAAATAAACAAACATTTTATACTTTTTTTTAAACAAATTAACGTGTTTATTATTTATATTATATATACATTACTAATATTTTTTTGCTAATTTTTATGTGTCGGACTATTTTACGATATAATAAAAATGTCGATACACTCTTTATGTTGATGTTGAATCAGTATATAATAAAAAGTAGAATAATACCAACAAAAAAAAATGTCATTTTTTAATAGACAAAAATACCACTTACAAAAAGAATCGAAGTTGAACCACTCAAAATAATAAGTTAATTAAAGGGAAAGAAAAAAGAAAAGGTTGCTTTTGATTATTTGCTAGTTTGGTATTGAGGAATAAATAAAATTTGCCTTTCTAATGTGCGATCATTTGGACCATAAGATTTGTGGGACGAGGAGAAAAGAGAGAAGAAAAGTGATAACATACTTTCTTTTTTCTTCCTCAGTTCAGTAGTGGAATAATATATATATATCAACTCTATACTTTCTTTTTTAAAAAAATAAAAAATAAAAACAATTAAAATAATCTATACTATTATATAAAAGCCACTATGAGGAGAGAACCTTTGCATTCTCATTTTGTTCTCACATATTTTAGGGTGTGTTTGGGAGTGATAGTTGGAGTGATGATTTTAGTCATAGAGATTTTGGAACAATTTGATTTTATAAAATTGATTTTTAAACAATCAAACCTATGTTTGGTTCCAAACTTTTAAAATAATTTTCAAATATATAAAAGTGATTTTGAATTTATCATGTTTGGTTCTAAAAGTAATTTTAAAATTACCAAATTACTAAAAAGGGTATTTTATATTTGGATTTTTGTTTTAAAAAATAATTATAAAAATATCTAATTTTATTATTATTTTTTATTTATTTTAATGTTAAATTATTGTATGCATAATTGATATGTGTGAGGTAAGAAAAATACACATAATAAAAACAAAAGAAAAAATTCAAAACATATATCTCATCCAATCTAGAAATTTTTGTATCATTACAAAATACTTAAACTAGATATTATATATTGAAATACAAATTGTATAACAAAAACATTAACGAGATATAAGAAGTCTTGCAATTTTCTCCCACTCCATCAGAAAAGTAGAGAGATTAAAAAAAATCAACAAGGATCGAAGACAATGATTGAAATATCCAAAAAAAAATTGTTCATATAGAGAAGAAAAACCATGAAAGCAACAGAGTAAATAGTAACAAAAAACTAAAGAACGATACAGTGAAAAAGCAACAAAAACTGCTAAAAATTGAAGCTTATCCATGTGAAAAGAAAATTACAAAAAACAAAAACATACTGAAATCAGCACTACCACGGATAGTTAATGGAAGAGAGAGAGGATGTATCGGCTGAAAGAGAATGAAGAAATGGATTAGGGCTAAATCCTATCCTTAAATATGAGGGGCAAATTTGGTGTTCTAAATTTTTTATCTGATTCCCTGATAATCACCCCAACCAAATCACCAATAAACTGATACCTACAAAATCAATTTTTAGTGATTTCAAATTTTTGAAAAATCAATTTTATGTGAGTGCCAAACATCAACTTTTTATTAAAAAAAAATGATTTTGACAAGGAAAAAAGTGATTTTGGCATGGCCAAAATCACTCCCAAACACACCCTTAATAATGTTTAGTTTGTCTATTGTCACAACTATTCCGTTTGAAATGGTGTATTTTTTCCTGTATAGGTGTAATCTAAACCATACATATTTAACATCATACTAATCTAACGAAGGAAATATGCTTGAAAAGGACAGTCATGTCTTGTATCATGTATATGAGTGTGATCTAGACCATAAATATAAAAACATTACAATTCAACTGCGTAGATATGTTGTGTAGATATGTTTTAATGATAATGATACCCTTTACACTTTCAAATTTTATAAATTTCCATTTTGTCCAACTTCAAGTAGTTTTTTTTTAAAAAAAGGTAGTTTAAATTTTTACTTTCTTATTTTGCTCTTAAAATTTTCATAAAACTATAAGTTTCACATTTATCATATTTATTTTGCTCTTAAAATTTTCATAAAACTATAAGTTTCACATTTATCATATATGTTAATGAGCTCAGGGGCGAATCTATTAAGGGACCAGGGGCACGTTCCCCCTCAATCGATGACGTTTTATATATATGTATATCGATTTTTATTAAATATAAAAATGTTGTAGTTGTATTGATTTCTTCTTATATATTTAGGTGAATAATTCTATTAAAAATTATAATAATTTTGTAATTAGTATTACTCAATTTGGATATCATATATTAATGCACCTGAAATTACATTTATATGAAGGTTAAATTAAAAGTTTAGTGTCTCAATTTTGAAAATTGTTACTAATAAATTCCTAGACTTTCATTTTTTACTCTAATCCCTTAAAATGTCTAATAAATCTATAAATTTCAATTTTATATCTAACAAATCTTAGAAATATTTAAAATATTTAAAAATTAATTTTTTATAAGACAAAAAATAGTTTGTGTCGAATTGAACTTAAATTTTGTAGTTAATAGATAAATTAGTTTTTTTAAAAAATGTCGAATCATACCTATTAAACACAAAGTTAATTTTAATATATAATTTTCAACATTTTCAAATATGTAAAAGACTTATTGGATGTATATAATTAACATTTTAAGAATCTATTAAATACAAAAATTGAGAATTCATGGACCTATTAAACATTTTCTAAAGCTTAGGAACTATATATAAACACAAATTTAGAAATTAATGGGTTAAACTTCTAATCTTACATACATTTGTGCCCCTTAACATGAAATTCTGGATCCACCACTAAATGAGCTACTATAATATTATATATCATCAAATAATCAATATAAACATAACTCAACTAGCTTAAAAAATGTACTGTCAATTTAAATTTAAATCTCCCACCTGCAAATTAATAAACTCAAAAAAAAAAAAGAAAAAAAAGAACTTTAGGTCCCTACATTTAAATTTGGATGTCAATTTGATTAACCAACATAGAATTTAAATGATTTGTATCCCCAATAATTATTGGGGATAAGGACAACGAATAGGAACTTAAGAGTAACTACTATGCTAACAACGAATGTCGAAATTTAATATCAATGTGTTAAAAGCTAGGTTCAATTAGTTAATTAAAAATAAATACAACGGCAATGATTAGGTGTAACCTAGGTTGCACCTCATTTTCATACTCTCTTTTTAACATATAAAAAAAAGAAAAAACTGCCATGTGGCAATTTTTTACTTGATATCTCCATAGGTTGCACAAAGATAGGTACAACTCAGAAAGCACCTAAATATTTCTCTAACAGTAGTTGAAACCATGCTATTGGAGATTTGGTGATTGACCTTCTATTTTTATAAGGCTGTGATTTTGCGGATTTCTTGGCTGTCACAAATTATGTCTTTAACATGACATGTCATAATTCTGGAAGAATATTTGACTTTCCTGGTCTGGATTTTTTAAGCATAATATTTGTATTTCCTAAACTGGGAAATTTCAGCAAAAGTTTATTGCTGGATATTTTCCTTTCACGGTGAATCATATTTTGTAGAAAAGGAAAATCTTTTGTATGAGAACTATTTTCTTATTTGTTATCGGTTGTTAAAAGAAGTCGTGTTCTCTGCTACGGTTGCCACACTTAGGGGAGCCTAAGTTTTATTGAGCGGGAGTCTCACATCTAAGGGGGAACCTAGGTGCATAGCAAGTTAAGTTCTGCAAGAGTCACTGTAGAAGTGGTTACTTTACATATAAGTACTTTGTTGTAAATGTTTAACTCATTCAATATTAGTGGATTATCTTTCCTAGGCACACTGCCTCCAGACGTAGGTGATTTATCGCCAAACTGAGTTATAAACTTCTGTGTGTAATTACTCTTTTACTTATTGTTGGTTTTTTTATTGTTACAGTAGGTACGTATTTGTGCTTTTCGTTTAACATCTGTGGTTTAAGTAATGAGATATCTTATTGCTTTTTACATGCATATAGGAATTAAACTTATCTTCAAAGTTTAATTGATTTTCTTTTTAGTCAATACAACTTTAATGTGCTACTCTTCTTCCCTCATGTTATGGTTCAACCTTCAACTCACTAGAGTTTTATTGTCTATTTTAAAAGCATATAAGACATTTTCATCTGAACATGAATTTAGTGCAATGGTTAAGGTATGATTCTACTATGCTTAAAAAGTCATTGATCTGAAACGTGATGTTTAATTAAGAAGATAAACCAACATCTTGCATACTTTATTTATTTATTTATAATTTAAAATCTTAGTTCAATCGTTTTCACCATATGAAAATTCATTCCTTTAATCTCCGAAATATTTATTATTGATTCTTTTTTTTTTTTTTAAATTTTTTGTCATGAATAAAAAGATAACAAAATTGGACTTTTTGATAAGAAACCAAATAACAATTTGGTATATTATATTAATCTAAACATATAAATAAAAAATCAAATTAATATATTGAACTTGTAAGTTTGATCTAATTTATTTATATCTCACCTTGTGATACCATATATTCTAAATCTTGTGTCCCATATACAACTCTACCGTAATTTAAATAAAATATTGTTAAAATAACAAGAATCAAATTAATTATAAATAGGAAAATTATTATAAACAGAAAAAATATCAAACTATTTATAAATATAAAAAAATTTCACTGTCTATGAGTGATAGACTGCGATAGAATTCTATCGCTTTCTATCGCTCAAGCAAATGAATTCTAGCGCTTGAGGGATAGAAAGCGATAGAATTCTATCGCGGTCTATCACTGATAGACTGTAAAATTTTTCTATATTTGTAAATAGTTTGACTCATTTTTCTATATTTGAAAAGAGCCGTTATAAATATAACACAACCAAAATACATGTTCGTGTACGTGTATTATTTTAATATTAGTTTTTCATAAAGGGTTTTACTTTTCAAATGGATGAGTAAACTTAGACAAACTTTTTTTTTTTCTTTATCAAGTTCAGAACGATTTTGGCTTATGAGAAATACTTAAATGCAATCTCAGCAGCTGCTCTTCTTTCTTTCTATTTTCTTTTTCTTTTTAGTTTCATTTTGTGTGTGTGATGAGTAGAGATATTCATGGAGTGAGGTCGGGCTGAGATGGCTTCTGCGTCTCTATCTCCGCAAAATTCCCCACTAGATCAAACAAGGATTCCCGAAATTTTTTCCCATTTAGATTTTTTTTAAAAAAATAATTAACTTAAATCACTACTATGAATTTTTTAATTAAATGTTAAATTTACCACTAATATGTGATAAAGATATAATTAAAAGGTCTAATTCTCATAATTTCTCAAAATTAAAATTTAAATATTACAACATATATATATACGGGGTGGGGCAAGGAAGTGAGGTGGGAACGGAAAATATAATTCCCGCTCCCGTCCTCATTTAGCCAATAAAAAAAAATCTCTCCCCTATTGTCCATCTAATATGAGATTTTTCCTACCCATTCTGAATAGAGGAAGTATTTTTTCCCTTAAATTTTGAGTTCAATTTTTTCGTGGATTGAGCTATATAACATTTTAGTTTAACAATTATATCTCATAGGTCAAAAAAGGTCAGAGAAGATCTTTTTTTTTTTTTTTTCATATAATACAACAATTGGGGGTAGGAAGATTTGAACCACAAATCTTGTGGTTACTAGTACACTCGGATGCCAGAAGATCTATTTAACTAGTAGTTGATATAAAAATATATACACCGTAAAGAATTTGAATCTTCTTCATAAAAATGAGTATACATGCACCTCAACTTAATTGCTTAATTATTTATTTCTCTATACTTTTAACTCCAATTTATTATGTTGTAATTCTACCAACACTTGTATAAATATGTGTATAGACTATTAATAAATGTATTAGTTTAACTTGTGATTTAATGACCATTCATCAGTGCACAAAAGTTCATCAATGATTTTATTGTGATTGTAGTTAATAGATACATACGTTAATCATAAATTTATATCATTTTCTCTTTTATCTTAAAAGAAATTAATAAACAATAGTCAAAATCAGTTTAGCTCAACGGTAGTTAACATGACCTTCTTCCTTACATGTTGAAGTTTGATTTTCATCCTACACTTGTTGTACACTTTATTATTTGTAATTAATTCATTTTGAAAATGATATGTTTACAAGTAGTTTAAAGAAATGCATGTTGTACAAGAGAAAAAAAAAACTACCCATTTAATTTCTTTATAATATAGAAGTAAATTAACAAATACACATTGCGGGCAAACGAATCAGTCCAAGTCAAAAGGCAATTTTTAACAATTTTTATATTTTATGAGTACGAAAATAATTAATGCATATAAAAAAGTGACTATTTGACCATTAAATTTTAATATATTATAAATGTAATATATAAATGTAGATATCCATAACCTATATAGGTTACAAAATATCATAAAACTCCCATTGAATTTGATATTGTAACATACCTCCCCATTGAATTCAATCTTGTAACATACACCATCTCATATCCTATAAATAGTGGTATATGTTACCTTTGTAATACACACCACAATTGAGTTCAATTGTCATTTCTACTTTCTTATTTCTCTCTACTTTACTACTTTTGTTCTTCCTTTGTTCATTGTATTGTTCTTATTTTATAACACGTTATCAGCACGACTCTACCACTTTCATTTGCAAAAGGTAGGTTAATTTTGTTTTTGCTTTTGTTTTGTGTTATGAACGTTCTATGTATACAGTGTATATGTATCAAATACATCATATATACACTGTGTATGGTTTAAATGTTGACATGTTATTTTATGCAATATTGACATATTACTTTTACAAAGTTATTATTCGATTCATATAATATTATGATTAAATTTATCTTATTCTTTAGTTTATGTTTTATCTTATTAATCATGTATGAGAATAATATATTATGTATAATATGATTGTTCATTCCCTATAAGATCTTTTATCCTTTTATTTTTCCTAAACTTATACTTATTGTGTCCTTCATAGCATTGATCTAAATGATTATACCATTTTTATCAAAACATGTTGTTAATCATTTTATATAGATATATATGAGCATGTTGTAAAATTAATATATATATTGCAATTTGTTTATTTGAATTATCATTAACATGGGAATAAAATATGCATATCTAAATTCTCATTACTTGATAATTTAATTAAAAAGATTGATATATTGCTATGTATTATGATATGTATTATACCTTTAATTGATCATAGACATGTATATTTTAAATCACTATGTATTAATTTTGTTACATTTTGTATTATGTACAATATGGTTTACTATTATTATTATTATTTTATATATAAATATCATGTCTATAATACATATATATGTTGAGCATGTTATTTATATTGGTTAAAATATATATATATATATATATACAATATGTAGTAATTATCTATATTGTTTAAAATGCATATTTGATATGTTTATTAAATTTCTAATATAAGTATATTTCTTTGCTATAGTTTTACCATGACAAGTCTTACCAAATTAGAGTTTTTAGCTCTTGATATCAATGGTAACAATTATTTATCATGGGTACTTGATGCTGAAATTCATTTGGATGCCATGAATCTTGGAGAAACAATTAAAGAAGGAAATACGACTTCTAGTCAAGAAAAGGCAAAACCTTGATTTTCCTTCGACATCATCTTCATGAGGGGCTAAAGACTGAATATCTTACAGTAAAAGATCCCTATGTTCTATGGCAAAGTTTAAAGGAAAGGTATGATCATCAAAAAACAGTAATTCTTCCTAAAGCTCGTTATGATTGGATGCACCTAAGGTTGCAAGATTTTAAATCAGTAAGTGATTATAATTCCGCACTATTTAAAATTAGTTCAAAATTGTTGTTATGCGGAGAAAAAATTACTGATGAAGATATGTTAGAGAAGACATTTTCTACATTTCATGTCTCGAATATGCTCCTGCAGCAGCAATATCGAGAAAGAGGTTTTAAAAAGTATTCTGAACTTATATCATGTCTTCTTGTGGCTGAACAAAATAATGAGCTATTAATGAAAAACCATGAGTCTCGACCAACTGGAGCAACACCATTCCTGAAGTGAATGCTATAATTTCAAATAATCATGGTCGAGGTCGAGGTCGAGGTCGTGGTCGTGGTCGTGGTCGAGGTCGTGACCGCGGTAGAGGAAGAAATAACTATTCTTTTCGTGGTAATAATTATTCAGATTTCAAGAAAATCACAAATACTGATGATCAAAGAAGAAAAACTCCACAAAATAAGAGCTTTAAAAGTGTTGAAAATCAATGCTTCCGATGTGGTATGAAGGGGCATTGGTCTCGTACCTGTCGTACGTCCAAACACTTAGTTGATCTCTATCAAGCCTCATTAAAGGAGAAAGGAAAAAATGTGGAAGCAAATTTTGCATATCAAGATGATGTATTTGACCCTTCCAACATGACGCATTTAGATGTTGCTGATTTTTTTGAGTCTCCTGAAGAGAAAATTGATGCTATTGAAGGAGTCGCAAATACTTCCTTTGATTATGATAATGTCCAAAAGTAGTTTTGTTTTAGTTTTCTCTTTCTTTTACATTTGCAAGCTAATTTTTGAATATTTATAGTAGTTTTGTCTTTAATTTTTAGAATTATTGTAATCCTTTTTTTTTTTATAATGAAGAATCATGGACATTTCTCATATTTTGGCTGACTCAAAGATGAATAATGAAGACTTATGCTTGGCAGATAGTGCAACTACGCATACAATACTTAAAAATAGAAAATACTTTTCTAAATTGACAATGCTTGAAGCAAATGTCAATACAATATCAGGTTCTGCAAACTTGATTGAAGGTTTTGGAAAAGCAAACCTTATTTTACCTAGAGGAACAAAATTCACAATTAATAATGCTTTGTTCTCTAGTAAATCGAAAAGAAATCTATTGAGTTTCAAAGATATACGTCAAAATGGTTATCATGTTGAAACTAACAATAAAAATAATATAGAATATCTCTATATTACATCTATTGTTTCACATGGAAAACGTATATTGGAAACACTGCCTGCTTTTTCTTCTGGATTATATTATACACATATACGAGTAATTGAAACATACACAACAATGAACCTGAAGTTCATGAATCCAGATATATTCATCGTTTGGCATGATCGATTGGGTCATCCTGGATCAATAATGATGAGAAGAATTATCGAGAATTCTCATGGACATCCATTAAAGAACCAGAAGATTCTTCAATCTAATGAATTATCATGTGTTGCTTGCTCTCAAGGAAAATTAATAATTAGGCCATCACCAGCTAAAGTGGGAATTGAGTCACCTACATTTTTAGAACGAATTCATGGTGACATATGTGGACCTATTAATCCACCAAGTGGACCATTTAGATATTTCATGGTTTTAATTGACGCATCCAGTAGATGGTCACATGTGTGTTTATTATCAAGTCGAAACCTTGCATTTGCAAGATTACTTGCTCAAATAATCAAATTAAGGGCACAGTTCCCTGATTATACAATCAAAAGCATTCGACTTGATAATGCTGGTGAGTTTACATCCCAAGCATTTAATAATTATTGTATGTCAATTGGGATAAGTATTGAACATCCTGTAGCTCATGTTCATACACAAAATGGATTAGCAGAATCATTCATCAAACGTTTACAATTAATTGCTAGACCATTACTTATGAGAGCAAAACTTCCAATATCTGTATGGGGTCATGCTATTTGCATGCAGCGTCACTTATACGCATAAGACCGACATCTTATCATAAGTACTCCCCAGTGCAATTAGCTTATGGTCAAGAGCCAAATATTTCCATTTGCGAATTTTGGTTGTAGTATATGTTCCAATTGCCCCACCACAACGTACTAAAATGGGACCTCAAAGGAGATTAGGAATATATGTCGGATTTGATTCCCCATCAATTATTAGATATCTTGAACCCTGACGGGTGATGTATTTACTGCACGATTTGCTGATTGTCATTTTAATGAGACAACTTTTCCAACATTAGGGGGAGGAATTAAGAAGTTGGAAAATGAAATTGCCTGGAACGCATCGTTATTGTCTCATTTAGACCCTCGTACAAATCAATGCGAACTGGAAGTTCGAAAAATAATTCATTTACAAAACATAGCAAACAAAATGCCAGATGCTTTTACAAATGTTAAGAAAGTGACCAAGTCATATATTCCAGCTGTTAATGCTCCATCTAGAATTGAAATTCCAACTCAGCAAGTTGTTACAACTAATGAGTCAACGGTACGCCAGAAGCGTGGTAGACCAGTAGGTTCAAAAGATAAAAATCCTCGAAAAAGAAAAGTAATCAATAGTCAAAATGACTCAATTGAAAATGAGAAGATTCAAAAAGAATCTCCAGACATGACTATTGATAAAAATGTCGAAGAGACTCAAGTATATGAAGATAACAGTGAGATCTCGATAAATTATGTAATGACAGGAAAAAGATGGAATAGAACTGATGTAGCCATAGACAACATTTTCGTTTATACTGTTGCTCATGATATTATACATGAAAATGAGGATTGTGAACCTAGATCTGTTGAAGAATGTCGCCATAGAAAGGATTGGCTTAAGTGGAAAGAAGCCATCCAAGCAGAATTAAACTCACTTTCAAAATGTGAAGTTTTTGGACCTGTAGTCCATACACCTGAAGGTGTAAAACCTGTGGGATACAAATGGGTATTTGTACGTAAAAGAAATGAAAATAATGAGGTCACGAGATACAAAGCACGATTGGTTGCACAAGGATTTTCTCAAAGACCAGGCATTGATTATGAGGAAACATATTCACCTGTGGTGGACGCTATTACATTAAGATATTTAATTAGCCTGACTGTATATGAAAAGCTTAACATGCATCTTATGGATGTAGTCACAGCATATCTATATGGATCTCTGGAAAATGAAATCTATATGAAAATCCCTGAAGGATTTAAGATACCTGAATCATATAATTCAAAATCTAGAGAATTATATTCAATCAAATTACAGAGATCATTGTATGGATTAAAACAATCAGGACGGATGTGGTACAATCGTCTAAGTGAATATTTATTGAAAGAAGGTTATCAAAATAATCCAATTTGTCCATGTGTGTTTATTAAGAAATCACAATCAGGATTTGCTATTATAGCTGTATATGTTGATGATTTAAATATAATTGGAACTCCTGAAGAGCTTTCAAAGGCAATAAACTATCTCAAAAAAGAATTTGAGATGAAAAACCTTGGAAAAACAAAATTTTGCCTTGGCTTGCAAATTGAACATTTAGCTGATGGAATTTTTATTCATCAAACGACATATACAGAAAAGATTTTAAAAAGGTTTTACATGGAGAAAGCACACCCATTGAACATTCCAATGGTAGTTCGATCACTAGACGTGAAAAAGGATATCTTTCGATCTCGAGAAGATAATGAAGCACTACTTGGTCCTGAAGTACCATATCTTAGTGCAATAGGTGCACTAATGTATCTTGCTAACAACACAAGACCAGATATAGCATTCTCAGTGAATTTATTAGCAAGATACAGTTCTTCTCCAACAAAAAGACATTGGAATGGAGTTAAACATGTACTCCGTTATCTTCGAGGAACGGTTGATATGGGTTTGTTTTATTCAAACAAATCAAATTTTGATCTAGTTGGTTATGCAGATGCTGGATATTTATCTGATCCACACAAAGCTAGATCTCAAACAGGTTATCTGTTTACATGTGGAGGAACTGCTATATCTTGGCGGTCTGTAAAACAGACCATTACAGCCACTTCCTCAAATCATGCAGAAATTCTTGCAATTCATGAAGCTAGTAGAGAATGTGTATGGTTGAGGTCAATGACTCATCACATTCGAGGAACATGTGGCTTGTCTTCTGGAAAATTTTTACCAACAATATTATATGAAGACAATACAGCATGTATAACCCAAATCAAAGGAGGGTATATAAAAGGAGATAGAACAAAACATATCTCACCAAAACTCTTCTACACGCATGACCTCGAAGAAAATGGCGACATTAATGTTCAACAAATTTCTTCAAAAGATAACTTGGCAGACTTATTTACAAAGGCATTACCCACATCGACATTCGAAAAGTTGGTGCACAACATTGGAATGCGACGACTCAGAGAACTCAAGTGATATATTCATGAGGGGGAGTAGAATTATGTACTCTTTTTCCCTTGGCTATGCTTTTCCCCATAGGGTTTTTGTAGCAAGGTTTTTTAATGAGGCACGAAAGTATATAAAATAATGTACTCTTTTTCCTTCACTAGGATTTTTTTTCCCATTGGGTTTTTTCCTAGTAAGGTTTTAACGAGGCATTTATTTTATATAATATGGATATCTAAGGAGGAGTATTATAAATGTAATATATAAATGTAGATATCCATAACCTATATAGGTTACAAAATATCATAAAAATCCCATTGAATTTGATATTGTAACATACCTCCCCATTGAATTCAATCTTGTAACATATACCATCTCATATCCTATAAATAGTGGTATATGTTACCTTTGTAATACACACCAAAATTGAGTTCAATTGTTATCTCTACTTTCTAATTCTCTCTACTTTGTTGTTTTGTTCTTTCTTTGTTCTTCTTTGTTCTTGTTTTGTTCATATTTTATAACATAATAAAATTATTCAAGTTATATTGGTACGTGATTTTTTTTTAGTAGTTTCAAAAGAAACTATGAGAATTTATTATAGACAATATCATATACTATTGTAAAAGATAAATGGAGGTTCTTTTAAAAATAAAAATTTTCTTAACATATACTATAAATTAATTGTAGTATATTAAACACTCGTTTGGATTGACTAGAGAAAAAAGCGTTTTTCAAAAAATTTATTTTTATTTAAATTCTTTTGACAAAAATTATTTAAAATATACTTCAAAATCTATTTTGAGTGGTTGCCAAACACACTAATTTTTTTTCAAAATGACTTATTTTTTAAATTAAATACTTGAAAATGTATTTCGAACACACCAAAGTGAATTGTAAAGATTAAATTAATTATGCAAATTAGTATATATAAAAACTTGCTTATATTTTAAATCCAAGTATTGTAAATTTATATATTGAAATATTTTATGTTGTGAAAGTTGAATTTGGTGTAAAGGTGTAAAAGAATGTAGTGGTTATTAGTTAAAAGATAGTTGCTCGTTATAAATTTAATATTCGTCAATTAAATTAGTAATATAGTTGAGGATTTTAGAGTTTTGATGCACTATAAGAAAAACCATATTTCTTGACAATTGCAAATTTTCATTGATTTCTTATAAATTTCTATCGCTAATCATAAACAACCAACAACAAGTGAAATTTCCTTCTCAAAATGAGTAGAAAGAAGATTGAAATTGAATCAAAATGAATGTTACATACCTTACATTAATGAATAGCTAATCTTGAGGCTTTGAATCGATAGAGTGGATGAGAGAGCCACTGTGAGGGAGATCGATGGAGTAGAGGGAGGTCGAGGGTTCAACTAGCATGGGAGAAGTCTTTTTTTCGCGTGGAGGTAGCATGAGGGAGAATGAGAGAGTAGAGGGAGACCGAGGGTTTTGTTACGGCTGCGTGAGGGAGAATGAGGCTGTGTTAGGGTTTTGCCAGCATGAGACAGATGGTGTGAGGGAAAACGAGGGAGTAGAGGGAGATTGAGGGTTTCACTGGCATGAGGGAGAACGAGGCAGCGTGGGGGAAGTCCTTTTTTGGCGTGGGGGGAAGTGTGTGCAAGCGTGCGGGGGAACTTAATTTTACGAGAACGTTTTTCATTAAAATCATCTATTACTTGACATTTTTTTTATAAAAATGTCAATTAATTAAAATTGCAAATGTCAAAAAATATGATTTTCTTGTAGTGCATCTCTACTTCTTTGCTTGTGCATCTAGATTCATATCTACTTCTTTACTTAAACATAAACCCCAAAATACCTGGAAAAAAAAACAAATTCAAATAGCTTTCAATTCTACTCAATAATTAACATGAATATTAAACACATTAAACTTATAAACGAATCAGTTTAATTATATAATTGTCTGATCACTTCGACAACTTAACTAAAATTTGAACTTAGAAATTATACTCTACAAATACTTCAAACTCAACATCAAAACTTAAAATTTAACTCAACCTTACACATAATTATGCATTTATCTCTATATCAAATATCAAAAACTTAAACTTAAACAAACATTAATAACTTCAAAATAAACTCTAGGTACTCACCTTCACAACCCCTACACACACATTTTAATCTCAAACTTAAATTTAGAAACTATAATTTATAAATATGTCAAAACTCAATACCAAAAGTTAAAAATTAATGTGCCAACCTACATGTAACTATGCATTTATTTATATACCAATCTCAAACTCAATACAAAACTATAAATTCATTCTAGAAACGTAAACTAAGCCCCCCCCAACCCCACACACACACTTTAACATTCTTTAAGCTCACTCACCCTCTAATTCCGTACATACTTTAATTTCAATTTTAAATTTAGAAACTCTAATTAATAAATACGTCCAAACTCAACATCAAAAATTAAAAATTGACTCAAACATACATATAACTATGTATTTATTTCTATACCAATCTCAAATTCAATATAAAACTTGAAATTCACTAGATTAGTGTGAATCCATTTTTTTTTTAACTAGTAACATTGTAATTCGCTCATCCGTTTAAACGGTGTATATATAATGTACTTTTTCCAACTATGAATAACAACCATATCCTTTCAAGGAAGTGTTGATTTAAGTTGATTCTTTTACAGAAAATATATGCATTATCTTTGTAATTACTTAAATAAACCTATGATATTGTTATTTTGAAAAAGTGTGTGTATATGTATAATTTCATTCCAAGAGCCAATCAAGGTCCTCTTTTATGTTTTGTAACATATTATACTTATGAGGGAAAAAATTGCTTTAATTTACATAATTGAAAAATGTTAAAGCTAAAATTGAGCCATTTATTGGAGTAGGTTGAGAATTCAATTTTGTTATCTTTTTACTATTTTATTGTTTATATGGGTTATTACTTCCTTTTTTGTTTGATAATATTTTACATTTATGTGCATTACAATTTAATTAGAAGGACAAATATAATTCACCAAATCATGCGTCAACCCCTTATCTATTACACATCGCTTTCCTTAATTAGCTTAATAAAAGATTTGGTGTTTGAGAGCGTTTCAAATGGATCTTAAATGGATCTTTCCGAGTTTTATTTTAGGGAAATTTTTAAAAGTAGAAAAATAAAAAAAAATTATTTACATAAAATAACAAAATTTTTAGATAGTTGTGATAGACGCTGATAGAATTCTATCAGAGTCTATCAGTGATAGAAATAATAGAAGTCTATCACTGATAGATGTTGATAGAACTCTATCAATGTTTATCAATATCTATTTTTTTTAAATAGTGACATTTTTTAAAGAAAATTTTTACATATAGAAAAAATGTCAAACTATTTATAGAAATAACAAAAAAAAAAAAAAAAAAAACAATGATAGACTTCTATCAGCGTCTATCATAACTATTTAAAATTTTTTCTATTTTGTGTAAATAGTTTCTTTTATTTTTCTATTTTTAAAAATTTTCTTTTTTTATCTGTAAAAATTTTCCTTTATTTAATTAGTTTTGCTTTATTATTCTAACACTAAAAAAATATGGTTTGTTTCCTCTATATATATATATATATATATATATATTTTTTAAAATGACAAAAATTGCAATGATGATAATTAAATTTACAATCTCAGAAGAGAGTGCATGCATATTAATTATCGAAGAGTTAAACTTATTTTGATATTTTGTTTTTTCTATTATTATTATTGTCAACTTCAAATTCATAAACTTGATTTTGTTGTCACAATCGGAAACGATGAATTCTTTCCTCAATTATTTATTGTGACATATTAATGTCAACTTGTTATTGAATTCAATAAATTAATGGCCTAGTTAACTTATAAACATAACTCAGCCACGTTCATTGAATCTTTAGTATATTAATGGAATCAGTTAAATTGAATGCAAAAATTTAGTCAAATGAACATTATAACAATATAATAATACTGTCAACTTTCACACATCGTGAAAGCATTTTTGTTTGAAAAACTGTTCTAAAAATAGTTTTCTATTTTTATTCTCTCTGTCACAATAATGAAAAATTATCTGAGGAAAGGTTGTAATAATGTGACTAATAATTTAAAAATGAGGAATGAGATATTATAATTTAATGGTTAAATTATAAATTGAATCTCTATCATTTTGAAAAATTCTTTTTTATAGATTTATTTTAAAAATTTTCGTTTACAAAGTTATAGAGACTACTTATGAAATTTTATCAAATTATAGGATGAAATTCTAATTCTTAAAATTATATGGGTTAATTTTCATCTTTCTTCCGATCGTAGGTACCAAATTTACCATTTAACATGAATCCAATGATTAGAAGTGCAATAATAATGTGACAAGCACATCCATTTTTTCAGCCTATGGTTTTGTTTCATGTGGGTTAATGGGTTCGAGTCTTCGAATTTATCTTTTGAAACTAATTTTTGTCAGCTTGCTTGTGAGCTGCCACTTGCCAAGTTTGTCATATATTTGTTGGATTTTGGTAAAATATTAGAAGTGGAGTTGTTCCACATTTCAACATTTTAAAAAGAGCCTATATATGCCTTTGGTTTCAAATTGTCTAAGAAACACTTTAAGCTTAGGTGTCCTAATTTTAGTTAAATTCCCTTTTACATTCTCTAATTTGAGAATGAGAAAAAAAGTGTGAGTAGTCAAAAACTTTGAGAGAGAGGTTTTGTAATTGGGGTAGGAAAGAGATTTCTGTGTGATTGTAATAATTTTTCACATATTGAATTTTTTTCTAGTCTGTGGTTTTTTCTCCGATTTGAAGTTTTTCCATGTTAATTCTTGTGTTATCAATTATATTGCTTTATTTTGATCGCTGTTGTTTTTAAAATTATTCATGCAGTAGAAGTGGGAGGTTTTTTCCAACGATATTAAGAAAATATCCCTTATATAAAATTTCTAGATCCACCACTGCATACAACTAATTAAGGATGGGTGTAATAAGAAATAACCAATCATGTTTACTAATTGGATATATAGCAACCACCTTTTTAGGGGGGAGAGTTGGGAAGAGAGAGTTCGTATTTTACCCTTTATATACGTATAACATAAATTGAGATTCCATAACCGATTGAGTGATTTTATTTTTTTTAAAAAAAGATTATCTATTCAAGAGTCAAGACACTCTAACATATTAAAAAATAATAAAAATAATTATCTATCTAAGAATCAAGGCACCATTTAATTGAATACATAAAAATAAAATAAATAAACTCCTAGATTAAGTGGTTAGTTTAAATACATTCAATTGCTAGATATGATTTTTTCCCTTCATTTTCTTCATTTTACAATTTATAATTGTTAGGTTTTATGCCCTAAAACTCGTAGATAGTAAATGTTGTAGTTTGACTGTCATTAATAAATTGTTATTGATTATTTTATCGTATTTTAATAACCCTAAAATCCAATAAACTAACATCCTAGGCTGTTTTATGAGTCTTGAACAATATGTAGAGACATATGGGGATCAATGTTCAAGTTACAGCCTAAAGAGTCTATAGTATAAGGATAGGGTTGGGTACCTTATCCTGGTAACACTATGGATACAACCCGCTTTGAATTTGATACAAACGCAATGATCCAACACGTTCGTGTAGGAGACATGTGAGTGGGGGTATCCTATGCAATGAGTTTGCATAAGATTGGACCACGAAATAATAACTACTAGATGTAATTCCGTTGACTAGTTATGTTTCTATTTCAATAGGTTGACATAAGCAACTTAGTCTTAATCTTGAGTATATTATGAACTCTTGTTCACGAGGGATTGTCCTTTGATTTGTATGGGTGAGAGTGGTCGGTTTGCCAACTCAATACGCCTACCATTTTGGGGACAAGACCGAGTGGGGAGCTGGGAACATAATTATACAAGATGGATTTCACTCCTTCCCGACTTTAGGGTAAGTAGATAAGTGTTTCCTTAAGTGGTGTCTCTGGGACTTGAACAAATGTCCCTACCCTCTCACTGGCCTGAGAGGGGTTTCTATTTGATAGTTGGACCATAAATAGGTTGTTCATTAGAGGAACACTGGTACTTAAGGATTTAGAAGTAATCCAGAGGTAAAACGGTAATTTGACCCAACTGGTGTTACGAACACTTGTGAAGGACTAAATTGTTGTTATTGGTCTATATCCGTGGACACATAAATATATCTACAGTAAGAAGAGTGCAGCTGTGGGTCTTTAGTAGAGTGTACCCACAGTTAATGAATATTGATTAATGTGGTTAATGAGTTTAGCCCATTAATATCATATCGTTGGAGCTTCTGATCTGTAGGTCCATTAGGTCTCCTTCCTAGCTCGTAAAGAATATTGAGGTAATTAATTCTTGGATGAAATTTGAAAAGTTTAAATTTACTAAGGAAAAAGTATAATGTATAATGATACATTATAATATAAAGTTTATTTTATAAATTAAACTTTATAGTATAAATATAATTTTGGATATGATTTAAAATTAATTTATGAGAGAATTAATATTTGAAATTATTCAAATATTATTTTAATATGAATTAGATTTATATTAAAACTATAGGTTAAAATTAATGCGCATTAGATGCACATTAAAACTATAGGTTATGAGAGAAATATATTTGAACTTGATTCAAATGCAGGTTAAATTAAATATTTGGTAATTAATTAATTGGAGAATTAATTAATTATTTAGTTTAATTTAATTAATTGAATTAAAACTATAGGTTATACAAGAGATGTTCATTTAAATATGATTTAAATGAATTGGTTAATTAAATTAGATTTAATTAATTATTAATTATTAATTTAATTAATTCATTTGTTGTAATTCCCATGTAGGGGAGTTACTTAATACGTGAGATAATACCCACGTATCCCACTTTCTCTCTTTTTTCCAATATAATCTGCAACAAACAGAAAAATTGTTAATGTTTTTACGTTCTTTCTGGAAAACCTCTCTCACAAAAAAAAAAAAAAAAAAAATACAGCTCTCTCTGTATTTTTCTTCCCTTACCTTGGTTCCCACAAACCTAGCCTCAAGGTTCAGAGAATAGGAAGGATTCCAAGTGGTGGTGTTTTTTTTTTTTCTCTCCATCAACATGTAAGTATCTTTTCTTCTCTGATTTTTTTTATACAACATGCTTAACCTAGATTTTTAGTTTTATTTTACCAATGTAGTGGTATTTTTGAAATCCTAAAATTAATTTTGAGTTATGGTTCTAATAAGTTTCCGCTGCGCTAGGGTTTTAATCACTCCAATAACATCGTCAGACTTATAGTTCCTTTGTCACACCCATTGATTTCGTTTGGAGATGGAAGAAAATTGTTGAAACTTAGATCCATTTACCGCACATTTGAAGTTAAAAGAACTTGTGTGACTCGTAAGATGAATTTTTCAGTGATGATAATGTTATTTCGTTGTTCACGAGTCATTGGGGGAAAAACTTTTATAAGAAGAAGATTTAGATGCTATTGAATTTTAGGCATGAGAATTGGAATGGACAGATTGAGAAAAGTTGTTCATTAGCTTTTTGAACTTAAGGATAGTGACTTTGTAGTGTACTTTAATAGAAATTGATAGATTGTCAGTAATGTGATTGTGGCCATTATTGATGGGATTGCAGAAGTTGTGCATAAGAAGGAGAGTAATGTGTGGTCGTTTCGTTGAAGGTCCTCGAATCTATTGTATGCAAAGAAGAAGATGGAGATATATTAAGAAAAAGGAAGGTTTGTTTTCCGTTGAAGATGAAGGATCTACTGAAAAGAAAGCAAAAAAAGAAAAAAGAAAAAAGAATGGGGTTTCAAAGTTAAAAGCTCTTGATTGAACAAAGGTCAAGACAAAGAAGTTGAAAGCAGTGAAGAAATTGTTATAGAGTTCGATGAAATTTCAGGAGCTCTAAAGGTATGCTACTTTATCAAAGTGTACTTTCTCTTTTGAATATGTACTACTTTTTTTTTTTGAATTAGTAAATATGTACTACTGATCGACCGGGCGTGTAAGAATAATAAAAATGATAGAAAATATAGAATACGTAAGGTCCATGTGCAAGCATACACGATCGATGAAGTAATAAATCTTAGAGTATTCCAAGAGTCGAATCCCACATAACTAGATTGAGTTTAAAATTCTTATGACTATAGACCAATGTAACCAGGGTAACTAAAGAGAGAGTTTTAGAATTTTGGTGAAAGAAAACTTAAAAACAAATAACAATGGAAATCAAACAGGGGTAACAATGCTACGGCCATTTGGGTGTTATGCATTAAGTGATGTGACCGCATCACATCGAACAATGATTTACACATGGACAGGAAACTACACCTATTCGGTCTTGTGTCAAGTTCCTTTAGGAGTTCTAAGCAGCTAATGCGTAATGTTTCCATGGTTAGCTGGATCTTAGATTAAATCAAGTTCAAATCCTTTATCCTACGGTGTCCCTTATTTCTAAGGTAACATGACAATCCTATGTCTAGGCTCTTAGTCCCATATCCCTTTGTGAAATCCGCTTACACCCTAACCCTCTCAGCATTAAAGCTCCGCTAGATCGTTAAATCAAATGGCCAGTTTAACTTACCGATTTTATCTTTTAAAATGAACAAAGAGAATGTGATTACACAAAGTGGTGTGAGCATTACATAACCTAAGCCATAACCACCCTAAGGGTTTCACATTGTTAAACCCCTAAAAATATTTAGCTCATGGGTCTTGATAAAACAATCATTTTTATTAAATCTTAAACCATAGCTACAATATAACGTTTGATTGGTAGAATGTAAAATAGAAAATAACACAAAAACAATAAAGCTGGAAAATAAGTACAGCTCAAGTAAAATTGGGAAAATCTTCAAGTAACAAGCCTTTCCCTAGGACGATTCCTTCTTTTTCAAGAAATAATCTTGCCTCAACATACACTTCTGTGGAAGAGTAATCCAAGAGCCGCTACGCCTCAGAGGAACTTTCGTTCTTAAGACTACTGGCTTGAACTTAGAAAAGAATCCCAAGGTGCTAGAAAATTGACAATAAAACGGAGAATAAAAGTGATGATTGCGGCGGCGGTGAGATCTCTAAGTGGTAGGGTTTCCTCGCCTTTTATAGACCCCAAATCTATTAAGGAGGGCCGAGATTTGCGTTCTGAGGATTCACCAAGCAGAATCGAGGATTTTTAACCAAGAAAATCGCAATTGATCTGGGCAGAATCGAATCTGAAAAATTAAAGCTCGACAGCGCTAGTAGATCGTTTGCTGCTGTGGGTGCATCACATGAAAATTAGCCAAAAACCTGTCAAAAACATACCAAATCTGCACTAAATCCGCAAAAATCATCGTTTACACATAATTAGTCCTCGCTAAGCTCATTTAAACATATTAAGATCAAATTTGGGATAAAAATCATGCAAGAGTTCATTTTTCACATTAAAAACACTAAAATATAGGCGTAATTTCATGCATTTTATAGCATGAATCAACTACTTATCTAAAGTTTTTATAAATGAATGTATTTCCTAATATATACTAATTATTATGTATATTTCCGATATATACTACTTATCATAGGATATTATTTTACTTATCTAGGTCTGTCAATCAGTAATTAATATTTGATCTATGCAATTTCAGTGTTTTATCTATGATCTCTTCTATATATACAAGGTATTTCATAGAAGATTGATTGGAAGAAAAATCAAGGTATTTTACTTATGTATATACAACAGTTAACATGTGTATATACATTATTTACATCATATATTTAATGGTATATACTACATTTGTCAATGGCACTTCAAATAAGCTTGATTGCGATGATAGGTTCAAGTTGTTTTTTTTTTCATGGCCCATGTCGCTACTATATGAGGATGCAAATATTGTCTCTCTGGTGGTATCAATTAACAACACATCTAGAGCAATTCCTAACTTAACCTAGCTGTAATTCTCAATATATACTAATCTTAACTTATCTAGGTGTAATTTCAATGTATATTAATTCTAGGTCATTTAATAAGTGTCGATATCTTATCTATGCAATTTTTTTTATACAGTTGAAACAACAAATTACAAAGATTTATGACCAACTAAATAAGAGAAATCGCTAGAATACAATAAACCCACCCAAGACGGGCCAGAACCAAGAAAAAGAGCACTCGAACCAAATGAACCTTCTCTCGCCAAGGCATGTGTTGTGGTATTGAATATACGAGGCACATGGCAAAAAGTCACTTTTTCAAAAGAGGCCAAAATCTTCCTGATATCGGCTACATAATTGGCCGACTCCATCTGAACATCCACCAAACCTTTCAACATTTGAATAACCACCATACACCAGAAGGCGTGGGAGGTTCATTCTAGAGGCTAGACATAGACCTTCCAAAATAGCCAACGGTTCCGCACACAAAGGATTTAAAGTTAAACACCTGGAACCATATATGGAAGCTTTTAAAGAATCCAACAGGGATCCAATCATCCCACCAAAACCCACCATCGAGGAGCCTGGTTTACAAACCACACCAACGTGTAAAATATTCAAATCATTATCAAGGAGATTAATCCATGACTAATCGCTTGACAAATGTGGAAGATGAATCCTTGGATAAACACCAACCTCCACCTCATAATCCATTCACATCTAATATCGACAAATGGGATCAATTCAGAATTTCTGAATTTATTTCTGTCACTCCAAATTGCCCAAGCCATAATGCAAGCTTGAGCCAACTCCTTATCACTTAAACGTGCAACCATCACCATCCAAAAATCCAAACTATCTTTAAATTTGAAACAACTAGGCCACCACTTCATAAAAAAAGATGACCAGATATCCTTTGCCCAATGACAACTAAAAAGAGCATGCAAACAGTTTCCTTTTTTCTTCGACAAATCGGACATATAGAATCAACCTCCATGTCCTGCTTCATAAGGTTTGTCATTGTTAGAATACAATCATGGCAAATTTTCCAAATAAATATTAGAATTTTACCTAGGATCTTCAGTTTCCAAAGTCTTCTCCACCACTCCCCTATGAAATATGAGCTTGATCCATGACGCATGCAACGATTGAGCATAGCACATTTATAGCCACTCTTCACAGAGAATAGCTCATTCTTGTTATAGTGTCAAATCCACTGATCAGTCCAATTTTTCAGATTGATCAAAATTTTTAGAATTTTCGTAATATCATCAGTAATGAATGTCAACTGTAACTTGATCAAATCTCATCCGCCTAAAGGGGATATAAATTTCACCACCAGACTAGTCTCATTTTTAGTACTGTATGAAATAACCTAAAACGTAGAGGGTCTAGGAAACCAAGGATCTCTAAATGCCATCGTCGATTCCCTGTTACCGATAGCTTATCTCAATCCCTTCCATAAAAGCTGCTTTCTCCAACAAAGTCCCTTCCAGAAATAGGAGTCAGAGTTTGAACAATCAGCATCCATTAACGAATGCATAGGGAAATACCAACCCTTAAGGACCTTACCAACTAATGATAGTAGGTTCTAAAGAATCCTCCAAGCCTATTGTGCAGGAAGGGCTTGGTTAAATAACTCAAGGTTCCTAAAATTTAAGTCCCTCATCTCCTTTGGCATACATAATTTTTTCCATCGCAACCAATGGATTTTCTTGTGGGATAGGGATGAACCCCACCAAAATTGGGCACATAACTTCATAATATCACTACATAAACCCTTCGACAAACAAAAATAGCTCATTGCATAAGTAGGGATTGCCTGAGCAATACTCTTAAATCAAAACCTTTTTCGCCCCAATAGAAAGGAGTTTATCCTTCTAACCTTGCAGGACTTTCCACACCCTATCCTTGATGGCCCTGAAATCCTGAGATTTTCTTTTTGAGAGAACCACTGAAAGACCAAAATAGGATCTTAATATTGATAATTCTTTCTAAGAATGATCTACAATCATCCTGCATATTAGGAGTGACTTTGAAAAATTAACACACTAACCAGATGCCTCTTCATACACCTGAATAATTCTTTTAAATACCCCAAATTCCTGCGCTGAAGCTTGGAGAAAAATCAGGTTATCATCTGCAAAAAATAAATGAGTGATAGGGGAACAAAAGTTTGACACAGGAAGTCCTGACAAAGAGCCCCTTAGATATTACCGACTAATCATATCTGATAGCCCATCCGCACATACAATAAAAAGGTAAGGGGGAAGGGGATCTCCCTGTCTCAAACCCCTAGTTGGACATATAGACCATGAGCAATCCCATTGATGAGAACTTCAAAACTAGCTGTTGAGACACAGTCCATAACTAAATCAATCCATTCCTGGCAAAAACCCAATTGAATCATAATCTGTTTTAGAAACACTCATTCAACCCTGTCATAAGCCTTACTCATATCAAGTTTAATAGTAGCATAACCCACTCTGCCTTTTTTCTTTTTGCTCATATAATTTAGACATTCATGACTCACTATAACATTATCACTAATAAGACACCCGGGACAAAAGCAGATTGATTAACTGAAATAATATCTCCAATAATCTCTTTCAACCTATGAGTCATGGTTTTTGTAACTAATTTATATAAAACATTACAAAGACTAATAAGGCGAAAGTTAGACACGAGCCTGAGATTTTTAACAATCGGGATGAGTGTAATATGAGTCTTGTTCCAGTCCTTTATCGAGACTTGACCATTTAGAATGGCCAACGCACAGTCAAGAGTATTCTTGCCCACGATATCCTAATATTTCTTATAAAAAACAGCTGAAAAGCCATCTGGACCAATTGCTTTTGTAGGATTAAAGGACTTTAAAGCAACTTCTACTTCGTCAAACGTATAAGGTCTTCTAAGCAAATTATTCATCTCAGACTTAACTCTCTGTAGTATGCCTTCAAGCACACACTCCATTGATTCAATTGATGACTCAGAAGATGTAAACATATGTTGAAAATACTCAATGAAAGTATCCTGAATTGCTTTCTCCTCTTCCTTCCAGACATCTTCCTTGTTTAGAATTCCTTGAATAGTGTTTTTCCTGCGACGACTTGATGCCTGTTGATGAAACTAACAGGTGTTTTTGGCACCATACTTCAGCCAATTCTCTCTGGATCTTTGCTTCCAGTATATTTCTTCCTCAGTAAGAAGGGATCGAAGCTTCTTTTCCAACTCATGAACAAGGTTATAGTTAGTTGGGTTGGAACTTGCATAGACTAACTGGATCTCTTCACAAACTTTTTAAATACTTTGAAACAACTCTTTATTTGTGGCTCCTCTCCATCTTTTAAGATTAAATGCACACTTTCCAAGTTTTCGATATAACATTATAGGATTCGATGAATCGTCCGCCCAATTGACCGATTCAGTCACAATGTTCCTGCAATCGTCATGAAGAGTCCAATTTTTGTTGAATCTGGATGGTTTATGATTATGAAAGCTTCTAGCCTGAACCATAACCCCAATAAGGGATAACACAATCGCCCTATGATCAGATTTTGCCCACTGGAGATTGGATACCCTATAATCTGGAAACAAAGATATAAAATCATCATTAGCCAAAAACATGTCAAGATGAAGGCTCGCCTAGTTTGGATAATCACGTCTGTTACACCAAGTGAACCTATTCCCCTAATATCCCAAATCTTTAAGAGCACAATCATCTATCACCGTACGAAAATTGAGCATTAAATGATCATCCCGATCGGTGCCTCATTCCTTCTCCGCAGACCACAATATCTCATTCAGATCCCCCCCACAACCCAAGCAGAAATATCTGAATTTGAAAATGTCGTAGAAGATCCCAAGTTTGATATCGTGACCCATGCTCAGGTTGCCCATACAACCCCGTGAACCTCCAGCAAGAACCTTTCCAATTCACACTTACATCAACATGATGGATAGAGTAGGAAGGTAAATCAACTTGAACACCTTCCACCCATAACAATTTGATCCCTCCACAGGAGCCCACACTCTCAACAAACAAGCAACTAGAATAATGCAAACTCAACTTTAATTTATTGATTAACAAGCAATTACATTTAGTTTCCGACAAAAAACATAAGAGGAGATTTATTCATTTGATTTCATCTCTAACTTTCTGGAATGCCTATGAGCTCTCCAACCCACGGACATTTCAACAAAGGATCTTCATGCCTCCCGGCGGGACTGTCCAGCAATCTCCGCTGATCCATGTTCAGAAAATTGAGTTGAAAAAATTTCACTATCTAATTTTTGCTCCTTTTTTGCTACCAAAGGGACCAAAAGGGGTCCTTTTCTTTTATCAATTAGAACTGTAGGAGTTGGCTCAGAAAAAGCCTTTGCAGCCCGAGCCCTCTTCTTCCAGGCCAACGCTTTCAAATTTTTTCCCTTACTGTGTGCGACTTTTTGTGATGGGACTATGGGGGTAGAGTTGAAATTCAAATGAAAAATTATTGGGTCTGATTTTTCCTTAGAGCCTCCAACCAACCCAATCTCGTTCAACCCATTTGTGAACATGCCCACTTGAGATGAGCCCAAATGAAAACCATCCTCAGCCCTTTTCAAGCCCCTTTCTTTAGAAGAAAGTTGTCCCGAAACTTCATCAAAGGCTACGTTCAAATTCTTTTTACAGTTCCAACCAAGATCCGCCACATGTCCCATTTTAGAGATGGTATTAAATTCATTTGCTAAATCAAGGGGATTTTTAAATACCTGATTCAATGAAAGAGTTGGAACCTTCGTAACGTCATCCTTCTCCATTAAAGAGATTGATTATGCATTTAATGTCCTAGCCGAAACTGCCTCACCGATAGCTGGTGACACCTACATCGCCGACCCTGTAGACATCGAATCCGTCGTCGATGAGCTTGCTTCCTTTCCTTTTTCAGACGAGGTAATGTCCTTCGTCCGAGTTGGAGAGGATACGAGGATCAGATCCGTCTCCGATTGGTGCTTCTTGGTGGAAGCCTGTTTCCCTTCTTTTTTTCTAGGCCGATTCTGGTGTAGATCCCAATTTGGTGGTCAGAGATTTCAAAGGGGAGTTGAAATTTGATAGTCTCCTTGTATATTTCAACCATGTGCCATATTAGTTTGCATTTTCGCCTTTCTGATATGTTTTGTAGAAAGAAAAACAATCCTTGAAAATATGACCAATCAAGCCGTTAAAGGAGCAAAGAATTTTCAGTAGACGCTCATATTTCATCGTGATCCAGCTGCCACCCATAGGACCTTTTAAGTTAATTTTGATTCCACGGTGAATCAATTTAGAAATATCTAATCCGGATTCGAAAGCTTTCTCCCCAGGTTTTTACTCCTTTCCTTTCTTCAAAATTGACAAATCTGGTAACTATGTTTCCTATTTTTTTAGCCATAATCCGATTGAAGCAGCATAGGGGAACATTGAAAAAATGAATCCAGAATGGTACCTGTTAATGCCAAAAATGGATCAACCATGAATTTATTTTCTTTGGGAGAGATTCGTTTGAGTGACTACAAGACAGAAGCAAATGAGTACGAGTGTGGTGTCTAGACACACACACTCCGACGCTCAAGTCAGTCTTGTGTTTTTTAGTAACTAGACAGTAAGGAGATAATAGGGTATTTTAGCACAATTTTGAGCATACCTTCGACCAATGGTCTCGATCTTATTTATAGGTAAAAAATGTAACTGACGTCGAGAGTTATAACGCCCTTCTTCAATCCACGTAACAGTTGAGTTAATTGATTCAGCAGTTACATCATTATTGGTGCATCACTTAAAGGCTCGCCCGTTATGAATATGGACGGTTTTAGCCCCCAATTGCCTCTCCTAAGCTTTATGTTTAGCTTAGGCTCCTCTTGGCTTGAGCTCGACTCTCCTAAGCTTTGTACGCTTAAGCTCACCTGAACTCTCTTAGCTTACCTCACGGGTCCCACTAAGCTCAAGCTCTCTCGGGGCTCTCTTACGGGTTCTCTTCTAAGCTGGACCTCGACTCTTCTAAGCTTGCTTGTAGGCTTAGGCTCACCTGAGCTCTCTTAGCTTACCTCACGGGTCCCACTGAGCTTAAGCTCTCTCGGGGCTCTCTCGCGGGTACTCTTCTAAGCTAGAGCTCGACTCTCCTAAGCTTGTAAGCTTAGGCTCACCTCAGCTCTCTTGGGGCACTTCATGGAGGCTCTTCAGCTCACCTTCACCTAGGCTTTTCAGCTCAACTCCACCTAGGCTCATGGAGGCTCTTCAGCTCACCTCCAACTGGGCGTATGGAGGCTCTTCAACTCACTTCCACGTAGGCTCATGGAGGCTGTTCAGCTCACCTCCACCTAGGCGCATGGAGGCTCTTCCATAAGTCATGGCTAATTTTGCCCATAACAGTACCCATTTGAACTCAAGATCTATGGGTCGTATAGCAACCACCGACGATTGTAGAATTAAAAGGTGTTTATCCATAAACCAGGGATTGTTGTAAAATTCGTTTTCTATCTACATCCTAGTCAAAGGTAAAGAGGAAGGGGTTTTTGCATAAAAGTTCCACCTAAAGCCCCTTTTCGATTCTCCATGCCTTGCGAAAAATGTTGAGGACGACCAGATCAGGAATAAACCAATTGCAAAGCAACTTCCCAAATAAACAACATCCCAACTCCTCCTCCATATTTCCCACGACGACTCAATCAACATCAAAGGACGCTTCTTCTTCATCGTTTGTTAGTTTAAGTTTCTTCCAATCTTCAATCAGTTCGTCACGGGTTAACTCAACCGCCATTTGGAGCAGCTTCTGCAAATTGACCAAATAAATCTATTGAAACAATGGTAGAATTAGGACAAATTCCTTAAAATTTCTACCCTGACCGAAACTCTTGAATAGTCTTCTTCTCCCCTTGAGGAAAGCACCAATCAAGGCACAGGTATCTCACACCATTAAGCGCTGAAGATTCCGACATAGATCTCTCCTAGAGAGAAATTCAACGAGATTTTTTCTTTAAAATGGTCGTACTTAACTGGAATTTTATTTTTTCAAACGTTAAAAAACACGTTTAAATTGATTTTATTGGTTGTTTCATTTGTTTTAAATATAATTACCATCTCTCACATCCTTATAATCTTTTTTGTTGCTATTTAACTATTTATCTTGTAAGTGTATTTTCGTCAGAGTGGGATTTAGATATTTAACTATTTTTTCAAAAGAGAAAGTAGAGTTAGCTATTTTTCAAGTGGAAATTATTAGATTTAGCTTTTTATTTTTTTTTTGCCCTCTTAAAAATCTCATTTCCAATTTTAAATTCATGGGTCTCACGTTTTTTGTTTTATATTTTTATTTTATTTGACCATTTTTCCCCTGGAAACACAAGAATACGTTTGTGATAAATGTTACATTTAATTTAAATTGAGAAAATATTTGTAATAAATAAAGAATCCTCAAATAGTTCCAAAAAGGAAAAGAAAAGTAAAAGTCAACGCTGACTTAATGTGAACATTTGGCATTTTGAATATTGTTTGGCCCACATCTCAAGATTGTACCAGGTAAAGGGACAAGTCTTCTGTCTTATTCAATTACTAAAAGGCCAACTTAATTTTCATTTTTGTTACCAATTAATATAACTAATTCTCAATCCTAGTCCACAATCTCCCCAAGTTACTTTCTAAGTTAAATTATAAAAGTCATTGATGAGTTGACATAAAAGCTTAAGTGTACATTAGTGTATCGATAGTTTATCAATATTCATTTGAAGTTTATTTAAAATTTAATAGCCGTATATCAATAGTATATTAATAGTCATTACAAATTTATTCTTAGTATATCATTAGTGTATCAATAGTATATCAATACTCGTTATAAATTCATTTCAAATCTATGATGTATCAACAGTTATATCAATTATCAATTAAATTTTAAGTATAATATTGGTGTATTAGTAGTATATCAATGTCAATTCAAAATTCATTTCAAGTATAATATTGGTGTATCATTAGTATAGCAGTACTTAAAAATACATTTGTTCTGGTATATCAGCAGTAGTTAACCACTAGTTCAAAATTCAATTTCAAGTATAATATTGGTGTATCAATAATTTATTAACATACATTCAGAATATTCACCAACAGAACAAATTAAACCATAGTAAGTTGATGATGATGTACTAGAAAATATTATTTCTCTACAACAAATGAATAAGGATTTTGAATTAAATCCACGAATAATAACAAGTACGTGCATGAATAGTTATTGAGATAATTTATTATATTGAATAGTAAATTTGGTATATCAATTATATAACTTATCAATCTACTAAATATAAATTATATTAGTTGACTGATATACCGAATATAAAGTATATCAGTTAATTGATACACCAAACATAAAATATATCAGACATATTATTGATATGCATGTTATACATCAAAAAGGAAAAAAATTGGAACAATAAAAAATAGAAATAAGATAAAATATTTTTTTTGCTATATTTGTAAATTTCATAAAAACCATTACTAAATTGGAGAAATTGCAATGGGTAGCAAACAAAACATAAGGGTATTTACAAATAGCAAAAAATTTATACCTGATTTTCGATACTTTTATTTTTACGATTTTACTTTCGCATTTGTCCATCAGTAGGTATATCTGATATAATTTATATTTTGGTATATCAGTGAACGAATATACATTATATTTGGTATATCAATTAATTGATATACTTTATTTAAAGAATATTATTTATACAACTGATGTATCATGACTCTAATTATGTTATGGTCAACGTTGTTTGTTTGATTATGATAAATATTGATATTATTTTTGTTTCGTGTTGATATAGAGTTATTTTCATTCGATTAGTTCAATTTTGATGTTGATAGTATATGTTTAAATGCATTAATTTTGTCAAGTGATATACCAAATGTAAATATATTAGTTAATTTATTTTATTTTTAATTTTTTGATATGCTTCTAATGATATATAAGTTATATTCAATTTGCTATATCAATTCTATAACAAATATGTCATATTTCATATATTAATTGGTTGATATACCTGATTTAGAAAGAAAAAAAATGTATCAATGAAATTGTTGATATACCAAATATGAAGTATATCCATTTATAATGATACTTTAAAGTTTAACATTTGACTTTCAATTGTATATTAGTAATAATTCAAAATGAATTCTAAGTAGATCATTAGTGTATCAATGGTATATCTTACATATTGAGTTGAAAATGCAATACTTAATATTTGGTGTATCACTAATTTTTCAACACTCATTCAAATTTTATTTAAATTGTAACATAAATATATCAATAGTATATCAGTAGTCATTTAAAATTCATTTCATGTACATTTTTAGTGTATCAATACTATATCACTCATGATCTAAATTCATTTTAAGTATTGTATTGGTGTATTAGTAGTACATCAATATTCATTCCAAATTCAATTTTAAGTATATTTACTATTAGTGCATTAGTAGTTATAATTAGACACTTATTCAAAATTCATTTAAAGTACAATTAATTTATCAATGGTGTAAACTAAAGTTTAATTTGAATGAATATGAATAACTACCTCTTAGTGAGAGGATGAAAGTTGGTCTTTATTTATAGAAGAGATGATTACAAACATTTGAAAAAAATATTAACAAACAAGAAAACTTTCAATCAACTAACTAACTAACTCTTAGCGAGTTACAATAAGAAAAGAAGGCATAAGACAATATCAATCAATAATATTGTATAAATGTAGATAAAAAACTAATTTCGATTCAAGTATATCATTAAGTGTATCAGTAGTATATTGACATTTATTTTAAATAAAATTTTAAGTATAAGATTGATATATTAGTATTATATCAACATTAACTTAAAATTCATTTCAAGTATAAAATGTTGGTATATCATTAGTAAATCAGTATGTTTTCTTAAAAATGTTCAAAATTCAATATAAGTATAACATTGGTGTACCAATAGTTTATCAACATTAATTCAAAATGGTTACTAACATAACAAATTGAATCATTATAAAGTAATTATAATGTACTAGAAAAATAATATTTTATACCAGACGAATAATAATAATTGAACAAATACTTCTGGACTAATAAATATGGTTTCTGAATAATAATTTAGGTATATTCATGGTATAACTTATATTCTTTATATTTGTAATTTAGGTATATTCATTGTATAACTTATATTCCTTATATTTGGTATATTAGTCAACCGATATATAAATTATAACGTATATCAAATATACAAAATATAAATATATTAGAAGGTGTCATTCGTATAACTTACAATTGAATTATAAGAAATGTACAAATTTTTTTAGGACTCATTTTTTCCTATTAATTTAAACTCTGTTTTGGTTCTCCTTCAATTTCTTTTATTTAATTATCTTTGCATTTTCTATATTTTTAAGAAGAAATAGAAAAAGCTGTTTGAAAATCCATTAAACAAAAAAAGACAAACTTTATCTTTATTTTCCCAACTTCAAATCTAATCAACACTCCTAATCTCAAATCTATAAAATGAAATGATTAAATAAGGCATAATAATTCCAACAAAATCTGCCAATTAAATAAATATTAAATAAAATCATTTTTTAAATGGATTCTTTAATGCTATTTTTCAGTCAATTCCCCACCGAAAGTCGAATCCACCGGCAACTGTGACTGTTCACCACGAAATTGCTGCACCACCAGCACCGACGCCGTCGTTGAAAACTCCGGCAATGCCAACACTGCGCCGACGGGCCCAAGCTCCGAACCTTCCCCACCGTTCGCATTCAAACTCCTCACCACTTCTCCCTCCGGCATTCTTCCGACCAAAATCAAATTGGATTTATTGAATTCCTTCATCGCTTCAACGGCGTGGCTTCCTTTACTCACGTTCCTCTCTTCATACGTAATAGACTCCAGTGCTTTTTCATCACCGTCGGAATCCGCCGTATTCTTCTTGTTTATGTCGATGGCGACGGATTCCACAGCGAAATCGGCACTGGGTGTGAATCGGACGACCTGCAGGCTGATTCCCGGATGTTCCGCCATTCTTTTCCCGAACGCCAGAGCTTCACGGTCGTCATGCCCACCGAAGAAGAAGACGGTGATTGTGGAGGAGACGTTACTTGCGTTGACGTGGGACCCACCGCCGAGTCCTCTGTCGATCAAAATTGCGACGGAGCAGGGGGCTTGTTCCAGAACTTTCCGATTGACCGAACGGTAATCAGTCCTCGTCGTTTCAAGAGATCCGTCCAATCTTTGGTGTTTGTGAAACGGGAGAATTATAATGGCCGCCCTTTTCGTCTCGGCGCTACTGCAGATATCTTCGTGCATGTTGGACAGAGCAGAAATGGCAGTCATCGGCCGGATTGAAACCCTGCTGAGTTGCCGGAATGCCTCGAAGGCGACGACGATCTGGTTCGAATCAACACGGCCTTTGTTCCAAAAGGGGACGCCGTTTTTCCTTGCTTTGTGAACCATAAGAATGGCAGAGGATCTCTCTGTTAGCTCCATTAAATGCAGAGCATAAACACAGAGCCCTTCTTTCTTTTCAATCCCTCGAGAAGCTTCAATAAGATTAATCGTCGCCGGAATGTTTCCGAAGGAGTGGAAACAAGCCAGAATCCGGAGCTCGGAATTGAGATTTTCCCTCTCTAGTTTCCTGTGCTGGTAAATAGATTTGCTTTGTTTTTTCGCCGGTTTGTAAACGGCCAGAACAATTGGGGTTGTCATGAATGTTGTGAAGATTGCCATTAGAACCATAATTGCAAACGTTTGATCATTCAAAACCTTCCTGTCTTTGCCGATGTTCAGAACGATCAATTCCACCAAGCCTTTCGTGTTCATTAAGAACCCTAAAGCAAGTGATTCTTTCAATGGCATTTTGCAGGCCAGTGAAACAGAGACTGTTCCAACGATTTTACCGAAACAAGCATTGAAAATAACTAAAACGAGAAGAGCCCATGATTTAGCTCCTTTAATTGTTGCAACGTTTGTTTTCAATCCACTGGAAACGAAGTATAAAGGAAGGAACAAACCGGAGACGAGATCTTCAACTTTCTCAACCAGAGCTCCGGCGAATGGGCCTTCTTTCGGAATCAAAACTCCAACGACAAAAGCTCCAAACAGGGCATGGATTCCGATCAAATCAGTCATGAACCCAGCAGCCAAAACAATGGAAAGAGTGGCACAAATGTACAATTCCTTCACTGGTTCGCCCTCAGAGCACCGTTGTGACATCCATCGGAACAACGGCGGAATAGAGAAGGTACAAAACAGGATAAAACCAGCGCCAGAGAGGAAAACCCAGAGGGAAACCAGAGGGGAGTTTCCGGTGCCAGAGAGTGCAATTGCCAAGGCGAGAAGGATCCAGGCTGCGACGTCATTAACGGCAGCGGCAGACATAGCCATTCGGCCAACGTCCGTTGTCAAAAGCTTGAGCTCAGCCAAAATTCGAGCGAGAACAGGAAAGGCAGTGATGGAAAGAGCAACACCCATAAAAACGAGCAATGCAGCTTCATTAACGCCTTTGGAGATGGTTGATCGGAGGATGAAAGAGGTGCCGATTCCGAGAACGAAGGGGAAGGTGATCCCAGCAAAGGCAATGCACATGGCTCGTTTTCCGGTGCGGCGGAGGGATTTAGGGTCCAACTCCAAGCCGACGAGAAACAGGAAGAAGAGAAGACCCAAATTGGCCAATGTGTCCAATACGGTGAGACTCCTCGCTGGGAAAATTGTGTGTAAGTATTTCAAGTTCCGCCCAAGTGCCGATGGACCCAGCAAGATTCCGCCCTGCAAACCCACCATTAACATTACTTTTAAATTATAAACTAAATTAATTTACATATTCCATATTGAAAAATTACAAGAAATACTTCAATTAAATCTTCAATAAATTAAACCATTAACATTACTTTTAAATTATAAACTAAATTAATTTACATATTCCATATTGAAAAATTACAAGAAATACTTCAATTAAATCTTCAATAAATTAAAATTAAAAAAAAAAATCCTAATAATCACTAGATACAAATTCAAGAATACATCAATCAATATAAATTTATTAACCACTTAATCATAGGCTCAAGAATTTCTCAACAGTGCACCAAAAAAGATAGAACAATATACAATTCAAATACAAAGACAAATTTTAATTATTTTATTATTATTATTATTATTTTTGCATGTACGTCTATCTTCCAAATGTTCAAAATTATCATGAAAGAGCAAAGATTACTCCTTCAATCTTGGTTCTGAGATACATAACATTGGCTTGAATATAGAAAATCAATAATAATGACAAAGAAAAAAAAAAAAAAGAAGATAACACATGGTCTTAAATGAAGAAAAATCATATACATGCACACATAAAGGAAAGTCACAACATAATAAAAATAATAAAAAAAAATATTAACAAATTGAAGCGTAAGTTAATTATGATAACAGGAAAAAGAGGATGGAAGGAAGAACATACGACGATCTCAGCAATAACACGAGGCTGACGAATAGGACGAAGAAGGAAAGAAAGAAGGCGAGTGAGAAGGACGACAAGACAAATCTGAAGGATAGCAAGAGGGAGGGCAAAATCGAGAGGATTATCGCCTTGGAAAACACCGTCTGAAGTGGCTTTCATGGCCGCCGGACATGCACCGCTCATCGCCGTCGCATTGGTAATCGTCGCCATTATTATTATTATTATTATTATAATTAATGTGGAGGATTTTATTGAAAAAGGTGTTTTGGTTGAAGGTACTTATAAGTGATGAATTATGGAAAAACTCAGTTCCAGTTTTGTAGGCTTCTACTTCTCTTTTCTCTCTATGTGAAAGAAACTTTTTCGCTAACTTATGCCATTTTAATGGTCAATAATTGCTTTTATAAACATGGTCAATTCCACGTTTGTTCAAATTGTTTTTCGTTTCGGAATTGCCAAGACACATCCCCCATTCCTTTTCCTTTTTTATTTTCTTATTTTTCCAGCCACTACAAACATATATTAATTACCTACTTATCCTTTACCTTTTCAATTCAATTCAATTCAATTCATCCTTATCCCTATTCCAATTCTTAATTAAATTACACCAACATTCTTCCCCAACTTAATACATTCATTAATAAATCTATTCTTTTATATGTGTTGTCGATGAATTTTGATCCACCAAGATAAACACAAAAATCAAGATAAAGGTAAGATAACATAAGATTTGATCTAACTTGCATGAGATTAAGAAAATTTGATATTCTAATCCTAGGAGGGTTAAATCTCATATCTTAATTCTAGTAGGATTAAGATAAACTCCGATCAAATCTCCTACAGACCATTATGACTCCATACGAGGCATTGAAAGTTTCTGAATTCTTCTCTATTCTACAATTATGATATGAAGTTTCTGACTTTTCTCTATTCTACAATTTTAATCGAAGAACTTCTAACTTCTTCTTCTTCCTATTCTATAATTCTCTTACTGACTTAGGCATTAGAGCCATTTTTTCGTTGTTTTGCAAGTTCTCTTCTTTAAATTACAAATTCAAATGTCACATGAGGGTAGGATGCATTTCCACTATCCCAAATTTTGCATCAACAATATGGAATAGATTTTAAATTTTAGTTTAAAATATCATTTTAGTTTCTACACTTTGGAGTTTATTCAATTTTAGTCTCTATATTTTCAAATGTCCAATTTTAGGCTATGTACTTTCAATAAATGTTAAATTTAGTCCCTACTACTAGTTTATTGTGAATTTTTCATTACTTTTTATTTTTTTAACTAGCATTTCACTATAAATTTTGAAAACATATTCACATATATTGTGTTTCTCTACATGAAAATTATTATGATTATTTAATCAATTTTGATAAAAATTAACTTCAAGGGACTAAATTTAAGATTTACGGAAATCAAGGACTAAGATAGAACATTTGAAAATACAAAGACTAAAATTGAACAAATTTCAAAGTACAAGGATCAAAATGATATTTTAACCTAAAATTTATTGGTTTAGACATATATATTATCTACTAAGATATCAAGAACTGAAGTTCACACATGTGAAAAATTGTAAAATCTTTTCTAACATAAAATTGAAAGTTAAAAAAAAAATTATGTAAAAAAAATGGCTAAAGTTATAGTTTTAATTCTTTTTAGAAAAAAAAAAAAAAAAATCATTTTTCACTAAACTTATCAAGTTCTATTAATTTTAACTCTAAATTTTTAATTTCATCAAATTGTAAATTTCAAAAGTCCAAACTGATGGATTATATTGATCAAATTAAAATCTCATAAATCAAATGCACCTATTTTAAAAAATCCAACGACTAAAAAAATATTTATTATATCCTAAATGATAAAAGATTTAGTTCTTCTACATGTTCGAACTAAAAATTAAGCTAATAAATTTTTATACTCAATGGTTTTCATTATCCTTTTAATTTCCTTCATAAAACCTTTAATAAAAGAAGTGGATATACTTTTAAAAAATGTAACTAAAAAAAATATGGATATGTATTTTTCTTTTATTATCTCGTCGATATTTTGTTTTTTTTCTTTAAATTAATTATCACACAAATATTGAAAAAATAAGAGTCGGTGATAAATAAGAATATTTAGCTTGCTACCTTAATTGTCAATTAATTTTTTTGTGTACAATCAAAAGTGAGAAATTCGAAACAATTGATTTTTAGCCGCTAACACATACTAAATCTCAGTTAAATTATGCTTGTTTTAGTCCACTGTCAATTAATTGTATTTAATTAATATATAATTTCTATAAGACACATTACAGATTTGAACTCTAAAAATGAAAATAAAAAAATTAGAGATATGTTTAAATCTAAATTTAGGTTTTCTATCGTTCTAAAAAATATTATCATTTACTAAAGAGATTTTTTTTTTTTTTAGAAAATTTAATTTAAAGAACTTTGCATTTGTTCTGTTTTTTAAATTTATATTGGTTTCTTTTTAATTTTTTAATTATAGTTTACCACTCGTTAAAGAAACAATTGAATATAGTTGAATTCTTAACTAAAAAAATATTTTTTCTTTTTACGTTTAAGATTCCAAAAGTTCTAAAAAGTGTCTAACAAAACATAAAAATTTATAGATGAAAGTAGTTTTTATAAGCTTAATTTTAAATTATGATTCTATACGTGAACATATCAACTATTTAATTCTACTCGGACTTGATAATTAATAATATTATTTAAATATTAACATCACTCATTTATTAAAACAAAAATTAATGAGTAATATTTGGAATAAATGTGAATCATCCAACATATAGGTGACATGTATTTTCCTTTTTAATTTTTTTAGAAAAAGAAGTTTTAAAGGTTACTATGATTTGAAATAGGAATTTTGACAATAAATCAATGGGAGAAAAAAATGAAATAACTAGGCACACACGTTTGAAAGAGAAAAACAAAAAAGAAATACTTTTACTTTCTAAAGACCTTATCGGTTATTATAGTATATGATATATATATAAGATAAAAGTAATGTTGAGGGTTGCGTATAATTCAATAGATAAACATTAATTATCCTTATAATTATTGTATTAAAAAAAGAAATAGAAAAAATTACAACGACTACTCTTGAATTATGACGGGTTACAATCACACCCATAAACTTTTAATTTGATCAATTATCCCTTTAAAGTTTCTTAATGATTACAATCAACCCCTTTTGTTAAATTAACTTTAATTTATATTAATTCACACAGGGATAAGAGGGCAAACTTATCATATTAAAAATTAATCAAATTGAAAGTTTATAGGTTTGATTGTAACCAAAACTTCATAATTTAAGGGTGATTTTTACAATTTTCTTTTAAAAAAATAATATTGATTAAAATTCTAAACAAGGTCGATGAGCCTAATATTACGAGAAAAAGTAACTCAAACATGGTTAAGTTTGTTTATTGGAAATTAGGAATTCAAACATAGGTTTGATAGGTAATTTTACTTATCCTAGCTAATAGCTACTAGTGGCTATCAACCGTCAAGTTTTCAATCCACGAAACATATAAATCTAAAATATGTAAAAAAAAAAAAATTTGGGGTGCAACCTAAACTATATCCGCAATTCTTTTTTAAATAATTTTTTTCTACTTTATACAAAAAGTACCGCATGGGAATTGAATGCAAGTTACACTTAATCATTCTCTTTATATGTACGTTTACATAGTATAAGCTTACAAACTTTTTTTTTTTTGGGAAAGATATTGCTATTAGTTTACAAACTAAATACATGTAACAATAATTTAAATACTCAAAAGCCCATTTGATTGTCATTTTATTTTTTAAATTTAAGAAATATATTGTATTAAGTATTATTCACGGTCTAATATGAACATAGTTGAATTGGCATAATGCTTGTTCTATCATTTTTTAAATTAGAGATTTAATTCTCTACCTATTGTAAAAAAAAGTATTATTTACCTCCAAATCTTGTATTATTATTTAATATAATTAGAAGAAGAATTTGAATTTTTTTTAAAAAAAATTTGGGCTAAAAGATTAGATTTTGAAAATTCAAAACATACACATTCTTTAAAAATAGGAACTAAAAAGGATAATTTTCAATTAAAAAAATCATAATTAAGTTTCTGTTTTGTAATAAAATGTAATAATTAGTTGAGCTTAAGAGGGTTTACGGGTCTATTTTAGGAATTTTTCTTTTCTATATTTCTAATGATTCTTTTCTTCAAAATCACTCTATAAAAATCCATATATGGTCTAAGAAAGAATCTCTATAAGAGTTTTATTCTTTATTCTATTTTTTTGCTTAAGAAAATATTCATCAAAATAATCAAGTAACAAAAAATGTAAATAAAACTTTTATTACCAACACGGATGTAATACCTATCTTCTCTTTTAAGGACTTGTTTAGATTGCAGATATTATTTTATAAGTGTAGATATTAAATGTCTAAGATAATTAATATCTATATTTAGATATGCAGAATAATTAATGTCGAAAAATTAAATAAATATTTTTTATTTACCAATTTTATATATAGATACCAAAACTAAATAATTCTTTAATTAAATGCAAAAGAACAAGTGATGTACTCATAAATTTATTAAATAGATAAGATAAGATAAAATATCAATGGTAAATGTATCAGTTGAACTTTATTAAGTCTAAATAATATATGTATTTATATAACTATCATGAATTGGCCTAGTGGTAGTGGGAACATCCAAAGGATTAAAGGGTTGTGGGTTCAATCCATAGTGGTCACCTATCTACACCTGAAAACAATTGTTTTGGCTAAAACTTTCACTTCTTTTTTTTCTCTTCATTTTTTGTTCAATCTCAGTCGTCGTCTTGAGAGAGATTCCACCGAAAAAAAATTCTAAAAAAGTTGATGATTCGAATGTTCTATTGAAAGAAGTTAAAGTTTTTATTTTTGATCTTGGTATCGATTCTAGCTGAGATGCATCGAGATGTGCTATTAAAACAACTAACCAAAAAAGATGCTATTTGTAAAAGACGAAAATATTTGTGTGCTATGTCTGACAATTTAGGTTAGTTCTCAAAAAAAACCATCTACATACATGAATATATATGACATATATAACACATCAAAACAGTCAGCTTTAATTTCTTGTGTAATTTTTTTTTTTTTAAAACTGAGATCCATTAATCTATTCTTTATGGATTATATTTACTTCATTTATAAGTTTTATAAATGAGATTCGGTCATATTATGTAAATATTGACATGACACACTAATTAAATTAGTCGGTGACACTTTTTTTTAGTACAATTATTCGGAGACGCTTGACTTGAGAACGATCGTATGAAAAGAAAGATGCAAAAGACACCTATATTCTTTATTATCTTTTTTAGAATTAAAAAAAAAGGTTTAAATCTATCTACAATTTGAAATAGGAATTTGACCATATATCAATGGGAGAAAAAAATATGAAGGCACACAGTTTAAAAAGATAATTACAATTAATAGTATTTTGAGGAATAATAATCAATGAAATAGGAATTTGTAATAGTAACATTTTAAAATAATTGTAAATATAGCAAGATCTATCGACGATAGCCGCTGATAGACTCCCATTAACGATATGGTCTATCGTTGATAAATTTCTCTTAGCGATATCGTCTATCATGGATAGACTTTAAGAGTCAATATCAATTTTATTATATTTATAAATTATTTTGCATTGTGTTATATCTACAAATTCTTTGGAACTGATTAATATATTTTTCATTGTCACATTTTTTTTTAAAAAAAAACCCAAAAGAATGTTTTCTAATGAGCCTATGAATATCAAAGTAGGATAAAATTACGTGAGGAAATTAGCAAAAGCTAGTTAATAACATCATCGAGATTAAATCAATTTGAGTAAAGTTAAACACTAATTGTTATTTTAAAGTTTTTTTTTTAAAAAAAGAAGATTACTATTTTAAAGGTGACGTGGTTGAATTCCTTACCTTAGACTTGCTGAATTCAAAAGAAAAAACAAAAAAAATCTTATTGAATTCAAAAAGAAAAAAGGATCATAGAAATTATAAAGGTTAAATTATAGAAAATACTCATGTATTTATTTTGAAAATATACTCTTAAACGTTCCAAAGTTTCAATAATGCTTTCAAATACTTTCAAAAAAAATTCAAAACATATTTACCGTTAGTTTGAGATGAAAATTGTTAGTACTTTGTTTAAAAAATAATCCTCTAAACTTTTGTAAGTTTCAATAATTAATTATCTTTAAACTTCCAAAAGAAAGAGTAAAGAAATACCCATATCGGTGTTCATTAAAACTGACCAAACCGAAGTGAACCAATTAATTTATTTTCTTTATATTTTTTTATTTGATTTGGTCGGTTTTAATGAACACCCCTAAGAACAACCACTTATTTGGAAGATAAGCTCAAATCTTATTATCCAAGCAACCCATCTCCTTTTGATCTAGAAAAATATTGAATTAAACCCTACAATATGAACTAAATTAAATTCAATCTTAAAGTCTAATTCCAAAAATAAATTCATCCTTAGAGGTCCAAACATATAACCCAAATTGTGGCGGTGTATGAAACCACTCCTAACCTTCCAAATTAACACGAACCTAAGTCGAACACCAAAATTTATAGGTTAAAAATCCAAAGAATTAGAAAGGGTTCCAAAACCTTGATATACTTACCAATAACCTACTGAATCATCCTTAGCCTTGTTGGGTAGCAGCTTAAAAACCTTCCAAATCCTCAATCTAATATCAAAGAAGGGTTATTCGACACACCACATAACAAGTTACATACAATGTTACGACAATTTCAATAGAGTGAGGGACAATATGCCTGCAAAAAGATATTTTCACTAATATTAAGTCAAACAATCACAATGTTGTACTTATCTGTAAATAGACGACAATTACATTGACACATGAATAATCTAACTTAGTGAATGATCACTTAAACCCTCTATAAGTGTGAGACTCTCTCTCAAAAAAACTTAGGCTCCTCCTAAGTGTGGGACTCCCCTCTTAATAAGAACTTCTATCTTTCTCTTGACTTTTTGGCCCTCAATATCAAATTAATTAATTAATATTTTGATGATAACAAATCTGATTTTGTTTACTAACAATTTCATTATTTTGAATAGCCCATAGCGTAGAGCTCGGAACATCGATTCCGACACCTCTTGAATCACTCAAACCGGAGTTCAAACAAAGAAGTTATGGTCGAAATAAAGTTAACGGAAAAATACCCAAGGTGGTGACGTGACCAAATTAATCATCAAATTGGACTAATTAGGGACTGCCACTTGGAGCTATAGAGTGAGTGACACATAGGGCTTAATTTTATTATTGGTAGATTTTAATTTTATTTAAAAGAAAAGAAAACTAAAAAGATATTGATTTTGAAAAAAAAAATTAAAAGAAAATGAATTTAATATTATATGGCTAGTTGTTTTAAAAACAAATGAATTTAATATTATATATGTTTGTGTCTAACGGCTAGTTGACTTTAAAATTTTAAAAATATATATTTTTTTACTTTTAATCTCAACCACTCAATTTCCTTTTTATACAATCCAGTGACCTAAATTCAAATCCAACTTTTTTAGGCCACTTTCCTCTCTTTTAAACTTCATCTTTCCCAAAAAAAATTCAACTTTTTCACACTTTTCAATTCTCAAAATTAGCAAAAGGTCATCATTGTTGCTCTCTCTCCAAACTTAATTCCAATTTTTATTCTTTTATCTTATTCTTGAGAGAAATTTCCATTGTATTGTGAGGATTAAAGTGTGTGAGGTCAAATTTGTATACCCACTCTTTTTAGATAGTTTTATTGTGTGATTTAAAAGCTTTCAACAACATTGTAACGGTTTGATCCTAACCCGTGGAAAGGATCAGATTTGCTCTTGAACCCGAAAAAGAAGAAAGGTAGCAATTCGCCTCTGATCCATGGAAAGAGTCAAAGAAATTTTTTAATCGAAATCTCAAGAGGCGCTTGGGAAAGTGGATGTAGGTCGAATTTGACCGAACCACTATAAAAATTATGGTGTCTTTTTCTCTAACTTTTTTCTAATTATTTTTGCATTTAATTTTAATTGCATGATTTTGTTGGTTGTGATTGAGTTTATTATTACATTTTTTTTTTTTTATCAATTGTATTATTTGACATCAATTAGAGTTTTTTGTTAATTTATCTTAAAACGTACTTAATTAGTTTAAATTGAGCATATTTTTCAAAAAGTTTAATTAAACCCTATTCATCCCCTCTACAGTTGCCATACTGGTTCAACAATTGGTATCAGAGCAAGGATGCTCATTTTGAAATTTAATTTTCTTGATAAACTTTATTGTTAGAGCATTATGGCAAACCTAGTTGCAAATAGAATTGTTGAAGGCCAATCTACTTCTAGACCTCCTTACTTTGATGGTTCAAATTATGCATATTGGAAAGTTAGAATGAAAATTTATTGACTTTAATTTGTGGCTAATTGTTGCTAAAGGTCCATATATTCCCATGAAAAAGATTGATAATGTTGATAAACCTAAATTAGAAGAAGAGTATGAAAATGAAATGAAAAAGTGTTCTTTTAATGCTAAGGCTATAAATTGTTTCTCTTGTGCTTTGAGCAAAATGAATTTAATAGAATATCTATGTGTTCTTCCGCTCAAGAAATTTGGAATACTCTTAAAATTACTCATGAAGGAACAAATCAAGTTAAAGAGTCTAAAATTAGCATGCTTGTTCATAATTATGAATTATTTAAGATGGATGCTAATGAATCTATAACCGATATGTTTACTAGACTTACTAACATTATCAATGCTTTGAGGGGACTTGGTAAAGTCTATACAACATTTGAAAATGTTAGAAAAATTCTTAGGTCTCTACCTAAGACTTGGGAAGCAAAGGTGACGAAAATCCAAGAAGCAAAGGATCTCACCAAACTTCCATTGGAGGAACTTATGGGTTCACTCATGACCCATGAGATCACTATGAAGGAGCACTTGGAGGATGAGTCCAAAAAGAAGAAGAGTATTGCACTAAAGACCATCTCCTTGGAAGTTGACTCCGAAGATGAGGATGCCCTTGATGAAGATGACATTGCATATTTTTCACGTAAGTACAAAAATTTCATTAAGAGGAAGAAGCAATTCAAGAAACATCTATCAAACCAAAGAGAGACAAAATGTGAGAAGAGTAAAAAGGATGAGGTGATTTTTTATGAATGCAAAAATTCGAGTGATAAGAACAGATTGTCCACTTCTCAAATCATCTAAGAAATCTAAGAAGAAGGCAATGAAGGCTACTTGGGATGATAGTAGTGAAAGTGAAAGTGGAAGTGTAAGTGATGTTAAAGAAGTAGCACACATTTGTCTCATGGCTCATAGTGACAAAGATGATGAACTTGATGATGAAGTTCGTTTGAAAGTCTCCAAGAAAAATAGATGGTATTTGGATAGTGGTTGCTCAAGACATATGACTGGAGACCGGTCTAAATTCATTTCTTTCTCTAAAAAGGATGGAGGCATGGTAAACTTTAGTGATAACAAGAAAGGTAAAATAATTAGTAAGGGTAATATAGGTATAATGTGTTTCTATTTTGATTGAAAATGTGCTTTTAGTTGATGTTAAAGCATGATTTACTAGTATTAGTCAATTGTATGATAAAGGATTTAGAGTTATTTTTTATAAAAAAGAAATTCATCATTGAAATGCTAGTGATAGAAAAGTCTTGTTTGTTGGAAATAGAGATGAAAATGTTTACACTATTGGTTTGAATGATTGCCGTATTAGTGATAAATTTCTTTCAGCTTTACATGATGATTCTTGGTTATGGCATAGAAGACTAGGACATGCTAGCATACATTTAATTTCATATATTTCCAAGAATTCTTTGGTTAGAGGTCTTCCTAAATTTAAATTTGAAAATGATAAAATTTGTGATGCTTGTCAAATGGGTAAGCAAAGTAAGTCTTCTTTCAAATCTAAAAGTGTGATTTCTACTACTAGACCCCTACAACTATTACACATGGACTTATTTGGCCCTTCTAGAATTGCTAGCTTTAGAGGGAACTATTATGCATTTGTGATAGTTGATGATTTTTCAAGATTTACTTGGGTTTTTATAATAAAATATAAGGATGAAGTTTTGAAAAGTTTTATTAGTTTTGCAAAAAGAGTTCAAAATGAAAAAGGTTTTTTTTTTTTTTTTATTTCTAAAATTAGGAGTGATCATGGAGGAGAATTTGATAAGGATGCTTTTTGAAAATTTTTGTGAAGAAAATAAATTTTCTCATAATTTTTCCTCTCCAAAAACTCATCAACAAAATGGTGTAGTTGAAAGGAAAAATCGTACTTTGCAAGAATTTGCTAGGTCAATGTTGCATGAGTATGGTTTACCCGAAAGTCGTTAACACCACTTGTTTAGACTATCTTAGATAAAACTCCTTATGAGCTTTGGCATGGAAAAAATTCCAATATTGGGTATTTCAAAGTTTTTGGTTGCAATGTGTTATTTTGAACAACAAAGAAAAATGAAAATTTTGATTCTAAGACGGATGTTGAGATTTGCCTTAGATATTCCTCTTCTAGTAAAGCTTATAGAGCTTTCAATAGGAGAACTTTAGTTATTGAGGAATCTATTGTGTTTGATGAATCTTGTAATATTGTTTCTAATGAGTCTATTTGTAGTGATGATTCTGAAAAAGATTTTGGAGATTTACTTGTTAGTAACAAAGGTAAAGAAATTGTCTCAAGTATGCAAGAAGTGAACATCAATGAAATGAAGGAAGATGATTCATCATCCATGCCTAAAGAGTGGAGATATGTTCCATCCCTTCCCCAAGGATTTGATTCTTCGTGATCCCGAACAAGGTGTGAAAACTCGTTCTTCTCTTAATTTATTTAGTAATCTTGCTTTTGTTTCTCAAGTTGAACCTAAAAGTTTTAAAGATGTTGAATGTGATGAGTTTTGGATTTTAGCTATGCAAGAAGAATTAAATCAATTTGAAAGGAACAGAGTTTGGGAATTAGTCCCTAGGTCTTCTAATGCTTTTATAATTGGAACTAAATGGGTTTTCAGAAATAAGATGGATGAACATGGAAATATCATTAGAAATAAAGCTAAACTTGTAGCTTAAGGTTATTGTCAAGAAGAAGGTATCGTTATGAGAACTTTTGCTCCAGTTGCTAGATTAAAGGCTATTAGAATGTTGCTTGCTTTTGCCTCTTATAAGAATTTCATTTTGTATCAACGGGATGTGAAAAAAGTGCATTTTTAATTTGAATGGTTTTATTTTGGAGGAAGTTTATGTAGAACAACCTCCGGGTTTTGAAAATTTTGATTTGCCTAATCATGTCTATAAGTCGAAAAAGGCTCTTTATGGCTTAAAACAAGCTCCATGAGCTTGGTATGATGGGCTTAGTAATTTTCTACTTGAGAATGACTTTAAAATGGAAAAAATTGATACTACTCTCTTTATTAAGGTTAAAGAAAATGATATGCTTATAGTACAAATTATGTGGATGATTTATTTTGGTTCTACTAATTCATTTTTGTGTGAAGAATTTTCTAAGTGTATGCATAGTGAATTTGAGATGAGTTTGATGGGAGAACTTAGTTTCTTCCTTAGGCTCCAAATCAAACAACTGAAGGATGACATCTTCATAAGTCAAAAAAAATACACAAGGAATTTACTCAAGAGGCTCAAATTCTATGAAGGTAAAATTGCAAAAACTCCGATGAGTACTACCACTAATCTTGACAAAGATGAAAAAAGTAAATGTGTGGACATAAAGACTTATCGAGGTATGATCGGATCTCTACTTTATTTGACCGCTAGTAGATCCGATATCATGTTTAGTGTATGTCTTTGTGCTAGATTTCAATTTAGTCCTAAGGAATCACATTTGCATGCCATTAAAAGAGTATTTAAATTTTTGCTTGGAACTATTGATGTAGGTTTGTGGTATCCTAGAAATGTTGAATTTAAATTGGTAGGATATTCCGATGCGGATTTTGCCGGTAGTTACTTGACAGTAAGAGTACTAACGGGACTTGCCAATTTTTGGTGTTGTACACAAATTCTTTGGACGAAACAAACTCTTTGTGATTTTGGATTAAAGTTTGATAATGTGCCCATATTTTGTGATAATACTAGTGCTATTAATTTGACTAAAAATCCTATACATCATTCTAGGACTAAGCATATTGATATTAGGCATCATTTTATTAGAGAGCATGTGCAAAATGGTCATATTACTCTTGAATTTGTGAGCTATAATAATCAATTAGCGGATATTTTTACTAAGCCTTTGAATGAAGAAAGTTTTTACAAAAATAGGTTTGAGCTTGGTATTATTCGTTGTGATGCATCTTGATTCTCTATCTTACTTGATATTGTTAGAGAATGCATATTGATAGGGTGAGAATTGAAATCTTTGTATGTGTTCGTATTTTTTAGGGGGAGCACCTATACCTTTTTTTATTTTTCTTAATTGCTCTTTTTTATGATTCCAAAGGGGGAGAAGTATAAGAAAAATATGTATTATTATTATGTTACATGATTGTGTCTTTTGAATTAATTTTAGAGGGAGAAATAATTAAGGGGGAGAAGTTAATTCTTTTGAATGAATATAAAGCATGAATTTTGTGGTGATTTATGTTCTTGATATTAGAATTATTTTTTAATCATCATGTGTTGCTATGGTTATGTGTATTTTATGTTATTTTTTTTAATGATTTGTCATCATAAAAAAGGGAAGATTGTTGACTTTTTGGCCCTTAATCTCAAATTAATTAATTAATTAATGTTTTGATGATAACAAACCTGATTTTTTTTACTAATAATTTTATTATTTTGAATAGCCTATAGCGAAGAGCTCGAACAACGATTCTGACACCTCTTGAATCACTCAAATCGAAGTTTCAACGAAGAAGTTATCGCCGAAATAATCATCAAATTGGACTAATTAGGGAGTGTCACCAGGAGCTATAGGGTGAGTAACACATGGGGCTTAATTTTATTATGGGTGGATTTTAATTTTATTTAAAAGAAAAGAAAACTAAAAAGATGTTGATTTTGAAAAAAAAATTTAAAAGAGAATAAATTTAATATTATATATATGTTTGTGTCTAATGGCTAGTTGTTTTTAAAAGCAAATGAATTTAATATTATATATGTTTTTGTCTAACGGCTAGTTGACTATAAACTTAAAAAAATATATATTTTTTTACTTTTAATATCAACCACTCAATTTCCTTTTTATATAATCCAATGGCCTAAATTCAAATCCAATTTTTTCAACCCACTTTCCTCTCTTTTTAAACTTCATCTTCCCCAAAATTGTTTCAACTTTTTTACACTTTTCAATTCTCAAAATTAGCAAAAGGCCACCATTGTTGCTCTCTCTCCGAGCTTCCAATTTTTATTCTTTTCCTCTTATCCTTGAGAGAAATTTCTATTGTATTGTGAGGATTAAAGTGTGTGAGCTCAAATTTGTATACCCACTCTTTTTAGAGAGTTTTATTGTGTGATTTAAAGCTTTCAACAACCTTGTAACGGTTTGATCCTAACCCATGGAAAAGATCGAGTTTGATCTTGAACCCGAAAAAGGACTACAAGAAAAACAGTGTTTATTGATGTTTTTTCAATGTCAAGTGTGACTGGACTTGACGTTTTTAAAAATGTCAAGGAAGCTCGTGTCAAGAATGTTAAGGTTCTCGACGTGGTATAAACGTCAAGAACATGGACATTTGACATTTTTGAAACGTCAAGAATATGAGGTTCTTGACTAGAAAAAAAATGTCAAATTGGTTTATAGTTGATATGTTAAAAATGTCAAGTACACTTAACTTGATATGCAAAAAATGTCAAGCATATGGGTGTTCTTGACGAAGATAAAATGTCAAATTGTATCTATATTCTTGACAAATTTAACTTGTCAAGTCTGTTTGTGGTTTTTTTTTAAAAAAGATTTGTATTATTAAATATTTACGTATAAATTGCTCCTGTATTTTGGTCCAACAATAGCATTGAATATAAAAAAGGACAAACATAAACCCAAATAAACAGCCACACACATTTGTAAACTTGCTAACCAAAATTTCCTCCAATATACCATCATAAACAAAATATTTACTTCTTCACATTGTCAAATATGTAACATTACAAACCCATGAAGTATACATTTTCTAAGTTATAAGAATATGGACAACCCCATATGAACATTTCCAAAAAGAATAACATAATTTCAACAGTCAACACGGTATGAACAATATCAACAAAATTACATTTCCAAAACTATGATCAAAACTACAATAATCCACCCCATATGAACAAAAATATCATCCCCAATAACATCTATCAAAACTACCTTTTGCAATCATCATCCATATTTCCACAGTTTTAGAAATGTAACATTTTGCAATTAACCACCCCCTTCCCATATGAACAATTCCAAAAAAAAAATAGACCTATATATCAGTGGTGCTATATCTTCAAAATGACAAAAGTATATATGTCCATATCTTCAAAATTGCAAGCACCTACTATCACATGTACGTTCCCAGAAAGTCAACCAACTCAACTCCCACCTCATCTAACTCGATTTGTGAGTATGAGTTCCTTGTAAATCTATAAACATAAAAGCAAACAATATAATGAATTCTACTTTTCCCTGTGCTATTGGAAATGTCAAAATAGTTTGATAACCTACCGAATCTGAGATGGCAATGCTTCCTTTGGTCACAATATCTCTCATATACCTCATGACGTGGTATCCACATTCAGTGCTCCCAACTTGTAAAGGATACTACAATAGAGAACCAACATAATAATAAGGTATCAATCCTACGAACTAGATGTCTACAATAATATAAAGTAATGTTTATACTTGCCTTTACTGTTCTCCACAATGTTTGCTTGCGGCTTTTTTGAATATTCTTTTGAGAATGAAAAATCGCTATTGCTCTGTATGCCAAGAAATAACCACAAATTCTAAAATAAAGTACACTTTAAAATAAAAATTATAAAGGAAAAAAGTTAACTTACGTGTCTGTTACGTATCTTATATCTACCCGTGATGTTGTCCTCATTGAGTCAATGTAGTACACAGTATCATTGTATGCATTTATAGCAAGTAGTGCCCAATGACCACTAATTAATAAAATATAAATTAGTGTTTTGACTACTACATTATGGTTTGAATTAATAAACAAATTTTACTCACCCAGGATTAAAAGGAGCTAAAACTATTTGGTTTGCTTCTGAGACCATTAGTCTACTATACATGTTTCGAGCTCTAACTTCTTAAGAGTTTTGTCCACAAGAAATGAGAGACGGGTCTACATAAATGTACTGTGAACCTTCCTTCGAATCAATAGAAGATGAGTGTAAGTACCTATAATTAACCAATTAAACTCAACTAGATTGAAAGGAACAAGCAACCATTAGAACAATAGCAACATAGAATTAGAAGTAAACAAGCAACCTGAAACATAATGTAAACTAGAAAGACAATGGTCTACCAATATTTGAATTGTTTAAACAGTCTTGTGACTTGTGAGTGCCAAGCCCAATAGGATCTACTACAGACAAGAAATCTGAATAAAATTCAACAGCTTCTTCTACTATATAACTTTCAGTAATACAACCTTCTGGACGATATCTATTTCTCACGGAGTTTTTAAGGACTTTCATGAATCTTTCAAAGGGATACATCCATCGTAGATATATAGGCCCACAAAGTTTGACTTCACTAACAATGTGTACCGTGAGATGCACCATAATTGTGAAAAATGAAGGAGGAAAATACTTCTCCAATAAACATAATGTAAGCACAATATCTTTTTTCCAACTTCTCTAATTGCTGCACATCTAAGACCTTGTTGCATATAGAATTGAAAAATATGCACAACCGAATTATGGCATACCGGACATGTTTTGGTAGCACTGATCTTATTGCAATAGGAAACAATTGTTGTAAAAGCACATGACAATCATGAGATTTTAAACTAGTAACCTTCAGGAACCTTTATTTCTGACAATGTCTTCAAAACACAACGTTTTTCTTCCTTTGTAAGAGTATAACACGCGGGAGGAATGTAGATTTTTTTGTCACCGTTAACAGGTGCAAGCCCTGGTCGAATTTTTAAATGGACTAAATCACGTCTAACATTCAATCCATCCTTACTTTTTCCTGGAATATAAAGAAGCATACCTAAGATATTCATGCAAACATTTTTTTTCAATGTGCATCACATCTAAACAATGTTTGACATGAAGATCTTTCCAGTATGACAACTCAAAAAAAGAAGACAACCTGTTCCAACAAATTTTTTCACTTCCTTTCATGATTTGTTTTTTATTCCTTTTCTTTCCCCTAGGAAATTCAAGATTTTTTATTTTCAAATATATATCCTTCCCAGACAGAGGTTCTGAAATTGTACCAAGTTCCTTTTGACTATTAAATGCCTTTTTATGGCGTTAGTATGGATGATTGCGTGCTAGAAATCTTCGATGTCCAAGGTATGCCATTTTTTCCATATTTCAATCTTATAGAAGACGTATTATTTTCACAAATTGGACACGTCTTATACCCTTTCACACAACATCCACTAAGGTTTCCATATGGTGGAAAATCATTGATTGTCCACAACAAAACTGACCTTAAGTTGAATAGTTCTTCTCGATAAGCATCATAACATTCAACACCTGTAACGACCCGAGTTCAGGAGGGGGACATGAATGAATTGAGATCACATCCGAATGAGAGGGATCCTGAGGACATGAAAGCATGATTAAGAAAGGCTTAAAAGAAATGAAAGTTACTACCTATACCAACAAGGTGGACCTTCCTTTTCGGTAGCTCAATCATAAGAACTCCACAGTTAAACGTGCTTAGTTTAGAGCAATCTTATGTTGGGTGACCTCCTGGGGATTTTCCTAGGATGCATGTGAGTGAGGACAAAGCATGCTGAAAGGACCCCGTGTTGGTTTGTGGGGACAACGTTTACTCTTAGAAGCATTCAGGACAGGCAAGGATGACATAGCCAGGTCGTAGAGGAATGTTGGGGCCATCAGTTGCCGAATCCGAATTCCGAATCCTGGGCCTGGGGCGTTACAACATCACTTTCCCATAAAAGTTTTAAATCGTCAATTAGCGGTGCTAAGTATGTGCCGATATCGTCCCCTGGTTTGTTTTGGACCCGAAATCAACATGATAGCATCATGTACTTTCTTTTCATACAGAACCATGGTGGAAGATTATAAATAACCATCACTACTAGCCAACAACTATATTTAGAACTCATTTCACCATGTGGATTTACTCCATCGGCTGACAATGTTAAACGAAGATTCCTAGGTTCATAATCGAAGTTTGGCCATTTAAAGTCTACTAACTTTCAAGCTGGAGAGTGTGCTGGATGTCGTAACTTACCATCTAAAATTCTGTCGTCAGCATGCCAAGTCAAGTTTTTGGCACAATCAATACTTCTAAAAAGCCTTTTAAATCGTGGAATTGGTGGAAAGTACCATATCACCTTTGAAGGAATTTGTTGTTTCCCTTCCTTTGTATCCTTAACATATTTCCACCTTGATTCACCACATTCAGGACATTCAATTGCATCTGCATATTCTTTTCTATACCAACAACAATCATTAGGGCATGCATGAATCTTTTCATATTCCATTCCCAGTGCACCTAACGTTTTCTTTGCTTCATACATTGATTTTGGGAGCTCATTGGTAGTAGGCAAAATTTCCTTCAAAGTTTTGAGTAGTTCTGAAAAACTAGTATCACTCCATCCATATCTAACTTTCAAATTATACAATTTAACTAATTTAGACAACTTGGTGTATTTTTTGCATCCTTCGTATAATGGTTTTTCTGCATGATTAAGCAACTTCTCAAATCCATTCGGATCTCTTGAATATTTCTCATGAGCAACTTCAACCATTTCTTTTACACTTCCAACATCAATCTCTTCATACACGTGGGTGTCAAACTTAGAAGATTGATCTCCACAAAAAGATGAGTTAGGAAGTTCTTCACCATGCCAAAACCAAATTTTATAACTTTCATCAATCCCATTAATATATAAATGATCTCTAATACTCATGCTACTATGCTTTCACACAATTCCCACATTTCAAACAAGGACAACGAATAGAGGTGTTATTTGTATTAGAAAATCTAAATTTAATGAAGTTTTCCACACCCAACTCATAATCTTTGGATAACCTACTCTTGTGCATCCATGATTTATCCATAATTGTAAATCTAGTAAGAAAAGATGATGAGCAATGATCAACTTCTAATACAAACTACAATGAGGGAATACAAAGGTGTAAAAAATGACCAAGTTCATATATAATTGGTAGGTAGCATTCATATAAAAAGGTGTAAAAAACGAACAAGTTCATATATAATCCTGACGGAGGGATCTCTCACCGATTGGGAAAATCAAATTAATGAAAAAATAGAATACAAAATTGGCAGGTTGCATTCATATATACCCAGAAAATAATAGGAATGTAATGCAAAATACATACCCAGGTAGCATTCATTCATCGTTATGCAAAATAAACTTCTTAGTTCTTCAAGACTTTTTATTTTATAGAATGTGCAGTGCTGGAATGTAATGGTTTTTCTTCATTTAACTCAAAAATTGTATGTTACTAATCTAGTTTCAAACTCTACAAAAAAGAAAAGAATAGAAACTGAGAGGGAGAAGGGAAAATATCCAATTACTTCAGTAAAAGGGGCGTTTTGGCGGCATAGTGAAGGGCGTTTTGGCAGATGGAGGTGACGGTGGCAGCAACGGAGGTGAATGGAGGTGACAGCGGTAGCAAAGGAGGTGGATGGAGGCGGTGGCAGATCAATTTTCTTCGCGTGATGACGGAATCAGTGGAGATGCAGGGAAATCGCGGCGGCAGAGGAGGTGGATGGCAGCGACGGTGATGGTAGCTGAGTTAGGTGGATGGAGCGGCGGCACGAAGGTGGATGATGGAGCGATGGCAGATGAGAAGAAGGGGAAAGGTTTTCGCGTGAGAAGGGGAAGGGTTTTCAATTCGTGCTCTCGCTTGCGTGCGTTCTAAAAGCAGAGTGGAAATGAGTTTTTTAATTAAAAAGTTTCTTAAACATTCTTGACATTTAAAAAATGACAAGAAAATATATATTAAATTTGACATTTTAAAAACGTCAAGTAGTGTGCAACGTGAAAAAAATCCAAAAAAAACTCACAAGCTCCGCCTTTTTTTGAAATTTCTTGATGTTTTTCTTTAAAAAATCACCTATTACTTGACATTTTTATGAAAAAAATGTCAAGTAGTTAAAATTACAAACGTCAAGAAATGTGTTTTTTCTGGTAGTGAGCATGGTAGCAGTTCGGCTCTGATTCGTGGAAAGAGTCAAAGGAGATTTTAATTGAAATCCCAAGAGACGCTTGGAAAAGTGGATATAGGTCGAGTTTGACAGAACTACTATAAAAATTACGGTGTCTTCTTCTTTAACTTTTTTCTAATTATTTTTACATTTAATTTTAATTGCGTGCTTTTGTTGGTTGAGATTGATTGAGTTTATTATTACATACTTTTTATCAATTTTGTCATTTGGCATTAATTAGGGTTTTTTTTTTTTAAATTTATCTTAAAAAGTACTTAATTAGTTTAAATTGAGTATATTTTTCAAAAAGTTTAATTAAACCCTATTCACCCCCTAGGATTTTCATACCGTCCAACACTTTCCACCTTCAAATGAAGACCACTCAACTTGATAGACTTAGGCTTCTCCTAAGTTTGAGAATCCATTCTCAAGTAATAAATAAAGCTTCAAGACGATCTAGAGAAACACCTCAAGATCTACAATGCTTCTTGCTTCACAAAATTATCTTAAATGTGCCTAGTGGAAAAGGAGAACCAAAGCCATACTATAAATAGTTGAGGCTAGAAAAAGGAAAGATCCTTGAGAAATAATTACCTATAAATTTCCATATAAGGAAAATATATTCAGTCAAAATCAACAATCGCTAAGACATCCTGATGGACAATCCAAAGGACCAATTGGCAAATATCTCATGGCACAACTGCCAGAACATCCTTGAAAAAACATAGCCCAATACGAAAACTAACATAACATCCAAAATATTATGGGTAACACCAAAACGATGCAAAAACTCAATGGTATCCACAAACTCAAAGAAAAGATCCATAAAGTACCAAAATCTTACACACAACGAAGTTTTCAGTGAAGACCGATGGTAGCAGTGATGGTTGACAAAGAATATGCGGCGGTGATGCTCAACTGTTGTGACAACGATAGAGAGGTCGAAAATGAGAGAGAGAGAGAGAGAGAGAGAGAGAGAGAGAGAGAAATGTAAATCAATAGTCTACCAATGGCGACAACGACTAGGCGGCAGATCAGGTTGCGCAGCACAGGCGATGGTGAGCGGTGCCATAGGCAAAGGCTGGCAGGCAAAGTTTCTGTGCTTGTATGTGTAAAATTTTATTGCTTTTATTACTTTTTTTAACCAACTTAATGTTGGGGTTTTTGTCCTAAACTCATGGTTTGTATTTTGTAAACAAATTATTTAACTAATAAATAAAATGTTATTTATTTTGATGTTTAGAATTGCACAATTCAATCCAATAAACTAAGATCTAAGGTTATTTAATGTAACTTGAATAGTATGCGGTTAACATATATGTGGATCAAGTTCAAGTAATTAATAACCTAAAAGCTCCGAGTTTAATTGATTATAACCATAGTTAATGAATGTTGATTAATAATGTAATTAAAGAATTTAATTAATTAAACTCGGAGCATTGCAGCTTTTAATTTGTAGGTTCACTGGTCTCCCTGCTAGCTCACAATAGGTAAAACAAGGAAAATTAGTTTTGAAAGAATTTGAAATGTTCAAATTTATTAAGGGAATTTATGTTGATTGTATATGATACAATTAATATAATGTATATAGATACATTATATTATAAAGTTAATTTTGAATGAGATTCAAATTTAACTATATAATATGAGATGATTAATATTTGAATTAGATTCAAATATTAAATTAATATGAATTGGATTTGTATTAAAACTATAGGGTATAATTAATGTGAGTGAGATTCATATATATATATTTTTTGAAACAGTGAATGAGATTCATACTAAAACTATAGGTTATTACTTAAACATGATTCAACCTTGTATGTCAACCACATACATGTTTAAGTTTACATGAAAGAACCATGGATCTTGTTTATTGGATTTGAGTTAATGCAACAAGAATCAAATCAAATAACTCTTTATTTTATTTTATTCAATAATTTGTTATTTACAAGAATTACAAACAACGAGAAACTAGAGATTTATCACACCAGTCCCAACACTATGGACGTAACATGTCCTACGGTGCATAAGAGTGCAACTATAAGTCTATCGTGGTTTGCCCATAGTTAATGAATGTTGGTTAATTTAATTAAAGAGTTTAATTAGTTAATCTTAGATCATTGGAACTTATAATCTGTAGGTTCATTAGGTCTCTTTGTTAGCTCACAACAGGTAAAATAGGACCATAGTTTGGAAGAATAATTTGAATAGTTTAAATCAGCTTAGACAATTATATTAATTATATATGATATGATTACTATAAAGTATAATGCATAACGATACATTATAATATATAGGGAGAGGAGATGGGAGTGAGAGGTTAACCCACTTCTCGTTTAATATAGCAAAGAGTGTCTCTGTTGGTGGAACTACTACAATTTTCCAAGAAAACTAATATCTCTCTCAAATTCTCTCAGGACCCACGGAAGAATTTCTCTATAAAACCATTCTTCCTTCCATTTTCTCTTCCAAAAGGCTACTTCCACAAATAGGTCCTTGCCTAGAGACATAGCTAAGAGAACACTTTTTGCAGGCGTTATCAACGAAGAAGAACATGTTTCTGACCAAATTAGAAAAACTTTGGAAATCCGAAGTAGAAGTCTTCCAATGTATTTTCCCAAATCATGAAGTTTATGCTTAGCCTATAAGAAATACAACATATACTATGTATGTTCTTTTATTTCTGTATTTTTTTCATCTTCTAAAATAAAAAACAAAAGTGATATATTGCTTCCGCTATGGAATTCAATCCCTTCAGTTTTCATTTTTAATTGTGCTAGCTTATATGAACTGTCCAAGGCATCAAATTATTATTTATATTTTATTTAACAATTTTAATATAATTTTACTACTCTCCAAATTTATCCTTCTTATGTGACATTTTAAGTAGGGTTATTTTAGACATTTTACTATGAATTATGATATGCAATTAGAGTTTTCTTAGCAAAGCTACTAAAGTCTTGCCTTTAAGTTGTTTTGATACGTTTTGACAATGAATCAAATTTATCTTTGAGCTACTTCCAAGATTAGCCAAGAGAGCTTCCTTGAATTTTGCAAATTCATGTGTTGAGTTGCATACCAAGAACAAAGTGGGATTGATCGCCCTATTTTTGGAGCGTTTGAATCTTGGCCTAAAGGACTTGTTCTTTGTCTTAAGATATTTGATCTTAATGCAATCCATCTCTAACTCAATTCTTAGGGTTGAGATCGAATTGATTTGGAGGTTTTAGTGATTGAGAATTAGAGGTTCTCATCCTAAAAAGGTTTCTAATTCCAATTCCTTAAGGTTTTCACATCTATCACAGACTAGGCACTCTAGATCAAATATATCTTGTGAGTATCTAAAATTTTATCTTTAGATTTGTTCTATTTTTTTATTTGTGTTGATATTCTGGAAAGAAAAAAAAATTGCACTGAAATTTTAGTTTTAGAATATATTCTGCAAAGGCTATTAGTAGTTTAGAATTTCTTTTGCTGTAATTTTTTTATTGGGAAGTGAACTTTTGATTGATCGAAGAAAGTTGTGCAACACGAAATTAACGGAAGGAAAAAAAAAACAAATGACATCTAGGGATTTGAAATTGAGAAAGTGAAGGGAACAAAAATTGATTATGGTGGGGCTGTAACATTGAAATTGAAGTAAAAAAAACCATCATTCCAAATGAATTTGAAAGATTGTGGCGGGGCATTCAATTGAAGTTGAAATTGAGATCTTTGTTTAGAATTTTCTTCTAATGGGGTGTTGGAAGATTAAGATTTCATCGTGAATTCTTGATTGATGGAAGAAAACTGGGGTTCGAAAAGGTTTTAGAATTCAAAATTGAGAGGATGAAGGAAAAAAAACACAATCTTGTGAAGTGAAGCTGCTGGAACGAAATTGGAAAAAAAGAAAAGAAAATTATTGGTGTGTTGTCCAATTGAAATTGGAAGTAAAAAGAAAGAAAAATTGAAGGAAAAAAAATTGAGCGGCAGGAGAAGATAGGAGATTGAAAAAAAAAAAAAGTGAAGCAGACACGTCAAGCAAGCAGTTGAATTTTGAATTATAAGCAGCTAAATTTCGTAAGTCATGTATACACAAAGAAAAGCTTCAAAGTTGTCATGTTAATCGAAACAAGCTCCATTGTTCTATGGAAGTATTTCAAATCCTGTGAAATATTTTCTTTGGGAGGAGAAAATCTATGTCATATTTGATCACCGCCACTATAGTCAAAAGAGAAAGATTAAACTTATCGTCTTTACATTTCAAGATTATGCTCTAACATGGTGGAATAATTTATTTTCGAAAAGAAGAGGAAGTGAAAATTATGCAATGCTCTTATGGAAAGAAATCAAGGTTCTTAAGTCTTTCCATAAATTGGAAACTTTGACACAAGAGACCAAAAGTGTGGAAAGGTACTATGAAGAGATGTTACTATTACCGGAGGAGATGACCATATATGAGCATGAAGAAGCTATCATGGATCGATTCTATAAAGGACTTAATGAAGAGATTGTCTAGATGCTTGCCGATCAAGAAGAAATTCAACCTTGTGAGGATTTAGAAGAAATGGTGCACGTCGCCATCAAAATAGAAAGGCAACTCGAAAGGAGAACTTCAAGGTACACTAAATCTAAGCTCATTTCCAATGGCAATACATTAAATAAAAAAGTTAATTTATCTACCATATATGAGCTAAAAAGTAGTGAAAAGAAACTTGCTAATGTTGCACCTATGCATTATATCGACATTTTGCTTAGTAGGTAATTAGGTTAGCAGGGAATCACGTGATTATAATCTTTCTACTACTGATGTACCACTTATTTATGGACAAACATGTGTTAGTACTAGTAGTAGTGGGGTAGAGAAAGTAGATGGTAGTGACCTTGGAACTTGGATACTTTGTGTTAAAATTGCTAGTCTATTAGAACCGAAAGTAACATTTGATTCTACTTTTGTACCATTGCTTCTAAGAGAAGTAAAACTTGATGTGCATGAGTTGGAAAGCAAAAGGCATGAAACCGAGATAAAAACAATAGAAATATATGAAGAAGAACATGTGAAGAGTACTCGGTCTATAGATAAAAACAAGAGAAAAGCCAAGAATGTGAATTTTGATATTTGTGAAGTAAAACCCTTCCTGTTTACAAAACAAAATATTTAAGACTTTTCTGACAAAAAAGATTGTTTTCTAACAGGTGAGCTTCAACCATGTTTGTAACAACCTGACTTCCTAAGACTTGTACTAGGCCATTACTATATGCATGCATAACTCTCAAACGACTATTTTTCATAAATTTAACTAAAAATCAAGAAAAATTTGTAAAGTAAATAATTTTTGTAAGATCTAAATAACTGAAAATCTTTGATCGGGATACCTGAAACGCACCTTAATTGTGCATTTACTACTCTTTATTTAGAAGTATTCTTAATAGACTTAATGTGTTTGCTAGTGGATTTTAGGTTGGAATGAAGAAAATTTGTTTCGGGAAACAATAGAATCAAGCTGAGTCAAAACCAGACAAGGATAGCTCAAAAACCTTAGAAAAATAGGGCAGCATAGAGCAAGAGCATCGCTACGCTTCCCCTTTACGCTCAAGACTCGAGAGTACCTAAATTTGATACCTGCGCTACGATAAATGTTTGCTAGCGTCGCGACGCTACAAGGGAGCGTCGCAATGCTGCCTTTCCTTTCTTGTTTTTCTATCAACTTTTGGAAAGTTTCTCCTCTATAATGAGGGGTGATCAGCAACCCTAACACACGAAATAGAAAAGCTTCAAAGTGAGAGATTGACACCAAAAGAGAGAAGATTGATTAGAGAAGAGTTGGAAGCCGTTTGAGATCCCGAGGTGTCGGCCGAGTGGAGATTGAATGAATTCAACGACAGGAAGCGATTCAAGAGATCTTCTTCCTAGGTTTTCTTTTCTCTTTACCCTTATGCCTGAAAACTCATATGATAAGATGTATTTGACGGCTGTGTTGCTAAACTCTTAGTTTTAGAGTGTTGGATGATTTAATTATGAATTTAAGTTAAGGTTTATTGTTTTTCATGGATGTGTTCAATGATATGTTTTTCAATACTATTATGCTCTATTCTTACTTGATTGATCATCAATGAATGTTAAGTTAGATGTATGATTGAGTGATTGTATGTCTAATTAGATCTATAGTATTGAACCTTTATTGATCTTTCATGAAATAGCTAGATTAGTAAAGGAAGTTGTTGATGAATATTCTTAGCACTATGCTTCTTAACTTGGTTTCATGAAAATAGTAAGCGCATAAGAAAGGGGCGTTTTTAGAGAAAATAATCTGAATAATTGTTTCTAGATTTAAACATATTGTTTGCATGTGATTCCATGAAAACCTAAATCTTGACTTAATGAAGTAATTAATGATATCAACACCCTAGAACACTTTGATCTCTTGATTTTCACTTGCTTTTACTTTCCTTATTCGCTTTTCTAAAACCATAACAAAACTCGAATTTAATCACTTGAATAAAGTCGATTTGATTCTTGAATAGCTTAGTAACTTAAACCGTACCAAAATCATCAGTGGAACGATACTCGGACTTAACCATTTTATATTATAACTTGACCAGTGTACTTGCAGAAATCGTGCATCAGTACCCCTTAATTTATAAAACAAAATTGAAAATTTGTACAAAGCGTCTAACAGTGCAAAAACTAACATTCTAAATTCAAACATTAAGACTGGAATTTAAACATCAAAACATGAAAACATGTGTGGAAGCATCTCTCTGATCCCAATGACACAATCACAGATTCCTTCTTTCATTCGCTATTGTGTCCTTACCCCTTACCTGAAAGACATATCATAATAAAGAATGAGTATAAAATACTTAGTAAGTAACCCCACTACTGGGGTAAGACTATGCATATATGTCTAATAAATGCTACATACTGGTGATACATGCACACTTAACTTATCATACATGGTTATCTGAATGAACGATTAAACCTGCCCTACTACAGGTGAGATGTACCCATAAATCTGGTGAGTCCCGAAGGAAGATATAAACCTCTGGTGAATCTTGAAGGAAACACAAACCTCTGTTGAATCCCGAAGGAAATACAAACTTCTAGTGAATCTTGAAGGAAACACAAACCTCTAGTGAATCCCTAAGGAAACACAAACCTCTAGTGAATCCCGAAGGAAACACAACCTCTGGTTAATACACAACTATAGGTAGGGGAGTAGTTGTCACTAACATACATAATTGGCAACATACGTAATGGTCCTGCAACATAGAATCATAACATATCGCATTAAAACATTATTATGCTCATATATCCTCTTACATTTGTAAAACATATGGGTACTAATTATATCGCCTAGTATAATGACAGTTCTAGTAATAAGATTACTTGCTTCAATATCAAGTCCAAGTAACTAGCAAATCAAACTCCTTTTAATCTTCGACTAAAATTCTTGAATTCACCCCTAAACATAAATTAAAATTAACTTAGATACTTTGGGCTTAAATTAAACACAAAACTTAACCCAACAATCTCCAAAGCTTACCCAATTAGTGGCTTGCTCCAAAACTATTCCCAAGCTTAGCTCGGAGATACCAATCTATACATGACCCAAAATTCAAGAATTCAAAATCCAGTGTTCAGCAACAAATAAGCATCCTCAATGAATCTAAAAACCTTAAAAACTTACTAAATCCACCCAAAAAGGAACTCCAACGTCCGCCAAACAACACCCTAACACTTCCAAAACTCAAATCTAAACTTCACGTATCAAGGGAAAACAGTAAATTTAGACCCAACTTAATGGCATCTAAGGTTAAACAAAACCCACTGAAAAACTTACCGAAAACCTGCCAACTGCTCACACCTCTTGCTGGACAGCGATTGAAAACGCTCAAAACCTCCAACCTAAAATCCAAAATTACATGGTATTAACAAATTGGAACCAAATTTTAATGGGTATTGGAAAACCTTCAAGAAACCCAACAAAAATAGGGTAATCTTACCCAAATCTCAAGATTCCGGCAACTGGCGGTGGAGGACGAATCTGATTGATGGCAGGTAAACGAATGTGACTGATGGCGGCGGGGCAAACAAGTCTGTGATTCTTGCCATGAAATGCAAGAAATTAAGCTTTTATTTGTGCATTTTTAATGTGTTATTGCATGAATTTTATCCATTTTATGTGCCCACTGCAGTGAGTGATGTACTAAGACTGACTCGCCCTAAAATTCTAAAATTCGAACCAATCAAGAGCAGTTGCGATTTTCACGATTTTATTAGCTGGGCACCCCCGATTTTTCCCGATAAACCCTCAGAACATGAATCTCGGCCCTCCGCAATGGATTTGGGGCCTTTAAAAGGCAAAGAAGCTCTCCATTTCGGAAATCAACTCTCCAAAGCCGAAAGCATCACTTTTCATCACTATTCTCTGTCATTTTCCCCACCCCTTGGGTCTTCTCAATGTTTCAAGTTAATAGCTTTAAGAACGAAAGTTCCTTTAAGGCGTAGCGGCTCTAGGATTTTTCTTTTCACAGAAGTGTGTGTCGAGGCACGATTCTTTCTTGAAAAAGGAGGACTCATCCTAGGGAAAGACTTGACACTTGAGGGTTTTCCCATGTTCTCTTGAGTTGTATTTTCCAACATTACTTTCTATTTAATCTTTGTTAATTTTTCATTTTAGTTCTATTGATAAAACCTTACAATGTAGCTATGGTTCTTGATTTATAAAGATGATTATTTTATCAAAAGTTATGAGCTAAATATTTCTAGGGGTTCGGCAATGTGAAAGTCTTATGATTGCTATGGCTTAGGTTATGTTACACTTCATACCACTTTGTTTGGCACATTCTCTTTGTTGATTTAAAAGATAAAATCGGTAAGTTAAAATGACCATTTGATTTAACGATCTAGCGGAGCTCTAATGCAGAGAAGGTTATAGTGTAAGCAGATGTCACAAAAGGATATGAGATTAAGAGCCTAGAAATAGGATGGTCATGTCACCTTAGAAATAAGGGACACCATAAAATAAAGGAACTAAACTTGAATTAATCTAAGATCCAGCTAACCATGGAAGCATTAGGCATTAGCTGCTTAGACTCCTAATGGAACTTGATACAAGACCGGATAGGTGTAGTTTTCTGTTCATGTGTAACTCATTGTTTCGATATGATGCGATCACATCACCTAAGGCACAATACTCGAATGGTTGCAACATTGCTTGCCATGTTTGATTACCATTGTTTATTGTTTGTAAGTTTTCTTTCGCCTACCAAAATACACTTTTTCACTGGTACCTTGGTTTCATTGGTCCATAGTCATAGTTAATCTCAGCTCAATCTAGTTCTGTGGGATTCGATACTTGGAATACTCCAAGTTTATTACTTAATCGATCGTCTATAAATGTATACCTCATTTATTCTATATTTTACCACTCATACACACCTGGTCAGCCAGTCTAAAGGTGGAAGATGGACACGAGGAACGGTCGCTAAGCCGTGACTCGCACACACTCAGATCTATGCTCAACGATGCTGGCGACTGGAGCTTTTCAATCGACGGCGATTGGAGGCGTGGGTTAGTTAACTGCCGGTTGGAGAGAGAAAGAGATGAAAGAGATGAGGTGCGCACGAGGAAGAAGAGAGGAAAAAGATTTTAATTAATTTTTTTTTACTTAGTACACTTTACGAGGAGATAATTATAAATACTTATTATATAAATATAAATAATTACTTTTCCTTTTCAATACATAAATTCTCTGAAAATAAATCAATTCCTCCAAAGTATACTCAACTTCTAAATTCCCCAAATTTAATTCAATTTCACAAATTGAATTAAAATTTGAATTAAATCCAATCTTCTAAATAATTTAACCAACCTACTTTAAATTCCCAAATTAAATTGGAACCTTCAAACCTTTTCCACAGACAAATAAATCGAATTATCTTAAACCAATAAGTTAATTTTTTCCCAAAAATACAGATTATCGCCCAAATCATTCAAGATAATTAAATTAAAATTACCTGAAAATTCGGGATATTACATTCCTCCCTTCTTCAGAAACTTTCATCCTCGAAAGTTCTAATCTTGAAAAAAAAACCCTCTAGGTACTTTGTCCTCATCTCGTCCTCTCGTTCCCATGTTGCTTCCTCGAACTGATGATTCTACCAAAGAACTTTCACTAGTGTTATCCCTCGATTGCGCAAAATTCTCACTTCCCTTGCAAGAATTTGCCTAGGCTTCTCCTCATAACTCAAGTTCTCATTCAGTTGCAAGGGCTTATACTCTACTACATGAGACGGATTTGCTATATACTTCCGCAACATGAAAACATGAAAAACATTGTGAACTGTAGAAAGAGACAGTGGCAATGCTAGCCGATAAGCCATAGGGCCAACTCACCCTAGTATTTCAAATAGTTCAATGAAACGGGGACTCAACTTTCTCTTCCTTCCGAACCTTAGAATACCTTTTATATGTGCCACTTTTAGAAATACCATATCCCCTACCTCAAACTCTAAGTCTCTACTCCTAACATCAATGTAACTTTTCTGCTTGCTATGTGTTGTTTATATACGAGCTCTAATATTCTGGATAGCCTCATTCATAGTTTGCACTAACTCCAGTCCAGACAACTTTTGTTCACCGACCTCATCCCAGTAAATAGGAAATTCGCAGCTCTTCCCATACAAAGCCTTGATAACGCACCTAAATTGTATGTTAATTACTCTTTATTTAGAAGTATTTTTAGTAGATTTAATGTGTTTGCTAGTAGATTTTAGGTTATAATAAAGAAAAATGAGCTTAGGAAGAAATGGAATCAAACCGAGTCAAAACTGGACAAGAATAGCTCAAAAACCCTAGAAAAACAGTGCAGCGCAGAGCAATCACGTCGCTACGCTGCCCCTTTACGCTCAAGACCCAAGAGCACCTTATTTTTGCATCCTGGAGAGCGTAGCGACGCTGGGCAGCGTAGCTACGCTAATACACAGCGCAATATTACGCTATGGTAAAATTCTTCTGCACTGTAGCGACCTTGGCTTTCCTTTTTCTGGAGATATTTTAGGAAATCATTTCTTATATATTGGGGAGGTCTTTGGCAACCCTAATCACGAAATAGCAAAGCCTCAAAGTGAGATGTTGACACCAAAAGAGAGAGAATTGATTAGAGAAAAGTCGGAAGTCGTTTGAGATCCCGAGGTGCCGGCCAAGCGGAGATTGAAGGAGTTCAACAACAGGGAGCGATTCGAGAGATCTTCTTCCTAAGTTTTCTTTTCTCTTTACTCTTATGCTTTCAAATTCATATGATAATATGTATTTGAGAGCTATGTGTGGCTAAAACTCTTCGTTTTAGGGTGTTGGATGATTTAATTATGAATTTAAGTTAATGGTTTAGTATTTTCATGGATGTTTTGAGTGATATATTTTTCAATACTATTGTGCTTTATTCTTCCTTGATTGATCATCAATGAATGTTAGGTTAGGTGTATGATTTAATGATTGTATGTCTAATTGGATCTATAGTATTGAACCTTTAATTGATCTTTCATGAAAATAGCTAGATTGTTAAAGGAAGTTGATGATTGTTCTTAATGCTATGTTTCTTAACTTGATTTCATGAAAATAGTAATCAATTAGGTTGCACAAGAAAGGGTTGTCTTTGAGAGAAAATAATCTGGATTTTAGTTTCTAGACTTAAACATATCGTTTACTTATAATTCCATGAAAACCCTAAATCTTAATGTAATGAAGTTGTAGGATCGGTATGACAACCCTAGAGGGGGATGAATAGGGTTTATTTAAGGTAATGAAAACTTTTTCCTAATGTGGGCCCAATTAAACAAATTAATAAACTTTTTGCTAATAAGTAATTTAAACAAGAATTTCATGCAAATAAATTCAACCCAAAGTAATCAAGAAATTAAAACTAATACTTTTAAGCAACCTATTTAATTCTAATAATAAGATTGGTAAAGATATGCAAATTTAAGAACGACCAATCAAAGTAAACAAATATGACTAATTAATTTCAAGGAATAAATTTTACAATTAATTTCATGCAATAAAATATAATAACAAATTAATTGCAAAAATAAATAGGAGAGGGATAGAGAAATTGACACCGAAAATTTTATAGTGGTTCGGCACAACCAGCTTATATCCACTTCCCAAGCTCCTCTTGGGTATGTCACTATGAACTTAACTCTTTCCACGGCTTACAGTCGAACCGTTACAACGTTCATTTTTCGGGCGCAAGAACAAACTCGATCTTTTCCACGTTGAGGATCAAATCGTTACAATAACTCTTTTTTCAGGATCAAGAGCAACCCTTACAAGAGTTTGGAAATGAAGAACAAGATGAGGAAAACTCTCTCAAAGAGTAGATTTACAAATTTGTAGCACTCAACAAATCAATCCTCACAATACAATATATCTCTCTCTCAAGAATAAGGTGAAAAGAATAAAATTGAAGCTTGAAGAGAGAGCAACAATGGTGGCTTGGTGAATTATGGGGGATTGAAAAATAATAAAAAGTTATTACAAATTTGGAGAAGATAAAGTGTTTAAAAAGAGAGGAAAGTTGTTGGAAACCACATTAAATTTAGACCAATGGATGATGTTAAAATAAATTTGAATGGTGGAGATTTAAACTCAACTAGCCGTTAGACACAAAACATAAAATAATATTAAATTCATTTTCTTTTAAAAGCAATTAGTCGTTAGACACAAACATAAAATAATATTAAATTCATTTTATTTTTAAAACCAATCCAAAAATCAAAAGTTCACCATGTGTCGTTTTTCTTTTGTGTCATCCTATAGTAGGTCGACTTTGATAATTTGGCCGTCACGTCATCACATCAGGTATTTCTATGTTAAGTTTGTTTTGGCGATATCTTTTTTTGTTTGAGCTTCGATTTGAGTGATTCAAATTATGTTGGAATTTTTGTTCCAAGCTCTACACAATGGACACTTTAAAACACTCAAATTATCAATAAATAAAAGCAGGTTTGTTATCATCAAAATATTAATTAATTAATTAAAATTAATTAATTTGAGATTAAGGGCCAAAAAGCCAACAGAAGTAATTAATGATATCTACACCCTAGAACGCTTTGATCTCTTGTTTTTCAATTGCTTTTACTTTCTTTATTTTCTTTTCTCAAACCAAAACTCGAAGTTGATTCCTTAACTAAAGTCGACACAATTCTTGAATAGCTTAGTATTTAAACCGTAACAATGTCCCCAGTAGAACGATACTCGGACTTAACCATTTTATATTATAACTTGACCCGTGCACTTGCAGAAATCTCACATCAGTAGCTTAGGAACAGAAGTGTTCTATTCTCAAGTTCATCTTTTGTGCTAGTGGTCATCTTGGAAGATCTGGATTAATTATTTAACCTTCGTACAACTTTTGTGCGTATTTGTCTAATTTTGGTTGTTTCCTTCTCTCTAATTGGGAGTTCTCTCTCTAGGTGAGAGTTTTTAGTTTGTTTGTTTGCCGAAGCTAGGATCCTGGGACTGATGTTGGTGACTTTGTTGTTTCGGTGTTGGCTATGAGAATGGAGGAGATAGAGTTAGGGTGGAAGAGATTTTCGTTAACGAAAATGGAAGAAGCAGTCGGTGAAATTCAAGACCCGAGCTATCTGGTCACTGAAGACCAAGTTATGCTTAAATGTGCTGCAAAGGTAGTAACAACTAAGAGAGTGAATACTGATGCTTTCCGATCAGTGATGAGATCAGTGTTGAGGGTACATCATGATACTAAAATCAAATTGGCTGGAGAGAATTTATTCTTGATTCAGTTCCAATCATGAATGGAAAGGACTCGAATTATGAATACGGGTCCCTAGAGTTTTGATAAAGCTCTAATTGTTTTAGCCTCTCCAAAGGAGAACGATCTGGTGCGGGAGATAGATTTTCATTATACCTCCTTCTGGATTCAAATCCATAACTTACCCGTGAATTGTTTGTCCTGCGAGATTGCTCAAAAATTGGGGGAGATGATAGGTAATGTTGAAGAGATTGATTGTGATGGCACTAGCAGATGGACGGGCCCCTTTATGCGAATTCGGATTCAAATGGGTCACATTACCTCTTAGACGTGGATGCAAATTAAGAACGAATGAAGGAAAAGAAGTATGGTGTCTGATCCAATATGAAAAGCTTCCTGATTTTTGCTTCACATGTGGTAAATTTGGTCATTCTCTCAGAGAATGTCAGCAATCAGGAAGTCTAAATAACAACTGTCACGAATACGGCGAATGGTTAAAAGCTACGTGGGTGAAGAAAGAAGGGAGATTTTTGGGCGAAGTTGGGGGAAGAGAAGTGGCAGGTCGGGGAAGAAATGTGGGTGAATAAAGTGGCAGAAGAGGGTGATGGGGGGCCTCTAGGGGGAGTGATGGAGTGGTATGGTGGAGGAAATCGCCGGGATCCTTGACCGGCAGTGAGATGGGAGAGAAGGAGACACGGGGAGCCGTTATAGATGAGTCATTCATGGAAGGAGAAAAGAAAATGGTGATTGGGGTGGGCATTAAAAGTGGAGGTGACGTTACATCTATAAATGAGGGAGATATGATTAGGGGAGGGAATAATGGCATAAAAGGTGGCGAGGGGGACCCACTGCTAGTTAAGGAGAAGGGGAAAGAAGTGAGGAATGGGCTGGGTTTGATTTATGGTGAAATGGGCCAAAAGAGTGGCTCTACGGTGGGAAATTCACTAACCCAATCAGAGGATATGGAACTGGAAATTGTTCAACAGAATCGGCGAAATGCAGGACTTTTTAAAAGATTTCCAAAAAAATTGAGAATTAAAATCAATGATCAACCCCTTGCAGAAGTAGAAGGTGACAAACACAAATTATATGAAGATGTGACGGAGTGGGAATTGAGTAAGAAATAGAAGGTTGCAAATGTACAATCCAATGATATATCGGCGGAGGCTGTGCCACAGCCCTGCCGGTCGCAATGAAACTTTTATGCTGAAACGTCCGGGGAATGGGGAACCTGAGGGCGTTCAGAGAATTAAAAGGCGTTATCCGTCGACAATCTCCCCAACTGGTCTTTTTAATAGAAACTAGAGCTGGACCTCAGAGAATGAACTTTATTAGAAGTGGTCTCCAGTTTAATAGTTGTCTGGCTATGGGAGGTAGGGGTGAAGGTGGAGGTATTAGTTTGTTGTGGAGTGTGGATGTGAAGGTAACGATTCGATCCTATACGAGAAACCATATTGATTACTGATGGAAAAAGTTGGCGATTCACCAGGATTTATGGGTGTCCTGAGAACAAAAATAAGAAAGTCACATTTAAATTATTACGTCGACTAAGTAATAACGATAATTCTCCTTGGCTCTTGGGAGGAGATTTGAATGAATGTCTTTGGCCTAATGAAAAAGAAGGTGGGTCCAACCGAATGTCGAGAAATATGGAACTGTTTCGTGAGGTGGTTAATGATCTAAAGTTGTGTGATCTAGGATACGGAGGCAATATTCATACGTGGACAAGTAAAAATAGAAAAGGGCAGTGCATTTTCAAGCGCTTGGATCGGTTTCTGAGTAATTCCACTTTTTGTGATTTGTTCGCCCGAATTCAAGTTAATCATCTGGATTGGTATAACTCTGATCATAGGCCAATATGCATTGAGGTGCACGTTAGAAATGGGAACAGAAGTTTAGACAGGAAATCAAGTTTGTTTCGGTTTGAAGAATTTTGGTTGAATGAACCTCTTTGCAAAGAAACTGTGCAGCAAGGTTGGGACAATAATGTGGAAGTTAGGGGAAGTAATGTTAGTGTTGTGAGAATTTTAAATAATAGTCTTTATAGATGCTCTTCAAAGCTGACGTAGTGGAGGGGAAGTAATATAAAAGAATTTAAACAAGAAATAGCTGGGTGGAGGTACTTGATTCAAAAGGCTTATGCGCGCCATGGGGGATCAAATTTTGAAGAGATTAAAAACTTGGAAAATAATTTGGATAGGATCCTACAAGCTGAAGAAATATTTTGGAAGCAAAGGTGGAGAGATCAATGGCTCAAATGGGGGGACCGAAACACGAAGTGGTTTCATAAAAAAGCTGCCATCCGTAAACAAAAGAATCATATACATTATGTTCGTAATTTGAATGGTGGATGGACAACATCTGATACTGAACTGGAGGAAAGGTTTACTTCCTATTTTAATTCTATTTTTAGCTCTTCTAACCCTTCGCTTGAACAGATTGAGGAGGTTCTGAAGTGTGTTCCAAGTCGAATTTTGGAGGTGATGAATACAAGCTTAACCGAACCTTTTACTGAGGAGGAAATAAAATCTGTGGTGTTCCAAATGTGCCCGTCGAAAGCCCCTGGCCCAGACGGATTTTCGGCTTTATTTTATCAGAAATATTGGGATATTTTGAAAGAGAAGACTGTGGATGCTTGCCTCCAAATTCTTAATCATGGGGCTTCGGTTCGTGAGATCAACCATTCACACGTGGTGTTGATCCCTAAGACAAAACAACCAGTGGAGGTATCTGATTATCGGCCTATTAGCTTATGTAATGTGTCTTACAAAGATATTTCTAAAGCGACTGCTAATAGGCTTAAACGAATTCTTCCCAAAATCATTTCACCTAATCAAAGTGCTTTTGTCCCTGATCGCTTGATTTCTGATAATTTTCTCGTGGGGTATGAATGTATTCACCATATCATGACGTTGAGAAAGGAAAAGAAAGGTAAGGTGGCAATAAAGCTCGATATGAGCAAGGCGTATGATAGGGTGGAATGGTCGTTTTTGAGTGGAATGATGAGAAAATAGGTTTTAGTGAAAGATGGGTAAATTTGATTATGGATTGTGTTTCTTCTGTGACAGCGTCAATCATGATTAATGGCAATTCTAGAGGATTAATTTATCCTGAGAGAGGACTGCGTCAAGGGGACCCACTGTCACCATATTTATTCTTACTTTGCTCAGAAGGTCTATCTGATATTTTATCTTCGGCTGTGGTTGGTGGTAGAGTCTCGGGGTGTAAAATTGCGAGGCAAAGTCCTCTTGTTTCACATCTTTTCTTTGCTGATGATAGTTTATTGTTTTGTAATGCGAATGAGCAAGAAGGGAGGACAATCAAAGAGATATTAAACTCCTATGAGCGGGCTTCAGGTCAGTGCATTAATTTCTCTAAGTCATCAATTATGTTTAGTCCGAATGTGGAAGGGGAGATGCGTATGTTGATGGGTAATTGTCTTGCTATGAGAGAGGTGTCAAATTTTGGCAAATATCTTAGCCTTCCTTCACATTTATCAAGAAGTAAGAAGCGTGATTTGAACTTTCTCATTGAAAGGGTGAATAAGGCTGTGGCGGGATGGAAAGGGAATTTGTTTTCTATTGGTGGAAAGGAAGTCCTAATTAAGGCTGTTGCCCAGGCAATCACAACGTATACCATGTCATGTTTCCAAATTCCAAAGGGCCTTTGTGATGAGATTATGCGATGCTTTGCAAGATTCTGGTGGGGTTCTTCGAATCAATTGAAGAAAATGCATTGGCTTTGCTGGGATAAGCTCTGTGTCCCGAAGAGTAGAGGTGGTCTTGGGTTTAGAAACATGGAGGGGTTCAATCAGGCCTTAATGGCAAAGCAGGTATGGAGATTGTTAGTTGAACCGGATTCATTGGCGGCAAGGGTTCTCAAAGGAAAATATTACCCTCATTCGTCCGTTCTGATGGCGAATTTGGGTACTAATCCTTCCTATACATGCAGAAGCCTCTTGTGGGGAAGGGAGTTACTCAGATGGGGCTTCGTCGCCGGATTGGGAATGGGGAAGATACGTTGGTATATCAATCACCTTGGATCCATCGTTTGTATAATTTCTTGCCTATTACACTGCCTAAACAAGGGAAAGAAGCCATGAAGGTGAGTGAGTTGTTATCAGAGACGGGGGGGATGGAATATGGTCGTAATCAGGAATTTATTTTGGCCTGAGGATGTGGAGAAAATTTGTGTCATTCCAACTTGCAAGACATCGAGCCCAGATATTTGGATTTGGCATTTTTCAAAAGATGGGAATTTCACAACTAAATCTGCATACAAGCTGTTTATGATGCGACAATATCTTTGTTCTAGTTCCTCGGTTGATAATCTGAAATGGTGGAAGTCCCTCTGGTCATCACAGATTCCTCACAAAATTAAAATCTTTATGTCGAAAGTTTTCAACAATATATTACCTTCCAATGACAACCATTGTTGGCGGCATATTTCAGATAACAAATGGTGTGTGTGTTGTGGAAAAGAAGAAGAATCAAGGAAACATACTTTCTTGCGATGCAAAAGAGCAAAAGTTCTGTGGAGGGGGTTAAAACATCCCGTGTTGAAAATGGATTGGAACACTCATCCTTTTGAAGAAATTTGCTGTCAAGTTGTGGAGTTGGCAATACCGGAGTTGGAGTCTTTTTATGCGGGTTGTTGGAGAATTTGGGCGGATCGGAACTCCATCAATATGGGGAGGCCGGCCAGTGAATTAAAGAGATTGGTTGAAGAGGTGATGGCGTACATCTCGAAGTTTCATCAGAAAGGACTGACGAAGCGTTGCGAGGATAGGGGGCTGGCTTTATTCAGAGGAGCAGTACTACGGGAGATGAGATTTGGAGACCGCCGAATGGAAGGAATATAAAGTTGAATATCGATGCGTCAATTTTATCTACAGGTGGTTTGGAAGCTGGTGTGGTTTTGCGAAATTCTCAGGGAAAAGTGTTACGGGTTGTTGCTATTTTTGAGGAGTTAAATGTTGAAGTTGTTGCTGCTGAAGCTTTGGCCTTATTATATGGGCTTAAACAGGCGTATGAGATGGGATTATCTAATATTTGGGTTGAATCTGACTCCCAAATTCTAGTTAATGCTATTAATCATAAATGCTTGCAGAACTCTCCTTATGGTGCTATTTTGAATGAAATCCATGAATGGATGGCTCGAACCAACACTATTAACATTGCTTTTATTCGCAGAAAAATCAATAGGGTCACACATTGTTTAGCAAGATGGGCCTCTTGTAATAGAGAGGGGGGATGTTGGAATGTAAATTTTCCGTTATGGCTTAGCCCTGTTATCGAGCACGATGCTACATATTGTAACCCTAATATGGGTCCTATTATTTCTTAATGAATTGTGTTTTTCCTTGTAAAAAAAAAAACTCTCGTACAACTGAATCTGTAGTTGGAGCTAGATTACATTCACATTTAAATCAAACCAATTGATTGCTAGTTTCTAGTTATAACTTGTGTCCAAAGTCACAATCCCTGAACTTTCATTAATACCTTCGATGGTGTACCTTTTCACTATTCAAGCCTCAACATTTCATGTCAATAGTTTCAGATACAACCTTTGCTACTAACAACTCCACTTTAGATTATCCCCCTTACCATTTTATTTTGGAAAAAGACTTTCAAGTTGAAACATTGCTTTACAATCAACGCTTTACGCAATTTCTTCCACCACCACACAATAAGATCCAAAGTTCTAAATAGTAATGAGAGATTCTTCTTTTACATCAAAGCCAACACCTTGTAACTACTAATATCATGTCTTCAAATCAATACCATACTCAAGTACTTGAGTTTTGAACATATTAATTTTCTCTCTCTCTCCAAAGTAGTCACCTTCCTAAAACATCTTTCTTTCCTTCACACTAATCTTTGTTAAGACCAAAAACTCAAGGAGGACCTTTCCACGAGTTGACATTACTTCCAAGCCCAATTTTTTTCTTAATCCAGTCAATTAATTTAAAACCTTCTCAAAATAACAATAGCTTGAGTAAAACACAAATTAATTTGAAACACCCTTTTTTCTAAGTTAACTTCTCAGTTTAAAACCCATTATCATTCTTTCCCACTTCACGTCTTAGGTCCTTTTTCAAACACTTTAACTTCCCTTCTTCATCACACCAACTAAACATGGTATTCTTTAGAAGAGTTTCCTCACATGAAGCTCACTTACTTTCCAACTTGAACATTTGTACTCTTCGAGTACTACACATGAATAACCAAAGTACCTCATTCAATCCATGAACCTTAAACTCCACAATACTAATCTTGTGATAATAAACCCTCTAAAGGTTTCATATAAGAGCCATCAACTCTACCAACTAGAAATTCCTCAAGATAACTTATTCCCCTATTCTGTCTTTTTTTTTTTTTTTCCTTCTTGAAGAACCAAAACACACACCTTACTCAGCTCACCAATCTTCAATACCACAAAAGTGATCATATCCTATTAACCCTTTCAAAGTTCTTCTTGAGACATTTGACTTTAATATTTAGTAGCCTTTAGTAAAACTATAATTTCTTCCTCTTTTCCTTCCTTTCTACTTAACAACTTTAATCTTGTCCCTAAGTACGTGTCTTAGGGAAGAATGTCTTGTACTATCATCAATCTCATTACTCATTACAAAACATAACACTAGTCCTTAATGAACTCTTGTCTAGACTATTTTATTCTCTGGCTTAAACATATACATGCTTTTATTCCTAAATTGTCATAACTCTACATAGTTTCATCAACATTTAAGTTCTTTGAACTGAAGTATATGTTCCTTTCTAACAGTTCTTCCATGAGATAAACTAGCGCCAAATGACTTCATAAATATTTTTTTCCTTTTCATAGTGCCATAACTGAAAAGCCAACTCATAATAACTTCTATCGAGTCACTGATCTAGCATTAGAACATAACAGGTGTATTTATGCTAAACAAATATTTTAATCTACAATATTTTCATAAAAAGAATTTTACTTGCAAGGCATACCTGGCAATGACAAAGAAATCCATTGACGAGCCATAGGGATATTTTGGACTTACATTGTAAGTCAGTTTACAGAACCTGAAAACCTTAGCTCTAATACCAACTGCAAAGACCTGACTTCCTAGGACTTGTAGGAGGTCGTTACTATATGCATGCTTACATCTCAAATGACTATTTTTTTTATAAATTAACTAAAAATCAAGAGAACTTTATAAAGTAAATAATTTTTATAAAATCTAAATAACTGAAAATCTTTGATCGGGGTACCCCTAAATTTATAAAACAAAACTGAAAATTTGTATAAAGCATATAACAATGCAAAAACTAACATTCTAATTAAAACATTAAGACTTAAATTTAAACATAAAAACATGAAAACATGTGTGGAAGCATCTCTCTGGTCCCAATGACATGATCACGGATTCTTTTTATCATTCGCTGTTGTGTCCTTTTTATCATTCGATGTTGTGTCCTTACCCCTTAATTGAAAAAGATATCATAATAAAGAACGAGTGTAAAATACTCAATAAGTAACCCCACTACCAGGGTCAAACTATGTATTTATGTTCAATAAATGCAACATATTGGTGAGACATGCACACTTAAATTTATCATACATGGTTATCTGAGTGAACGATTAAATCTGTCTTACCGCAAGCGAGATGTACCCATAAATCTGGTGATTCCCCCATAAATCTGGTGATTCCCAAAGGAAAATATAAACTTCCAGTAAATCGTGAAGGAAACACAAACCTCCGATGAATCTAGAAGAAAACACAACCTCTGGTGAATCCCGAAGGAAACACAAACCTCTAGTGAATCCCTAAGGAAACACAAACCTCTAGTGAATCCCGAAGGAAACAAAACTTCTAGTTAATACACAACTACGATAAGGGAGTAATTGTCACTAACATACATAATTGGCAACATACGTAAAGGTCCCACAACATAGAATCATAACATATCTCACGAAAACATTATCATGCTCATATATTCTCTTACATCTACAAAACATATTGGTACTAACTATATCGCTTGACACAAGGACAGTTTCAGTAGTAAGATTACTTGCCTCAATATCAAGTTCAAGTAACTAGCAAATCAAACTCCTTTTAGTCTTCGACTAAAATTCTTGAATTCACCCCTAAACATAAATTGAAATTAACTTAGATACTTTGGGCTTAAATTAAACACAAAACTTAACCCAACAATCTCCAAAGCTTACCCAATTAGTGGCTTGCTCCATAACTGTTCCCAAGCTTAGTGCGGAGATACCAATCTATACATGACCCAAAATTCAAGAATTCGAAATCCAACTTTCAACAACAAATAAGCATCTTCAATGAATCTAAAAACCTTAAAAACTTACTAAATCCACCCAAAAAGGAACTCCAATGCCTGCCGAACAACACACAAATACTTCCAAAACTCTAAAATAAACTTCACATATCAACGACAAACATTAAATTTAAACCCAACTTAATGACATCCAAGTTTAAACAAAACCCAATGAAAAACTAACCGAAAACCTGCCAACTGCTCACACCTCTTGTTGGATAGCGATTCAAAACGCTCAAAACCTCCAACTTAAAGTCCAAAATTATATGATATTAACAAATTGGAACCAAATTTTAATGAGTATTGAAGAACCTTTAAGTAACTCAACAAAATCCGTGCAATCTTATTCAAATCTCAAGATTCCGACAACTGGCGGCGAATGACGGTAGTGGAGGATGAATCTGACTGATGGCAGCTAGGCGAATGTAATTGATGGAGGTTGGGCGAACGGATCTGGTGGCAGCAGACAGATGCAACGAACGGTGGCTAAGTCGCAACTCGCACGCGCTCAGATCTGGGGTCGCTCGACAACTCCAGTGGCTGGAGCTTTTCGATTGAAGACGTATGGAGGCATGGGTTAGGTAGTTGCCGACTGGTGAGAGAGGCAGACGGAAGAGATGAGGGGTGCACGAGGAAGAAGAGAGGAAAAAGATTTTAGTTATTTTTTTTTACTTAGCTCACTTTACGAGGAGATAATTATAAATATTTATTATATAAATATAAATAATTACTTTTCATTTTCTATACATAAATTCCCTCAAAATAAATCAATTCCTCCAAAGGGCTTTCAACATAAATAGCCTTAAGATAGGGCCCATTTTACAAAGTTGTCTAAAACATCCATTATTTTACAGAAAAGGCCTTCTTGTTATGATTTTTTCATTAATATCAATATACATTTACCATTTTGTCCTTATGTATTAAAAGAAAACAAAAAGGAAAACCGTTTATATTAGAGGAAAACCGTTTATATTAGAGGCGGGAATTAATGGTTTTTTTTAAAAAAATTCTATTTCCAATAAACCACCATCATCATCACTCACGGTTTTCAATGAAACTCCCCCACTCTCTTTGCAGTCGGCGCCGAAAAATTTCTTCCCAAAATCGGAGAATCCCAAAATCGACTCTTACGATTTCGTTCATACCGTCTGCGAAACTCCTCCATTCCTTACTCTTCTCTGATTGCACTCTTCAGTCGAAAATCGACTCTTACGATTTCGTTCATACCGTCTGCGAAACTCCTCCATTCCTTACTCTTCTCTGATTGCACTCTTCAGTCGACGGTGGGACCTCTGAACTGTACGGCTGAAATCTCTTCAATCGACGACTGAAATCGCTGAAACTTGGGTTTATACCAGATCGTCTGCGAAGAGTTACATAAAATATACTTTTTTTTGCAAAACAACCATCCATTCCACCCCTATTTCTCATAAACAATTAGGGTTGCCGATTTTTGAAAGGGGTTGGGGATGAATATGCAATGGGTTGTGGATGAACATATAAGTAGTTGGGAAGAATTTGGAAATAAACAGCAGTTTATTTGGAAATCCATTTTGAATATATAAACTGTTGTCAATTTCAAAATAAACAGCAGTTTATTTTGTTATTCAGGAGAAAAATTTTCTGAAATCAACATTTTACCCATGGTTTATATAAAAACAACCGTTACAGAAACCAACATTCGAAGGTGTAACTATTGTTGTTACAGAAACCAACATTTAAAGGTGTAACTGTACAACAGTTAAACCTTCAAATGTTAGTTTCTGTAACGGTTGCTTATTTATAAACCAGGGGTAAAATGTTGATTTCATAAAATTTTACTCCTGAATATAAAAATAACTGTTGTTTATTTCAATATGTGTATCGATTCATTTTACTCCTGAATATAAAAATAACTGTTGTTTATTTCAATATGTGTATCGATTCACATTATGTATAAAAAAATAACAGTTACACCTCTGAATGTTGGTTTCTGAAACGTACTGTTGTTTATTTAGGAACCATGGGGAACATGTTTTGTCCCTGTTTTTACTTCCTAGTGTAAATATAAACTGTGGTTTATTTGTTTCCATTATGTGAAAACAGCATAATGGCACGAGTTAAATTACAAGGCAACAATAGAACAAGAAGGAGAAGTAATAGGCTTCTGGCATCAACTAGTGGAAGGTGATCAAAAGTCAAATCAGACAAAGAAGTTATAGTCAACCTATCATCCGATGATGTAAGTATCTTATAAATATATATCGGTGTATACGACATTCCGTATATCAACATTTCATCTGTTGATCATTTTTTATCTTGTAGGAAGAAACAGAAATAGAATATGACATAGAAGAGGAAGAAGGAGATATGGCAATGGAGTTTATACCATTGAGAGTTGTACTACCGGAAGAAGTTCAAGAAGAAAGTGATATGGAAACACTTGGGACACAATTAGTCCCAGATGGGTGTACTCTTTTGAGGTATAACAAATAAACTGAAATATATATTTGAAATAAAATAGGTTTTTTAAATTAATGCAATGTTTTTTAAATAAAAAATCATGTAGAGGGCATGTCCTGAAGCAAACCCTGCTACGGCACCAGCTAATGATGAAGAAATGGATGAGTAAACATTTTTTCTATAAACTTAATATATATAGATGCATTTTTTTATTAATCATATGGAATGGAAATGATACAAGAGATTATATGTGAAGAACCTGACATTGATGAGGTAAGAAATAAATTAAAATATGAAGTTATATTAAACAAACAATGGGCTATATTGCATATACAATGAGATTGTTTATTCAATAAACATAAGTTTGTATATAATATACTGACATGAAATCAGGACAAGACCATGCCTATTCGAGAAAGAAAAGCAACTTAAACAAGGGAGGCGAAGAAGCAAAAGAAAACAATGGTTCGAAGGAAACAAACTTCTGCACAAATAAGAAATATAGAACCTGAACGACGACAACTAAGGCGAAGAAAAATAGATGACAGTGTGAAGGTATAATGACACCTTCAATTTAATATAACCATTCATATAGAATCATGGAGACTTTACTGATTTATGATGGTATCCTTCTAGGATACCAAAAAGACAAGGGAAACTAAAAAAAAAACAAACAAGAGAATCTCCGAAAAAACAGAGAAGGGAAACTCAAAAAATCAGTGGGGGCAAGAAAAAATCAAAGGATAATTCTTCAAGAGGAAAAAACCACGGTATGTATTTAATACTCTATTCAAAACAAGAATATAAGTTAAAATTTCGGAATAAATGTTCAATAGTTTGTTACGGCGTAAATAAATATGCCAGAGCATTCGGGGAATAAAGATAAATATGCCAATTATGGAGAGGAAATACAAGAGAAGAGCCGACATGGACAGACTATATGAGGTATGTCCAATAACATTTTATAATAAACGATATCATCATTATTGTTTATACTATATTATGAATGTCCATCTGTTTATAAAATACATCCGCATATTATTTAATGTCAATATTATGAATGTACATTAGTTTATTCAGAATGTACCGTTGTTGTTAGAACAGATTGATAGATATATATACCATCTGTTTGTATAATATATAGTATGCTATTTAATTAGTTATCAATACTACAAATTCTGCAGTTTATTATAGATGGCCTCTGGTTTATTTATGTTGAGACATGCGCTATTGTTTTCATTTTCAGGATGCTTCGTTGTTGTTACCTAGACATAGGTGGTCTGGTGTACAAAAATTAGTTGTATATGTAAAGTTCGAAACCCTCAAAATATTAGGAACCCTTAAGAAAGAAACATCTGAATAGGTTCCAGTCTAGTCCTTTTGGTCATTTTCTAGATTTTCAAGTTAGCGAATTCCTACCCAATTGTTGTACAACCACTTAATTCGGAGGCAATGTAGTATAACAAAGAGGATGAGCTAACATTTAATTTTGAAGGGAAGATTGTTAAGTTTGGATTAGAGGACTTCGAAAAAATAATAGGACTAAATTGTGGGCAACTGCCAACACTTGATATGAGCAAGTTTAGTGAAAGGTTTCTGAACAAATACTTTGACAAAAAGAAAACCATTAAAACGTCAGCTTTGAAGGAGATGTTTCTAGAAAAGGAGTCAGTAAAAAAGAAGAAAGATAGAGTTAAACTAGCAAAACTGTACTTCTTATCAAACTTTCTCCTAGGAAAACAAGTTACCACTGGCGTGGAAGTTGACCATATTATGATGTGGGATGATGACACACAATTTGATCATCATACGTATCTTCATACATACTCATACATGACAACAGTTGAATCAATAAAGAAGGCCATTAAGAGTGAAGATGCTTTACAAGTTGGGATTGCGGGATTCCCACATGCCTTGATTATATGGGCATTTGAATGCATCCCTAGCCTCTCGGGTCCTTCAATATGTTGTTGCCAACGAGTGTCAGATACAATCCCAATAATGAACAATTGGTTGGCAGATGTGCATCTAAAATGGAATGAGCTGGCAAGGAAAGTTTTTGACAAACCAGATATAAGATTTACTTACAATATATATAAAATAAATACAAGTTTATAAATTATCATCCATGATTTATTTGAAAATTTTAATTCATTGTAGTTCAAGATATATGACATGGGAGATGACGAAGAAGGCATAAGAACTACACACATTGGAGAAAGCAGTAGAGTGAATAAAAAAATGAAGAAGAAGGATTGGAAATACCAAAATATTTTGAAGAGTTCTGTGATATTGTGATGAGAAGGTTTGAAGAAATGGATAAGAAGATAGACATGTTGACGGAAGAAATAAAAAAATTACAGAATGAAAATGAAAAAGTTGTAGAAAGTGAAGAACAAAATTATGAAGACAACAATGAAACTGGGGGCGATGAGGGAAATAGAAGAGGACAATTTGAAGAAGAAAAAGAAAATGAAGAAAAAGAAGATCAAGCTCGAGGGGAAGAAGGTGATGTTCAGGTATACTGTATTTAACAATTTATTTTCTTCTCATAAACTTTACTTTTATTTTTTTTTAAAGTTGTTCTTCTGGAAAAAAAATTAGGAACATACTGTTGAGGGGAATGTTCCTGTTATGGACTCGGATGCAAGAACATTAGATGAGGTACGATACTTATAATTAGTACATATTATGAGAAATGTACTTAAGAATATTTTATATCAATTATTTGATCTATTGCTCATAACTATATTTTAACAAAAAACATATTGAAAATATAGAATGTGCAAGGGATATTTTTGAGTTCAACCGAACTTAGCAAAACATTCCTGCTTGAAGTGGAGAAAATTGAGAAAGAAGCGATTAAGGTATATATAAACATATCTAAGTATTATTACATTTTTAGTTATATATATTGCATGGAAAACGAAACGTTCATAATGTACTGGGGATTATATTGAAACAAGATCGAGGAAAAGCTCCAATCGAAGAAAATAAAACAGAAGAACAAAGGGGGAAGAGGAAAATCATTCCTTCAAAAATGATGAAATCGCCTTTCACAACAAAGTTTGGTTCAACTGAGGAAAAAATGGCAAGCAAAAAAGTTAAATTTGAAGACTTTGCACCTACGTTCAATCTGTTGTCACAACCATAGACTCTCTTTATTACATTGAACTTTGGTTCTTTATTTATTTTTTGGAACCCAAAATCAAAAAATGTAAGACAAGGATTATGGGATGAGTTTTAATTTTTTGTTCAATAGTTTATTTGGATGTTAAAGTTCTAAACATATTGTTATATACTTGCTTTAGGATTAAAATTTCTTATCATTTCTAGCCTTATGTTTGAATTTTGTTTTTTATATTGAAAACAAAATAAGTATATAGGATAAGTATATAGGATATATTAAAGTGTATATCCTATATAAGTATATAGGATATACGAAAAAGTGTATATCCTATATACTTTCGTATATCCTGTATCCTATATACTTATACAATATAAATTTGTTTTTTATATCGTATAAGTATATATGATATAAGAAAGCGTATAATCATTACACTTTCACAATAATACCCCTCTTATTAACATATATATTCGATAACACTACTGTAATATCCTTCTTAATTCTTACAAATTTAATGCACACTTATATAACAAAAACAATATTTTAGCGGAGGGCAACAAGAATATATTGAATATAAAAATGTACATTAAAATAAGTGAAATCCATAACATAATCGGAAGCAAACATATTAAACACAAAAACATGAAATAAACTCATAAAACCAAATAAATATCTATTGTGTAAGATGGAATTTGCACGACCTTCGATTGTGACCAACCCTTCCACAACGACCACACTTAACACGCTTATTAAATTCCATCTGACAAGGAATCCTCAACTTCTTTGGCCTACCAACTAGACGCTTCACATTAGGAGGAAGGCAAATTATTGACTTTACATCTTCAGGAATGTTCCATCCACGGGGATCACCTAACGGGAGGATGGAGTCTTTGTATATTGAAGAAAGCTTCGTATTAAGATAATAGGGTGAAACATAATCCTTAATAGATAAGTTCTTCCTACCCAACACAGCACATGCATGAGGACATGAGATTTGCACAATATCCCACATCCTACAACTACACATTCCAGAAGGCAGGGCACATCATTTGTTCCCTTAAATGCACTCCAGTGGCTCTAATAAACACCGTCACCTGAAATTCTGCTTCATTTCTCCTATCAAAGAACCATTGTTGAATCATCATCCTTAACACTTCAAGCATCATACAAACTGGCAAATCTCTAGCTTTTAGAATGATAGCATTTAAACTTTATGACATGTTCGTCGTCATTATTTTATACCTCCTGCGAGGAGAGAACGCACGAGACCATTTTTCAAAACCAATACTTCCTAACTCATCTTGAATGCCTCGAGCACTAGAATCCAATTGCCGCATCTGAACTTCAAAATCTACAACATTAAAAGCCAAGGCACATGAAAAAATATATGGAATCTACGAGCTTCTCTTTGTAATGGGGCTTTATATTCCTTAGCAAATGCACCAAACATATGCAATGGACGCAGTTAGGCAATACCAACTCAACTGCTTTTACTATACTTTTGTGCCTATCAGAAACAATGACAACATCATTACGATCCCCAATAATTTTTTTAACTGGTTCAAAAACTACTGCCACTAACAGTCATTCTCAGAATCAACAACACAAAACGCTAAGGGAAATATTTGATCATTGGCATCTGGGGCGCAAGCAGTTAAAAGCGTGCCACCATACTTGTTCTTCAAACTAGTACCATCAACAGATATAACCGGACGACAATGTTCCCATCCAGAAATACAAGCAGACAATGGCATGAAGAAAAATATAAAACGGTCATGATCATCAATCTTATAATCTGTAATAGAACCTAAAAAGATATAATGTAAACAATAATTCAGAAAATATGATAAACCGAAAATGTATGAAACCACTCATTAAATATAAACAATGTACCCTGGATTATATCAAATGCTATCGTTAAAAATGATATTTCAACATATATGATAAGTCATATAATATTTAACACCAATCATGAAATATAAACAATGTACCTCGTTTTCTATCAGATCTATGGAATCAAAATGATTTCGGTGAAAACAACGTTATAGAATATATGATAAGCCATACTACATATAGAATAAAATATGAAATATAAACAATCAGCCTGGGTTTCTAGGAGATAGATGGAATGCAAATGCTGTGGTAATAAACAATTTTACAGCATACATGATAAACTATAAAATATATACAATCCACTAGGGGTTATAAACAATATACCTGGGTTCCTAGCACATAATTGGAATGCAAAAGTTGGAATCATCTTATAAGAATCCTCAGGAGAACCTCTAATTTCATCTACAGCAGCTTCTCGGGCACACCAAGCTTTTTGGTAACTTATCGTTAATTTGTGCTCATTCCGAATAAAATTCACCATATCTTTAGGACAAATCAGTTGACTACCATCAATGATAATCTTCTTCTTAATGCATTCTTTAATAACCGAAAATGAAGCTTGCCTATGACTAGAAAACACAACGTCCAAAGAGCATTCATGCTCATGATCAAACCTTATTATAATCCAAGTACAATTCCCATCATCGCCAATCGAACGAGCGCGGAGATACCATTTACATCCATCAATAATACAACTTAAGACCAATACTTGCTCGTTTGATTTAAGAGTCTGAAATTGGAAGTTATCTCTAATCGCAATTGCTCGCATGACATTCAACAACACATCTTTACTTGGAAACATGTCATTCATCTTTACTTGGAAATGAGGTGTTATCTTCGCCAAATCAATAGATTCATAATATTGACCTTAATCAATATTGCTCATTGTTTCATTGCGAGATATATTGTCCAAGAATGACGATAGGTTATTTGAAAAAACAATTATCAAGGAGCAAAATTTTTCAACACCACTAGAAATTAAGCGAAACAACCATCGAACATCCCTATCTTCAGAAACTTTCAAATCCTTCTTTATAAAATCATTTGATCCAATAGAAACAAAAATTTTAATGTTTCCTAGACTACCTACAGTGCCTATCTTATCTACAATTGATTGTTGAAACTCATCAAACGACATTTCATCATGAAAACCTATTTCAGCTATTTTGTAATTGACGAAATTATCCCTCTCGTTGAAATGACCATCATATAAAATAGGAATAGAAACATTACCTACAAAACAGAAATAACATCATATACATTAGTATATATGACATATACCTCTGTATACATACAAAGGGTATTTCAAACATAAATAAATAGAAAAAGGGGATTGATGCCACTAACCCATCCCAATGGCCACGAAGAAGAAGAAATATTCTAACAATCTGCATAAAATATATATATATATATATATATATATATATATATATATATATATATATATAATCAAACATAAACGTTTTATAATAAATAAAACTGGAAAAAAAATAAAACGTGTAACTGTTGTTAAAAAAATAACAAAATTAATATAACAATAAAAAATGAATTTCTAGGAAAAAAAGTGGGAGATGAAAATAACAAAAAAGAAAACTAAAAAGAAAAAATGTAAGGAAAAAAAAACTTTGTCACTGTTTTAAAACAAAAGAAAACAAGGAACAAAAAATAATGAAACGAAAATCTCCGAAAAAAACGTGGGAAACGTCAATAATAAACAAAACTGTAAATAAAAAACAAAAAAAAAAAGAAAAAGAAAAAGCGAACAGAAAAACGATAAAACGAAAAAATTAAAAAATTAAAAAAATACTGTAAACGAATTTCAAATAAAATAACAAGAATAATGTGGGAGATGAATATGATAATATAAACAAAAAAAGCATACCTTTCGTTTGGGACAAAATATAGATAACACCAAAAGAGGAAGATGAAGATGAGAATGAAGGATAAGCCAAAATTTAAAATATAATTTTACATTGAAAAAACTAATAAAAATGGAATAGAATATGAAACAACACACAATCATTAACCCTACCTACAACACATTCTCCAAACATTGAGAATATCAAAGAACCCTTAAAAAAGGAGGCTCATTAATGATTAGCTTATTTTTATTTAAAAATAATACTTAAAAAATGGGTTAATCATTGAAAAAGAAATATTAAAAAAAATAAAACAAAAAACGTGAATTGAGGGCAAATGGGGCAAAAAAAACACAAAAAGCCTTTATTGTAAAATTTTAAACTTTAAGACATTTTTGAAAAATATAGCAAAAAGATAGCCTTTCATGTAAAAATCTCTTCCTCCAAATTATACTCAACTTCTAAATTCCCCAAATTTAATTCAATTTCACAAATTGAATTAAAATTTGAATTAAATCCAAACTTCTAAATAATTTAACCAACCTACCTTAAATCCCAAATTAAATTCGACTCTTGAAACTATTTTCACTGACAAATAAATCGAATTATCTTAACCCAATAATTCATTTTTTTCCCCAAAAATATAGATTATCACCCAAATCATTCAAGATAATTAAATAAAATTATGTGAAAATTCAAGAAATTACAAAGTTTGTCTATTTTTTTTTTTTTTTTTTTTTAGTTTTTGCAGGATGTTAAAGCAATGATTTTGAAGCAAAACTAAAAAATTAATCTTAGTTCGTCTGATGGTTACAAATTGAATGAAGGTTGGAAGGACCGATATTCCTTCCAAAATAGATAGAATCTAAGACAGTGTTGTTATTTGACATCTCATGACTACAAGGTTGCTTTACAAGGGGGACCATCCAAGAGAAGTGCTAAGAGATTGACATCATTTTCTTCTACATGATTTTAAAGCTGCTTTACAAGGTTTTGAATTGGATTCGAGGACAAATCTTTCAAAAGGAGGAGATGGTGATATGAACCGTCTAAGACATCAAATTATTACTTATATTTTATTTAATAATTTCGATGTAATTTTACTACTTTCCAAATTTATCCTTCTTATGTGACATTTTAAGTATGATTATTTTAGACATTTTATTATGAATTATGATGTGCAATTAGGGTTTTCTTTGGAAGGCTATTAAAGTCTTGCCTTTAAGTTGTTTTGATAAATTTTGACAATGAATCAAATTTGCCTTTGAGCTTCTTTCAAGATTAGTCAAGAGAGCTTCTTGAATTTTGCAAATTCATGTGTTGAGTTACATACTAAGAACATTCAAGTGGGATTTATCGCCCTATTTGTGGAGTGTTCGAATCTTGGGCTAAAGAACCCGTTCTTTGTCTCAAGATATTTGATCTTAATGCAATCCATATCTAACTCAATCCTTAGTGTTGAGATCGAGTTGATTTGGGAGTTCTAGTGATTGAGAATTAGGGGTTCTCATTCCAAAAAGGTTTCTAATTCCAATTTATTAGGGTTTTCATATCACTACCCAACGTGAAATATCATACATACATTAATTAAAGAAAAAGAAAAAGAAAAAATGAAAAGGAACCAAGCTTTAATTTAATTAGCTTATAATTTGTCATAAAGAATCAATTATATTTGAGCATAAGAGTTTTTTTTTTCTTTCTTCTTTCTTCAAAATGAGTTTAATTTAATTGTAATTGACATTATAGTTGACATGATTTCTTCTCAAGACAGTTTACTAGTTTATTTTATATATTTTTTTTCCTTCAATAATGCATGCCTTGGATTTATGAGTAGTTTTTCTTTAAAAGAATAATATATATTTTTTTTAATTTGGTATTCTTTTCTATATTATTGATAGATTATTTTCTTCAAAATCATTATAATAAAATTTATATGGTCTAACATTTTTAATATTCTTTTTTATATATATAAAAATTATTGAAAAAGAGTTTTTTTTTTTTGTTAGCTGCTTAAGAAAATATTCCTCAATCATATAACCAATAATGTAAATAAATATTTAGGTTTAAATTCTATTTTAGTCCCTAAACTTTGAATCTTGTTCTATTTTGGTTCCTAAACTTTCATAAACGTTCGTTTTAGTCCCTAAATTTTTAAGAAGTGTTTATTTTTGTCTCTACTATTAAACTTAGGTTAACTCTTCAACATAAATACGAGGGAGCTTATTATTTTGGATGACTAGACTCTAGATGTATTGAGTAAGATGAAGATGAAGTAAAATGACAATAACCAACATGCCAAAATATTGAATGACCAAAATTTTGAACTAAAAATGTCTTTTAAATTCTCTCAATTTGCCACCTTGTTGAAACTCCAAACTCTAAATTTTTTAGAGTAGCTAATTTATTTGGTAGCCTAGTCACCATTTTGTTAAAGATTTAACAAAATCTTAATATAGCAGGGTCCAAAATAAGCATTTTTCAAAAGTTCAAGAACTTAAACGAACATTTTTAAAAGTTTAGGAACCAAAATAGAATATTACTTAAAGTTCAAGGACAAAAATAAAATTTAAACCAAATATTTATTATCAATATAGATATAGATTGTTTATAATATTTATACACTTTCTTAAAAAAAAAAATATTTATATATCACTAATATTCAAGCTCACACCCATATTTATTAGAGTAATACCTTAGTGCATCCCAAAATGCACCTATCTTTATGCATCTCCTTTCATCACTCACACCAAAAAAGAATTAAAATATTTCAAAAAATAAATAAAAAGAAGGGAAATTACTATAAACAGAAAAAATATCAAATTATTTACAAATATAGAAAAATTTCATTGTCTATCAGTGATAGACCGCGATAGAATTCTATAGCTTTCTATCGCTCAAGCAAATAAGATTGTAAAATTTTCTATATTTGTAAATAGTTTGGCTCATTTTTCTATATTTGAAAACAGTACTAAAAAGAATTTGTCACATATCAGATTATGATTGGACAATTTAGTTGGATGCACAAAGATGGGTGATATCTTAGGTGTGCCTAAGTATTTTTCTATTTAATATGACATTTAAAAAAAGTTATTTATTTATTTATTATTTTTATTATTACAAAAGCACACAACTTGGATTTCATATTTATACAAATAAAAGAAAAAATAACTCTACTTACTCTCTTTTACGTATTTACTTTCTAAGGTTAAAAAAATAAAGCACTCTACAAAATAAGTAATTAAAAGTCCCTCCATTTTTCTGTGAGGCTAATTTTTTAAAATGGATCGATAATAACCATTTTGTAAACTACAATTTCAAAAAAAAAAAAAAAAAAAAAAAAAAAAAAAAAAAAAAAAAAAAAAAAAAAAAAAAAAAAAAAAAAAAAAAAAACTGTGCATCTTAAAATGGAATGCACAAAGATAAGTGCCTCTTAAATAGCATCCAAGTATTGCATCCAAATTTCGTCAAGTTTTAATATTGATGTGCTCCATATCATTTAAAAAGAAAGAATATTTAGGTGCATTTTAGACTATATCAATGTGCATCCCATTCAATTATTCAAACAAGCCGCTTTACTCGGTAACTTCTTCTGGCAATACCATCGCTGTAGATGTGGATGAGGAAGACAACAATGGACCACGAAATTGTTGCACCACCAACACTGAAGCTGCCATTGAGAGCTCCGATGATATCAACAAGTTGCCAATAGGACCCAATTCCGGGCATTCACCACCTTTAAAATGAAGACTTTCCACTACTTGACCTTCAGGGGCTTGACCCACCAATATCAAATTGCATCTACTGAATTCCCTTATTACTTCAATTATGTCATTGCATTTATTCACTCTCCTTTCTTCATATCTAATTGATTCGTCCTCTGTTTTCTTCACATTCAACTCCATCAACACTTTCTGATCTATGATGGTCGAAAGATTGCTTTCGTCTTTATTTATGTCAATTATTGTTGATTCTGTAGTCATGTCAGGAGTGGAAAGGATACGAATGACGTTTAGGGTTATTCCTGGATGTTCAACCATTCTTCGACCGTAGGCTAAAGCTTCACGATCGTCACGACCGCCGAAGAAGAAGACGGTTATAATGGAAGAAACGTTGCTAGCACAAATGTGTGAACCACCTCCAAGACCTCGGTCGACTAAGATCCCAACGGAGCATGGTGGTTGTTCGAGAACTTTTTGATTGACCCATTGAAAATCAGTTCGTGTTGTCTCCAAAGATCCATCAAACCTGCATGCCCATATTTTACCAATCGTGTCAACAACCTTGTAAACATAATGGTGCTACATTAAGCAAGAATGAGGAAATTAAACTACGGTTTTAGTTTTGTTTTGGTTTTTAAAGTTCTTGTTAATAATCGTAATTTCATTATATGTTTTTTTTTTTTGCACAAACTCATGTGAATTCTTAATGATTTTTGTTTTCCTAAAAAAAATTAAGACTCTGTTTTTAAGAAAAAAAATTAAAAAAAATTAAAAAAAAAAGTTATAATCATACAAGACCTAAATACTTTAAACGTGTTTATATGTCTTTTTGGTTTTTTAATTTTTAAATTTCTAAACATGTTTATATTTATACTCCATCTTTTCAAAGAGTATATCTAAACTCCTTGTAACTTTGAAGAAGAAACAATAATAATTTTAAGGCTTGTTTGGTAATTATTTGTTTTTTATTTTTTAGTTTGAGTTGTTTTCAAATATAAAAAATTGAGGCGAACTATTTACAAATATAAAAAAATTGTGCTATCTATCAGCGATAAAATTCTATCGTTTGAGTGATAGACAACAATAGAAGTCTATCGCTCAAGCAATAGAATTCTATAGCGATCTATCGCTAATAGACAATGAAAGTTTTCTATATTTGTAAATAGTTTGATATTTTTCCGTTTATAGTAATTTTCTTTTTAGTTTTTTAAAATTAAGTTTATAAACACTCCTTCACCTTTAAATTTCTTATTTTTTATCTACCTTTTACTATTGTTTTAAAAAACAAAGTGAAAATTTAGAAAAAAAAAAGTTTAAAAAACTTTTTTTCTTCTAAAATTTAATTAAGAATAAGACTCTTGTACTTAATAAAATGTAAACCATTTAAAAAAAAAAAATAGGAAGAAATAAGCTTAGTTTTTAACCTTGCTCATCCTAACTGTCATTTCCATTTAACTCTTTAATTATAAGGGAAATTTTTAAAAATAGAAAAATAAAGAAAAGTATTTACACAAAATAGTAAAATTTTTAGATAGTTGTGATAGACGCTAATAGAATTGAAGTCTATCAAGGTCTATCAGTGATAGAAATGATAAAAGTTTATCATTGATAGATGCTGTTAGAAGTCTATCAATGTCTATCAATATTCTTTTTTTGCTATTTTCTGTAAATAGTTTGACATTTTTTTTATTTGTGAAAATTTTCCTAATTACAAGGGTAAAAAAATATAAAAAAAGTTAAAAATTATCGCGTGATAAGTGATAACTTATGATTATATACCCACTCTCATAAAATAGACTAAAAAAGAAAAAAGAAAAAAAGCAACAAAAATTAAAAAACCAAAACAAAATTAAAAGCAAGAAAAAGAAAATTGTATAGAAACCTTTGGTGTTTGTGGAATGGGAGGATGATAATGGCGGCACGTTTTCTGTCAGCACTGTTACAGACATCTTCATGCATATCTGAGAAGGCAGAAATGGCCGTCATTGGACGTATTGACACTCGACTAAGCTGCTCAAAAGCTTCAAAAGCCACTACAATTTGATCTGAATCTGACTTCCCTCCTTTATTCCAAAACGGCAATCCATTCTTTCTAGCTCGATGAACCATTACAATCGCCGACGACCTCTCCGTCAGCTCCATCAAATGCATCGCATACACACAAACCCGCCGTCCACGAGCTTCTCTCCCACGAGAAACCTCTATCAGATTCAAAATCGAAGGAATGTTATTAACAGAGTGAAAGCAAGCCAAAATCCTCAGCTCTGAATTGCCCTCTTCTCGCTCGATTGTTCTGTATGTGTATTCTGATTTGCTTTTTCTTTTTGCTGGTTTGTAAACCGCCATTACAATTGGGGTTGTGATGAACGTTGTGATTATAGCCATTAGAACTAAAATTGCGAAGGTTTGGTCATTTAAAACTTTTCTGTCTTTTCCGATGTTTAAGACGATTAATTCCACTAGTCCTTTGGTGTTCATTAAGAATCCCAAAGCAATTGATTCTTGGAGTGGCATCTTGCAAAAGAGTGCTACAGAAATTGTGCCGATAATTTTACCAAAACAAGCGGTGATTACCACAAGAACGAGGAGACCCCATGATTGGGCTCCTTTGATTGTGGCGATGTTTGTTTTTAATCCGCTTGATACAAAATAGAGAGGGAGGAATAGACCTGATACAAGATCTTCCACTTTCTCGACTAGAGCTCCGGCGAGTGGGCCGTCTTTTGGGACGAAGACGCCGACAACGAAAGCGCCGAAAAGGGCGTGGATTCCGATTAAGTCGGTGATGAATCCAGCGGCCAAGACAGTGGATAAAATGGCGCAAATGTAGAGTTCGCTTACTGGCTCGCCATCGGAGCAGCGGCGGGAAATCCAATGGAAGATGGGCGGGAGGGTAAAGAAACAAAACAGGACAAAAGCAGAGCCGCAGAGGAAAACCCAGAGGGAGACGAGAGGGGAGCGGCCGGTGCCGGAAAGGGCGATGGCAAGGGCGAGGAGGATCCAAGCGGCGATGTCGTTGACGGCGGCGGCGGACATGGCCATGCGGCCAACGTTGGTGGTTAAGAGCTTGAGTTCGGCGAGAATGCGGGCAAGGACAGGGAAAGCGGTAATGGAGAGAGCTACGCCCATGAAAACGAGAAAAGGAGGGCCATGGACGCCTTTGGAGATAGTGGAACGGAGGACATAGGAGGTTCCAATGCCGAGGATGAAAGGGAGGGTGATTCCGGCCACGGCTATGGCCATTGCACCCTTTCCGGTACGGCGGAGGGATTTGAGATCTAACTCCAACCCCACCAAAAATAGGAAGAACAGAAGACCCAAATTCGCCAATGTGTCCAAAACCGGTAGGCTTCTCGCCGGAAACACTCTGTGAAGAAATTCTTGGCTCCGCCCCACTGCCGACGGTCCCAACAATATTCCTCCCTGTAAACCATTAACACAATTCAAACCCAATAATAATAAGAAAAAAATTTGCCAAATTCTCCCATAATAATTTATCACTTGTGAATGAATTTTTTTAAAAAAATAATGTTATTTTAATAAATAATCACAAAAATATGGTAGGGGTAAAAGTCTTTTAAAAAATACGTGAGAAAATCGTGGATGAGGTCAACGATTTCATAAAATTAGCCCACGTGAGATGCAAATCGTGGATCGGGTCCACAATTTTGCTCAAGTGTCTTAGTCAACCCTGCCACAATTGTACTCATTTTGCTCACATGTGTCTTAGTCAACTTGGCTAGGTAAATCGTGGCCCGATCTACGATTTTGATGACAGGTGGAAATCGTGGACCCCATCAACGATTTTGCTATCCCACTCTTATCAATATTTTCAACTCAAACCTATTTTTGTCATTATTTATTAAAATAACATTATTTCTATAAAAAAAATTCCCTCAAAATTGAAATACATTTTACTTTTTTTCTAAATATATATATATATATATATATATATATATATATATATATATATATTTGGATGATAGTAGAATGCCAAGAAGATATACACTACCTAAGTATTACTCATATGCAAGTCTAATCCAAGATGTACTCATTTTTATGCATCTTTTTTCATCAATCATATTAAAAAATAATTAAAACATTTCAACAAAGAAATAAGAAAATTTGATACATGACAAATTATGATTGCACAATTTAATGAAATATACAAAAATAGATACAACCTGAGATGTACTGAAGTATTTTTTTTAAACATGTAAAAATAAAATTTTAAAAATTGAATTGAATTTTTTTTGCCACCAACATATTTTTATTTGGGTGTAGCTTGAAATACACAAAAATAGATGCAAGTTGTACCTAAGTTTTTTTTCTTACTCTAATTAGATTACAACTTTCGAATTTTGTATATATATATATATTTATTTTGTGAAGAAATTTAGTATAAATACTCTTAAAATATGAAAATAGAAAAATACTTGGGCCTTAGGTTGCCTTCCTTTTTTTTCACCCGCTTAAATATACAATCAATGTTTGCCATGAGATAAATTATTTTTTAAAATGTTTATTTTTATTTATTTTTTATTTTTTTGCTATAGAATTAAACAGAATGCATGAAAATGGTTCCCTCATGTATTACTAAAAATAATATAGCAATTAGTCACAAATATATATATAGGATTGAATTCTTAATTTAAAGACTTTTATAAATTATTTAATTTAAAAAAAAAGTTATCTGGTAATACCGATGCTTTATGGCTATATTTCCCAACATATCCATCAAATTAAAACTTTAATATACATCAATATTTTAATCCTCAATCACACTCTCTGATTTGGCTATAAAGCTAGGGCCTGGAAAAAATGGTTACACAACTAGAAATTTTAACTTTTCATACATACCCTTTGATTCGATTTCTTTGTTGGTATTTATTTATTTATTTATTTATTTATTTAATTTCATGACTAATACCAATTTATCTATACCCAATGGGAATGGATATAAGTCAAGGAATATATAATATCAGCAAGTAATAAAAATAAAAAATTCAACCATGATAGATAAACATATTAACTATGTGAAAACATTAATAAATTAGTAGATAGTTTTGCCAACAAAAATGAATCTATACTAAATATGTGGCTACGTCTATCATACTTCAATTTTCATTAAATTTGACTCAACTTTGATATTTTTTTTTCTTAATACAATGACATGTTATATTTCATATCTTTAAAATGTAAATAGTAATAACTTGAATAAAAATGGTGCCAATCAAAACATTGGCTTGAAAAAATAAAATAGTATATTAAATTAGTAGAAAAGAAGTATTTAAAAAGTGTGCTAGAAAAGAAGTATTTAAAAAGTGTGCTGACTTATAAAATAAAATAGTATATTATTTATTGACGCATTAAATGTTAAATGGAATGGATATGTACTACTAAGTACTAATTATTATTTTTTATCTAGATTGTGGGTAAAAGAAGAAGAATTAAAAGCTAAAGTAGAGACTTAAGAGGGTGATTTTTAGTGAGTGAGAAAAAAAACAACTGAAACGAGCATAATTCAACCGAAATATTGTATGTGGTAGATATTTATGGTTAGAATTTTCTATCCTATTATACTAAAAAGAAGACACGAAAAGAAAGATACTTACAACAATCTCAGCGATGACTCGAGGTTGTCTTAATGGTCGGAGAAGGAAACCAAGAAGACGAGTAAGAACAACCACTAAACATATTTGAAGAATGGCTAAAGGGAGAGCGAAATCAAGCGGGTTGTCGCCTTGAAACACGCCGTTGGACGTCGCTTTCATCGCCGCTGGACAGCTACCCGCCGCCGTGGTATTCCCCGCCATTTCTGGCCAACCAAAAACCAACAACCACCATTCAAGTTCAGATAATAATTAAAAAAAAAAAAACATGATTGAGATTCCTTGGTGGGAAAAAAAATATTCTTTTTTCCAAAAGCTGCGGAACGTCTGTGATGTTGGTAATATAAAATATAAAATATTGATGACTCAATTCATTTTCTATAAGTTAATTATTAAATACATAATAATTTAGGAAATTTTTAAAAATAGAAATATAAGAGAAACTATTTACACAAAATAACAAAATTTTTAGATAGTTGTGATAGACGCTGATAGAAGTCTATTAGGGTCTATAAGTGATAGAAATGATAAAAGTCTATCACTGATGCTGTTAATCAATGTTTTTTTTTTGCTATTTTCTGTAAATAGTTTGACTTTTTTTTTTATCTTTAAAAATTTCCCTAATAATTTTTCATTTTTACAACTTAGAGTATATTTAGAATACATTTTCAAGTGTTTAATTTAAAAAAGAAGTTATTTTAGAAAAACATAGAATGTTTACTCAAAATAGATTTTGAAGTATATTTTAAACAGTTTTTTTTTTATCAAAATAGTTTAAATAAAAATGAAATTTTTGAAAAATATTTTTTTCTCAAGTCAATCCAAACGGACTCATAGTTGACGGTTGATTTAAAAAAGTAAGATGAGGATAGAGAGAATACTTTGGTAAGAAAAACTAAGAAAGAACATTTATACCTTTGTGTAATTTTTTAGTTAAACAGGCTAGAAAAGCTTATTTGTTACAAAAGTGAAACTTTAAATAGATGATTTCATAAATAAATAATAAAAATATTACTGTATAGTGTTAACTAAAACTATCTCTTCAAAGGATGATTTAAATGCTATTAAATAATGTTAGTCAACAAAATATATTTATATTTATATACCAAAGTTAAACCTATAATATATCAAATTCATTAAATAAAGTGTGAATAGAAAAATAATCACCTGAATTTTAATGGACAAAAGTTCTTGATTGGAAAAATATGTAATTTGTATCTCCAAAAGCAAAATTTGTTGAAGAAAAAAAGAAGAAGAAATGGGATATTAGATGGGATGAAGAATTTTGGCACTACCACATCCCCCTTTTATATCCAACCCACACCTTCATGTGCATGTCTTTGTTGGAACTAGGGTTCTTTTGGTAATTTGGAAATACAAATTTTTTTATATTGATAGCTACTTCTTCTTATAAATATTTTGACATCTTATCCATTACAATTATGAACTTATATTATAATAGGAATAAGATAACTTATGAATCTAAACTACTATATCTAACACTTCAACTCTATGATTTAAATTTTGGATTTTGGCATCTAATATATAATTCTCATATTCTCTTGCATCTCCTGCAACCTGATAATGTCATCTTTACTTGTATTAACTGCTTTTAAGAGCGGAGACTATCTCCATAATTCAACACAGGTCATTTGATTAATATATTTTTTCCTTACTCAAATACTTCGTAGAAAAATTCTCAAGAGGTCACACAAAATATATATTTTGTTCTAATGACTTCGACAATCCCTTTAATTTATTATTACACGTAAATAAGTTATTCTTTCATTTGAAAATTGTGTAGTGCACTAATTTATATAAACATCTAATTGATTATTCCTGAAAAACAATAGTGTTATGCTAATATATTCAAATCTTTTGTTAATATTTATCTACAAAGGCAAGAATGGAAAGCCATGTTATTTGGAAAATAAGAAAAGTTATTCTAAAACAAAACTCTATAACATAGAAAGTTATTTAATAAGTTTTGTCACACTGTGATTATCTCTTAATAATTATCTAGACGTTGATTAAAAAATTTGCATGCCTCATATAATAATTGTAGGATAGGTACAAATTCAATTACTTTTGTAATTTCTCTCTCATATATAAAAAAATATTAATCCTATAGTAGTGGCAGTTTTAAAAATATTATAAAGATTATTAAATATTTAACTAAAAATTTCAAATTTTTTTAGTCAATAAAAAAAATCATCATAAATAAAGTACAATTTTTTTTAGTAAGGGATCATGGGTTCAGCCCATGGTGGCCACCTACAATTTAATATTCTACAGATTTTTTTGACACTCAAATGTTGTAGGGTCAGGCGGGTTGTATCGTAAATTAGTCAAGATGTGCGTAAACTGGCCTAGACACTTACGGATATAAAAAAAAAATTAGAAAATTCACTATCCATTTTCCTGAGATCGTTATATGTCTTACGATTATTGATGAGAATATTCTAAACTTTGAGTGGCTGAATTTAATTCCATGAAGATGAATATTAAAGAAAAAAGATGTCAATTCATTTTAAAAGATAATAGTGGGAATTCCTTGGCACGACTTTTACAAATTGAAATTTATTTATGGCCTTTAATTTGTTGCATGATTGAAAATAAATTTTACATTCATTTGCCTAAAAAATTAGTACACTAATTTTAAAATCAAGTGGATGATGGCTCTCTCCACATCATATCTGAATAAGCTATTAAAATTTTTTTTGACTAAATCAAAAAGAAAAGTTATATTTTAAGTAGTCAACTAAATTCGCTAATGAAATGCATCAATTTGCTAAAGGTTGGAATGTTTAACAAGTTATTGTAACTATTTTTCAAAGAAAAAAAAGTTATTTGAACTAAAAAAAAAGGTTAAAAGTGTTGTAATTAAATTTCTTATAGATCCATTATTTGGAATAAAATACACCTGGTTTGAGAGTTGTGTTAAATTAGTTGTTATATTTCAAAATTTAATAATTAAGTCTAAAAATGTTCAATTTTGGTCTCTCTTTAGTAGAATCTGACTTGGAAAATTTTAAAATAAAATAATAATAATAGTAATTAAAATATTAAAATATTATTATTATTGAAAATATTTTTTTTTTTAAAAAAAACTCTCCCTTGTTCTCCTTCCTCCTTTAAGTTATTAAGATATATGTTTTGGACGTAGTGGAAAAATTTTAAAATTTCCTTTTTGTCTTTGCGAAAAATTAAAAAAAAAAAAAAAAAAAAAAACAAAAAAAAAAAACCCTTTTGATATGAACTAAGAGAGAGGATTATATAAGTTTATGATAATCACTTTTTGTCTTCTGTTTTCAACAAAATGATAATAATATAAGAATATAAGAAACACAGACACATTCGATAATTTTATTTATTTATTTATTTATTTTTAAAGAACATTTGATAATGTTCCTTTTCTTTTTCCCTAAAAAAAAATATAGCGAGAGATTCTTTTTATTTTTAATCCATTATACAATAAAGGGTCAAACACCAATTATAATTTTATTTTCAATAAAAAAAATATAGATAAGTTATATACTTGTATTGTTTTTCTATGCTGAAAAATAAAATAGTTGCCCAACATTAGCTTTCTATTTTAAAAAACAAAGGACCGAAAAATTGAAATCTTAAGCTCCGATTAATTTTTTTTTTTTTTTTTTTTTTTGGGTTCTATGTTTTTAAAATTGTACTTTTTCGTTCTAATTTCTTTGTCATGAAAATTCTAGCCAAATTTTAAATTCCAAAAATTGATTTTTAAAAATCTAATTTAATTTTAAAACTTCTATTGGATTTTGAGATTATGGAAATAAAATCATTTATAAGCTTAGTTTTTAAAGTTAAAAATAAAGAAATCAAATAGTTATCAATATCTAAAATAGTACTAGAACTTATTTTGGACCTAGAAAATTTTAATTATTATATTTTTTTTTTTGAAGAATTGAAATTTTTAATTAGTTATTCTTTACCTAACATGTATGGGCATTTAGATTTACAATATGTTTTGAAAATTTTTCTTTTTTTGTTTAGTTTTATGAAGTTGTGATTCTCATTAAATTTTCTACTTTGGAAAATAATGTTTTTATATATAAACGTTATCTCTTTGTTGTTTAGTTGAAACCTAATTAAATGAGTTTCAATGTTTTGGATTGACTTTCAAATTTTGACCAATTGAATTTGTTCAAAGATTATTATTCTATAATTTTCGGGGCATCTTCGGATTTAATTTTAATTTATATAGTTTTAATATAATTTTAGGGTGGAGGATAGAGTAGTTGGATGGGAGAAAAATAAGGTATAAAAGTGAAATTAAAGAGAGAGAAAGGAGATTAGGACGAAAGAGCTATAATAACTATAATAATGGTTAAAATACCATTTTTTATTGCAACTTGGCTTCATTTCATTTTAGTTTTCTAATTTCAATTATTAATTGTTAGTCACACTAAATCATAAATTTAGTCCATGTATTTTAAATAAACTTAAATTTAATCTTTCAAAATTCATTTTATTAAAAGTAATAATAATACTTTTCAGTAAGGAAATAATGTTGAGTTAATATATTTTAGAGACTTTTTTAAGAAAAAAATTACAATAAAATAATTTTAAGATTCATTGAAAGTACAAGAACTAAAATTAAACACTAAAACTGTATGGACTAATATGAAGTGAAACTTAAAGTATAAGGAACAAAACACTAAAACTGTATGGACCAATATGAAGTGAAACTTAAAATATAAGTAACAAAATAGTATCTTAACCAAAAATTAATATATTTTTTCTTTTAAAAAATGACTTCAATAATCAATTGAATTTTGTTTGAAATTTTTCTTCAATGTCTTAGTGTTATATATATTGTGTGGAAATGATGCATGGGATGATTTGTTCATCAATATGAGGATGCACACATCTCTCTCCTTCAATTACAAAAGAAAAAAAATTAATTTTTTTTTTTTAAATGAAAATTAAAAGTTTGGTCTCATAACAACTTGTGATTGGACACTTAATAGACAACATAAGGAAGAGAGCAAATTGAAATGCACTCAACTATTTTTCTATTAAATATCATAATAAGTTGAGTGTTGTTAATTAAAATATATAACTTCAATTTTAATTAGGGTTCTTTTTGTTCCATGTATATTGTTTCCAAAATTTGCATCAAAACTTATTTAGAGCTCGTATATGTTTGTATGTATGTATTTGGGGGAGGGGGGCATAGATGCATTTGACCATCTTAAAGATAACTTTTAACGTTAACATCATCTAGAGGTCGGTTGCTTTGTGGAAATCCAAGATTCTTCTAAGATGAGCAATTTAGATTATTCTCATTTATTTAGCGGTAGTATAATATGCCTAAGCATCTTTCCTAGGATGCCCTTATGGGTGGCATCTCAAGAGTTTTGGATACCCTTCTAAAATATGTGTTTTCGAGATTTTCATGTTAAAGGCATCTTCTTTGAAAAAGCGATAGGATGACTCGTCACTCGATATACGGATGTTAAACGGAAAGTACTGACAAGTATTATAACAACAAAAATACTAATAACAAGTAAAGACACACAGAAGTTGGTAACCCAGTTTGGCAATAATCTACACCTACATCTGGAGGATAGTGGGCCCAGGAAGAATAATCCACTAATGTTAATGATTCAAGCAATTACAACGTATTACTTATCTGTAATACAACAACGACTACAATGACTCACGTAGAACTTAACTCCCGAGTCACCTAGGCTCCCCATAGATGTGAGACTCCCTCTCAATTGTACTTAGACTCTCCCTAAGCATGATAATATTATTGATGAATACTTCAGCTTCTGACAATGTGTGAGACTCCTCTCAGCTTGATTATCTTTCTCGTGACTCAGTGAACTCCCTTCGCATAAGAACTTAGGTACTCCTAAGTCTTGAGAACTCCCTTCTCAATTTGTAACACCTTAGGCTCCCTCTTTAAGCTTGAGAAATCCTTCTCGATGAATGAAGTCTTAGGCTTCCCCTAAAACATAAATAATCTTCACGTTCTTGAACGATTCAAACAACGGATACACACAACGGAATAAAGTGAGCAAAGCTCAAATCACTATGTTACACAAATCGGCCACCCAGAACATAAACTCTTTCTTACCAAGAACAAGAATGGTCAGACCCTAGAATAACAATTCTTCACAATATTCAATAATTACGGTCTCACAGAGTAGATAGTTCAGCTAGCAAAGAACGGCCTCACAGCAAAAACCACACAAGTTCTTTTAATGTTCTGAATGAAAACGACCACACTAGCTTGGCCACAAACACACCAATAAATAATTCCTTTTGAAAAGGAAAACATCTTTATAATAAATCACGCAGCTCATAAAAAAGAAAAGTATCCAACAAAATCAATTATGTATAATATTTCCAGATAGGGAAAATATAATCTGTAGAATGACACTCGTTACAGCAACAACAAAGATAACTTTTATGACAGCTGGCGAACGGTCAGAAAAACACAACTTGCTAGTCGTAAACAAATATATAACCAATCACAAAGCTCCAACATTCTTCTTACTTTTTTGCTATTCCTTTATATTCACAAGGGTATCCTAGGATGTTCGAACATCTTTAAAATTCTAGGCATATTATAACTCTATGAAATTATTGCTAAATCAATATATTCATTTAATAATTAAACAAATTTATGCAATTAGTTATATATATATTTCCATTTACATATAGAGTAAATCTATTTAAATTGTATAAAATATAGCTGAATTTATGTTCAGATGAAATATATGAAGTGAACATTTTTATTTATTTTACTTTTTCAATAGTGATCATCTAATATTAAAAAAAAAAAAATTATATCATTTCTTGCAAAATTTATTTATTTTGATAATGGATCACTAAAATAATACTATCAACCACATAATTATTTTCTCTTAAAATAAGTTTAAGTATTTCAAATCTAAATCAAAATTAATATTTAACATCATTCTTTTTATTAATTAACTTGTTTTAATACAATCAATATAAATGTAATTCATAACAATAAAATATTCTATTATTAAGACACTCAAATATTACATAAATTTAATTATATTAATTTAATATATAAATTATCTGAAAATAAAATGGTATTGTTGGATTAATTCAAAGATGCTAAAATTGATTATTTAGTGAAAAATCAAAGTTTACAAGTGTAAATTTTGAAACCTAAGAACCAAATTGAAACAAAACTCAAAATTTAAAAGTAAAATGATAATATTTTGAAATTTGGACACACGATTAAAAATATGACATTTTGAAATATTTTTTAGGCCAATTTATTCTATTAACCCACCCTCTTATTCATTGGAAAAGAACCCTAAAGACATCGTAGAGGTTAAGGAAGTACTAAGATTATGTCATTGTCGTCCGAATATGGAAATTAAATATTGACAATTGAGAAGGATTCCTTATAAAGAACCCTTTGACTATGGCTTGTCTTGGCCCCAATATGATCAACTATGCACTGTTTGTTTTTCCCTTCTTTTTTTTTGGTTCAAGTATTTCAAGTGTGCTAATGACGTTGCTCTCACTACTCATGTGTCTTATGTAATGAAATGGACAATGTCCCCCAAATTTAAGGCCATCCATGGATCAAGTTGGAATAATAACAACTATGAAGAAATTATATCCAAAGTGCTTCTCCTTTTGTAAGGTTGGGCGACAAAAATAAATGTATGCTGCAAAAATCAACGATAATTTGTAGAAAATAGGGTCATAATAGTTAGGTGGTGATGGACTATAGTTTTACTAATAATTTTCCTTTTATAAATTTAACTTCTTATTTGAGCAAATGGGTGTGTTTTAATAAAATAAATTCTAATTAGTATTCGGTTAATTGATGGTGATCACAATAAGGAAAACATGTGTTGAAGACTTTTTTTTTTTTTTTTTTTTTTTTGTATTTATTTAATGTATTTCGGTGTAAAAAAAAAGGTCAATTTTGAAATGAATTAAGGCCTCTTTTTAAATATTGAAAAATGAGCAAACTATTTACAAATATAGAAAAGTTTTATTGTCTATCAGCGATAGACCGCAATAGAATTTTATTCGTTGAACACTAAATAGCGATAGAAGTCTATCGCGGTCTATCGCGGATAGACATTAAGTTTTTTTTTTATATATATATTTATAAGTAATTTAATATTTTTTCTGTTTATAATAATTTTTCGTGAATTATTAACCTATTTTGACTTATGTATAAGAATTATGTTACTTTTGTAAAAATGCGATCGTATTTTCCATAAGGCAAAATAGAATGTGGTTGCATTTCTCCCTAAAACAACCAAATTAGAGCACAATTTTCTTGGGGTCATAAAATAAACAATGATATATAATTTTGCTCTAGTCTTCCTCTTTTGACTTTGAAACTGTTTGAAAAAGTTTGTAGCATGAATTTTCAATCTTTCTCAACCACTGAAGTTTATAAGGTGCTCTCAAGCTTTATTTGAATAAAAAAAGTTGAACAAACCCTAGAAAAGTTCACAAAATTTTCACTCAAAGAGTCTAATCAAGAGCGAAAGTTCCTCTGACTCTCGAACACTTCCATTTCCTTTACTTAGTGAGATGATTGGAAGACTCAATTCTCCTTGAAAGAAGTTGAATTAAGCTAGAGAAGGAACTCCTTGAGGGTGGAGATTTTTCTTAGGCAAGAATGCCACTTAGCTCACTAATACGAATAAATGCAACTCCATCTTGAAGTTCTTTGTGGCATGATTAGCACGTCTTTATTCATAACACTCACTATATTTATTCTCTCACTCTTAGTATTCTATATTCATGGTTGATCGTTTAATGAACAACTCTTACATTTCATCTATATCGAGTTAAGTTTTTATAGGATTCAAGTATGTAGGTGCACTAAGGATATTGTATTGTGATAATCTGCGATAGTTTATATGTTTCCTATTTATTGTCATTTTCCTTGTCAAATTGCATGATTAATCTTGTTATTTTGAATTGATCACTTAAATTCGCATGCTAGTTGAGCTCGACTGCTAAGAAGACTTGAGTAATAAACAAATCTTACAAGGAGATATAACGCGACTTAGACCCTAGACATAGAGCGTCATATGACCTTAGCTTTAGACATAAAGAACACTATAATACCAAGGATTGTGATGTTAATTCTCTTTAAATTCTAATTAGCCACACTAAAATTTGTACATTTAATATTTTAGGCTTCAAAAGATGCTTCAAAAAGGTTATTGAGTAGAAGTTGAATCAAGTTATTATGACACATTTAATGCAATAACATTTTGTGTATTACTTTGCTTAGTTATTGAAACTAACTTAAATCTCATGTTTTCCATTGAATTATTCATCTTTTATCCACCAATCAACTAAATCTTCTTTACTTGGTTCCCATGTAGTTACTTTTTAAAACCAATTTCTGAATTAAAACTAAGTTTATCAATAGTCGAAATACTTTCCATTATTTTATATAACTTAATGACCTTTTTTCTTTAGTCAGTTATATAATCAATTTTACAGATACACAAATTGGTCATTAGATATCTATTTTAAATACCAAAACCTAAACATGAGAGGTTTAATAGCTAGGAAAATTTTGTGTGCGATCATACCAGCATTAATGCACCGAATTTCATCAGAACTTCGCAATTAAGCTTGTTTGAGCAAAAGAGTAGTACTAAGTTGGATGACCACTTAATTAGGAAGTTCTCGTGTTGCACCCCTTTAAAAACTATGAAGGTTTTCTTTTCACAAACTATATTACAATTTAATTGTGTATAATGAGGGTCATGTAGTTGGTGATTTGGATGTTGCAAAGTATGGCCAAGTGTTTGGTGTCAATTGAAGGGGTTTTTGTAATTAAAGAAGGTGTTGATACATACACTTAGTAATAGTTGTTAATATTCTTGATGTTGGACCAAGTTCATGGTATCACTATATAATGGATCTTAATAGTAATTATTTGTTGATTAGCTTATACTCTATATGGTTTCTTAACAAGTTAGTAATATGGTATCATCACATTTTCCCACTATACTAAAATTAAAGGACTGCAAAATCAAGATTATTATTATTATTATTGTGATTGGTGTGTTCTAGATCTCTTCCACTATATATGGATTATGTTTAGAAATTTTTATATCTACAAGTGCTAAGTTCCTCAAGGAGGTAGGTGTTATCACAAACATAGTCTTTACCATAATAATTACACTTGCACTTAATTAAGACCATTCTTTTGCAACCACAATCAAACATTTCATATTGTGAAAATATTGACCTATGTACACAAAACACAAAAATTCCCCCCACCAGATTTCCTTCTTAAAAGTGATTTAAAACTAGCCACATAAATATATTAGTGGAGGGAATATGAATATTTCATAATTATTACACCCTTTCTATTTTTCAACTAAGTCAAAGCAACCCTAAACAAAATTACTATTCAACACTCTAAAATAACAGTGATTTAAACTGGCCTCACAATGCTAGCTTTCTCTAGCTTTTTCTTTTTCTTTTCTTTTTCCTTTTTTCTTTCTTAAAATACCCATCACAAATCAATATCGTATAATAAATTAAATAACCCTTAAAATTATGTTATTACTTTTTAATATTCTAATTTATTTTATAGAGGTGTTTTCAAGTATAGCAAAATAACTCAAAATATTTTCAAGTAATAGATATTGATAGACATTAATAGACTACTATCATCTATTGCTATCTATTAAGAGTGGAAACCATTCGATTTGGCGGTCAAAATTGAACCGAACTGAAAATTTTTAAATTTTTAAATGTGAAATTGAACCAAACTTTTGATTTTAAATTCTGTTTAGCTATTTTTGTAAAATATGTATATATATATTTTAAATTAAAAACAGTTCGATTCGGTTAGGCTTTAAATTCGGTTTTGCTCTTTTAGATATATATATTAGTTAAAAACAGTTCGGTTCAGTTTCAAATTCGATTTTCAAAATTGAAACCGAACCGAATCGAATAAATTCGGTCTCAATATTTCTTCAAACCGGATCAAACCGAATTTTTTGGTTTCATCGATTTTCGGTTTCACCGATTTTTTGGTTCAGTTTTAAAAAACGATTCGATTTTTGTAGTTTGAATGGTCACCCCTACTGTCTAGTGACATTTTGCTATATGTGAAAATATTTTTAGCAATTTTTTCATTTAAAATAATTACCCTTCAATTCAATTAAATAACTTTATTATAAATATCTTTTAATTAATGTTTGAGGTAAAAATATTTATTTATTTTTCTTTTAAATGATTAAATAATTAATTAATATAACAATATATTAAATAATAGTGAGGGTAAGTTTATTTGGGCACAAACACTTTTTTTTTTAGTACAACATTTGGGGTTTGAGGGATTTGAGTGGAAGGTCATGTCAATCACCGTTGAGCTAAGCTACTTTCGCCACAAATATTTAACTTGTAGACATTAATTATTATACATATATAAGAACATACATTAATTATTCTAGATCTTTAATTCTCATATAATATGAATGGTAGGAGTACCGACAACTCTAACTGTATCTAAGAATGGTGTGAAATTTATAAAATAAAATAATATATTATTTAATGACATATAAAATGTTGAAAGAAAGAAGTATATATTATAATAGTGGTAGATATTTTCTTATGAAAATTAGAATAGTAGTTTAACCTTCATAAATTCGAAGGGACAAAAAACTAGAGGAAAAATTTAGGAACTTCAATATTTTATATGATTGCAAAATTGATTAATTTAATCAATTATTGCAATTGGTCGGTATGTCTAATAAAATAGATCGTGTGTGACGTGTGTGGTAGCGTTCCAAATAATAACAATAATAATAATAATAATTAAAAATAAATGTTTCAAAAAAATAATTTACAAAATTGTGGAGTATGACATGGCTTCCTAGCGAGAAAAAGAAGAAAAGAAAAAGAAAAAGTCAACTGAATTAATGTTAACTTTAGGACACGTCAAATTCTCTAGCATTCACATATTCCCAAGACCAGCGGATCAGATATTTTTATAATAAAATTCCAAAAGAGAATATTCCAAAAAGATATAATTAAGAAAAAAAAAGTGATTAGTAATTGAAATGGCTGATTTAAGTATAATGTGTTAATAATGCAAATCTCAGTTGTAAAACGAAATTAAAAAAAAAAAAGATAATGCAAATGTCAAATATTGCTCCTACTAGTAATGACTTTAAGTATAAATAATTTATTTTTAAATTTAATTTATCCAACTTGTCAAAACATCGATTGACCCAAAAGTTTAGGTTAATGATTAAAGGTAAATTTTATATTATATCAACACATAACCTCATGTCTATTGCCGCATATTATAACTATGAATCTAACCAATGGACGTTAAAACTGCTTTTTTGAATGACAATCTTGAGGAGACCATCTACATGCAGCAACCTGAGTGATTCATAACTCAAGGTCAAGAGTAAAAGGTTTGCAAGTTTAATCAGTTCATTTATGGACTAAAACAAGCTTCTCGATCTTGGAATTTAAGATTTGATACTGCAAAATCTTATGGCTTTGATCAAAACGTTGATGAGCCTTGTGTTTACAAGAGAATCATCAATAGTTCAATAGTTTTCTGAATGTTATACGTAGACGATATCATACTCATTGGGAATGATGTGGGTCTACTGGCTAACATAAAACAATAGTTGTCGGCCCAATTCCAAATGAAAGATTTGGGAGAAGCACAGTTTGTTCTAGATATTCAGATCTTTAGAGATTGGAAGAACAAAACGTTAGTTTTGTCTCAGACATCTTATATTGACAAGATGTTTGTCAAGCATTTGATGCAAAACTCCAAGTGAGGCTTGCTCCCTTTTAGGCATGGAGTTGCTTTGTATAAGGAACAATGTCCTAAGACACCTCAAGAAATTGAGGAGATGAGATGGATCCCCTATGCATCAGTTGTTGACAGCTTGATGTATGCAATGTTATGTACTAGACCTGACATCTGCTTTTGCAGTGGGGATAGTCAACAGATATTAGTCTAATCCATGATTAGATCACTAGACTATTGTTAAAACAATCCTTAAGTATCTTCGGAGAATGAGGGACTATATGCTTGTGTATGGTGCTAAGAATTTGATCCTTACTGGATACACTAACTTTGATTTTCAAATTGATAGGGATTCTAGGAAATCCACTTTAGGATCAGTGTTCACTTTTAACGGAGGAGCTATAGTGTGGAGAAGCACGAAGCAAGGTTTCATTGCTGACTCTACCATGGAGGTAGAGTATGTAGCGGCTTGTGAAGCTGCCAAGGAGGCTGTATGACTTAGGAAATTCTTGACTGATTTGGAAGTTGTTCCAGACATGTCATTGCCCATCACCCGAACAAGTGGGAGATTGTTGGAGTTAATGTCCTGAATCTCTTGGTCTTGTAGTTTGTAAACTTGTATTGTACAAACAAATTATTTATTTAATAAAATAACAGTTATTTTATTTGACATTTAGTTGCATTAACCCAAAACCAATAAACTAAGATTCGAGGTTATTACTTGTAACTTAAACATGTATGTAGAGACATACAAGTGGATTGTGTTTAAGTAATAACCTAAACAATCTGTAGTAGATTGATAAGGTTGGGTACCTTATCCTAGTGACACTACGGATACGACCCGTTTTGTAGATGTTACAAGTGTTGTAAAGTGCTACAAATGATCTGATCCTAATCATTCATGTGTATACATGTGAACGGGGGTATCCTATACGTTTGTATTAAGACTGGACCACAAAATGTTAACTTTCTCTTTATAACGTCGTTACTAGAAGAGACTTACATTTCACCAGGATGACTATAAGTGACTTGACCTGAATCCTGAGTGAGTTGTGGACTTCTGCTTATAAAGGCGATCCTTTGATCTGTATGGGTGAGAGTGGTCAGTTTCGTCGACTCAATAAGCCTACCATTTTGGAAATTCGTCTGATTGGGGAGCTGAAAATGCATCTACACAAGAAGAAATTCACTCCTTCCCTACTTTTTGGGTAAGTAGATAAATTGCTCTCTTAAAGGTTGATTCTGGGGCTTGAACAATGTGGCGCCACACGCTCTCCTAACTCGAGAGAAGTTGGTTATAGTCAGACTATGACTAATTGTTCATTAGAGGGATCAGTGGTACTTAAGAAGTTAGATGTAACTACAAGGGTAAAATGGTAATTTTGACCCAACTATACTTACGAGCAATTTTATATGAATATGATTCATATATATATATATATTGTCGCCACGTGCCCGAGACGATGCGGAGCGGCCGACGTCCTCAAAAAGAGTTAATTTTAAAAGAAAAATAAAAAGGGAGTTGTCACCAATCTTTTTTACGGTGTGATTGGACACCGAAATAAAGTAAATAATTTTTAAGTAAAGATCAATGAAAATGGTCTGTGAAAACTAGAGTTGGGTTCGGAAGTCATTTGTGTACGGGGAAGGTGTTAGCACCCCACAACACCCGTTTAGAAAACGGTGGCCAAATCATTTTATCTTGAATTAAAAATATTCTTTAAAGAAGATCATTTGGGAAATTTTTTTTTTAAAACAAATGTCTTATTTTACTCCTCATTACTCCAATATTTGAAGTAATGATCCCATAGAATAAGTGGAAAATTTTTCATCAATTTGACTATATTAAAATTTGAGGAAAAATTCCTCACCTCAAGAATTTGAGAAATTATTTAAATTTCTCAAAATCCGTCATAGGAATAGTCTTTTAATAAAAATTTTAAAATATTGATTAAATTCATTTTTTCTTGGGATCAAATTTCGGACTCCCAAAGATGTGATCCCTCACCTCAAGAATTCTAGGAAATCGGACTCCCAAATTTTCTAGATTCCGTCTTAGGAATTTTTTTTTTAAAGAAAAACAGTGTCAAGCTCTTAGAAAAACTTATTAGGAAACCTTTTGAAATAATATTGATTTTTTAAGGTTTAAAAACACAAAAGAGTATAATTTAAAGAAAATCTAATTAAATATCTTTAAAAGAATTTTGATAATAAAAGATTTAAAAACTTAGGGAAATGTTAGTTAGAAACTTAAATTAATTTAAAAGTAAATATTAAATAAGCAAATATGATTTCATAATATAAATTAAATAAACATAAAATGACATATTAAAAATTTAATAAAACATATTGGAGATCGATCTCGTACTCTCAAAGAATCGACTCCTCACATCAAGAATTCTAGAAAATCGGACTCCCAAATTATCTAGATTCCATCGTCGGATTAATTTTAAAAAAAATGAATTTAAAAGACGAACGAAAAATAAAATTTATAAATTAGCAAACATAAACTAAAATGATAGTATATGAATATATCAAATAAAATAACAAAATAAAATACCTACAAAATAAATTAGAATATATTAAAAAAAGTGATATAATGTAACAAAGAAATAAAATTAAATAAGAAAAGATATGAAAAAAATAGTAAAACATAACAAAATAAACTAAAATTGATAATAAAACAAAATAAATAAATAAATTATATAAATAATCTAACAATAATAAATAATTAAAAAAAAAAAGGAATGCAACAACACATACTTTAAAAAAAAATTCTAACCAAATTAGTTATTTTAACTAACCAATCTAGTTGCTCTAACCAAACAGTAAAACAAACATTTTTCTTTCAAAATAAAGGTGGATAAATACAAAATTAAAATTAGAGAAATTAAGACAAAATTAAACTTAATAATTAAGTATTTTAAGTAAGCCCGGACAAAAATAGGTGACTACATATATAAAGTATAAATTACAATTAATGTGAATATGATTCATATTAATAATATAGGTTAATGAGAGTTTTTAAAATATATTTTATATTATATGTGATATAATAAACTATAGGTTATATATAATATGTGATATAATATATGGTTTAAATTTAATTGATATATTTTTAAATTTAATGAAATAACTTTCTAGGAGTTATTTCACGTGTGTGGAGCAATTATTCGATAACTCCCCCACTCCCTCACTCATCTCTTATAAGTGCAGATGGACGAACAGTGAAGGAGAGAGATCTGTGTTTTTGTGAAACCAGAAGAACGTTCTTCCATCTCTACAATTTTTCTCTAAAAAATTCCTTCCTTCCCTTTTCACCAAAAATTCACAGAAGCCCACAACTCTTTGTGATTCTCACCTTGAGAATAACGAGGAAGATTTAGTGGTGATGTCCTTGAGTTCGAATTAAGTGTTGCTGTGAACGGAAGTTCGAGAGAAGAACTTTTTCGATTCGTGCTGTGGAAGTAACATTTTCTACAAGGGTAAGTAATTCTCTTCTTCTTTTCTCTTGTAGATCACATGCTTAAGGCTCAATGTGTTTATCCTGTGTTTTTTCATTTCTCTGTTTTTTTCACAAAACTCAGAATTGATAATTAATAACACTAGCGTTCACACGCTTCCGCTGGGATTCAATCCCGTCAGGTTTGTCGTGCTCTATTTATACTGGAGTTAGGTTAGAGGTCTTCCTCGTCGTATTAGGATTAGGATCTTATTTCCTTTATCTTTTTAGAAATAGACACTTGAGGGTTGGACCGAGCCACAATGGAGGTTCAAGATAAAGGGCCTACTGTAATGGGTCACATGCATGAAATATGTTGGCCTCGATCTTGGCCTCTGAGGCCAAGGCTGGCCAATTGGACTGTGGGAACCAATTTCTCTTTCCACACTTCAAATAAACTCACATGGGTCGATTTCTTGCCAATCTCATTCAAATGTTATTTTGAATGATATTTTCCAAACACCCATAAAGAGTAGCAAAGCATGATATTTTCCTATACGTCGAATTACATGTTTAAAATTGAACTTTATTATTTAAAAACTAACCCTACTTTAATAATGGTCTCTAAGTAAGTCTAACTACATAATGTTATGGTTGAATCATTTTAAACCAGTTAAAATGTTAAAGAAAATGTAGTGAAATAGGGACAATATATTAATTATACGAACAACCCTCTTAACCTCGTGGTATAATTAGTAATTTTCAATTCTTTTAAGTCTTTCTTAACCATACTTTCATATCCTCACCTTAGGATCCATTTCATTCGAATGTGATCTTGGTTCATTCATGTTCTCCGCCTAAACTTGGAGCGTTACATGCCCACTAGCTTCCACTTGGTTCGTCCCTGAACCACATCTTATTAGGAGATGTTTCGCTCTGATACCATTTGTAATGCCTCAAGGTCCAAGATTCAGACTAGGATTCAAAATTTAAATTCGATACATGATGGCCCCGACATTCCCTTGTGACCTGGCTACGTCATCCTTGCTTCTCTTGACTACTTCTAAAAGTGAAGAGTATAGTATCACGACAAACCAACATGGATCCTTGTCAGCATGCTTTGACCTCACTCACATGCTTTCGAGGAAAAATCCCAAGAGGTCACATAACAAAGGATTGCTTCAAGCTAAGCACCCTTAATTTTGGAGTTTTTATGATTGAGCCATCGAAAAGAAAGGTGTACCTTGTTGGTATAGGTAATAACTTTCAATTCTTTTAAACATTTCTTAACCATACTTTCATATCCTCAAGATCCCTCTCATTTGGATGTGGTCTCGATTCATTCATGTTCCCCTCTTATACTCGGGGCGTTACACTTAACCAATTTGATTAACATTTTTGTTTAGAACAATATCATTTTGGTCCCTACATTTTAGGTCTAATTACTATTTGATCCATAGGTTTCAAGTTGTTACACTTTTAGTTTTTAAATTTTGAGTTATGTTTCAACTTGGTCCTTGGATTTATAGATTTGCACTTTTAACTTCAATTTTTTCACAAATTAAATAAGCACTTTTTGTATTAAGTATTAATGTATATTACTTAATTTAAAAGAGTTCAAAGAATTATAATTAATTAAGTTTCACTATTTTCATCACTATTAAAATTAAATTTAAAATTTCACTTCATAATAATTTAAAATTAATTATTAGAAATCAAAGTGAAAGACTAAAGGTGGAATACGTTTGCAAGTGTTTAATTTGAAAAAATAAGTCATTTTAGAAAAAAAAAAAATTGGAGTGTTTGACAACCACTCAAAATAGATTTTAAACTATTTTAAACAGCTTTTATCAAAAGAGTTTGAATAAAAATGAGTCTTTTGAAAAACATTTTTTTCTCAAGTCAATTAAAATGGGCCTTAAAAATAAGTATTTAGTGAAATTAAGGTTAAAAGAGTAAATCACGAAACGGTTTATAAACCAAATTGAAACAAAACTCAAATCCCAAAAGTCCAATTATAACATTTTGAAATTTAGGAACTAAAATAAAATCAAACTCAAATCTCAAATGTAAAATTGTAATATTTTGAAACCTAAAAACTAGATTGAATTTAAATTTAATATTTAAAAGTAAATTGAAACTAGAAAAAGGAAAAAAATATCTTTCCTCTTCTTTATTATTATTTTTTTATAGGAGATTTTTTTTTTTTTTTTTAAAAAAAGAGAAACTACTTACACAAAATAGAAAAAATTTTAGATAGTTGTGATAGACAATGATAGAAGTCTATCAGAGTCTATCAGTGATAGAAATAATATAAGTCTAGCACGGATAGATGTTGATATAAGTCTATCAATGTCTATCAATATTTTTTTTTGCTAATAGTTTATCATTTTTTCTATCGGTGAAAATTATCATTTTTTATATGATTGATTTTATACTGAACACGCTTCTATGGCTATCGTTGATTTTTCCCACTCGAGAAATTTAATAATCTCATATATAGAAAAAGAAGGGGCAAAATGTTGGCATTATAGGCATGACTATGAGAGAAAATTTATTTAAGATTCTTCAACCCTTCGATATTATATATTACTACCAACTTGAAATTGTAGACAATGAAATGTGTGTCCACATGCTTCTCGCAAAAAGTATTTTTCAGCCATATTTGAATATATTTTAGGGCTTCCTTTACTTAATATGAATGGAAATTTATGAACAATAATGTTCATTCCCTTTTGTTGTATTTTGTAAAAATCAAGAAATGAGAACAAACTATGCTACATGTTGATGCCAAGTTTGGATCAAGGGAAGACACATTTGACCTTTACTTAACAACAGTAAATTTATAATTTAGAAAAGAGAGGACCTGCAAAACAAAGAAAAAAGAGCTCCGATGCCTAAGGTCAGTATGAGAATTATAGAATGGAGAAGAAGAAGTCAGAAGTTCTTGAATACCTCATATGGAGTCATAATTATCTATTTATAGGGAATTTGATCTAGAGTTTATCTTAATCCTTAGGAGATTTAACCCTCTTAAGATTAGGATACAGTTTTTCCTTAATCCCAAACAAGTTAGATTAAGTCTTATCTTATCTCATTTTATCTTATCTTGATTTTGAGCTTTATTTTGTCTGACCAAAATTCACACACAACACTACCTATCCTAAATTTGAAAGTCACTATTAAAAAGAATCGATAATCTCATTTCCTCAAAATAGGTGCTAATTTTATTCATATTCTTTATTCTATGGGATCTACACCATTTTTCTATATTGTTTGGTAAATTATACTTTTGGACTATAGAATTTGAACGTAGTTTTTATTTTGTCAATCTTCATAATTAAACATTTTTAGTCTAGTAATAGCAATTGAATTTTATTTAATTTAATTTTTCTACCCGTTTTAAAAGTGAAATGTTTTGATCTCCAAAATTTGAATTTGAAATTTTCAAATGGGTTCTTCATGCAACTTTGAAATTAGTTTCTAAATGTTGGTGTGGAGTTCATCGTTAGTGTGACAATTGAAACATGCTATCTAGACTAATTTGCTAACGTGTATGGTTTTTAAACAATTTAATTTAATCTTTTATTTTTAATATTACATTCATGAACCAATTAAAAATAATTTTTGAACTTCATAAGCCAATTAAAAATCAAATTTAAACCACGCTTTGGAACCAAACATGTTTATTTTTTACACTTCAATGCTCAAATAGAACTAAATTCAAATCTCAAGAACAAAAAATTTCATTCATATCTTATATATGTACCAATAAGTATTTTATCATTATTATTTTATGGAAAATTATTTGGTACCACTCATCCAAATGCTCAATCATAAGTGTATCAAAGAATATGGGCTTCCATCTCAAAACCAATTGGCAATGAGAGGTCCCTTAATTTTGGATCCCAATTTCATTTTTATTAGACTGAATGTACGTTTGGGTTTTATGGGCTCTGATACCATATCAAACAATAGCTTCCATCTCAAAACTAATTGGCAATGAGAGAGTAGTCCATCTATCTTATTAAGAGCGTGAGGTCCCTTAATATATATATTCTCAAAACTAATTGGCAATTTCATTTATATATTCTCAACAAAGTGTCTATCTGGCATGCTTAATTTTATTTTTATTTATATTATTTCCTCTTTGATCATCTTACTCTTATTTTACTCCCTTTGACATCTCTCTCATGGCTCACAATTCCTCTCCTTTTTCATTAATTTCTTTTTGAAAACCAACCATTTCTCCATTTTCTTCTTTCGCTCTCATTGATCTAAATTACACTACTACCAATTCTTCTTCTAATAATAATAATAATAAAAAAATACACTAATCATTTTTTAAATTGCATGTGTTCTTTCTATAGAATTAATTTTTTTAAAAAAAAATGAGTCAAAATATTTATAAATATAGAAAAATTTCACTATTTATGAGTGATAAACCGTGATAGACTTGACGAATCAATTTATTTGTAAATAGTATTTATAACAATTTTTCTTAAAGTTTTATATATATTTAATTTTGAATATTTAAATTTGATTGGATAAAATAAAATATTTTGGACAGATAACATATAAGTTTCGATATTCTTCTAATAAACAGTTATTTAAATCATTTTTAGTTGACTTTATTTTATTTCTTACTATTTATTAATATCGAGATAGATTGTTCAAATACAATTCATTATTATTATACATTAGTAAATATTTTATATGTGGTTTATTAATTAGTTATTATTTTTAATATTAAATAAAGTATTAAACTTTATTATAATAAAATAGAATAGTATAGTCACCATAATGCATTAACTTATTATTTTTATTGTAATTAAAAATTATAACAAGATACCATTTAGTAATGCATTTTTATTAAATTATTAGATATAAAAGAGTGCTAGTAGTTACTGTATGTCTTTTTCTTATTTAGATATAAAATGGTATAGGAGTGATATACTATTAAAATGATCTATTAGTGATAAATCCCCATCACTGATAAACTATTTAAATGTATATCACAGGATAGAGATTTATCTCTTATATAGTTTATCAATAATAGAGATTTCAATAATATACTTCTTACTTTTAAGATAAGTTTCAATAATACTCTTGAACTTTAGATAAATTTCAAATAATACATTTGAATTTTCAAAAACTTATCTTTTATTCTTAAACCTTAAATTTGTTTAAAAAAATAGCCATTACATCTACTTTTCCATTAAAATGAAAAAAAGAAAAGCAATTATGATATGTAAAATAGTGGTACATACACATGGACATTTCAATTATGCCCTTCCACTTTGGACAAAGTAATTTTTATTCCTCCTACAGAAAACAAATTTTTGAATAGGTAGCTCGGTTAGACCACAAATTATAAGTGAAATTTGAAGCGCCCTATTATTAAGAGAGCTCACTAAGCTGCTGAAAGTATGTAGTTATTTACTGTTGCAACTGATAGAAGTTGTTTTACATTAGTTAAACAGTTATGTAAGTTGTTACTTCATTTTACACAGTGAGGCTTACTATATATAGGTTACTGTGCTGATCACTTATCTCTAATAAAGAAGATACATTTTTGTGATCATTCCCTGTGTATACAAATTCTTTACCTATTTCACGATATATAGTGAAAATTAGTGATAGGACATAAGTAGGGAAGAGAAAGATACAAAAAAAAAAAAAAGATAATGGAAAATAAAGTACCATTTTTTCTCAATATATTTCTTACATTAATCTATCTTTCTTTTACGATTATTATTATTATTGATGCAAAATTTGGGAGAAACGCATCTGACCATCATGTGACATCATCAGTTGAATTTGTAATTCAAGGAAGAGAGGACTTGCAATACAAAGAAAAAGGGCTCCGATGCCTAAGTCAGTAAGAGAATTATAGAAGAGGAAAGAAGTCAGAAGTTTTAAATTACTTTTGATGAGGTCATGATGATCTGTTTATAGGGATTGGACTTAGGGTTTTATTATGATTCTACTAGGGTTAGGATATGATTTTCTTAATACCAAGCTAGGATCAAATCTCATTTGGGTCTCCTTTCCACGTACGACCCCCGTTCGGGGAGACTTTGGTCGGCTCAACTCGACTCGAGGCGGAGCTGGCGGTTTGAGCTTCTAGCTCAAGCCGCTTGCCTTCCTTTAGTCCTATATGGTCCTGACTTTTACCTGCATGCCTTATAGTCCAAAATTACCCTCAATAATTATTATTATTATTATAGCTTCCAACAACCAACATTTTCAATTGATCTTATTGTTCTACAATTTTTCTCTCATCAAGTTTTTTTTCTCATGAAGTTTTCTATCTCAACTCTTCTTTCCTCAGACTTCTTCAATAATTGATTTTACATAGTCAAAAAGTTGTTGAATGCTTATGAGTGCATGACTTTTCTTACCATATGTGGACTTTTTTCACTAATCCAACTAAAATTGTATCTCCCCATAATTGAAGGTCATTTTATTTTAAACGTGATTAAAACCCTTCAATTTTTATAGCTTACGGGCAACTTTATTTATTGTCAACTAGGTGCCGATCTAATTTTCCCTCCCAACTTAAAATCAGGGACATGATTAAATCTTACCACTTATGCCACATGTATCATGGTTAATAAGTCATCACCACTCACTTTTTCGTCATAGTTTTAATATGTAAAAGATGGAAGAATTGTATTTTGAAACAAATTTAATGTTTAAATGTAAAAATGAAGCTTTCAAAGTTCATTGACATTATTGAAACTGTAAAATCCTCAATTACGAGTGTAGTAATTTTTCATAAATTGAAATTGAAATTTTGGATTTAACCTTGGACAAGTATTTTGAATAAAGTTGGGGTAGGTGGAATAATCGAGAAAAAAAATAATTATTTCAAATTATTAGATTTTATTTTCCTTTAATTGGGATTTGGAGCCAAAATTTAATTTATTTGGAAACATAATTGGTTTATTTGATTTTTTGTTTGATGAAAAATTTGGAAAGATTTGAATGATTTGGATTTTACCAAGAAAAAGAGTAGATTGACTTGGGTCAAGGTTAAAATTAGGTCTAATTATATATATATATATATATATACATACGTGCACACACACATACACGAGTTAAAAAAAGATTAAAACAAAGATTATTAAGGGTCAACGCCACTTTCACCTCCACACATGCAGGAAACCTCCCTCTCATTCGATTTCATCTTCTTCGCCAAGCCAGGACACGAGCTACCCACATGCTCTAATGAGGATTGCCACCGCTCATGAAAAGCACTCAAAAAATGCTTTTTTAGGCTTAGAATGTTGTTGGTTTTATTATAATTTGTATTTGTTGATGCTCTTTTATGTTTAATTTATAGGATCTGTTCATTTAGATCGAAACGAGCTAATTTGAGTATGAAATGACGAAAATACCCCCATAGTAGGTCAAAGTTTGATCTAGGGCAACTAAAGGGGTCAAAATTGGTGGAAGAGGAAAGGCTAAAAAAGGTGAGGATGGTGCGTTGTATCGCTACACAGTGTCGTCCACGATGCTGAGACCCATGGGCATAAAATAGGGTAGCGCCATGGCATTACGGTAATTTTTGCAAAGGAGATTCATTTATTCGACAACACTACAACAATACTTTGTTGGGATTTGTGCCCTAAAGCCTAGTAGTTGATTAGTTACTATTTGATTATTTTATTAAATATGCTATAATGAATTATCTATTATAGTAAAAATCAAAGGTTATTATATGTAATCTTGAACAGTATGTGGTTGACACACAAAGTGGATCATGTTCAAGTAATAATTTAAAGAGTTTATAGTATATGGATAAGGTTGGGTGTCTTATCCTAATGACACTATGGATATGACCTACTTTGTAATTGTTACAGACGGTTTGATCCAAATTGTTTATGTGGAGACATGTGAGTGCGAGTATTCTATACAAAGAGTTTGTATAAGACTGGACCGCAAAATAAATAATCTCTCTTTGGATGATCATATGCGACTCGATTTTAATCCTAAGTGAGTTATGAACTCCTACCTGTGAGAGGTTGTCCTTTTATTTGCATGGGTGAGAGTGGCCCAAGTTGCCGACTTAACCTAAGGAAAGTAGCGCTTTTATGGCGCTATCATTCCTTAGTCAAAAGTAAGGGCAAACAAGCTGCAGGATCTGACATCCCATCTGTTTCCATTAATAGTGTGTCCTTCCACACTAAAAACTATGTGAAATTTTAGAAATTTGTGGTAAAAAGAAACATTGTTGATGAAAAGGAACTCTCTGATCATCTACAAGAATGTTTAGAGCTGATGAAGTTGTTAATTGACGCTGGTCTTGAAAGAACTATGCTAGGTTTTGGGGCTTTCTATCCCCGGCTGATGTGTGGTTTGTTGTGAATTTGACTCCAGACTTTGCTGAGCCATCTAGCCCTAATTTCCAGAAAGTTCATGTTACACGACATACCTTTGTAATCTCTCCTACTATCATCAAACAGTTTCTTGGAAGGAATACACTAGAGAATGTTACTAAACAACGCCCTCCCTTAAGAGAGGTGCTCGGTCAACTTGGCCAAGGAAAGGTCAGCTATCTACTGTGGTACTTATTGTCAAATATGCACTCCTCCACAAAATAGGTATATCCAACTGGTGTCCTTCCTCTCACAAATCTGGCCTTTTTGTCTCACTAGCAACTTTGATTTATCAAATTGGAACAAAATCCCCTTCAACTATGGTGCCTTTGTGATTAATCAGATGAAAGGACATATAGGATCTTCTGCTCTTCGGTTGCCAATTTGCTGTCCTAGGTTAATCTGTGGGATTCTCTTGTCACAGAAGCCAGACTTACTCGATGCCTCAGAACCCACGGGAAATCCTCCCAGTTCTATTCTTGTTCATCCAAAGCTAATGCAAGGCTTTCATGTTCCTAACCTTGACACTAACTCTATGAGATTTTAGGTTGATGGTCTCAATAGGGCTTTGATTGAATCAACTTTTGGTAGTCGAGTGTTGCAATTATTGTCAACTGAGTCTCGTGATCTAGCTACTATTCTGCAACAACTTCAAGATCAAAAGTCTCTAGTTGATGAGGTGTTGTTAGTGATGCGGTCAGTTCTATCTCGACCTGGTGGTAGCTCTTCTTCTAAAGAGAAGGCTTGATATTTGTTGAAGACAGAAAGGGGGAGATATTTTGAAGTTTGGCGAAGATTGGTTGAACGATGATTACTGGTGTTGCTTCGCGTTTGCTGGTGTTTGGCGTTTTGTTTTGATTGGTAGTGTGGTTGAAGTTTGCAGGCTTGTAATTGTTGTTTTTAATCCTCTTTTGGTGCTTTTGAATGGTTGATCATTTTTTTTCTTCCTTTAAAAATATCAGCCAAAGGGGGAGTTTCTTGGAGATTCGGTGGTTGGCCATATATTTTTATAAGACTGTATTTTGCGGTTTTCTTGGTTATCACAAGGAATTTTTTAACATCTGGTTTTGACATGTCATATTTCTGGGAGAATATTTGACTTTCCTAATCTGAACTTTTAAACTAGAATATTTGTATTTCATAAACTAAAAATTCTCGGTAGAAGATTATTCTTAGATATTTTCCTTTTTTGGAGAAGTGCATTTAGTAGTAAAGGAAAATAATTTGTTTGGAAACTCTTTCCTTGTTTGAAATCCTTTGTTAAAAGGAGAGGTCATACCATTTTCTAGGGTTGGGGTTACCGCATCAGTTTATTTTCTTGAAGAGAGTTTTGATTGTTGGTGGTCGAAGTTGTGCTTTACTGTGTAAGTTCTTCCGTTGAAGTTCTTGAAACTCTAAAGATATTCTCTATCTTAGGGGGAGCCTAAGACATCATTCATTGAGAAGACATTTCTCAAGCCTTAGAGGGAGCTTAAGGCATTGCAAATTGAGAAGGAAGTTCTCAAGACTTAGGGAGACCTAAGTTCTCACGTGAAGGGAGTTCACTGAATCACGAGGAAGATAGTTAAGTTGAGAGGTAGCTCACACGCTATCAGAAGCTGATACGGACACCACAAGTGCACAGGTCAAGTAATAATATAGAACGGTTAAATCCAAGTTTCGTTCCATTGAGGATCCAATTACAGTTTAATTACTTAGCTATTCTAGGGTTGAATTAATTTTATTTGAGAATTCAAATCGATTGTTTGTTTTGTAAAACCTTAAAAACATTAAAAGAAAAACAAGTAAAGTTTGGAAAAATGACGAGTAACAAGTATTCTAGGGTATTGAATTCGTATTTAATTCATTATGCAATATTATAGTGTTTCATGGAATTGGTTTCAATTCATATGCTTAAGTCTAGAAACGTGATTCCATATTATTTTCTATCAAAAACAAATCTTTATCATGCAACCTAATTGATTACTAAGATCTTGAAACCACAAATTAAATTACATCACATTAGGAATAATCTTTAGCAACTTTCATTATTATCCTAACTATTTTCATGAGAGATTAACAATGATTCATTGTTATAAGTCCAATTAAACATGCAATCCATCAAATTACACATCTAATCTAATAAGTATTGAAGGTCAATCAACACAAAATAAGTATAATAACAATGAAAAGCATAGAATTGCATTAATCCATGAAAAGTTCTATAAGATTAACATAACTTCATAATAGTTCATCAATACCCTAAAACTAAACAGTTTAGCCACTCATAGCCTTAGACAACATAATTGCATTCCAATTCATTAAAAGGAAGATAAAAGTAAGAGAGAAATAGGAGAACTCTACTATCGAAGAGTTCTCGGTTGTGGAAACGGCACAACTCCTTTGATCAACGCCTCGGGAACTCAAATAGCCGCCAAACTCTCTCGAACTCAACCTTCCTCTTTTGGTGGTATACTCACCCTTTTTGCCTTTGTATTTTCGTCTCTAGAGTTGCTGAAGCCCCCTTTATTTATAGAAAATGATTTCCTAAATTATCTTCAAATTTAAAAAGGAAAGCTAGCGTCGTTACGCTGCGGAAGAGCGTCGGGATGCTGGTCTTAATTTCTACATAGCGTAACGATGCATTGCGTATTAGCATTAGCTATGCCCTCAAGGAGCGTAGTTACGCTCTCAAGTGTGCCAAAAATAAGTGTTCTCGGGCCTTGAGCATAAAGAGACAGCATAGCGATGCTCTTGCTCTACACTGCCTTATTTTTCTAGGTTTTTGAGCTATCTTTGACCGATTTTAACTCCGTTTGATTCCATTGCTTTCGAAGCTCAATTTTCATCATTTTACCCTGAAATCCACTAGCAAACACATTAAATCACATAAAAACACTTCTAAATTAGGAGCAAATAAAGCACTTTTCAAGTGCTTTTCACCACCCAAACTTAGAAATTTGCTAGTCCCGAGCAAACAATTAAATAAAACCATGGAAAAATTTAAAACAAGTGTGCTAGTAACTCCTGTCTCAGAGAACAACATAGTAAGAGCTTAAGTAGAAACATTTAAACATATCTATATTGTTATAAACATTCAAGGTCAAATCTCATTATCTCCCATGTATGTGTGTGCAAGTCTCCTTTAATTCAAAATTCCAAAACTCAAAGCATGATTTAAGAGAGTTTCTCTAGTCTTCCCCCTACTCTAGCTCATGCACCAATTTTCAAGACTTCATACATTTCAAGAAAGTAATATGTTCACTAAAGTGCCTTAGTTATCATTAATTTCAACTACTGTTTTAAACTTGCATTCTTTTACCTAGAGCCACTAGCTTTCACACATTCACTGTAGGAACTCGTACCTAGTCAATTCTCAAGTGTCCTAACTGATCACATCAAAGACAACTCTTTTTACCCCCATCCATGCATATACATTACAAGTTTAATCAATTCTTTTAAGTAAAATATTTTCAAGTAAGCTCAATCAAGACAAGTGCACTTTTTCTTTTCTTTTCAATGGCATAATCAAACTTTTCCTTCTGTTTATTTTAACATTACAACCCATCATGCATTTCGACTCTCTAACCAGTGGGGCCTTTTGAGGTGACAACCAAATTCACCCACCTCAATCCCTTTCTAAGTTAAAGTTTCTAAATCAAAATGACTACGTACTCAAGATATGGGAGTTTGAAAGAGAGACTTCAATAGATCATAACTCAAGATAATGCTATTTCATTTGCACAATAAGTTTCCTTCATGCTTATTCAAGTCTCATCATAGTCAATCAACATCACAAGCACACAACTATAAAGCGTTCCCATGCCTTTTCAGATCTCAAATTAATTTTTTTTTTTCAAAATTCCATGTATTCACAATAACATGCATAAACTCATTAAAATCTCATCAACATGCATAGCAAGATAAGAAAACACACAAAGTACAATGTACACCTCCCACCCCAAACTTAGAATTATGCATTGTCCTCAATGCATGAAAATTAGAGCAAAAGAAACAAGCCTGGGAGCGTGCGACAGTCCACCAAACCGAGGAATTGAATTCCCAACGGAAGCGATTTATCGCGTTTTGATTTCAATTACTCAATTATGAAATTTAAAAAACAGAGAAAATAGAAAAGAACATAATAAAAATATGCTTTTTGAGAAGAAAAAAAAAAGAAGAAGTTGCTTACCCTTGATAAATCTTCTTCACAAAATCCTTCTGCAAAAGGATAAGAACACTACTACCAAAGAGCACTCACTATTCTCAAGGTTATCAAATCCATGGAGAGTGGTCTCCATTTGTCTAGGGAGGAAGAAGAAGAAGTTATCATTTTATTTAGAGAGAAATTATGGAGAGAGTTAGTGGGGAGGGTTTATGGAGAAAAAAAAAACTCCACACCATGTTCATAATAACTCCCAAATGAGAGTTATTATTTTCTTTAATTTAATTTAAATAAATTAATAATATAATATAAATTAAATTAAATTATATATATATATATATTAAATCTCATTTAATATATAATAATAATTAGTTACTAATTAACCAATTTCTCTCACATAACCTATAGTTTAATATGAATCATATTCACATTATTTTTAACATATAGTTTTATATGAATCTCATTCATTTAATATTTAATATTTGAATCTTATTCAAATATTTCTCTCATGTATATTATAAAGTTTAAGTTTTTTACATTTCATATAAAAATCTACTTTATATTATAATGTATCAATATACATTATTTAATTGTATCTCATACAATTAATTCCCTTAACTTAATTTGAACAATTCAAATAAGACCAAGACAACTAACTGTCATCTTAACTTATATGAACTAGCAAGTGGACCTAATGGACCTATCAGTTTGAAGATCCAATGGTACGAGATTAACTAATTAAACTCTTTAATTAAATTAATCAACATTCATTAACTGTCGGTCATTCCACTAAAGATCAACAGCTACACTCTTCTTACTATAGATATATTTCTATGTCCACAGATATAATCAATCAACAGCGAGTCGATCCTTCACAAATTGCTCGTAACAACAGCTGGGTCAAATTACTGTTTTACCCTTGTATTACCTCTAACTCCTTAAGTACCACTGATCCCTCTAATGAACAATTTAGTCATAGTCCAACTATGGGCTAGACCCCTCTCTAGCCAGTGAGAGGGTGAGGCGCCTCATTGTTCAAGACCTGGCATCAGCTCTTCAGGGAGAAATTTATAAGACATGAATTTCTTCTTGTACAGTTGAGTTCCCAGCTTCCTGCTCGGACAAATCCTCAAAGTGGTAAGCTTATTGAGTCGAAAAACCTAGCCACTCTCACTCATACAAATCAAAGGATTGCCCTCACAAGTAGGAGTTCACAACTGACACAGGATTAAGGTTGAGTCACCTATGATCATCCTAGTGAAATGTAAGTCTCATTAAGTAACAGTGTTAATATGGACGACTAATCATTTCGCGGTTCGGTCTTATATATGTCTCACATATATAGGATACCTCCACTCACATGTCTCCACATGAACATTTAGGATTTAAACGTTTGTGACACTTGACAACACTTGTAACAATCACAAAGTGGGCAGTATACGTACTGTTACCAGGATAAGGTACCCAACCTTATCCATCTACTACAGACCGTTTAGGTTATCACTTAAACACGATCCACTTGTATGTCTCTACATACATGTTTAAGTTACTTATCGACCGGGCGTATATGAATGATAAAAATGATAGGAAATATAGAATGGACAAGGTCTACGTGCAAGCATACACGATCGATGAAGTAATAACTTGGAGTATTCCAAGTGTCGAATCCCACAGGACTAGATTGAGTTTTAGTTTATTATGACTATGGACCAATGTAACCAAGGTAACCAAAGAAAAAGTTTAGAAATTTTGGTGAAAGAAAGCTTAAAAATAGATAACAATGAAAATCAAACAAGGGGCAAACAATGCTACAACCATTCGGGTGTTATGCCTTAGGTGATGTGACTGCATCACACCGAACAATGAATTACACATGGATAGGAAATTACACCTATTCGGTCTTGTGTCAAGATCCTTTAGAAGTTCTAAGCAGCTAATGCCTAATGTTTCCATGGTTAGCTGGATCTTAGATTAATTCAAGTTTAGTTCCTTTATCCTATGGTATCCCTTATTTCTAAGGTAACATGACCATCCTATGTCTAGGCTCTTAGTCGCATATTCCTCTCTGAAATCCACTTATACCCTAACCTTCTCAGCATTAAAGCTCCGCTAGATCGTTAAATCAAATGGCCAGTTTAACTTACCAATTTTATCTTTTAAAATCAACAAAGAGAATGTGATTACACAAAGTGGTGTGAGCATCACATAATCTAAGCCATAACAACCCTAAGGCTTTCACATTGTCAAACCCCTAACAATATTTAGCTCATGACTTTTGATAAAATAATCATTTTTATTAAATCATAAACCATAGCTACAATATAAGGTTTGATTGGTAGAAATTAAAATGAAAAATAACAAGAAGATAATAACGCTAGGAAATAAATACAACTCAATAAAACTTGGGAAAATCCTCAAGTCAAAAGCCTTTCCCTAGGACGATTCCCCTCTCTCAAGGAAGAATCTTGCCTCAACACACACTTCTGTGGAAGAGAAATCCTAGAGTCGCTACGCCTTAGAGGAACTTTCATTCTTAAGACTACTGACTTGAACGTAGAGGAGAAACCCAAGGTGCTAGAATTTTTTACAGTAAAATAGAGAAGAAAATGGTGATTGCGGCGGTGGTCAGTTCGTCTCTTTAGACGTAGGGCTTCCTCGCCTTTTATAGGCCCCAAATCTGTTAAGGAGGGCCGAGATTTGCGTTCTGAAGATTCACAAGGCAGGATCGAGGATTTTTAGCCAAGAAAATCGCAACTGATCTGGGTAGAATCGAATCTGGGAAATTAGGGCTCGACAGTAATGGTACACCACTTGCTCCTGTGGGCACATCACATGAAAATTAGCCAGAAACCTGTAAAAAGCGTACCAGATCTGCACTAAATCTGCAAAAATCACCTTTTACACATAATTAGTCCTCATTAAGCTCATTTAAACATATTAAGACCAAATCTGGGATAAAAGTTATGCACGAATTCATTTTTCATATTAAAAATACTAAAATAAAGGCCTAATTTTATGCATTTCATAGCATGAATCACACCCCCAAACTTGAATCTTTTCTTGTCCTCAAGAAAACAATCATAAATCAGTGCACCCCAATTCAAAACATGCATATTCAAATTGATGAATGCAGGGGATACAACTTTCAGAAGGGCTTTCCTAATCAAAATACCTTGCGTAGCTACAAACTTTCCTAGGATCTGCACAAGAGTTTCATATTGTTGAAGGCTCAACTTCTTTTAACCATCTACCCAACATGACCAACTAATCTAGTTCTAGTCATCGAGCCTAGTGAAACCCAAAACATGTCACAACCTTGCCAATCACCAGTTTCTTTATAGAAAACAAAATTTCTACACCCCCAAACTTATAGCTTTGCTAGGCCTTTTCTCATGCTATTCTTTTTTTAGTCTAGGATAAACCCATCATGTCATCCTTACCTTCGTTTCAGCTTGCCCACACGGGTGTCATGCGAGTCATCTGACTACGAGCAAGGCTCACACTCTAGGCTTCACTCACTTCCCTTACCAACCGTTTTGCTACAAAAGAAAACACGGGTGTCATGCTCGCTCTTGGCTACTTTGGCTAATTTGGGAAGGAGTGTCATCCTAGCTATATATTTTCTTCTTCTGTTTTTCTGTTTTTCTGATTATATATATATATATATACCTTTTTGGTCTAACACAACACATACATACAATTTTTATACATCACGTAAGTACTACTCACACTGTATCAACATATACTTTCTCCCCCAAACTTAGAATACTCAATGTCCTCATTGCTGAAAAGAGGGAAACTACAAAAATAGGCAAAACAAGATGGAGACTAGCCTAGTTAAACAAAAATAGAACTCTTGGTTTTGCATTCCTGTGGAGTTGATTGCAAAATATTCTAAAAAGAAACATTCCCTAATTATCATCATCAAGAGTAATGCTGCACCACAAACCAAACATCAAGCACAACAACCATATCAAATATCTAGCAATCACAAGAATTTATAATCCAGCAGTTTAAACATAAAACAACAAAAACAAAAACAAACTAAAATGTGCTGAAAATAAAACAAACAAACTAAAGCAGTAAAAAGAAAGAAAAGAAATTCTGAGTTAAATTTTTTTCAAAGTAAAGAAACAGGGGAAGGAACACGATACTCCCCTACTAAGAAGGGGTATCATCATCAACTTCTGGGTCCTGTTCTTTGTCCATCAGATCGGGAAGAATATGATTTGGGAAGCCAGGGAGGTCAAGATAACGGCGGGGCCCTTCAGCACTGAAGAATTGCCTTAATGCCAACTTCTTTTCTTTAGTATACTTCCAGTAATCTCGGGACTGTTGCATAAACTGCTCCAGTTGTTCTGTCATATAGCCAACAACTGCTGTGGCATAAATTGAAGGAAAGTTGGCACTTGATGGCTGCTGTGAAGGGCCAGGGGGTACATCATCTGTTGTAGGAGGGTCAAGAACAGAGGTTGACGGCGCTGCAGGAGGAGGTGCTGTGTTGGTAGAAGGCTGATCAGGAGGAGGAGAAGTTTGGAGATGCAAGTCTGATGGTGAATGTGGAGGGATGTCAATCGGTTCTTTCGCCGAGCTCGCAGATGGAGTTACCGTGTCAACTGAAGGTGAAGCTGCAAGAGAAAACTTAGTGAACTTGCCTTTTCAAGCCACTACATTGCCCTGAAGTCTTCTAACAAGGCCCATCTCCACTGCAGGTTTAAGCTTACAACGCTCCTCAGCAGCATCCACCTCGATCCCAGCTCTGGCACAAAGTTTCCCAATAAGGGAAGGGAAGAACAATTGTCCCCTGGTCCTTGAGCCACATTCCACCATCTTCTGGTTGATAATTCATCCTACATTAATAAGCAGGTGCTTCCTAATGTTGTACAGCAGCATCGCCCTCTCTAGAGAAATAGTATTGACATGGGTTGTAGGCATGATGCGATGCTTCAGGAAGTAGAGCCAGGCTGCCAAATGCTCTTTAATATCTACTGGCTTGAGCGTCCTACATCCTGTTGAAGACAACACCCATTCAACACCCTGCACTCCAATTGTGCTCAAGGCACTCTGCACTTGTGCCTCCGATGGTTTCTACATCCTCATGAAGCTCTCCTCTTCATGGTCATCGTGCACCCCATATACTTCATTGATGGCACTGGCAGAGAAGTCTACCTCCACCCCTCGCACCTTGGAGATTCCTGTCTTAGCCTTCATCCCCAAGTAGAATTCCCGCACCAGAGTGATGCTGGTGACTGATGGCTGTTCACACAACCTCTTCCACTTGTAGTAGGCAATGGTTTGTGTGATATATCTTGAGAACTCCTTCTCTTTTCCTGAGAATCCATTTTCTTCAAAGATCTCCCTCCTACGCAGCACTGCCATTTTCTTCTGATCTTCCTCACTCTCATCACTTGAAGATGAGAGTATGATCCTGGCAGCAAACTTTTTCCTCTGTCTATTTACAGCTGGCTCTTCTGCCACAGCCTTTCGCTTGATGCCACCTCGTGTAACTCTTGTGGCAGTTGTTTGTTCAGCCTTCACGCTGGCTGTGATTTCTTCAACCTCTCCCCAAACATCATCTTCCATTGGTCCAGTCTGTCCATCTAGACCAATAGATTCAGAAGCGCGGGGGTCTTCATACGCCTCTGCAGCTACATTAGTCTGTTGTTGCAGCTTTGCCTCTTCAGCTTCTACCCCTTGTCGTGGCAGGTCTGCTGTGGTCACATCAGTGCTGTATTGACCTTTGTCATCACCCAGACTCCCTTCAACCTCTAGCCTTGTTTTTATCTCTTCTTCTTCCTCCATTCTTCTTTTTTCTTATTCCCTTCACAGTTGTTCCTGGTCATTCGCTAACGCCTTCTCCAACGCCCTTTTCGCTTCCTCGTAATGCTTCTCTTTCCAATACTGCTGCCTACATTCCCTTGCTATCCGTGCAGCACGTCTCAACACCCTCCTCCACATTTTTCCAGATAACAGGTTACCAGCATCCCCTTCGTTAGTTCCAACCGAAACCCTTGAGGATTGCGAACTTGTACCTGAAATAGACGGTTCAGCAGTTTTCGATTGCGTCTTTTCCTCTTCAGCCGCTGCTAATGCTCATCTCCGACTGGCTCCCATTTCCCGAGTCTCTTTCCACCACTCCTCCAAGCGAACTCGAGGTCCATGAGGCCCATGCACGACAGCCGGAGCGTCTGATTTATCCTTTGACGGTTGAGAGTGCTCAGAAGATTGCACTCTGCTTCGACTGCTGCTGGCTTCCAGATTTTTAGTCGTTGGTGGGGCAATCGGCGGCGGCATTTGCTCTGCCGTTTTCTGCATTATTTTCGCAGCGGACGTTTCATCCTCGAAGATTCGTCGGGCCTTTGGCCGAATGTAGGTATGCTTCTGTGTAGATGAACGGCTGGCCGGCGAGGAACTAGGGTTTGATTTCATTTTTAGATGGGAGGTGGAGAGGTCGTGCGAGAAGAATCCGAGAGGGAGCTCTAGCCCACTGATTTTTTAAATGATGTCACCATCTTATAGAATCTTCTGAACATACCCTCAGATGTACTCAGAACATTATGCGGATGCGGGCACAATTTTTGAGACCTTCTTTTTTAATTTAAACTAACACCTGCACACTTATACCTTAACCTTCTCAGCATTAAAGCTCTGCTAGATCGTTAAATCAAATGGCTAGTTTAGCTTACCAATTTTATCTTTTAAAATCAACAAAGAGAATGTGATTACACAAAGTGGTGTGAGCATTACATAACCTAAGCAGTAACAACCCTAAGCCTTTCACATTGTCGAACCCCTAAAAATATTTAGCTCATGACTTTTGATAAAATAATCATTTTTATTAAATCATAAACCATAGCTACAATATAACGTCTAATTGGTAGAAATTAAAATGAAAAATAACAAGAAAATAATAACGCAATAAAATAAATACAACTCAAGAAAACTTGGCAAAATCCTCAAGTCACAAGTCTTTCCCTAGAACGATTCCTCTCTCTCAAGGAAGAATCTTGCCTCAACACACACTTCTGAGGAAGAGAAATCCTAGAGCCGCTACGCCTTAGAGGAACTTTCGTTCTTAAGACTACTAACTTAAACGTAGAGGAGAAACCCAAGGTGCTGCAATTTTTACAGTAAAATGGAGAAGAAAGTGGTGATTGCAGCAGTGGTCAGTTCATCTCTTTAGATGTAGGGCTTCCTCGCCTTTTATAGGCCCTAAATCTATTAAGGAGGGTCGAGATTTGCGTTCTGAAAATTCACCAGGCAGGATCGAGAATTTTTAGTCAAGAAAATCGCAACTAATCTGGGCAGAATAGAATATGGAGAATTAGGGCTCGACAGTGCTGGTACATCACTTGCTGCTGTGGGCGCATCACATGAAAATTAGCCAGAAACCTGTCAAAAATGTACCAGATCTGCACTAAATCCACAAAAATCACCTTTTACACATAATTAGTCCTCATTAAGCTCATTTAAACATATTAAGACCATGTTTGGGATAAAAGTCATGCCCGAATTCATTTTTCATATTAAAAACACTAAAATAAAGGCCTAATTTCATGAATTTCATAGCATGAATCAGTTACTACTAATAACATAGGATCTTAGTTTATTGGTTTTTTGGGTTAGTGCAACTAAATGTCAAACAAAATAACAATTATTTTATTAAATAAATAATTTGATTTGTACAATACAAGTTTACAAAATACAAGACCACGAGATTTGGGCATCAAACCCAATTGGACATCGATGAGTGCTCTTTCAAGTGGCTAAGACTGGGCGCCCAGGGATGATAGGAATTTCTGAATCTTCTTCCATGTCCAACACTACGAAATCTGTAGGGAAGTAATTTATCAACTTTCACCAAAATATCCTCAACAATACCTCTAGGATATGCTAAAGATCATATTGTGATAGGATGTACATCTCCAATATCTAGCTTCTTGTAAACAAATAAAGACATTAAATTAATGGAAGGACCTAGATCACATAAAGGTGTAGATGACTTACTTGAAGATTGAGGTTCCTTTATCTTTTTTTCTACCTTTTCTTTTTCAACGATCTCCTCAGGTTCATCTTCTAGGATGAGCTCATCTATGGTCTCATTTACTTCTTATACCCCATCATTTTCATCAATCAAAGGTATGGACAATGTTTTCCCACTTCTTAAAGTCAAGGTCTTGCATTCTTCTCTCGGATTCTTCTCAGGGCAACTAAGAAATGTACCATTTTGCATAGTTTGAAGAGAAGTGGCTATTTGGCTAATTTGGACCTCAATATTATGAATAGTCTTTCCATGACTTTCTACAACATTCTCTAATGTCGTGGTCCTTCCTTTAGACTCCTTAATGAATTCCACCATCAACTCTTCCATGTTGGATTTCTTTTCAGTATAAGAGGGTCCTGCAGAAGAGAAACCTATAATACATTCTTATTGTTAGCATAAGAAAATTTTTCATGATTCCTCAAATCAGGATGATAGTGAGTTGGAAGTTGTTCTTAGTGATGGCCTCTATAATGTCCACTATCCACGTAATTGGTCGTCTCATTCTCACTTTGTTCCAACTTATTTTGATTAGCAGATTCCATAGCCATGGTAACTAGAGAAGCTATGGATGGTGGGTTGACTTATGCTTGGCTTCTGGTGGACAATATAAAAAAGAACATTAGTAAGAGAAGCCAATTGTGCTTTGAGAGAATTTACCTCATCCACCTCATACAATCTGGCGACTTTGGTCGAAGATGCTCTTTCATTGGGCCAATTATATGAAGTATTAGCCAAATCTTTTAGAATTGTGTAGGCTTCTTAGGCAGTCTTTGAAAAAATAGAACCTTTGGTAGTTACATCCAAGATAGATTTAGTTATGCTTGTAAGCCCAATATAGAATAGTTGGATTTGCATCCAATCGGGGTATCCATGCTGAGGACACCTTCTCAAAAGGTCCTTATACCTGTCCCAAGCGTCATATAAGTGTTGATCCTCTTGTCTAAATGTGTCAATCTCCGTTCTCAACCGTTGAGACTTCGTCGGTGAGAAATATTTATTTAGGAAAGCTTGAGCTAGCATATCCCATATAGTTATGCTCTTCGGCGAAATGAATTCTAGCCAATCCTTGGCCTGGTCCTGTAAAGAGAATCGAAACAATCTTAGTCTAATTGCATCATTAGTAACACCATTCATATTTACCGTCCTCTAAATTTCAATAAATGCTCGAAGATGCTTGTGAGGATCTTCAATGGCTCGTCCTCTAAAAGCAAGATCTTTAGCCATTTGTATCAATCCCAACTTTAACTCAAAATTGTTGACATTTATTGGCAAGTTTGCAATTCTGGGTTGACTCGTTGGGAGCGTTGGTTGAAAATAGTCCCGAATAGCCTTAGGTACTTCTTTCGCCATCTCTGCATTAAGATTTTCTTAAGCCCTTCAATTCCTTCTAAATGTCCTGTCAATCTCGAGATCAAAATGAAGAAGATTAGTATCGTCACGAGGCATAAGCAAGAGTACACAACCAAGCTATTAAAAAGAAAAATAAAATATAATACACCTCAAATAAAGATCTATCGAACCTATGAATATTAAGTAGAAATACCGATCTTTGGATCCATGGCAACGATGCCAAAAACATAATACAGACATCGCAAGTGCACGGGTCAAGTAATAATATAAAACGGTTAAGTTCAAGTATCGTTCCACTGAGGATCCAATTACGGTTTAATTACTTAGCTATTCTAGTGTTGAATTGATTTTATTTGAGAATTCAAATCGATTGTTTGTTTTGTAAAACTTTAAAAACATTAAAAGAAAAACAAGTAAAGTTTGAAAAAATCATGAGTAAAAGAGCGTTCTAAGGTATTGAATCTGTATTTAATTCAGTATGCAATATTATAGTGTTTCATGGAATTGGTTTCAATTGATACGCTCAAGTCTAGAAACGTGATTCCATATTATTTTCTATCAAAAACAAAACTTTTTCATGCAACCTAATTGATTACTGACATCTTGAAACCAAATTAAATTATATGGCATTAAGAATAATCTTTAGCAACTTTCATTATTAACATAACTATTTTCATGATAGATTAACAACGATCCATTGTTTTAAGTCTAATTAAACATGCAATCCATCAAATTACACATCTAATCTAATAAGTATTGAAGGCCAATCCACACAAAATAAGTATAATAACAATAAAAATCATAGAATTGCATTAATCCATGAAACGTTCTATAAGAATAACATAACTTCATAAATAGTTCATCAACACCCTAAAACTAACGAGTTTAGCCACTCAATAGCCTTAGACAACATAATTGCATTCCAATTCAGTAAAAGGAAGAGAAAAGTAAGAGAGAAATAGGAGAACTCTACTATCGAAGAGGCCTCCGTTGTGGAAACCAACATAACTCCTTTAATCAATGCCTCGAGAACTCGAACGGCCGCCAAACTCTCTCGAACTCAATCTCCCTCTTTTAGGTGGAATACTCACCCTTTGTGCCTTTGTATTTTCGTCTCTAGAGTTGCTGAAGATCCCTCTTATTTATAGAAAATGATTTCCTAAATTATTTTCAAATTTAAAAAGGAAAACTAGCGTCGCTACGCTGTGGAAGAGCATCGCGACACTGGTCTTAATTTCTACATAGCGTAGTGTTGCGTTGCGTATTAGCTTAACTATGTTGTCCCAGCGTCGCTACCGCTCTTGAGTGTGCCAAAAATAAGTGCTCTCGGGTCTTGAGCGTAAAGAGGTAGCGTAGCGACGCTCTTGCTCTACGCTGCCCTGTTTTTTCTAAGGTTTTTGAGCTATCTTTGACCGGTTTTGACTCTGTTTAATTATGTTGCTTCCAAAGCTCAATTTTCATCATTTTACCCCAAACTTTACTAGAAAACACATTAAATCACATAAAAAAATTTTAAATTAGGAGCAAATAAATCACTTTTCAAGTGCTTTTCAGAAGCCGAAGTTTTCATCACTAATATTGTCACACTTCGGGGAAGCCTAGGTGCATTGCAAGTTGAGCTCTGGAAAAGTCACTGTAAGAGTGGTTACTTTACAAATAACTACTTTGTTGTAAACCTTTAACTCATTCAATATCTATGGTTATCTTTCTAGGCACTCTGCCCCCCAGACGTAGGTGGTTTATCGTCGAACTGGGTTACAAACTTTTGTGTGCAATTACTCTTTTACTTGTTGTTATTTTTCCAGTTGTTAAAGTGTATGTTAATGCTTTACGTTTAACATCCATGGTTTGAGTGGTGAGGTAGCTATCGCTTTTTCAGGTGAGAGTGGCTCTTGTCGCCGACTTAATATGCCTACTATCTTGGGGACTTGTTCAAGTAGGGAGCTGGAAACATAGCTACACAAGATGGAGTTTACTCCTTCCCATCTTTAAAGTAAGTAGATGAATTGCTCTCTCGAGGACTGATTTTGGGTTTTGAACAATGAGGCCTCACCCTCTCATAGCTTCGATAGAGATTTAGTTTATAGTTGGACTATAAACTGATTGTCCATTAGAGGGATCAGTGGTACTTAAGGAATAAGAGGTAATTACAGGGGTAAAATGTTAATTTTGACCTAGCTGTAATTACGAGCAATTCGTGAAGGGTCGACTTAATAATAACGGTTATATCCATGTACACAAAAATATATCTACAATACGAGAGTACAACTATGGGTCTTTAGTGGAATGATCCACAGTTAATGAATGTTGATTAATTTAATTAAAGAGTTTAATTAATTAACCTTGAATCATTAGAGCTTCTAATCTGTAGGTCCATTAGGTCCCTCTACTAGCTCACTAAGGGTGGAACAAAGATTATTTAGTTTGGAAAATTTGAATTGTTCGAATTAAATAAGGGAAAGTACATTAATGCTATTGGATACAATTAATATAATGTATATAGATACATTATAATATAAAATTAGTTTTGAATTAGATTCAAAATTAAACTTTATAATATGAGAGTATTAATGTTTCAATAAGATTCAAATATTAAATTCATATGATTAAGATTCACATAATAAGAGAATTAAATGTTAATTGTATATGATACAATTAATGTTGGATATTTATAGTGAAAGAAAAAGTGAGATGTTGATGAATATTTGAAACATAAAAAAAATTGGATTTAATTGTGTAAATTAAATTCATTGTTGGAAACTTCAAATTGGATTGAAACCATCAAATTAAGATGATGTTTCATGTACAGTTAAATTTGTAGTTTCGTCAATTTTAATGAGTTATATGTGATTTTTGTCGAGTAACAACTAAATTAAGATTAATTTGTCAAATGTTTCAATTTTTGTATTTATTTGATTTGAATTTATATTTTGGAAAGTTACTAAGTTGTTAGCCTATAAATAGCAACTTGTTTCTTCATTTGTAGCAACCCACTTCAAATTGAAGAATTCTCTCCTTTCTTTCTATCTTTCTTTCTTTTCATCCTGTGTTGAGTTGAGAGCAAGTATCCAAGAGTTCTGCCAGATCCGAGTAGTTCCAGGTTGCAGTTCTACTGGAGTTAGTCATTGTATCCTGTTGAGACGATCGTTATAGTCTGCTTGCATCCGGTGCAGAGCGAATAATTGTCTTCAGGACAACGCTTATCAGAAGCGTGCCTCGACTACATTTTGAGTCTCCAAAGGTTTTGAGGTTCTTTCAAGTCTTTAGTTATTATCATATCTAAGTCTTGTTACACCATCTTGTTGAATGTACTGTTTCTAGTTGAGTTGTAATAAGTTTGCTAGTGTATTCAGTTCATAAATACCATTATCCCCCAACAATTAATATAATGTATATAGATACATTAAAGTTAATTTTGAATTAGATTCAAAATTGACTATGTAATATGAGAGAATGATATATTTGAATAAGATCAAATATTAATAATATGAATGAGATTCATATTCAAACTATAGGTTAAAATTTAATGTGAATGAGATTCACATTTAAACTATAGCTTAGGAGAGAGAAATACATTTGAATATGATTCAAATGTAATATCAATTAAATATATGATATTTAATTAATATTAATTAATTAGATTAATTAATATTCATTTATTTAATTAAAGTTAAATTAAATTGATTTAATTTAACTTTGATTAAATTTTAACTCCTCATGGTTAAGGGGAGTTAAATGTGAGTTAGAGGGAAGTTAGTCCCCCCTGTTAGTTTTTTGGGTGAAGAACGTGATTAGACAGAGGGGTTTTGATTTTTTAACTTATGTTCTCTCTCACTCTCTTAGGATCTTAATTCTCAACTTATAGAAAAAGAGAAAACGTTTTCTCTAACTTGCTTTCTTCTTCCTTGAGATTCCAAAATGGGTTCCCACATAACCCGATCCTTGCCGGAGAATAGTGGGAACCACTCTTTGATTGTGTTCTGTACAAACCAAAAGTAAATTTGTTGAGATTGTGTTCACATCATGGACTAAGAAAAGAATTGAAGAGGTTTTCTTCAAAGGTATCTTCTTTTTCCTTAAATTCTTCTGGAAAAAGCATGCTGTAAAATTAAGTTTATTCTTTCTTCTCTGTTTTTCTATAAACTCCAAATCGAATTTCAATGGCACAAGGCATTCATGCGCTTCCGCATTAAGATTTCAATCCTTTCAATTTTAGGGTCTTGTCTATCAGTGATCAGAGATTTTCCACTACGCAGTGTCACCACTTGACACTACTCCTTTCCATTGTTCTTTGGTGCTTTAGTATTATTGGGCAACGTGCCTTGGGGGCTATTTCTCAATTCTTCAGCTATCTAGCCCATCTGGACTTCTAGATTTCGTATTGATGTTGCTTGGCTTTGGGTTAAAGCATCATTCTTCAAGATATAAGCTGTCAGGAGCTTCTCTAAGTTACTGCTCGTTCCCGGCTCTTGTTGTGGTCTACTATGCGTTGATTGATGTTGTTGCGTTCCTGCATTACCAGAAAACTTAGTGGAGTGTTTCGATTGCTTTGCGTTGGTTGACCTCCTGTTTGTTCTACAATCTGTTGTTGAGTACCACCCCATAAGAATTTTGGATGGTTTCCCCATCTAGGGTTGTATGTTTTAGAGTAGGAGTTGTTCTTTATGAAGCAAACGGACTGAGGGTTATAGAGGCACATTTTGAATCCATGCGGTTCGCCGCATCTAATGCAACTATTAGCAGCCTGATTCACCATATTCACTTTCTTAGCAGCCTGATTCACCTTATTCACTTGCTACTCCCTGCGAGAGAGCCATTGTTCAAAGCCATGTTCTGCAACAGGTTGGTTACTATAGACATCTGAGTAGACAACTGCGCTACTGCATCATTATCAATCGAACTGGTACTGTGTTTCTTCTTTTCCAACGATCTATTCCCATATCCATCATCCCATTCAATAGTATTCCTCGATATTCTATCTAGGGTGGCCTTTCCTTCAGTGTAGGTTTTGTCCCTTAATCCTCCTGCCGCAGATGCATCAGCGATAGCTTAGGAAGCTCGGTCTAACCTGTTATAAAACATCTCCATTTGAATACAGTCGAGGATACCATTATGTGGATAGTTGCTCACAAGTTTCTTGAATCTAGTCCATGCATATCACTAAGAGTTTCATTGTTCTTCTGCATGAAGTTAGCTATTTCTTTTCAGCGTTAAGCGTTCACAATGGGAAGGAAATATCGTTGCATAAACCTTGCGATCATATGCTCCCATGTAGTAATTTCACTAGGCTCAAGGGAGTAGGTCTACTGCTTAACCTCATTGCGCAGCGAGAATGGAAACAGTGCGTGTCTGATTCCCTCAGGTGTAATGCCTGGTAGATCAAACGTGTTGCATATTTTCATGAAGCTAGTCAAGTGAGCATGAGGGTCTTCACTCGTTGCTCCACCAAACTTGTCAGCAGCTTGAAGCATTTGTAGCATTACTTGTTTCATCTCAAACTTCGTCCCTTAAAAACTGAACGAGTGATACCTAGAGAAAAATCATATAAATTCGGTGATGCATACTCTTTCATCGGTCTATCATGGTTGTGTGCCATCAGAATTGGGTTGGATTGTGTGTTGGCTTGGTTGTTGTTGGTTTCATTTGGTGCATTCATGTTCTCTCTCTGATCAGCCATGTTTCTGCTTCTCTGTCGTCTGTGCTGGTTTCTTCTCGCCCTTCTACGAAAAGTTGCTCGATTTCAGGGTCAATATTGAACTCAGGTGTCATACCGTTGCTCATATACTGTTTAAAACCTCCCAATGGAAGTTGCAATACTCCTAAAATCGAACGATCCTGCGAAAATCAGACAAATAAAACACAAATTAGTCGTAAAAATTCCTGACAACGGTACCAAAAACTTGTTGTAGAATGTGTTGTGTGTTAATCATGCGCTATGCGTGATAAGTTTTTTTTCCTACTTTTAGCCCAAGTATAAACTAAACGTAAGATATTTTGGTGAGAACTAAGGTCGAACAAGAAGATCTGTTTTGTTACTAAAGTTGTATAAAAAGATGTCTAACTCGCGGTACTATATCAAATAGAGTGAAGTTGTTGTTGTGCAAAAAATAAACAAAAAAGCAGTAAACGAAATGAAATGGTGGATGTGAGTGAGTGTAGTAAAATGCAAACTAGTGAAGTTGAAGATGTTCAAATGGAGAAAAAAATGGCTGGAGAAAACTTTTCATCAATCAATCGAGTTCTTGCTTAATTTCTTGGTTCATGCGCCTAATCTCAAATGAATCTTACTTTTCCGCAGATGAGCCACATTAATCATATGTTTATGATGCATCTAGATTAGCTGAGCATAAGAATACTCCTATGTCTAGGAAAGTTTCTTTGGTATATTGATGAGTTTCACAGTTGCTTGCTCTCTCAAGTAGTTAACTATTTGTACTTAAATCAAGTTTTCAAGTGGATTCAAGCAATGAGATCAAAATACATCAACATAAATGAACCGGAAACTAAGCTTAAACTCTTAAAACTGATGATTGTTTTTCTCCAACCCTTCAAGGAATTTAGCTACTCATGGTTGATGATGAAAGGAAAATGAAGGTGGAAGACAAGAAATGAGTCATGATATGAAATATATTTATAATAGAAATCTTTGAGTTCATACAAGGTTGGAATGAATAACAAAATACAACTTGAAAGTGTAAAAGAAAGGGTGGAAAAGTATAAAAGATGATGATGTCGGCGACAGTGTCCTGTTAGTTGTCAGGGTAATGACTTCAACTGGCTTGCTTGCGGTGGTGGAAGAGATGAAGGTGAAGATCCAACTACTCTTTTGATGTTGAAGCTAACTTGGTCTCCGATGGCGATGGAAGAAGAAACTCAGCTTTTGCTGAGAGTGGAAGTAGTAGGTCTCTGTGTGTCTAACCAACCCTATTTTTCGTGGCTTCAGCTGGTTTTTATAGCCTCAAATATGTAATATCTTGACGTCACAAAGCCAATCTCTGACGTAGAGAATAAGGTCATGCGTTTGTCAATCGTCATCTCTGACCGGTAGTTGGTCGATTGCAGAACTGTTATGCAGGTCAGAGGGAAAAAAATCTACATTTGTCTCGGTAGTTGGTCATTCCAACGAGACAACGATTCTACATTTGTCTCGATGGTTGTGCACCTCTTCTCCATCGTACAACATACTACGCAAGGATTTCCTTCATGACAGGTAAGAAAATAACTATGCTTGATCTAGGGTTCAGGTTTTAAGGTTATTGTTTGTTGATATTTTATATGTTTTTTATGCAGACAAAGACTCAAGTTACCATGAGATTGATAACCAGCTACGAGAAGGTAGCTCAGATGGAGTGTATGATGTCTGCCCCTGAGGCAGGTGACCTGCCTCCTGTAATGGTCAACGTTCTCCTGTGATTGGCAACTGAAGTTGAGGAACCATTCCCCATTTCATCTCCAATCCTTCTCTAGGCCCCCCTTCTACACCAAAACTTTCATCTACACCATATCTAGAGGACATGAACCCTCTTGTTCAAAATTGTATGGGTCAAAGTAGAAACTATCATCAACTAGGTCATATGGGGCTGCAATATTAGTTAAAGGAGTTAGAAATGATATATAACCAAATAAATTATCATGTGACAGGTAATTTTGTTGGAAGGAGATTGGTACACGGTCATAAGGGGTGGAGATTTTTGCACTAAGTTGTTTAGAAAGCTTGGTTGGTATGAGCAATTGGGTTGATTATGTTACTACCCAATCCACTATTGCTACCATTGCAAGTTTCAGGCTCGTTGATAAATAGATAGGGGGCCTTTACATGCATCCTCACCGTTTAAAAAGGAACATAGTTATGGTCATCTTTTATCAAATATATAAGAACTTCAGATCCAAAATTGTACAAACATCTTAGGATAAGGTCGTGAAGGTTCGAGTCAATTCCACTTAGCTTATACAACTTAATAAAAAAATTCTCATACCTAATGTCACATCTTACTTCTAATCACCTGAGATTACCCCTTAAATAATCTCATCCATCCTCCTTCAGTAAACCACTGTAGTTTGTAGTAAACAACTATGCAAATAAATAATAGAATACTCATACTTAAACTAGGGGGAAGTGAATTTAGATAAGAAAAGAAACAGCAAAGTCAACTAACCAAGTCAACTATTGCATGAAATTAAGATTAACTGTGGAAGAAGACTAAATGCAAAAAAACAAATATAATATAATATATGAGAGTTCCAACAAAGTTTGATTTGATCAACTTTACTAGAAATCTTTGTAAAAATCCAATTTCAAGTAAGGTTGACCATTATTGGTAATTGGAATTTTTACCAAGATTTTCCTTAAGGATTTCTCAAAGTTAACGTCTTTTACCAAAAATTTTGGTAGAAATTGATTGAAGTCTCGATAACATTTGTTAAGAAACTAAAAAAAAAATTGTGAAAAACAACTTCTCCCTCCCAACGATTTTTTTCAAATTTTTATCTTCAAAATAACAACAAATCTACTACTAATCTTGTTTGAAACTTGCCGAAAACAGGAAAACAATCATACTCCACGTGAATGAGAACAAACAACAAAATAAAAATAAAAATAAAAAACAACATACCGTTATCTCAAAGGACCCTAAAAAAAGAAAGAAAACAGATTCTTTGAATTGAGACCCTCAAGTATAATCTTTCTCATGAAAATAAAATGAAAAAGTGAAGTTTAATGTTTGAAACTGAAGTTGTGTTGAAAAGTTGTGTTATGTAAATTAGATAAAGGTAAAATTGAAAGTACTTAAATGAGGGACAAAATAGACTTTTCAAATAAGGACGCTGGGATAGTTTTTAAAATAATTTAGGCAAAACAGGTACTTTTCAAATAAATTAGGAAAAATGTGCAGTTTTTTTTGTCCTTATTTGAATTAGTCTCTAAACAGATTCACCTCGAAATGTGCACCACCACGAATAAAATTAACGATAGTTTAATTGAAGTTAAAATTTAATGTCTATTCTTATTTCTATATAAAAACTATATAAATTGAAACAACATATGACGTTTTAGAATAGTGGTGGTGTTGCCATTTTATCCACCTACTTGGGTTCAAGTCCAACTTTGATTTTTTTTTTCTTTTCAAATCAATTTTAAATATTAATAATTCTATCACTTTGCCATAAAAAAACACTATGATTAATACATCATTTTATTTTCATATATATATATATATATATATATATATATATATATATATATAATTGGAATTTATTTAATTTTATAATAGTTTAAGTGTAATCTACTTATATGAGTAGTTAAATTATGATTCAAATAATAAAATAACAATTATTAAATTATTTTTTTTATTATTTACCAAAGTTATTCATCTTTAATCTTTATTTTTATAAAAAAATTATAAAAAGTTATAATAAAATAAAGGTTTCTATAAAATTCAGTTATAAAAAGTTATAACAAAATAAAAAAAAAATTACAAAATTTAGTTGAGTAATAAATATTTATGAATCTCACATGCATAGAAATCTTTATTTTGTTATTAACTTTTTTTTAACTGAATTATATAAAAAAATTTAATTTATGGGAAATTTTCACATATAGAAAAGATATCAAACTATTTACATAAATTAGCAAAAAAAAACACGGATAGACATTGATAGACTTCTATCAGCATCTATCAATAATAGACTTCTCTCATTTCTATCACTGATAGACTCTGATAGACTTCTATCATTGTCTATCACAACTATCTAAAAATTTTGCTATTTTATGTAAATAGTTTTTCTTATTTTTCTATTTTTAAAAGTTCCCTTTAATTTATTATAGCTTTTTATAATTTTTTTTATAAAAAATAAAGATTAAAGATGAATAACTTTGGTAAATAATAAAGAAATTTAATAATTTTTATTTTAGTATTTGAATCATAATTTAACTACCTATATAAGTAAATTACACTCGAACTATTATAAAATTAAATAAAAATTAAAAAAAAAAAAAGAAGACAAAGTAGGACAGGTAAAATGATAACACTCCACCACTATTCCAAAATGAGGTATATTGTTTAAATTTATACAGTTTTTATATACAAATAAGAATGCACATTAAAATTTTGACTTTAAACAGAAAAAATATCAAACTATTTACAAATATAGAACAATTTTGTTGTCTATCAGTGATAGATTGAGATAGAATTCTATCGCTTTCTATCGCTCAAACAAATAAATTCTATCGCTTGAGCAATAGAAAGCGATAGAATTCTATTGCGGTCTATCACTGATAGACTAACATTTTTTCTATATTTGTAAATATTTTGGCTTATTTTTCTATATTTGAAAACAACTCTTAATTAAACCATCGTTAATTTACTCAATGGTGGTGCACATTTCAAAGTGAATGTGCCTCTTCAAGAGACAAATTCAAATAAAGACAAAAAAAAAAAAAAAAAAAAAAAAAAAAAAAAAAACCTGCAACTTTTTCCTAATTTATTTCAAAAGTACATGTTTTACCTAAATTATTTTAAAAACTATCCCAACATCCTTATTAACCCCTATATTGAGCCCTCCAATTAAAATCTAGAAAAGTAAGAAATTAGTTAGAAAAAGTATCTTTTAAAAAAAAATGTTAGTTTTGAAAGGTGAAAAACTTTTTGGATATAAAATAACAATTTCTCAACAAAACCAAATATAAACTACTTTTAGTTGTTTATTTCTTAAATTTCGTCCAAATTTTAGAAATATTTTTGAAATTTTAAAAATAAGAAACAGGATGGATCATCAAATAAGATTCTTTCTTTAAAATTAATAAGAAACAGAAACATAAAACAAGAAAATGAGAACGTTATCAAACAAGCTCTAAATAAACCTCTTTTTTCGATTGGTACACTTTACAATAAAAAATCTCTAATATTATCAAATTACATACTCCTTATCATACTATAGTTTTGCTTTTATAAATAATTCTTCAATATTGATAAAGCTCCCATCATTCAAAAATGATACTAATGTGGCAAAGAGTGAATAGAAAGACTATATTCATTCTTCAATATTGATAAAGCTCCCATCATTTCAAAAATGATATTAACGTGGCAAAGAGTGTATAGAAAGACTATATTCATACTCTCATAATACCATCAATTTTCTAGGGGTTTTACTACTTAACTTTCTTTGATAATACCATCTTTGTAGATCACATGAATGAGGAAGACAACAATGGACCACGAAACTGTTGTACCACCAAAATTGAAGCTGCGATTGATAGCTCCATTGATGTCAACAAGCTGCCGACGGGACCTAACTCTGGGCATTCGACATTGATCTTGAAATGAAGACTCTCCACTACTTGCGCTTCTGGCGTTTGACCCACCAATATCAAATTGCATCTGCTGAACTCCCTTATTACTTCAATAGCATCGTTGAATGTACTTACTACCCTCTCTTCATACCTAATTGACTTGTCGTTTGTTTTTTTCCCATTGAACTCCATCAACGCCCTTTGATCCATGACTGTTGAATCAACCGTAGTGGATTTTAGGTTCATGTTAGAGCTCAAAATGAAACGGACGATATTTAAGGTTATTCTAGAATGCTCTGCTATTCTCCGACCAAAGGCTAGAGCTTCACGATCGTCACGACCGCCGAAGAAGAAGATGGTTATGGTGGAAGAGATGTTGGTGGCGCAGATGTGAGACCCACTTCCAAATCCTCTATCAACCAGGATTCCAACGGAACATGGTGATTGTTCCAAAACTTTTTGATTCACCCATTGGAAATCACCTCGTGTTGCCTCTAAAGATCCATCAAATCTGCATCCATTTTCAATCATGTCACTTTATAAAAAATGAAATGAAAAAAGTGTATATTATTTTGCCACCTAATATCTACTCACATCCATGCACAAGCCAAAGCAAACATATCTCAATTGATATATAGAATGTGTTAACAATTAAGAGATGTGTAGTTAGAATCTACTAAAACCAATAATATGCACAAAGATGAGTGTAACATAAATGCATCTAACAATTTTTGTTTGGAGTGTACATATCAAACCTTTGGTGTTTGTGGAATGGGAGAATGATAATAGCGGTGTGTTTCCTCTCAGCTCTATTGCAGACATCTTCATGCATATCAGAAAGCGGAGATATGGCAGTCATTGGACGTATGGACACTCGACTAAGCTGCTGAAAAGCCTTAAAAGCCACAGCAATTTGGTCACAACCTGACTTCTCTCCTTTATTCCAAAATGGTCGCCCATTTTTTCTAGCTCGGTGGACCATAACAATGGCTGACGACCTCTCTGTCAGCTCCATCAAATGCATTGCATAAACACAAAGCTTACTACTACAACCTTCTTTCCCCTCCATCCCACGACTTATCTCAATCAAATTCAGAATCGATGGAATGTTATTAACCGAGTGAAAGCAAGCCAAAATTCGAAGCTCAGTATTTGGGTCATCACGCTCAATTGTCTTATAAGCGTATTCAGATTTGCTCTTTCTCTTGGCCGGCTTGTAAACTGCCATGACAATGGGGGTGGTGAAGAAGGTTGTGATGACAGCCATTAGAACTAGAATTGCAAAGGTTTGGTCATTCAAAACTTTTCTGTCTTTACCGATGTTTAAGACAATCAATTCCACAAGCCCTTTGGTGTTCATTAAGAATCCTAAAGCTAGAGATTCTTGGAATGGCATCTTGCAAAAGAGTGCCATCAAGATAGTGCCAACGATTTTCCCAAAACACGCGGTGAAAATTACGAGAATGAGTAGACCCCATGATTGTGCTCCTTGGATTGTGGTAATGTTTGTTTTCAATCCACTTGAAACGAAATAGAGAGGGAGGAATAGACTGGAAACAAGATCTTCGACTTTTTCAACGAGGGCTCCGGCGAGTGGGCCGTCCTTTGGGACGAGGATGCCGACGACAAAAGCGCCAAACAGAGCATGGATTCCGATTAAGTCAGTGATGAATCCAGCGGCCAAGACAATGGATAAAGTAGCGCAAATGTAGAGTTCGCTTACAGGCTCGCCTTTGCAGCAACGGCGGGACATCCAATGGAAGGCCGGCGGAAGAGTGAAAAAGCAAAACAGGACAAAAACAGAGCCGCAGAGGAAAACCCAGAGGGAGACGAGAGGGGAACGACCAGTGCCAGAGAGAGCAATGGCGAGGGCGAGGAGGATCCAGGCAGCGATGTCATTGACGGCAGCTGCGGACATAGCAATGCGGCCGAGGTTGGTGGTTAAGAGCTTGAGTTCAGCTAGGATACGAGCAAGAACAGGAAAAGCGGTAATGGAGAGAGAGACGCCGATGAAGATGAGAAAGGAAGGGCCATGGACGCCTTTGGAGATAGTGGAACGAAGGACATAAGAGGTTCCGATTCCGAGGAGTAAAGGGAGAGTAATTCCGGCCATGGCTATGCCCATTGCGCCCTTTCCGGTACGACGGAGAGACTTGGGATCTAACTCAAGTCCAACCAGAAAAAGGAAGAACAAAAGACCCATATTAGCTAATGTGTCCAACACTGTTAGGCTTTTTTCTGGGAACACTCTCTGTAGAAATCCCTGGCTCCGACCCATCGCTGATGGTCCAAGTAATATTCCACCCTAACACCACAACACAACAGTCAACAACGAAATAATCCAATCATATTTAATCTAAACACTAATTAATTTCCAAAATAGAAACAGACAACGATCTCAGCAATGACTCGAGGCTCTCTGAGTGGTCGGAGAAGCAAACCAAGAAGACGAGTAAGAACAACCACCAAACATATCTGAAGAATGGCCAAAGGAAGAGCGAAATCAAGTGGGTTATCGCCTTGAAACACGCCGTTGGACGTCGCTTTCATCTCTGTCGGACACCCACTTGCCGCAGTCATATTCAACGCCATTTCTGACAAACCAAAACAAAAAATAATCCATTCAGTTTCACACCCAATTTCATTTAACTACCAAATGGCAAATGCTGTGGAACATTGGTTGTTTTTTGTAATACGAATATAAATATTGATGTCTCTCAAAGCATTTGGAAAGAAGGATGGTAGAAAGCAAAGAAAAGGCGCATCCCTGGTAATTGCAGAATGCAGAGCAAAAACAACGAATGGGGGGCACTCTCGTTTTGCACCCTTGTAGACGACATGTCATCAACATTCCAAAATATGTGTTCAGGTCTCGGCCATATTTTACTGCATGTTGTTGGGCCAACGAAGTTTTAAAACTACGCAGGCCCATTATGCAAGCCCACGGTCGTGGAGACATAATTGAGAGAGAGATAAGTTTTATAGATAGGATAATTGTAGTGAGTAGCAATTTTAGGGATAAACCCAAGTGTATAGCAACATTTTAAAAAAATTACAAATATAGCAAAGTTTATCAGTGAAAGACTTCTATCGCTGCTAGACTCTTATGGTCTACGAGTGATAGACCACCTAGACCAAATAAAATCTATTAGCGATAGAAGTCTATAACTGATAGACTTTGCTATATTTGCAATTTTTTTAAGATGTTATATATGCTAATACTTTGAATCTGATTGCTATATTTGCAACTGTCCCTTATAGATATTGGATTGATCTCAATCTGAAATAAACTGGGATAATTTTGAGGGTAACTATAGCATTTTTAGGAATAATAATTAAATATATAATAGTATTTTTATAAATGGCAAATATAGCAAAATCTATCAACCCTCTGTAGATTCAAAAAGTTGGATCTAAATTTTGTTATATCTTCAAATTCTTTTACAATGTGTTATATCTGCTAATATTTTGAGTCTGATTATTATATTTGCAACTGCCTTTATTTAAAACTTAAAAATCATTTAGTCGAAAATTTTTAGCTAAAATAATTACCATTTAATTCTTTCTAAATAAATAAACAAAAAGGAAGAAAACAACCGATGAAAAATCTCAAAGTAACAAAGAAAAAAACTCTAAAAAAGTTTAAGAATATAAATTGATATTTATCTGAAAATTCGAACAACAAACTTCTCAGTTATTAGGATAACAGTCAATTGAGTTATATTCATTTTAATATCTCTCTTTGTTTATACTTTTATAATTACCCCTTTCCTTTTTTTATTTGAAAATATTAAATTATTCAAGTAATTATTATTTTATCTGTTAACAAATCACTTAACAAAACTTGCAACCATGTAAATTTATACATTTATTATTACATAAGTATGAATATTAAAAGTTATTGTTTATTTCAAGTTAAGGTTTCATTTATAAATTTAAGCATGTTCTTCAAATTTTCTTGGTTATTTTAGTTTTTACATATTAATGTTTGATAACTTTCCGAAAAACTTTCAGTTATGCAACCAATATAATATTTCCATATCTTTCTGTTATCTGATTAAAGTTTGTGAATTATAATTTATTTAAGACAAAATTAGTTTCAATTTATTCAATTCCCATCATTTTATCGGTAATTACTTTAATAATTATTTTCAAATATAGAAAATATTTATAAATAGTTTGATATTTTTTCTATTTTATAATAATTTCCTTAATTTTATCAAAGAAATGATTTCATATAAAATTACTTATATTATTTTTGGACATGATGATTAGAAATAGTTTATTATAACTCATTAAGTCTTCATTGAAGTCTCATATACTAATTTACATAATTTTCATGAAGATACCTAATTTTCATGATTTTTCTTGAAACTTTCGTCAACATCAATATCTTCATCGGCGTTCCATAAAATTTTATCAAAATTTCCATCAACATTTGACATATATTTGGTTATAAGTACAACCTTGAACCTTTATTATAAGTACAACCTTAAACAAATAACTTCATTAATAAATAAATAAATAATATGAATATTTTAGTACTTCGCTAAAATTCTCTCTCCAATCGATCACTTAAATAATAGCGGTAAATCATTAATTGGCAAAGTGATATACTTCACTAATTCGAAAAAGTCATTAATCGTTACAACAATTTTCAATATAACTTTCAATATACTCTCTGTGTATATAAGACTAAATGGATAAATAAAAGACGGAAAATTACTATAAACATAAAAAATATCAAGCTATTTAGAAATACAGAAAATTTTTACAGCCTATCAGTGATAGATCGCGATAAAATTTTATCGCTTTCTATCGCTCAAGCAAATAAATTCTATAGCTTAAGCGATAGAATTCTATCGCGGTCTATCATCGATAGATGGTAAAATTTTTATATATTTGTAAATAGTTTGACCCATTTTTCTATATTTGAAAACAACCCTAAACAGACTATTAAATAAAGTAAAATAGTGAGATAATCACCTGATTTTTTGTGGACAGAAAAGTCTTGATTGGAAAATGAGAAGCCAATAAGTTTGTATCTCCAAGCAAAATTTCTTGAAGAAAAAAAAGAAAAAAAAAAAGATGAAGAAATGAGAGATTAGATGGGATGAAGAATTTTGGCACTACCACACCTCCCTTTTATAACCCAAACCACATGTATTTGTTGGGACTAGGGCCTTTTTGGTAATTTTCAAAATTACAAATATTATTTTTATATTGATAGCTACTTCTTATAAATATTTTGAAATCTTATCCTTCCCCATTATGGAATTTATTATGATAACTCACTATCTTAAGAATAAAACTAAAATGCTTTATATATTCCCATGATAAAGCTTTTAGTTTTAAATATGTAATTTTGTCTAATATAAGGTTTATGATCCTAATTGTAAATTAGAGAGACAACAAAATTGTATGGAGTAGAGAGGAATATGTTATCTATTAGAACAAAACAAATTTCCAAATAAAACTTTGTGGGGCTCAATATTTTTACAAAGTTATTTTTTCTTTAATTTGCTCTTGTGACAAGAAGTTGTTCTTTATTTGAGAATCATATATTACATTAATTTATGTAAGGATAAAAAAAAAACATATAACTCCGATACCTTGGATTGTATCAATATTATTACAATGATCCTAAACTAGTGAAGTGTATCAATTAAAATCATAAACTTTGATAACTAAATCAATTTATTTTTAATTGCATTAATTAAAATTTTAAACTTTCATAAGTAAATTAGCTCAGACGCTTATTTTAAAAATGGTATATGCATAAATTTTTAAAGGTATGTAATTATTCAAGTGTCGGATAAACATATATGAAAGGACCAATCTTTTATCTTCTTCTTTCTCTAATTTTCTCTACGATTTTAATTAGAATACATTATGTAGTAATATTTTTTTGCTATGTTTATAAGATTATTGAAAAAGAAATTTAGTTGATTGCAAATGGAATCAAGTAAAAATAGATCTAGAGACACTTGTTCATGAAAATGTTAAAATGTTTGTGCAATTTGAACGAAATTAACGAATTCGAATTTCTAAATTATTTTCTACTTTGGAAAATAAAGTTTTTTTATATATATATGTAATTAGTTTAATATGTTAGAGCTTGAAAATTATATAATTTTGATAATAACTATAAGGATGGAGGATAGGGGAGAGGCCCAAGGGCTCAACTTTATGCATTTTATATATATATATAACATAGTATCAATAGCTAGTCTAGTGACAAATCTGTTTTCTAGTCCTTCAGACTTAAGTTTAAAGTCCATTTTTTAAATTTGAATTATAAAATCTCCGGTTAATAAAATTTATGGAACCACCATTTAAGGAGGATATATAGTAGTTGGATGGGAGAAGAAAAGAAAATGAAAGTATAAAAGAGAGAAGATGGAGCAGGAGGAAAGTTATAATGAGATTCGACAAACGATGGAGCCATTAGACGAAATTTAATAGATTTTCTCTTTTGAAAAAATGGCATTAAGAATAATCATCTGAAAATCTTTTTTTTAAAAAAAAAAGAGAGAGAGAGAGAGAGAGAATAATCATTTGAAAATGACTTTAAGAAATTGTGTTGGTTATATTAAATTTTTTTTTGCGTGGAAATGAAGCATATATTTGTTTATCATTTTCTGGTTACAAATCTCTTTATAGGTTAGATATCAATAAGTTTCAATGTATTTGTTAAAATATATAGCTCAAATTTTGGAAAAATATTAATTTACCCTCCTAAATCAATGGAGACTCTAATCAATTAATTAGATTTTCTTTTATTAATTTAGCATTTGAAAAAACTTTACACAGTCTCTCGGTATCTTATTTATCTGATACTTACGAAAGTTAATTTAGCGATATGAATTGAAATTTTTCTTGAATTTTAATTATGGTTTTGTCAATTTTTGAGTACAGGGAGGATTAGGAGACTTGAATCACAAATCTCATGACCATCTAACATTTCTCTATGCCAGTTGAACTATGCTTACTTTGGCTAGGGTTCTATAATTTAATACTATATTGTTTACAAAAATTCTCATAAAGCTTCTTTTTATTCTTGTATAATCAAAACTCGTATATATCTAGCAACAATATGTAGGATTCGTAGAGGTATAGGCATGTCTGGAATGACTTCTAACTGCTTAAAAAAGTATACTTAATTGTAAGAAGATAGGTTTTTTAGCCTTTGAAATGCCATTCTATAAAATAAATTATAGTTTATGTTTATGAGCTATAAATAGTATTTTCTTTCCTATATTTTCCTTTCTTATATTCTTGGTGTGTATTCAATCTTTCATTCGTCGTTGTAAAGATATGTTGATTATTCAATAAAATACACAAAACAACATGGTAACAAAGCCAGGTTAGGGTTTTCGTTGTTGCCACTCTAGCCGCCACCCAACTCCATTCCAGTGCCTAGATCTAAATGTTCTAGTGCCCAGCTCCATTCCAATGTTGTTTGTCCTCTCTTGTTCAGATGCACGCACCCCATATCCATTCGGGCACCTGAAATTTTTCCGTCTGCGCGCTCTATTTGCCAAATTCTTCTGTCCACGCACCCCGTCTCGAATCACCCAATTGTGTGTTTGCGTTCATCGTGGGTCTGTGATCTTGCCTTCCAAATTCGCACACCTAGATCCGTCTGCACACCTGAAATTTGCCAAATTTGTCCGTCCGTCCGACCAGATTTGTTAGCTAGTTAATATGCTCTCTCGCATTGCCCTAGATTGCACCACTACATTTAGTTGTCGTTTTCAAATCCGTCGATTGAACCGCCACTACTAAGTTATGTCACTATGCACTTTCCATCATGGGTCTTTGCTATGCCCGATCCTTACTCTAGATCACACATGCTCAGATCTGAAGCTCATGCCTGCTTTATTTTAGATCTCTTGTCATGGGGTTCTGTTCTCCTCAGATTTGCCTCAGATCTCACGATCGTCGTGGGTTCTCTTGATATGAAAAGTTTAGCAATTTAAAAAACCCAATTGTTGAACCATTAACAACAAATTCCTAAACCCCCAAATCAGTTGATGTCAATCCTAAGGAAAAGATTAGAATTGGATTACCTTTTGATCGAAGACCAAGAGATAAGGAGAACTAGTTCCTTATTCCAAGTTTGAACACTCCACAAACAAGATGATCAGACTTATCTGAATGTTTTTGGCATGCAACCCTGATTCAAGAATTGCAAAATAGTTGGTGATGAAACTCTGTCATCTACCAGAGAATTCTCATTCAAGAAAACCCTAAAGTTCTAAAAACATTAAAACTGTTATTTAAACAACCTAAAGAAGGCTTTAAATAGCCTCCCAATAAAACCCTAATACAACATAGTAAAATGACAAAATTACTCATACTTAAATGTCATAAAAAAGGATAAAATTGAAAAATACTAAAATTACATCAAGATTATTAAATAAAACATAAATAATATTTTGATGTTGGGATGGTTCATATCATCCTCTCCTCCTTTGAAGGATTCATGCTCGAATCTAAATTATCACCTTGTAGAGCAAATTTGTAGTCATGAGATGTTAATGATCGAGCTCCCTTTTGAGCATTCTTAAACTTTTGACCATGGATGATTTCATAAACAAGTTTGGAGCAATATTTTCTAAATAACATCTTTGTTTTATACCTCACATGCGGGTAATATTGCTCCTTCACTAGTACTTTAAGTCCTGCAAAAAATCAAAATAAGTAGTACTAGATAATACTCTAAAATTAACTCCACCTAGGTGATAACAAGCTCTCTTGTGTATAAGCTCAAATATGAGTGATTTTGAGGAGATAATTTCATCCTCACGTACTCTCAAAGTTGGACTTACTCCCTTAATCTCTCCTTCATTTTCATTACTTTGTACATTACTGTCAAATTCTTCTTTCACATTCTCTTTTACTAGTGTCTTAGCCTTCTTATTCTCTTTCTCTGTTGATTGAGAATTGTTTATCTCTTTACTCTCAATGGCTCTTCTTTCTTCATCGTTAGAAATCTCTCTATTTAATTCTTCTTCTTGTGCTCTTGAAAATTTTTCATCTTCTTCTTCTTTGGGTGGTTGATCGTATTTTGGTTTGCATGTTCGTTCCGTTGAAACTTGACACATCAAACTCCGTTCTAATTGGATTACTTCCATAACATATTTTCTTATAGAACTACGTAATTCTGCTAAATCTTTCCGTATAGCCTCTTAAAGCTTTGCATCCCTATCTTGAATTTTAACACACCTTGTTTTTTATAGAACATGGCTGCAAAATAAAAACAAGTAGAAGAAAAGTGGACCTCACAAGTCACTCCCTCACATGTTTCACTCGATAGGTGATGTTCGCTCGTGTTTACACTCTTTAATGTAGGCGCTCTCTCATAAAAATGAATGCTCCAAAAAGGGTAACGAGCCAAAATTTGCCATCAAGATCATAAGAGCAAGCCAAAAACAAACCAAACAATAATGACTGTAAAGTGTCAAACTCAAGCAAAGAACTAGTAGAATTCAAAAAAAATGAAAACTAAAAACCCAGAATCTAATATTCAAGATTCGACAAACTAGACAAGAAAACCAGAAAAACAAGATATTTAGAATCAAGATTTAATATTCAAGATTCAAAGAGTTATGCAAGATAAACAAGAAAATGGCAAACACCTAGACAAATCAATGATAAAAAGAAAACAAGAATTAGGAATTAGAGACACTACTTTTACCCAAAACCCTAATTTAAATTATAAGAAATTTCAAGTTTGATTTGAAAAGGCAATGCGCTTTTGAAATAACTAACTTTTCTTATAAAATTCCGCAGCTTAAAACTCATAGATTGAGATGCCTGCTTAACGTGTCTGCTTATTTTTTCTCAATTATGAATCGCACAACCCAAATTCTGATTTTTTTTAAAAAAAAAAAAAGCGACGGGCTTGCTTGACGTACATGCTTATTTTTTTTACCAATTCTGAATCGCCAGGACCCATTTTTAACGTGTCTGCTTAATTTTTTTTCCTTCTTTCCAATTTCGAATTTCTAGACTCCCAAACTTCGACTTACAACACAACAAGAACCCTAATAAAGAAATAGACTCAACAAACCAATCAATTGAATAAAACATATACCCAATCTAGAGCGTAGACTCTGATACCAAATGATATGAAAATCCTAGTAATTTGAAAATTAGGAACCTAATTGTTGAATCCAAACAACAAATTCCAAAACCTCCAAATCAATTGATGTCAATCCTAAGGAAAAGATTAGAATTGGATTACCTTTTGATCGAAGACCAAGAGATAAGTAGAACTAGTTTCTTACTCCAAGTTCGAACACTCCACAAGCAAGATGATCAGACTTACCTGAATGTTCTTGGCATGCAACCCTGATTCAAGAATTGCAAAATGGTTGGTGATGAAACTCTGTCATCTACCAGAGAATTCTCATTCAAGAAAACCTAAAGTTCTAAAAACGTCAAAACTGTTATTTAAACAACCTAAAGAAGGATAAAATCAGAAAATACTAAAATTACATCAAGATTATTAAATCGAACATAAATAATAATTTGATGCTAGGACGGTTCATATCATCTCTGCTCCTCAAACCAGACGCACATACCTCAATCGAATATGTCGTGAGTGTTCTCAGCACATATCCAGATCGAATCTTTCATTCATGGGTTTTGTCTGTGTTCCATGGAATCTACCATAGGTGTTCGTCGTTCGTGAATAGTATGTGGTTCGCATAGATTTGATTTCCCAATCTGCTTATGGTGGTATTACGTCTTTCGTGGTTCAATTTTTCAGATTTGCGTTCGTGGGTCTCTGTTCTGTTTTTAGATCTACATTCATGGGTCTTTGTTTTGTTTTCAAATCTGCATTCATGGGTCTATGTTCTGTTACCAGATCTGCATTTGTGGTCTCTGTTTTCAACCTAGAAGTTGTTCGTGTTTTCATTCTTCGTAGGTATTTGTTTTTAGTCCAAATCTGCCTTGATTTGATTCGAAAGTTTTCTTCAATTTCCGTAATCTGTCACCTTGAGTTTCACTCAGTCACTTCACAAACTCAAGTTTTTGGTTCACAATTTCAAGTTGGTCTCCACTCTACCACTTTGAGTTTGAGGAAGGGTGCTATCTCAAATTATGGTTTATGTTTATGAGTGGTAATTCTCCTAATTAGTATTTTTCTTTCCTGTATTTTTCTTTCTTGTATTCTTGGTATGTATTTAATCTTCCATTTACCTTTGTAAAAATATGTTGATTACTCAATAAAATACAAAAAAAATATATATTATTTTTTTACTCATTAAAAATAATAAATAGAAAAATGTAATAGAGCAACTATATGAGAGCTGACATTAAGAGTTTAGGGCAAAAAAATGACAAAATAAACCCATCTTATTTTGCCTATTGACTCATCTTATTTATAGGAAGAAACCCTTTTTTTTCGACTAAAACTCTTAATGTAAAACTATTTTATCATATTCAAATTTATCATGCTAAAGTGAGCTTGGCTTAGTGGTATTGATATGCACTTTAACCTTAGAGGTTGGAAGTTTAATCTCTCACCCGTAGTCATTGTACTAAAAAAGAGATTCAAAATTATTCTTTTTTTTCTTTTCAAAATTCTTTTTTTCTTAATACAATAAATAGAGATAGGAGTGATTTCAATCTCTAACTTTAAAGAAATTAATTAGTTATATGTCAACTATGATTTAGAATCATTTTAACTCATAGGAAGGAACCCAAGGTACCTGTCTAGTAAAGAAAAAAAATTAATTCTCATTATGTCAGTTTGAATATAAAAATTAAATTGATATTAAAAAAGGATCGTTAGAGAAGAGAATCAGCACCACAACTTTTTCCTTTGGCTTTGGTTGGCCCCAATGTCAACTATGCACTTTCTTGAGAAAAAGAACAAACTATTCAAGTGTGCTAATGACGTTGCCCTCACTACTTCTCATGTATCTTTTGTTATTGGTAATGAACGAGAATGTCCTCAAAGTTTGGGGCCATTCATGGGTCAAGTTGGTATAGCAATTTGTGTGAAGAATTTGTAGGTACTATTTACACCATCAAAGTGCTTCTTTATTTTTTTTAGAATATTGGGTGACCATGATGAGAATGTATGTCGAAATATTCCATGACAATTTGTAGGGAAATTAATTTAAAGCACCTAAAAATTTTACACGATAGATTCCAATCATCTAGGTGTGTAAGGGCGTGTATCATTAGTCCCCTGTCTAATGCTATGAACCTTGTACCAAACTTTAATTCAAAACCCTAAACATGAAATGTTACAAGCTCAAGCCTCTTTGATAGAATATTGATGTTCCTTTCCATACATTATAATTCAAATCAATAGTGTATAGTGAACTATATGTTGTGAATGTGATGTTGCAACGCATGTCCACTACTTTGGTTGTAAGCAATTTACTTAAAAAGAATCTTCTTAGCTGAAAGTGAATGGTTTTGTTCGATGGATGTTGATGTTGAATCACTGATTGACTTAAAAATTTAAACTGATGGGTGAAAGTAAATTTGATATTATATCAACGAGTGCAAATCAATATAAACTAGAGAAGAAATAATATTGCAGGGTTTGAACACATGACTTCCTGCTACGATTGTTAAGGTCAATCAGTGATTTAACATGGTATCAAAACGAACAGAGAGCTTATGTTGACCTTTTATCTAATAAATGATTCCTTCTAGAAGTTGGAAAAATAATAAATAAAATTAAGATGAAACTTTATGTTGTCTAAAGATAGACACATAACACTAAAATAAATGGTTATTCTTAATAGTGGAGGGCAAATTTTATGAGATCACTATGATATAATGGATCTGATCTCAATAGTAACTTGTCGATGAATTTCCATCTTATCACATGCCACTCTAATTAAATAGGCTTATTAGTTGAATCTTGGATTGAAACAAGAAGTTATGCATACACATCACTTTTCTCCACCATATAGATTATGTTTGAGCAATTTTAGCATGGTCAAAATCACTTTTTTTTCTAGCCAAAATCACTTTTTTTTTTAATAGTGGAGGGCAAATTTTATGAGATCACTATGATATAATGGATCTGATCTCAATAGTAACTTGTCGATGAATTTCCATCTTATCACATGCCACTCTAATTAAATAGGCTTATTAGTTGAAGCTGGATTGAAAACAAGAATTATGCCACACATCTTTTCTCCACCATATAGATTATGTTTGCGCAATTTTAGCATGGTCAAAATCACTTTTTTTTCTAGCCAAAATCACTTTTTTTTTTTTAAATCATCATGTTTGATATGGAATAAAATTAAATTTAGAAAAATATTAAATAATTCCTACTTGTATTTGGAATAATTAAATTGTAGATGATTTTTGTTGAGGTGATTAACTGAGAATTAATCCTAAAATGGGTATATAATTGGGGACTTTTTAAAAATAGAATATAAAAGAAACTATTTAAACAAAATAGCAAAATTTTTAGATAGTTGGATAGATGATGATAGAAGTCTATCAGGATCTATCGGTGATAGAAATGATAGAAGTCTATCACTGATAGATGCTGATAGAAGTCTATCAATGTCTATCAATGATTTTTTTTGCTATTTTCTGTAAATAGTTTGATATTTTTTCTATTTATGAAAATTTCCCTATATAACTTTGTTTTTTTGTTAAATTATTGTTGGTTATCTATTTTGTGAAAAACCAGCTTTTATTTAAAACCTTGGCCAAACAATGATAGTCATTGCATAGTCATTGCATGGTGTTAAAGACTTGCTTAATAATATCTAGTTTAAATATTTGTAATAATACACAACATATCATTCATACATATAAAAATTAACAATAAAACATATGAAAAAACAAATTGATAAAAATAGATATTTTTCATAATTATTTAGTTAAATAATTTCTCAAGTAGAAGATACTCCTTTTAGTGTGATTTGGTAATTCTAAAATCCATTTTAAATTTATAAGAATCACTTTTAAGATTAAATTTGAACCAAACATAAATATAATTGGATAAAAATCAATTTCAGATAAGTTGTATCTAAATATCTTTTTCTAAGATCACTACATCAACCATCATTTTCAAATATGCATGGAATGATTTTGAAATTATTAAAATTATTTTTCTTCCTGTACAAAATCACTTATACATGTCTTTAATCATTCAAAATCAAGTTTGTGAATTGAATAATCACGATTAAAATGTAAAAGTAAACATTAAATTGATTTTGAGTGATAAAAAGAAAGATATTTGTGAATGATTTAGTACATGATAAAATTGATTTTAACCATTTCAAAATTACTCTTGAATATATCATTGAAAGTCGAAAATCAAGATGATGTTGTGCTCTCTCATCCAATGTATATGTGTAACACCTTAGGCCAAGGATTCAAAATTCATATTCAGCAACAGATGGCCCGAGCATTCTCATGCATCCTCTGCGACCTGACAATGTCATCTTGGTTCTTTGAATGCTTCTAAGAGTGAAAGTTGTCCCAGCATACTTTGTCCTCACTCACATGCTTCAAAATTCCCAAGAGGTCACCCAACATATGATTGCTTTTGGAGTTCATACAATTGAGCCACCAAAAAAAAAATTGTGCACTTTGTTGGTATATGTAGTAACTTTTAGTTCTTTTAAGCCTTATGTAACCATATTTTCATATTCTAAAGATCCCTCTCATTCATGTATGCCTCGTAAACTCGAAACGTTAGAATATGAATTATATTTACATTCTTATATCCACAAGGTGGAATATGGACCCTATATACACAAAACTGAGTGGCCTACCAAATTTCTTTCTAAGAAGTGGTTTAAAAATAGCCTCATTAATATTATGTGGAGGGACAAGTTTCATTATTACACCTATTCTTTCAACCTCCATAAATATTGTTGGAACGATTACCAAAAACAGACCGTGGATGCTCAGAAATTAGAATCGGTGTACCCGGATAAAACAATCTAGATGAAATTTGTCTCGATCGAAACTGCACTGGAAAACCGATTGGGAACCTCACACCCTTTTTAAACATGAAAATTAAGGAAACTGCGCCGGTTGAGAAAGAAAAACAGAGGGAGAACTTCTGTGATTTTGCTTCTTTTCTTTTCTCTGAAGAACCAAATAATTTGTAGGCCTTAAAGGCCAGTTCGGTGGAGTAAAATGCGTGTACAAAGTGGAGTAAAAGCAAAAGAAATTATTGATAATGAATAAATTAAAAATATATAGATAATATTATCCACTCCACTCCATGCCTGACCGGACGACAGTGGCACGTGCGTGTGGAAAGAACATCAAACCCTTGTTTAACTACCTCTTCACCCTTCCTAAACTCGAAACATTACAATATGAATCATAATTAAATAATAATAATTGATAATTTTCATGCAAAGAAACACAATGTGTGAATAAGTATTCCAAATCTATACTGAAAATACTAATAAAAAATAAAAAGTAATGAAAAAAATACACAATAACTAGTAGTAGGGACTAAATTTAAGATTTATTAAAAATATAAGGACTAAAATTGGACACTTGAAAGTATAAAGACTAAAATTAAATAAACTCTAAAGTATGAGGACCAAAATGATATTTTAACCAACAGACTAAAATTAATATGGTTACTATTCAATATTATGAATAACATGATTTAAAATTGGCCTCCAAAACTTTTCTCTACTTTTTTTTCTTCCATTTTTCCAAAATTTGGTCTCACAATGTTTGTAAGATAGATGGTTTACTCTTTTCGAATTGGTTTTGAGATGAAACTCGTTATTATCTATTGTGGGTATTAGGTTCAAAAACAAAAATTAAGATTCAATCCAAGAATTTTGAACCTAAAGAGGCATTATCGTAAAGGAGGCATGTTGAGGATTTCAAATGGGCAAAATGGAGATACCTCACCAATGTTTATAAGATATAAATGAGTTACTACTTCTATTAGTATTGCTAATTAGTTTTAAGATGACACTTCATATTATCTAATAGGTTGCACGTCAAAAGGTACTTCTAAAATTTTCAAACACAACTACTCTTGAAGTGTTTTTTAGATCCAAACATATAACTCGAATAGTAGTAGGAGAGATTATCGTTCAGGTGGCATCGGTTTTGGACTAAAACCATCGTCGATCACTGATATATCATTGCTGCCAGTCAGTGTTTATCAGTTTTAGAGAAGACAGCTTCATCGACTGACCAGTTGATCAATTTTGTTGGTTTCTTGAGTATCTGGCAAAGATGAAAATAAAAAATTAATGAGTTGGCTAAGAGGAAGAATAAAAGAGCATGAAAAAAAAAAAAAAAAAAAAAAGCTAGAATAGGAGTGAAGAAGAAAACTAAAAGAAAAGAAGAAAAAGGAAAAAAAAAAAAAGAAGAAGAAAACAAGTGAGATTAAGGAATTAAGAAAAAGAAGATGAGAAAGAAAAAAAAACAAAGAAGAAAACAAGTGAGATTAAGGAATTAAGAAAAAGAAGATGAGAAAGAAGAAGATGAAGAGCAAAAAGAAAAAATGGAAAGAATGGAGAGAGAAGAAAATAGAGAGAAGAAAATTAAATAGAGAGAAGATAAAGTTGCATCTAACTAGGGGTGTTTGGCCTCCAAGTTGGGTTGGGTTGGGTTAGGTGGGTAAAAAAAACTCATTCACCATTTGGTTTACCCGTAATTAAAAATGTTTATTACCTCGTTATTTGCATTAACTTACATTTCTCACCTCGTTATTCATGTCAACTCTCCCAATTACTCCATACCTATAATAATTACCAACTCAACTCCGCGTCCTAAATATCTTCTAACCTTTAATTTAGGAGAGGAAGCGTGTATGGAAGAAAGAAATTACAACTCACATTTAATTAAACAAATTAAAAAAACGAAAAGTAAATTAAAAAAAAAAAGAGAGATAAAAACATGTATTGGGAAAGATAAAAAGAAGCCATTTATTACCTTTTTAAAAAAGAGTAATAATTACTCTTATAAAAGTACGACTACTTTTTATGAATCAAGGCACGTACATTGGACACGTACATTGAGGTTAATTTTTTTTAAATATCATGCAAATAAATTATTAAAAATTGTTTCCTTTTAAATCTTAGTCGATCAGTGGAAATTGCGTTCTTCCGACCACTCTGATCGCCAAACTTAGGTCTTTTATTTATAGAAAATTGACACCGACCATTGTTTTGCCTAAACCGATCGTCGGACGTCGAATTGGTTGATTTGGTCGATTTCGACTAGTTTTGTCAAATTTTTGGTTTGTTTTACTCCCCCAAATAGTAATACTAACACGTGTCCAAATATTTAGATCTAAAACCTTATTTCAGTCTCCAAATTTTCCCATTTATTCTTAATTTGTATATATATACATTATTCATAGAATTAGAGAAGATGTAGGATATAACTCATTCATAAATAATCATACAATTAAGAATGATAGAAATTAGAACTGAAAAAAAAAATTAGAAAATTTTTATAGATAAAAAAAATGTCAAACTATTTATAGGAAATAAAAAAAAATACTGATAAATATTAACAAACTTCTATCACCATCTATCAGTGATAAATTTCTATCATTTCTATCATTAATAGACTCTGATGGACTTCTATCCGCGTCTATCACAACTATCTAAAAATTTTCCTATTTTGTGTAAATAATTTCTCTTATTTTTCTATTTTAAAAATTTCCCAAAAAAATTCTTGTTAAACAATTTTGAGCGTGTCAAAGAAAGCATTAATTGACACATATCTCTTCTTTTCACATTAGAGATTTGAAATTTTATACGCCACTTGTTTAGAATATTTTACATTATTACAATTTTATTAATTTAATAGCTCATGTATGACGTGTCTAGAAAATATTGAACAAAAAAAAGTGAGGTAATCTCGCATGAGGAACAAGTGGAATACTTGTTGCATCTATATCCATGCATTTCGTTCAATTATAAGGGAAAAAAAGTATTAAAAAATATCTTTTAAAAAAAAAGTTTGCCATGTGGCAACGTGTGAATTAGTGGCGGATGCAAGAGTTCATGTCACGTGTGAATTAGTGGTGGATGCAAGAGTTCATGTCACGTGAACACAAATTTATATAATGATAGAAAATATATTGCATTATTAGATTTTTAGATTTATTCTATATATAGCTTTTGAACTTTAAAAATCATCTAATAAATCCAAAAATTTCTTGATATTTTTTGCATCAAGTAAGTCTCTTACATGTTTAAAATGCTAAAAACTAAGAGCCTATTTGGGAATGATGGTTGGAGTAGTGATTTTAGAAGAAGAGATTTAAGTACATACAATTAATTTTGTAAAATTAATTTTTAAACAATCAAATTTAAGTTTGGTTCAAAACTTTTATAAGTGATTTTCAAATACTTAAATTTTAAAATTACTAAGGGCCCGTTTGATAACGTTCCCGTTTCCTGTTTCTTGTTTATCGTTTCTTGTTTCTTGTTTCTTCTTTTTTTTAGAACAAGAATTTTTTTTAGAACAAGAACAGGAACATGTTTGATAATTGTTTCCTGTTTCTTGAAGAAAAAGAAACAGAAACAGAAACTCGTTTGATAACTATTTCTTGTTTCTTGTTTTTTTTTTTGGTAATAATATAATATAAAAAAGAATATATGTCATACATTAAACATCGAAAAAGATATTATCAAAAGTTTGTGTCATCTAATACAGGTAAGTTTCGATGACAATTAAATATAATAACAAAGTTGTGTCCTATCCTTCATATATGTTGCCCAAATTTGATCGGCATTGTCATCTTTAATTCGAGGCATTTGTCTTAAGTGATGTCGAGTCAAATCCAACTTAATTATATTATTATGTAAATGTTGTCATTGTAAAATATTAAAGTAAAGCTAAATGAATGTCTTAGTCAGAAAAAATTATATAATGTAAAATTCTACCCAATTCATATATACTAAAAATATTAGAATTAAAATAATATATAAACATGCATATTGCAAATTTTAATACTCAAAAGTTGAATTATAAAAACAAATTAATATACAAATTAGAAATTAAAATAATATATAAATCTAATTATTCGAGAATTTTTAAATTCAAAATTAAAATAAAATATAAATATAGCAAACTTATTTTTATAAATGGCAAGATTAATAAATAAAATATAAAAGATGAAAATAAATATATAAAAAAACCAAAGTGCCCATCTTTGGAGTTGAAATTTGAAATGTAAAAAAATTAATAAACATATTGAAAATTAAAATAATATATAAATATAAATATTAGAGAATTTTAAAATTCAAAATTAAAATAAAATATAAATATAGTAAAATTATTTTTGTAAATAACAAAATTAATAAAAGGAATATAAAAGATGGAGATAAATATATAAAAAAAATCAAAGTGCCTATCTTTGAAGTTGAAATTTGAAATGTAAAAAAATTAATAAACATATTGAAAATTAAAATAATATATAATATAAAGGGGAATTTTTAAAATTAGAAAAATAAGGGAAACTATTTACACAAAATAGTAAAATTTTTAGATAGTTGTGATAGACGCTGATAGAAATCTATCCGGATCTAGAAGTCTATCGCTGATAAATGCTGATAGAAGTCTATGAATGTCTACCAGTGTTTTTTTTGCTATTTTATGTAAATAGTTTGACATTTTTTCTATTTGTGAAAATTTTCTTAATATAAATATTGGAGAATTTTAAAATTCAAAAGTAAAATAAAATATAAAAAGAAAAAAGAAAAAAAAACCAAGTAAAAATGTTAATTTTGGGAGTTGAACACACAAGCAAGAGGTGGAAAGATGTAATGAGCATGCATGACTACCAATAAGCCAAGAATGCATTTTGATATTTCAAAGAAACAATATGATATAAAATAGAAACGGAACAGGGAGAAACTATTCTCAAATTTGGCCCCATTTTAAGAAACGTTTCTCAAATTTTAGAAACAAGAAACGGAAACGGTTATCAAACAAGTCAATTTCTTAAAAAATGAGAAATAGAAACAGGAAAAGGGAAACGGAAACGTTATCAAACGGGCCCTAAAATACTAAAAAGAGTATTTTATATTTAGAAATTTATTATCTAAGTAATTATAATAAATATATATTTATTAATTTCTTTTTTCATTTATTTTATTGTTAGATTTTTATATTCAAGATTCAAGAAAAATATGTAAAATAAAAACAAAAGAAAATTCAAAATATATATCTAATTCAATCTAGAAATGTTTGTATAATTACAAATACTTAAACTAGATATTATATATTGAAACACAAACTATATAACAAAGATATCAATGATACATAAGAAGTTTTAGTAATAACTTGCTTCTATCATAACTTGAGGGGAGCAAATCTTCATCATCGTCATAAGGCTCGAAGTCAGTTGTAGAATGAGTTTTTATAAAATTATGAAGCTCCATTGAAATCACAACAATCTTCGCCTGTTTTTCAAAAGGAAAACGATGTATATGACATGACATCCGCCATCTATTTTTCAAAGAGAAAAGGATAGAGTTAATTAATTCACAAATTAGAGCAGAAAGAATTAAAAATAAATGGGCTATGTCTAAGTTTCTATCCACTTCTTTAGATGACTATTGAACAAGGATTAATCTCAACTTTGCACATTCATGAGCTATACTATAAGCTAAAGAAACTAAAAGAACAATTACAGAACTAGACCTCGCTATTTCAATATATAGTTTTGCAGAAGCAACAAAATAGGAGCCAACATCCGAGAGTCACATGATTTCCGTTCATAATAGATTTCAAATGAATTACATTACTGGGTATAACAAGAAATTGAATAATTTTAAAATTTGTTACTTAAAAAAAACTTAATGAAAATACTCGGATTTGGTAGGATTTTATAGAATTTGAAAGTAAATTACTTAATTAACCTTGTCAAATTCTAATGTTCAATTAATACATAATAGTTAAAAGTTTAAATTAGTAAATTTTTAACTCTTTTTTTTTTTTGTTACAATTCAAATACAAAATTTTAAATATATTTTTTTTCAACTCTTTCTCGTTCCAAACAAAGTAATTAATTTAAAATCATTTCTCAGATTTCAAATCACAGGATTTAAAATCAATTCTTAAACTTTCTTGAATTCAAACGGAGGGTTAGAGTTGAATTCTATTCTTAAATATGAGGGACACATTTAGTATTTCAAATACTAAAATAAAATTAGAAGAAATCTGGAGCTCATTCCCTGATGATCACCTCAAACCAAATCACTAACCACCTGATACTTCAAAAATCAAATTTTAATGATTTCAGATTTTTGTAAAATCAATTTTATGTAATTGCCAAACATCAACTTTTTACATAAAAATGATTTTGGCATGCATAGTCTTACTCATATATCTTACTAATAGTTTATCGTTGATAAATTACGTTATTAGCAAATTGATATATCACTACTAATACACTAAAAACCTTATTTAGGTAATCATCTTAATAATATACTTGCATTTTGAATGAATGTTGGTATACACTCTCGATACACTTAAATGCTTATACATCATTGATATACTTTATAAAGGTATATCTGATGCTTGATAGCGTAATGATATACTTAAAATTTTTACATGCTTGTTGATGATGTCTGATTGTTTGTTGAAGTACTTGAAAATTTTAACTAATATATTATTGTTATACTTCATTTTAAGTATATCATTAAAATAAAGTCCATCAATACAATTGTATATCGACGATATACTAAATATAAATTATATCAATTAATTAAGTGATTCGGCGATATACCTAAAATAAATATATCAATACAATAGTGTATCATTTTTGTGTGATTGATACACTTCTACAATTTAATATTGATTTATTAAATATACAAGCTTACTCATACACTTTGATATTGTATATATCAATTTATTGATACACTTTGGTTATTATATATCGTCTTACTGATAGAGCCAGTTGCAAGTCTATCAAAATAAAATATAAAAATTACGTACATGTCCACACAATTTAAATTTTGCAAAAACAGCAAAATCGGTCAGCCCAACCCAATTTAATGAGGCATTAAAATTGAAAAGTTAAAAATGCCCTCACTGATTCACTGACCGTATGGAATTTGATTCCTATCTGATTGCTATGTGATTGCTATCTGATTTTTATTTGATATTTATTGTTATACGATTGCTAATGATATGAATTGTTACCTGATAATTGTTTGATTACTATCTAATACTAAGTGCCGATTATATCGATTATTATCTAATTTTTACTTCACTTTCGATTACTTGAACTTTAGTTCTTATTCTCTTTTACTTTTACACATTTTGTCATTTCAGCTCTATTTTTCACTTTCTATTTCTTTTATTTTTATTGAGACTGATATACACCTTCAAAAGAGAATCATTGTGATTGATTATTCTTCTCCTCCTTCAATAACTTAAGCATGGAAGTTTAGTTTTATGTTAGCTACGGAAGGAATACTTGCTTGTCATGCAATTGTAAGTTTTTACACGTCATAGTTTATCTAATATGGGCGAATTTTGATTATCTTCTAATTGTCATTTAATTGCTATCTGATTACTTTTTTTTTTTGTTAATTACTAAGGTTTCTGATTACCTTACTTTTTTTTTTTTTTGTTTTTTATATTGTCATCTGATTGACTTCTAATTTTTGTGTATTATCTTATATTCTTTTTGTCAATTAGTCCGTAGTTTTTTATATTGCCATATGATTTTATTTTAATTGTCATCTGATTACCTTCTATTTTTTTATCTCACATTTAGCATTTTCTAATATTGTCATTTGATTGACATCTGATTATTCTATTTTTTGTATCGTAGTTTCTAATATTGCCACTTGATTGTTTTTTTTATTGTCATCTAATTTCTATATGAACTTATACTATGTCATTTAATTGTTATCTGAATGACATATGACTGCTATCTAAATGCTATTTGATTACTATTTTATTATGATTATTATTAATGATATTGATTGCTATTTACATGTTCTTTGATTAACAAAATCAAATTTACATATTCTTTGAGATTCTCTCGCCGTTTGATGCGCCTTTATTTTCCAATCTCTCTTTGACCTCAACAAAGCCGTCAAATATGATGGCCACACCATGTCTTTGATATCCATTTAGGTAACTGAAATATCTAATCAAATAACAATCAGATAACAATCGGATAGAAATCACAAACTATTAAGTATTATGTAGAAATCAGATAGCATCAGTTGACAATTAGATAGAAAACACAAATTATATATTATCAAATAGAAATCAGATTACAATCAGATAGCAATCACATTAATATAACTCACATTGATATACAAGTATTTAATACCAAAGATCGATGGTAATCAGATAGAAATTAGATATCAATCAATTAGGTCAACAAATAAATAAATCCAGTAACACATATCTCTAAAGAAGATACTTGAAAAACGTTTAATCCTTGAACTACTGAATCTCCAACAAAAATATGCAGTAAAGAAAATCTAAATCACTCTTATGGATGAATCTATACTATTAATCTCTTCAAATCCTAACAAATCACCTCAATGGAATAGAAAAATTGAAAATAGAAATAGAACACAGAAGAACCAAAGAACCTTAGAAGAATAAGAAGTAAATAAATAAATCAAACATAAACTGAACACAAAATCTTTAAAAAGATAAATTCAACACAAAATATAAAGAATCCATAAACTGAACACAAAACCTTTAAAAAGATAAATTCAACACAAAATATAAAGAATCTTCAAGCAATGCAATCAAACAAACTCCTGATCTCAAACAGATAAATCAAACACAAATTAAGCACAAAATCAATTATGAAAACAAGAAAAATCAACAATCTACCAAGAATCTTCAAGCAAAAAAGGTTGATGTAAACAGATAAAACAAAAATTATTAACGTGAAAACAGAGAAACATGTTAAAGAGAAATCGACTCAAAGAAATCTTCAGCTGATAAAATTGTTAACAATTTCAAGAAATCAATGAAGAAATCATAATCTGTTAGTGAACGAACTTGTTAGAATGAAGATTGATTTTAGGGCTGATTTCGAAAACAAAAAGAGGCAAAGATAATAAAAATGAGGAAAAGATCGAATCTTAATTTTTTTCAAAGTCACAAAGGATATAATTAATAAAATATATGACTACCAACTGCTTAAGAGGTCTCCAAATTGATCCTAATAATCTCCATTAAACCCCAAAAGTATTCAAAGAAAATAAAAGAAAGAGTTTCAGTCGGGCTAATTTCAAAAGCACAAAATTTTATAACTTGCACACAAATAACTCTCAGGACTATTTAGAAAAATCCTCTGAAGCTTAACCAGTGATTTGATGTGACTTGTTAAAAATCACACCATCATATTTCACCTAGAACCACTTCATGGCATCCTCCTTTGTGTCTTTGTGCTAAATTTCGACACGAGACTTGCACCTCCTGCGACATCAAACACGGTATATATATTGATTGGGTACTATCGCTCCCAATTTCTTCGTCTAATTTCATCGTCTCTCTGCAATTTCCATCTCTCCTAGGGCTCTCTTCTACCAATTTCTCCTAAGAAGGAGCTTTCTGTAGTTGACATTTAAGACGCGAACATCACCGAAAATCAAGTAAACAAACTAAAAAAAGATGAAGATGAGGTATACTTCCTTTATATTGGCACTTAATCTTCTGCTCAACAAGCATTGTATTACATCCTAATAGGTGAAATCTCCAAATTTAAAGCTCTCTGTCAAATTAGTCCTTCAGCGTAGAAAATCCCTGTGAAGGAGAAAAGATGATTGACGAGCAGAAAATCCTTGTGGAGAAAAGACAATCAAGGAGAAGGCTTTGCGAATGTGAATAAGAAAACAACTGGGGAGAAAATGATAGAGAAAAGACATAAAAATCAGGTAAGATATATTAAAGGGTAAAATTGGAATGCACAAAAAATGAAAAAGAAAATTGAAGTATTTTGCTGTATTTGCAAAATCAAAAAACTCAAAGTAACGGTTGCAATTTTACTAATTTATTTTGAACCCCATTGCAATTTCTCTAAAGAAAACCATGAATTTCATAAGAAGAATATGATTGCTTCTTTTGTGTCCATCAGCTTTTCCAGACGCAAATTCCTCTAAAGATGCAACATTAATTCACTCCAGTATTTGTGTGGGAGAGCCTTCTTTGTCTCTATAATAACTTCAGCTTCACCCAAAGCCACTCGTACAGCAAGCTCATCAACATCTCTGTCCAGTAACTCACACCATATTTTCTACTAATATTTTCAAATAATCCAAATCAAAACCGAACCGAGTCTTATTAAAATAAAATAAAATTTGAAAAATTTTAGGGACTGTTTGGGGCGCTGAGTTGAGATAGGATGTCTGAAGTTCATATTTTTGTAGAGTTCATATGTGTGTTTTGGGGTGCAGAGTTGAGTTCATGGTATTTTTAAACTTTAGAAAATCTGTTTTATCGTTACTATTTTTGTTTTGAAATTTTTTTGTTCAATAATTCTACCCATCTTTGTTTGAATAAAATATGGATTGCAATTTTTTTCTTTTAATTTTTAAAGCTTTTCTTTCTTTTTTTTTTTTTTTTTTTTTTTTTTTTTGGGTAATGAATAACAATTAACCCACTACATTTCTTCTAGAAATATGGTTAAATAAAATTAGAAAGCAAAGAGAAATTAAAACTTTTGATTCTTAATTTTTCTCCATGAATTTTATCTTCTTCTTTTTCTTCTTCTTGTTGCTATGTATTTTTACTTTGTCATGAATTTTTTAAAATTGAATCTCCCCCATCATCTTAGCAACCAATGGAATGCTACCACATATCTTCAACAATTTCACTTTTAATTCCTCCAAATTTGGAGGATCATCGGAGAATAAATCTCCATTTTATTGCTCAAAAATGTTCTAGGAAAAAAATCTCCATTATATTTTATAGTTTTTTTTTTTGTTATATGTTACATATTTTTCAACTACAAACATACTTTTCCAAATACTTTTAACACTCATTTGATATGTTTATTTAATTAAATAAAAATATATTTTACATATATCTACGTACAAATATTGCACTTAGTGTAGACAAAATACTATTATTTATATAATTAACAACCCTACAACATACTTTAACAGTCAGTCTTATAATAGTCGGAAGAGGTTGTTGACGTTGATTATTGAAGACGATTTTCACTTGAGTTTGTAGTCGGAGGTGGCTGTTAGAGCCTGAAGTTGGTCACATGAATGTGGTATTGGAGTTCGTTGCCAGAGTTTGTCATCGAAGGTGGTTGTCGAAGCCCGGTGTTGATCATTGGAGTTGCTTGCTCAATGGTGGTCATCGAAGTTGATCATCATAGATGATTTTCGTTGGAGTTTATGGTCGGAACCTATGAAGGTAGTTCTCGGAGTTGGCCATCAAAGTTTGTTGTCAGAGGCTCTTGCCGGAGTATGAAATTGGTCGTCAGAGTTGGGTGATCGACGTTGTCATCAGAGGTGGTTGTGGAGCCCGAAATTGGTTGTCGGAGTTAGTTGCGCAAAGGTAGTCGTCGGAGTTGGTGCCGGAGTGTCATCAAAGGTGGTTGTCGAAACCCCGAGTTGGTCGTCGGAGTTGTCTTCGGAGGTGTCTCTCGAAACCGGAGTTGATTCTCGGAGTGTGACAATGATAGTCGCTAACAGTGGCCATGGGTAGAGCCATTGAAAATATTGGAAGAATGAGAGAGTTGGGGTGAGTTGGTAAAATATACCAACTCAACTCCACCAACATTTGAAGTTGGTGGGCTTAACATTGAGTTGGTATATTATACTAACTCAACTCATATTAATGAGCTAAACACTCCTTTAGAGTTTTGCTTAATCACTTCTAGACCCAACCGCACGCAACTACCCCTTTCCTATCATTGTGAACAAGTGATGAAGTGAAGATGTGGGCACTCAGACCTCAGACTTCCAATCTCGGTGGAAGTCAACGATTTGCGTCACGATTGTCCCCTTCTCAATTCTGAACAAGTGAAAGTCGTTCTCTGTGCCTCTTTGACCCTCGCGATCTCCCTCGTCTCTCTCTCAGTTCCCAAATCCCATCTCGGTTGTCCCCCTCTCTGTTTCAGTCTGATCTCTCTCTCGGTCTTTCTCCACTGCCACCTTCGAGTATTTTTTTTCCCATTTTTTACTTCTTTTAGCTATTTTTATTTTATTTTATTTTTTAACTTTTATTGGTCTAGTTCACCCGTAACTGGTAGGATGTTAAGTTAAAAAAAAAAAAAAAGAACTGGAGGATGTTTTTAGAAATATATATATATATATGTATAAATCAAGTTTGAATCTTATTTGGATTTTTCATTTTTTAGTTTGTTCTATTTGAGATAGAGAGACATAAAACAAATTGAAATAGTCAAAGGAATAGTACTTAATTACTCATTACCTAAAATATTTGTAGATCCTTCTTGTTTTATTCATCTCTATGACTCATAAAAAGTAATTTAAAAAAAAAAAAAGAGAGAGAAAAAACCAGTTCGGTTATATATAATTTTTTTTTAAAATTTTTTAGTTGGATTTGGTTTTAATATTTAAAGTTTAAAAAATAGTGACCAAATAAAAGATCCTTTCAGGAGCCCAAATAAAATTCATCCCAAAGTTAGAAATCAAATGAAAAATGACATTCACTTACGCCAGCCGCGTGGGAAATTACCCATTCGACCGCAAAACAAAGGCGATGGCTGGTTGCTCGACATTGATCTCGTTCCTTCCTCTCGCACCTCATCCTTTTCTCCTGCTTCCTCCTCTCATTCCCAAATTTGACCGTTTTAATTTAATTTTAAACTCAATTCTTCCTTTTGCAGCGCAATTCTTCATCTCTCTTCTTCCTCTCATCCCCGGTCTGACACAACTCTTCCAATCAATTTTTTGGTAATTAATGCACGTGGTACAATATTTCAATCTGATGCAAAAAACCTGACAGAGCATACAATCCTTTCAAAACAATTTAAAGAAAAGTGATTGGCAAGAAGATAAAGAACACAACATAAAATGGAAAATGAAAGATAAACACCTCACGTTCCCTATAAAAAAACCAATAACTAGTCAGCTGCAAAGTATAAAAAAAATAAACATTGCAACATTACAAAGGCAGTTGAATCACCATAAACAAGCAATTTCACACACCAAGTTAATATACACATTCATTGTGTTTGTTTCTTATTGTTTACGTTGTATAAGACATGTATCACGTAACTAATATAAAACGATGGTTTGTGTGTGAGGCGCTATTATTACTAGAGCGAGTATCTCAGAGTGACACGAGAGAGAGGTGAGAGAAAGAAATGATACAAATATTAACAAGATTTTGGAGCGCGGGATAGGAGTGAGAGGCGAGAGGAAGAAAAAAGTGCGAGATTTTAACATAATGCAATTTTTTAATTGTCTTTTTTTCTATATTATTTTTTGAAGGATGGACGAGAAGCAACATTTCATTCAATATGGTGGTTCATGGGATGACAAGAAACAATGCTATAATGGAGGTCGTTTGAAGGGTATCATAGTGTCGAACATGTTGAAATATAGTGAATTGAGAGATCGATTATATGAACTTATAGAACTTATAATGAGGGTGAAATATAAGTTGGATTGTGAGTCTCCTCCAGTATGCTTAATGGATGACAATGATGTTAGATTTCTCCAATTGGTGTTGGATTGTAATAGACTTCAAATATTCGTATACTACCAGACATAATTCTAGCCAAAAGAGGGATCGTAATGAGGCTATTGGGACCATAGAAGAGATTAAGAATAACATCAGTTTCCAGACTATTGGGACTACAACAAATATGTCGCATCTGACTCTAGTTATTGAAGGGAGCATGCCTTTGGTTGTAAATGATCTGCATCTGAGTCTGTATAATGAAAGGAGTGGTCCTTCCGCTGTGACTATACCTCAACAGACTTCGATTCTCTATAATGAGTTTGGTCATTTTGTTAAAAATGTGCCTTGGAGGACTAAGGCAGCAGTAAGGTGTGGTCCTTCAGAAGTTGGACCATTTGTGAGTATTATTAGAATTGGAGACTTGATCATGCAACCACAGAATTTGTTGGGGGTGGATGTTAGGATAGGTCTTTTTTTTTTTGTTGCAAGAATGACGTGAAGATGAGATTGTCAATGTTGACCATTAAAAAAAAAAACTGAGCTGCAGATTAAGAAATTAAACAAAAAGCTTTATAGTGTTCAGTGTATCCATGAGATGTGTAAGTGGGCAGTGCGTGCAGTTAGAGGGCTGTGACATCTTCAAGATCACAAAGTATACGGCTACACACACATGCTCGATGAAGTTTTGAATCATGACCACAAAAAAGCCAGTGCATTCGTAATTGGGCAGTTGATCAAGGACAAATTTGGAGTTTGTCGTGCTGACAAGCCGTACCATATTATTAAGGATATATACGACAAGAATATGGTGTGAATATCAGTTATAACAAGGCATAACGTGCAAGAGAAATTGTTTTCGCTCTTGCAAGGGTGAGAGATACCTGACAGGAAGATATGAAAGGAAAAAACGAGAGAAAGGAATGAGGTGCGAGAAGAAGAAGCGCGTGTTTTGGGGTCAAATGGGTAATTTCACATGTAGCTGTGACGGTGGCTGATGTAATCTGAAAGTAAAATGGGTAATTTCTGTTGAGGATATGAAAAGATATAATATTATTTGGATAATGGAAGTTTTAGTATTAAACTTGACTTGTGGCTTTTGGTTTTTTGTAACCAATAGTGTCCATTGAGTTCTTTGGGAGTTTAGAAGTTATGAGAATTAAGTAAGATTATTATGATTTCTTAACCATTGAAATTCTATGGTTATAGTTTGTAAGCCTATATAAAGGCATGCTTTGTTGAATCAAGATATCACTTTCTCCACATTTGTGTCATCCACACCTTTTTCTTTTCTAATAAAGTGGTATCAGAGCCATCGTAAAATTTGAGAGAAAAATGGCCAACGGTGGGATGAGTTCGATTCAATTGCCAATGCTTACCAAGCTCAACTATGACAGTTGGAGCATCAAGATAAAAGCATTACTAGGAGCACAAGACATGTGGGAGATTGTGCAGAACGGTTTCCAAGAAGCGGAAGCTGGAGCTGATCAAGTGCAAAGAGATGCGCTAAAGGAGACAAGAAAGAAGGACAAGAAAACCCTCTATATCTTGTACCAATCAGTTGACGAAGACACATTTCAGACCATTTGTGATGCCGAGACATCAAAGGCAACATGGGGCAAGCTCCAATCGACTCATAGAGGAACTGATCGTGTTAAAAAGGTACGATTACAAACTTTACGTGGTGAGTTTGAATCATTACAGATGAAGGAGACAGAGGTGATAGCGGAATATCACACCAAAGTTATGACTATTGTCAACCAATTGAGACGGAACGGTGAAGAAATCGTCGATGTTCGTGTCATGGAAAAGATTCTACGGAGCCTAAATACTAAGTTTGAGATCATTGCCACGACAATCGAGGAGACAAAGGATCTCGAGACCATGACGATTGAACAATTTATAGGCTCATTACAAGCCTATGAGGAGAAAAAAAAAAAGAAAGATGGAGCAAACGGAGACCATCGAACAACTTCTCCAACTCAAACTCAAGGAGGAGAATAGTCGTGGACGTGGAAGAGGTCGTGGTGGAAGAGGTGAATCCAACACTGATGTTTCTCCAAACTCAAATGAATCCTCAAGAGGAAGAGGAGGTCGAGGCCGTGGAAGATGTGGTGGAAGGTCCGGGAGAGATAAATCTTAGGTAAAATGTTATAATTGCAACAAATATGGACATTATGCGAATGAGTATTACTCATCTCAATCAGAGTCAATCGATCGGAAGCAACATGACCGATCAATCGCTAACACACCCAAAGCGCATGAAGGACAGTCCAATTATGCAGAGGAGAACAGAACCTTATTCATGGTTTCAAAGGAAGAAGAAGAGAGTCAAGATAGCAAGTGGTATCTTGACACGGGAGCCTCAAATCACATGTGTGGAAACCGGGAGATGTTTGCAGAGTTGAACAAGATGGAAAAAGGTAATATTGCCTTTGGAGACAATTCTTTGGCCGCCATCAAAGGAATAGGTAAAATTCTCATTCGGTTGAACAATGGAGAAAATCAATATATTATAAATGTTTATTACATTCCCAATATAAAAAATAATATATTGAGTGTAGGACAATTGTTAGAGAAAGATTTTGAAGTTCAAATGAAAAAAAATTGTTTGTATTTGAGAGATAATCATGAGAGACTTATTGCTAAAGTCATCATGACAAAAAATCGAATGTTTCCTTTGAATATATGTAATGATGTTCCGAAATGTTTGAAGACATGTTATGAGGATGTTTCTTGGCTATGGCATCTACGGTTCGGGCATCTCAATTTTGGAAGTCTAGAAGACTTGTCAAAGAAGAAGATGGTGCGAGGTTTACCGCATATTCAAAAGCTGAACCAAGTATGTGAAGGGTGTCTACTTGGAAAACACCATCAGAGTAGTTTTCCAAAGGAGTCTATGACAAGAGCCAACAAACCTCTAGAACTCATCCATGCTGATGTGTGTGGAGCAATTAAACCGGAGTCTCATGGTAAAAGTAAATACTTCCTTCTCTTTATTGATGATTTTTCTAGAAAAACATGGGTGTACTTTTTGAAGGAAAAATCAGAAATATTTGAAATCTTCAAGAAATTTAAGGCGCGTGTGGAGAATGAAAGCAACCTTACAATTAACGCCATGAGAATAGATCGAGGTGGTGAATTCACATCAAATGAGTTCAAACAGTTTTGTGATGAAAAAGGCATTCGACGCCCATTAACAGTGCCAAGGACACCACAACAAAATGGCGTGGTGGAGAGGAAGAATCGAACAATCTTAAACATGGAAAGAAGCATGTTGAAGATGAAAAAGATGCCTAAGGAATTTTGGGCGGAAGCCGTAGCTTGTGCGGTTTCTTTAACAAATCGAGCACCAACCAAAAGTGTGCTTGACAAGACGCCTCAAGAAGCATGGAATGGAAGAAAGCCTGAAATTGGTCACTTCAAGGTGTTTGGAAGTATTGCATATGCTCATGTGTCGGAGGAAAGAAGGATCAAGCTTGACGATCGAAGCGAGAAACTCATATTCATCGGCTATGATGCAAGTTCAAAGGGTTATCGCCTTTACAATTCTTTGAAAGGGAAGGTAACTATCAGTCGTGATGTTGTTTTTTATGAAGAAGCTTCTTGGGATTGGAATATACAGACGGAGGAATATGATTTTCTTCCATACTTTGAGGAAGACGATGAGCCAACCAGGGAGAGGGGTGAAGTTTTGCCCATTCCAATTTCACCCCAATCAACCGATCAATCATCTAATGCATCATCCAATGGAACGGAGGCACTTTCCAGTGATTCGGAGAATGAAATTGGCCCAAGAGGAACCCGAAGTCTACAGGAACTTAATGAGGTAAGTGAAAATCAAAATGACATAATTTTCTATTGTCTTTTTGGTGATTGTGAGCCCATTAATTTTCAAGAAGTCATTGCAAATAAAAAATGGAAGGATGCAACGGATGAAGAAATTCGAGCGATAGAGAAAAACAACACATGGGAGTTGACCAAGCTTCCAAAAGGACAAAAACCAATTGGAGTGAAGTGGGTTTACAAGACAAAGAGAAAGGCCAATGACGAAGTTGAGAGGCACAAAGCGAGACTAGTAGCAAAAGGGTATAGTCAACAACATGGCATCAACTATGATGAGGTATTTGCCCCCGTTGTTCGCCTTGAAATTATTCATTTGATTATTGCTTTGGCAGCCCATAATCATTGGAAGATACATCAAATGGATGTCAAATCGGCATTCTTGAGGAAGAGGTCTATGTGGAACAACCGTTGGGCTATGAAGTCAAGGGTGAAGAAGATAAAGTACTTCGATTGAAGAAGGCTCTTTACGGTTTGAAGCAAGCACCGAGAGCATGAAATTCGAGAATTGACAAGTATTTTAGAGAGAAGAAGTATATAAAGTGTCCTTATGAGCATGCTCTATACATCAAAATGCAAGGTGAAAGTATATTAATAATTTGTTTATATGTTGATGATTTAATATTTACTGGAAACGATCCTTGCATGTTTGATGAATTTAAAAGGGAGATGACAAAGGAGTTTGAAATGACGGACATTGGTCTCATGAGTTATTATCTTGGGATCGAGGTCAAACAAAGTGAATATGAGATTTTTATATCTCAAGAGGGCTATGCTAGAGAAATGCTCAAAAGGTTCAATATGGATTATGCTAATCCGGTTGGAACACCAATGGAATGTGGAGTCAAAATCACCAAACAAAATGGAGGAGAGAAGGTAGATTCTACATATTTCAAAAGTTTGGTTGGAAGTTTGAGATACTTGACATGCACAAGACCGGATATTCTTTATTCAGTTGGAATTATTAGTCAATTTGTGGAGGAGCCTATATCAAAGGGACAATTGGGTATGGTCTTTCCTATGTCTCTTCCAAAAATTTTGATATAAGGTTATTGTGATAGTGATTGGAGTAGTGATTTGTATGATCGAAAAAGCACTACAGGGTTTGTGTTTTTTATTGGTGAAACGGCATTCACATGGATGTCAAAATCCAACCCATAGTCACATCATCAACATGTGAGGCGGAGTACGTAGCGGCAACTTCATGTGTATGTCATGCAATTTGGCTAAGAAACTTACTGAAGGACTTGAAGTTCCAAATCGAGGATCCAATGGAGATTTTTGTTGATAATAAATCAACCATTGCCTTAGCCAAAAATCTGGCATTTCATGGAAGGAGCAAGCACATTGATACCCGATTTTATTACATTCGGGATTGCATTATGAAGAAAGAAGTAGAACTCAAATATGTCAAGTCACAAGACCAAGCAGCGGACATTTTCACAAAACCCCTCAAGTTGGAGACTTTTATCAAAATGAGGAGTTTACTTGGTGTAACCAATCAAGTTTAAGGGGGTGTTGAGAATATGAAAAGATATAATATTAATTTGAATAATGGAAGTTTTAGTATTAAACTTGACTTGTGGCTTTTGGTTTTTTGTAACCGATAGTGTTCATTGAGTTCTTTGGGAGTTTAGAAGTTATGAGAATTAAGTAAGATTATTATGATTTTTTAACCATTGAAATTCTATGGTTATAGTTTGTAAGCCTATATAAAGGCATGCTTTGTTGAATCAAGATATCACTTTCTCCACATTTGTGTCATCCACACCTTTTTCTTTTCTAACAATTTCCACATACAATCATGATTTATAACTCTATATCTATATATACTAGTTTAAATATTTTATGAGTTTTCAAAGTTATTTACGATCTGACATGATTATTATTTTATCTGGGATTAATGGTTCGTTTTTTATATTATTGTAGGTCATCAAACTTGCAAATATCAAAATCTTTCTGAACAAGTTCAAGCGAAGAAGAAGAATTTAAGCTCGTGAAATTTGAAGAAAGTTAAAGAATATCCGTTGAAATATCAGGATGGGAGAGAAAGTTGCACTGTTAGTGGTAAGGAGTAAGGATAGGTAAATTCCCAGAAATCTAAATGTGCATAAGTTTGTAGACTCTCAAGCATCTAAGCTGAAAATCCTTCAATACATCGTTTTGAATCGGATGAATACTAATATTTACGATCAAAGATCAAAGAGGAGAAGAACTTCGTCTTATTTAACTAAAGCTTCAAGGAAAAGGAAAAATAAGAAAATGAAATTGGATAGCGCAAATATGAATTTAGAGATAGATAAGGTGGAGGATTCCTTGCAAAGATGAACTTAAAATGAATTATGGAATTGGATTTTCTACTTCTGGGGATAGTACCAAAATGCTCAAAACTCATGTTTGGCATGCTAAGCGTTTCACTATGATTGAGCTTTAGGGTTTCACCTTCCTCTCGGGTTGCAAAGCAGGTAATGCTTTACTTTTTCTTGTTTAATATTCTTTAATATCACAAGAGAAGGAAAATGGAAATAAGATTAATATAAATGTTGATTTTAAGATGTGAAAACTTGGAAAGATATCTGGACTTGTTTGAATATTGAAAAGCACAGGTTTGATGGTTATGTTGTAAAGTTGTAGATCATAAAAATAAGTAGGAAAAAATACCTTTTTGATCCTTAAGTTTTGGAAAATAGGTGCATTTGGTCCCTCATGTTTCAAATTAGCTATTTTAGTCCATGAGTTGTCAAGAATAGGTTTGAAGGTCCTTTACAAATAGATTCATTAAATTTAAATAAAAAAATTATTAAATGGCATATGTGACAAGATGACTTGATAAAGGAAAATATATTTTTAATATTTTCCTCTTCTCTCTTTTTTCTCCCATCACTCTCCTTTCTGGTTCTTTCTTGAATGTCACCAACTCTTCTCCTCCATCCCAATTTTCCCACTCGGAACTTTTCACAAAATCCTTTCATTCACTCCTCAACCTCACTCCTCCATCACTTGGCTCAACGTAAAACCCCCCCAAATCCATTATCTATGTCAGCTTCGACACCCTCGACGTCGTCGACCCACACGAGTTTGCAGAGGTTGCATGGGGCTTGGCCAACTACACTTACCCCTTCTTGTGGGTGGTCCACCCTGGCATGGTTAGTGGATCCAAATGGCTCGAGTCGCTGCCGGAAGGGTTCGAGGAGATGGTGGGTGAATGAGGGTTAATCATGAAATGGCCGTCACAGAGGGAGGTGCTGGTCCATCCGATAATTGGGGGATTTTGGACTCACAACGTGGCTAGAACTCAAGGATTAATAGTATATGCAAAGGCGTTCTGAATCGTGTTATCCTTGCTTTGGCGATTAGAAGGCCAGTGCTAGATATGTGACCCACATTTGGGGAATTAGATTGACATTGGGTGATCAGCTGGAGAGAATGGACATTGAAAAAGAGGATTATGAAGTTAATGGCAGAGAGGGAAAATGGTGAAATTATGAAGAAGATTGAGAATTTGAAAGGGTAGGCAGATTCCTGTATCAAAGTATGGAGGTTCTATATTTCAATAGAGATTTTAGTCAATTTTATCATTGAAAAATAAGTCATAAGGTAGAATGGAGATGGAGGAGGAAAAACAAGAGAGGAAAGAGATGGGAGAAAGAAGAGAGAAGAGGAAAAATATTAAAAACACATTTTCTTTTACCAAGTCATCTTGCCACATAAGCCATCTAATAATTTTTTTTTAAACTTAATGAATCTATTTGTAGAGGAACCTAAATCTATTCTTGAAAATTTAGGGACTAAACTTAATGAATCTATTTCACTTTTTCTTACAAATTTCTTTAACTTTCCACTTATCCATCCATTTTTGTCCATCCCAAATGCGATTCTTGTGGTTTTTCTACCCATTTCAGGTTTGGTGGCATTTTCTTCCCCATTTGGAGCTCAATTTCGGTTTGCAAGGTAAAATCTCTAAATTTTTGCTTGTTTTAAGTTTGATTAGAGTAATTGTTGGTTGAATTTGTACTCTGTTGTGTGGATTGAGATTTTTGGCGGAAGGGCTTTGAAGAGTTGTAGTTTTGAACGAATTTGTGAAGTTTTTGGCTTGTGGTTTTTCTGTGTGCAAGTTGGGGGTGGGATAGATTTAGAATTTTGAGTGAATTTTTTATCAAGGGTGTGTCGTAAGGTCACCATGAGTTGTAGTCTTAACCTTTAGATATCTATGGCACCTAGGAAAAACAAAGGAAAGGGTGTGGCTAGTGGTTCTAGTTTCCATATCCTGGACAGCCTGACTACGATACCAATAGGTTCCCCTCCCGTGTTACTTACGAGCGCTTCATGCACATCATAGCCACTAAGAACCTAGTGCTCGGCGCGCCTTGTCCCTAGAAGCTGACTACTTCCCCCACGTCATTGCTGAAATACAATGACGTGGCTGGAAGGCATTGGTTGAGCAACCGGAGGATGTCGTTGCTTAGGTTGTGAGGGAGTTTTACACTAGGATGGAGGTAGATAGGGATGTCTCCATCGTCAGAAGGGTTAGCGTTCCCTTCTTCCCTTCTCGCATTAACGACATGTGGCTGACATAGATGAAGATGAGTATGTTAGATTTCTCACTCAACCATTTGATGAGGTCCACGTAGCCGAGTCCCTCTGTGGGCTAGGAATCGACTGGCTCCGTACCAATGACATGGCGATTCATTTGTCAGGAACAAACCTGACTATTTTCAATCAGATCTGGCATGCATTTGTGTGTGCTAGATTGATGTCCGTGACCCATTTGGCTGGGTGACCAAGGATAGGGCTAAGTTAGTCTATTATTTTAGCACGAGTTGTTCTGTAAATGTTAGGAAAGTTATTCATGACTTGATCCGCTTTTCCACCACCAGAGGCTTTGGGCCACTACAACAAATATTACTTTTCATAGCATTTAATTACAGCATTTTGTTGAAATTGCTATAAAAAATTTGTAAAAAAAAAAAAGGCGCGAGGTCTCCTGGAATTTGAAAGAAAAGGCGGGCTAATGAAAAGACGCATACCATCTCATTACGGGAAAAAAAGGCTTTATCTCTCTCTCTAATTTTCAATCTTCACTCTTCTCCAATTGTGCTCTCTTCTCTCTACTTTTCTTCTTTTATTTTTCGATTGAGTACCTCTTGGTCTTGATTTAGGACATGAAGCTTCACAGAGCAGTGTAGGTTGAAGGTTTTTTTGGGTATCAAAGAAGAAAAATGTGTCATCAAACTCACTATTGAAAGATAATTTAGGTTGGTTGGGCTTTTTCGAGAAGTCGATTTAGGTAGGTCTTGCTTCATTTTAAAACCATAACTTCTTCTCTTATTATTATTGCAGCAGATTTTGTGTTATGCTGATGGTTTTTTTTGCCACTCTCTTATAGCATTTTCTTATCTATTTGATGGACTTTAAGTGAACTCCAACAATTTTTTTTTATCTAAAACAAGAAAAAAGAATCCTCAATCATTGGATATTCTCTTTGTAAGTTTTCCTGAACTCTTATCGTTTGATTTTTGTATGAATTTTTGTGGGTTCGTTTTCCTTCTTGCGATCTTCAAACCCGATCGAAGCTTCCAGAATCTTCTTCTTCGATGAGTATTTTCTCTGACTAATATTTCCTTTCTTCTCTATTTCAATCAAACAGTTTCTTGTTAGTTCAGTTTCTTTCAATTTTGCTGATAATTTTAGGAAACCCCCATTTGATCTTTCAACGAAACTTCTAATTTTGTTTAGCTGATTTGCTGTGAAATCCACTATCATGTCCTGTTCTTGTCTTTTGGTTGTTTTAGCTTTTAGATTTCCCATAGTGTTGGACATGTTTGAAAAATAATTTGATAGAACGAAACTTTATTGCATATTGATGTTCTTTTGCTTTTTCTTGGGGTGGAGTGTCGATGGTCTTTTTTATATTATCATGCTAGCAAAATTAGGGGTATTATAGGAGCATTAGCAAAAACTAAAGTTGTAAGAGGTGTTTGGATGCTTTAGCTAAAAGTGAAGATGTAGTAAAGGTTGCACATTTTTCATGAAACCTCGAGTTTTTACTTATGTATCTCTTTACTTTTTTTGATTTATGGTCTTAGGAATAACTAATATCTTCTTTTCATTATCTTCTTTTAATTTGCTTTAATATTGCTTCCAAGTGGGACATATATGTATATTTACTTGTGCAAAATAATTATGTCAATCTTCTTTGGCTCATTTTTGTATGTTCAAAGAAGTGAGTTGAGAAAAAAATGCGAGCCTAATTAGGGATTTCTAAAAATGAACTTGATTCCATATTTTGTAGGAGGAAAACAATATCCTAAATTTACTTGATTTAGAGATAGAAATTTTAATAAGGAGCATAATTCACAAATACTATGAGATTGACATGAAATGAGAATATTTTTTTGTGGCAGGTGATAGTTGTTCAACATTTTAATTAAGCTAGAAGGACTAAGGTGTCGTTTCCTTTTCTATATATACAATTTTAATTCCAGAATTGTTTTATCTCTCTATTTGATAAAGTAGTGAAGAGAATCTCATACTGCTTGGTACTAAAGTTCTACCATAAACTTTTATACTACAACTAGAAAAGGAAAGCAAAAAGGAACAAAGATGCTGCCAACATGGTTACATATTTGTGAAGATAATTACTCTTTCTTTGTTTAATTTTTCCCGCTTTGGTTTCTTAGATTCAAGGCATTTGAAAAAGTCATTATTCACTTTTCTTCTTTTGTTTTTTCTGTTATAGGAAACTTGTTGGGGGCTTAAATGAGAAAGTTGTCTTCATTTTCTCTAAATTCAAGCATGAAAAGTATGTTTTTTTCACCCTTTGGTTTAACTCCACCTTTTTTCCTCTAGTTTTTGCGATTAGTTTGTGCACTCGTGAGATCGTTTTACTTTTTTTTAGATTGTTTAGTCGCAAAGTTACTTTCGTATTAAATTTCCAATGGAACTCGATTATATAAGCTCCATTTTCCCCTTTATTTTTTGTAATGAAAGCCATAGTTTTATCTTTACATATAATTATTATGTACCATGTTAATTTATATTAGACATATCCGTATAGGCACTACAATAAATATTATTTTCTATAACATATAATTATAGCATTAAGGTCAGTCTCGCTATTGAAAAAAAGGCGTTGAGGCTTTAAAATAAAATAAAAAAAAATTGGCGCTAAATTAAAAACAAATCCTGCCCACGTTACGTAAAAGGGTTACGTTTGATGGCTCGGGCTCATTTTCCTCTCAAATTTTCATCTCTCTCAAAAAATCGATTGCACAACTCTTATCCCAAAATTTCAGATGATCTTCACCCACATTTCTTCCATCTCTCTATCGTAAAATTACCTTCAATTCCCTCAGATCATATTTCGAAAATTTCAGTTCTTTTCACAAAATCGCAAAATCGAAAGTTCTTAAAAAGAATTACCAAAAGTCCAGCAAGAAATGATCTTTATCGTCTCTATAATCAGAATCCACCACTTTCTTCTTATCGATTTCAAGCTTGGTTAGGGTATGTTTCAAATCTTTCTTAGTTTTTTTTGTGCTTCTTATAATTAACATTTATTCTTTGATGTATGTTGTTTACGTCTCACAGAAGGTACATACCTGGAATCTCATTGTTGAAGAAGAGAGGGTTTGTCTCTCTCTTTCAACAAAAGCCCTCTCCTTGCAATTTCTTTCAAGTAAATTTAACCACAAATACCCTAAACTCTCATACTTTGACTTCTTTCCTTTCTCTGTAGTGATCATAACTACTGCCTTATTCTTCACCATCGGTTGGTTGCAACCATAATCATATCAATACTCTAACTTTTATGATTGACACTCAATCGAATGGCTAAACCCATGAGATTGGACTGCTATCTCTACCCATATCGAGAGTTTTATTCCTATTTCTATGACTTTGTATTTTCTGACTTACTCATAACTACATTGAAATCCTAACCGATTTGCCCATGGTCCATCTCTAAACAACTACACACATGTTGAAGTTAATGGACCGTGCAAACACCAAAGCCCTCATATAGGAAAAAGTCTCTGTCTTTGATATTTCTTTTAATTATTTGTACAAATGATGAAGTTGATATATATGTTCTAGCATGTGATTGAGTTTTTCTACCAAGTTCAATTGCACATCTTCCAATCAATCATAAATGAAGCCCCTTGAATTCATAACCCGTTATATTTAAATTCTTACATCTAACTGAAAGCTTCTCTAATTAGTTGAAAGCCTTTCTCAAATTGGTTTAAACCTTTACAATCCACTGTCAATTTACTAAGTTTCAAAATACTGTTGGTGAGTTTTCTCAATGATTGAAATACAATTATATAATGATAACAATAATTATAGAGTAAACATTACAATTCTGAAAATCTACTTTTGATGATTAAAATGCAATTTTATAAGATGAATTTTATATCTATAGTTAACATAGAATGCAACATTTCTGATGGGCTCATTATTCAATGCAACATGGCTCTCTTCTTCCCCTGTGGGGATCGAAAGGAACTAAAACTTAGGTGACTCGTAGAATTTGGAAAGAACAATGGTACTAGAAGAAATTGTTGAATAGGAACTATCACTTCAAATCCTATCTTCTTGTCCTGTAGGTTGTTGCCTTTTTGTAGAGTAAATGAGGCTTTCTAATCATGTGTTTAGTTATTTAATTAAAAAACTCTTTGCTCTTGCATGAAACCATGATTTAGATGAAATTCCCCCCGGCCCCCCACATAATTATCAATGCATAACTTACTCCTCATATTTCCTTGTTGAGTATGTTATCAGTTTACCTGAAAAAAACACATAGAATGCAAAATATAAACATGATTTTTCTATGTTTTAATCTTTTTAAAATGCATATAATTAAGGTTCTATAATTTAAAAATACTTTACATTTGCAATTATTTAATAATTTTGATTTGTTGTTCTACCCAACATAGTTTGTTTTGTTTTTTTTAATATCTCTACTGTTGAAGGAGAAATTTTGGACCAATTACAAATTGTCACGTCATTTACGGCGAAATTATAAAATAATTAAATTTGGGATTAATTAAATGTTACATGTGTCCTAAATTGAAATTGAAGACGAAAATTGGCAATCTTGATGGTGCCATGTGTTTCCGTCTTCATCGTTGGATCAAATTAATTATTTTTGGTTCAATTAATTATTAATGTTTGGGCTAAAATTTAATTAAGTCCAAAAGTAAACTTAATTTGGCACAAATGACCCAAAGGCCCAAATCCAATTAGTTGGGCCCAATGGGCCAGGCCTATGGACTAGTCAAGCCCAAGCCCATAAAGCCCACCTGAGAACTCTATAAATAGAGAAGTTCTCTTCATTCACCGGGTTCAGAAATTTTACACTTAGAGAGCCTAAGAGAGAATTCTCCCTACAATCAGAAGACTCCCTAACTCCTGAAGCTGAACCACACACTTGAAGACTGAAGCTCCTTGGAATACATACATCCATCCAAGTCTCCAACTCCACGTGCATCCACGCGCTCCGCTTCCATACATCAAGCGCACGCGTGCATACATCCATCCAAGACTTCAACTTCACGTGCATCCACGCGCTCCGCTTCCATACATCAAGCGTACGCGTGCATATATCCATCCAAGACTTCAACTTCACGTGAATCCACGCGCTTCGCTTCCATACATCAAGCGTACGCGTACAGTTGAGAGAGAATCAGAGGATCAAGTACTAGAGATCGAACTACATCCGCATCAAACTTATATAAACACAAGTTCAACTCCACGAAACACGTTTCTCAGGAAACCTCGTGCGAACAAATTGGCACGCCCAGTGGGACCTTCTCTACCTCTCATCTCTCTCTCAACATTTAAATCAAGCAATGGCTTATAAGAAAGTAGCATACAACGCTCCTACAGCATCCAACGCTTCTGCTGCGTCTAACATTCCTGCTGCAAGTGATGCATACACAGGACCCATCACTCGCAGTCTCTCAAAGGGGATCATGCAGGAGAAGGAACAAGGTTCTGCCGTCGCAGAGAACATATGGAGGCGATAGAACACTGAGTTTATTCAAACCTTCCAGTGCCATCTCTCTATAGGTCCGTACGATGAAGTGATCTGAGGCAAAGAGGCGATAGAACACTGAGGTTATTCAAACCTTCCAGTGCCATCTCTCTATAGGTTCGCACGCTGAAGTGATCCAAGGCAAAGAGGCGATAGAACACTGAGGTTATTCAAACCTTCCAGTGCCATCTCTCTATAGGTCCGCACGCTGAAGTTATCTGAGGCAAAGAGGCGATAGAACACTGAGGTTATTCAAACCTTCCAGTGCCATCTCTCTATAGGTTCGCACACTGAAGTGATCTGAGGCAAAGAGGCGATAGAACACTGAGGTTTTTCAAACCTTCCAGTGCCATCTCTCTATAGGTCCGCACGCTGAAGTGATCCAAGGCAAAGAGGCGATAGAACACTGAGGTTATTCAAACCTTCCAGTGCCATCTCTCTATAGGTTCGCACGCTGAAGTGATCTGAGGCAAAGAAGCGATAGAACACTGAGGTTATTCAAACCTTCCAGTGCCATCTCTCTATAGGTTCGCACACTGAAGTGATCTGAGACAAAGAGGCGATAGAACACTGAGGTTATTCAAACTTTCCAGTGCCATCTCTCTATAGGTCCGCACGCTGAAGTGATCGAAGGTAAAGAAGTGATAGAGCACGAAGATCCAGGCTAATTAGAACACTGAGATCGAAGCCGACAAAACACTAAGGTCGAAGTCAATAGAACGTTGAGCTTGAAATCGATAACCACCCCTGCCGACTATAACAATCACCCATAGGTGGGTGTCTAGTAGGAGGCAAGTCATTATTATTGGCCTCATTGAACAAATGACATCCCAACAATGACACATTAAAAGCAACAGTGACAAGATACGTACATAATCAAGAAAGATGGAATAATAATAACAAAGACAAATTTTTGAATCATTCAGATATGCGTATTCAACGGGGGCATCGCTAAATTGGATAATTACAACGAAAAAAAGGGTTTTGAGGCCCTTTGTATCTCAAACAGGCAGATAAAATTTCAATACAATCCGGCGGTTGAAATTTCGGCAAACGATGATTTTTCGAGAGCTGTCCCTGAAAAAAAAGAGTTTCCAGTTTTACAAGTTTTGTACAATAGCGATTATGAACAGACGAGACCTCAAAACAAAAATCTAACCGTTCAGAATATGGCCCTATGTCTCTCAAACGGGCTAATAACATTTCAAGATGATTCGACGGTTGAAACTTCGGCTAGAGACAATTTTCTAGGAGTTGTCGCTGAGAATCCGAAATTCTATTTGTCTTCTTTGTTCCCACTTTACCTCATTAGGTCACTTAAATAATGTATATATATATATATATATATATTTAAGTTTCTCGAATAAGATTTGGTCATATTCCAAATTTTATATTAAATTAAAATGATTTTATCAAATTTAAATTGCGGATAATATCTCAAATTTATCCCAAAAATAAGATTTGGCCATATTCCAAATTTTATATTAAATTAAAATGATTTTATCATATTTAAATTACGGATAATATCTCAAATTTATCCCAAAATAAAATTTGGCCATATTCCAAATTTTATATTAAATTCAAATGATTTTATCAAATTTAAATTGCAGATAATATCTCAAATTTATCCCAAAATAAAATTTGGCCATATCCCAAATTTTATCTTAAATTCAAATCAAACTTCGAAGTTATCCCAAATTAAATTTGGTCATATTCCAAATTTTATATCAAGTTTTAATCAAACTTAAATACTAAATTCATAGTTTGATTGACACACCAAAAATGGTCAAATTCAAGAACATATACAACTTGCATTTCGACTCAACTTCATCTTTTTCGAGATTCATCCACCATATATGTGCATAAATCTCGAAAAGGGGCATTTGTTGAAGGAGAAATTTTGGACCAATCACAAATTGCCACGTCATTTACGGCGAAATTATAAAATAATTAAATTTGGGACTAATTAAATGTTACATGTGTCCTAAATTGAAATTGAAGACGAAAATTGGCAATCTCGATGGTGCCATGTGTTTCCGTCTTCATCGTTGGATCAAATTAATTATTTTTGGTTCAATTAATTATTAATGTTTGGGCTAAAATTTAATTAAGTCCAAAAGTAGACTTAATTTGGCACAAATGACCCAAAGGCCCAAATCCAATTAGTTGGGCCCAATGGGCCAGGCCCATGGACTAGTCAACCCGAAGCCCATAAAGCCCACCTGAGAACTTTATAAATAGAGAAGTTCTCTTCATTCACCGGGTTCAGAAATTTTACACTCAGAGAGCCTAAGAGAGAATTCTCCCTACAATCAGAAGACTCCCTAACTCCTGAAGCTGAACCACACACTTGAAGACTGAAGCTCCTTGGAATACATACATCCATCCAAGTCTCCAACTCCACGTGCATCCACGCGCTCCGCTTCCATACATCAAGCGCACGCGTGCATACATCCATCCAAGACTTCAACTTCACGTGCATCCACGCGCTCCGCTTCCATACATCAAGCGTACGCGTGCATATATCCATCCAAGACTTCAACTTCACGTGCATCCACGCGCTTCGCTTCCATACATCAAGCGTACGCGTACAGTTGAGAGAGAATCAGAGGATCAAGTACTAGAGATTGAACTACATCCGCATCAAACTTATATAAACACAAGTTCAACTCCACGAAACACATTTCTCAGGAAACCTCGTGCGAACATCTACGTTTTTTACTTTTCTCCTTCTTGTAATGCTTGTATCTATGTCAAAGAATACCAAAGTTAGCAACTTCTACATATTAAGATGGTAAAGAAAAATGTTGGATTTTCTGTTCTTAGTGAAATTTGGGGGTGGGGGTGGGTAGGGTGGTGTTCCTTTGGTTCTCTTCTTTCAACCTCTGATGGTGGATGTTTTTGGACACTTTTTGGGATATGTTTGGTCGGTTTCAAAGCTGCCAGTTGCACACTCTTTAGGAACTTTTTGGTCGATTTTGAGAGTCAAAGTGACTTCTAGAAACTTGATAGGTTGTTTTGAGTGTCAAAGTGTCACTTACACTTTTTAAAATCTTTTTAGGTCGGTTTCAAAGCTAAAGCGTTAGTTGCACACTCTTTAGAAACGTTTTGGTCAATTTTAAAAGTCAAAGTGACTTTTACAAACTTGATAGGTTGTTTTGAGCGTCAAAGTGTCACTTAGATACTTTTTAGGATCTCTTTAGGTCGGTTTCAAAGCTAAAGTGTCAGTTGCACACTCTTTAGGAACTTTTTAGTCGATTTTGAGAGTTAAAGTGACTTTTAGAAACTTGATAGGTTGTTTTCAACGCCAAAGTGTTACTTAGACATTTTTTCAAATCTTTTTAGGTCGGTTTCAAAGCTAAAGTGTGAGTTTCACACTCTTTAGAAACTTTTTGCTCGATTTTGAGAGTTAAAGTGACTTTTAGAAACTTGATAGGTTGTTTTCATCGCCAAAATGTTACTTAGACACTTTTTCGGATCTTTTTAGGTTGGTTTCAAAGCTAAAGTGTTAGTTTCACACTCTTTAGAAATATTTTGATCGATTTTGAGAGTCAAAGTGATTTTTAAAAACTTGATAGGTTGATTTGAGCGTCAAAGTGTCACTTAGACACTTTTAGCATCTTTTTAAGTCAATTTTAAAGCTAAAGTATCATTTGCACACTCTTTAGGAACTTTTTGGTCGATTTTGAGAGTCAAAGTGACTTTTAGAAACTTGGATAGGTTGTTTAGATCATCAAAGTATCACTTAGACACTTTTTAGGATCTTTTTAGCTCGATTTCAAAGCTAAAGTGTCAGTTACACACTCTTTAGAAACTTTTTGGTCGATTTTGAGAGTGAATGTAATGCCCCAACTCCTAACACTTCTACTAGGACATTACCACACCCCAAAGACTTAGACAGAGCTATACCGAACAGAGATTCAACCTTTGGAAAAGAAAGATAGCAATAAAGAAATTAATTAAATAATTAAATAGATGAATAATTCCAAAATCATTTACAAACAATAAAATTAAATCCTTGATCGAGGTACGCCTATCCAAACGAATGGATAATTAAATAAAAATAATTAATTAATGAAATCAGGGAAAAAGAAATGACTCGAAACCGAACTACCACGACCCTTCTACGACAAAAGACATGAATCACTAAAAAGCGAAAACTTCAACTAATCCCTTTTTGGCCCGATCACAGATTCTTCCTATCGCCTGCCGGTCCGTTCTTGCCTTTACCTGAAATTCATAAGATGAAAGGAATGAGTAAAAACTCAGTAAATAATCCCACTGCTGGGATTTCTACTGTGCATAAGCAACCTACCTCCCCGTTACCATGTCTAGCGGCCTGAGAGCACGCTGTCAAAACTGAAGGGTGAGCCTGATGACCCACGGTATCGAACATGGAGGTGAACCCGTCGGTCTACACACGTTTAGTGGCTTGATGACACATCGTCAACATGGAAGTAAACCTGTCGATTCATAGTATAGAACATGGGACGATATGACATCTAGCATAGAATTCAATCATACATACATACATACACAATTAACAAACTCCCAGTGGCCTCTCATACTTTCAGAGAGCCTAAGCATTTTTTAGGAATAATAATGCTGCAATAAGAAAGCTAGGCTGAGGTCTGGTCTGAAGACCAGCCTCAATAATAGGATCACTTACCTTAAAATAGCCAGTAGACAATCACGCAAAATCCTTGTGCCCAACAATCCAACCCTATCACATAACCCAACCTTTACAATTAATAAAGAAGGCCAAACCCAAAACGACATTCAAATTCCAGTAATCCTCACACCTACCCAACAAGTGTACCGCTTCAAGCTCCAATCGGACCCAAAAACGCTTACAACCTTCTAAGTCTTAGACCTATAATCAAACGCAACAGTAAACATGTGTGGAAGCCAAGACTTGATGGGCATAACAAAAAGATTTAGGGATCCAAAACCACAACCTTACCCCGAACCCAACTAATGGGTACTGCTGAAACCCTCTAACGCAACGACGGCGCGACTGCCTAGGCGGCTCCAGCAGCGGCAGCGACTGGATCAGATCGGCGGCGGCGCGCGACTACAGCGAGAGCGGTGGCTTGCGACTCGCAGCGGCGTGCGACTGCGGTGGAACGACAACGTCTGTTTGATTGAGCTCCTGACGGTGAGACGAAAAGCGGGAGAGGGTTGGGGTGCACCCGAGGAAGAAGAAGAGATTTTCCTTTTTTTTTTAGTTGCACACATACTGAGGCTATTTTAATATAAATATATTATAATAAATGTATATTATAATGTGTATATATATATATATATATATATATATATTATAACATATATTATAATAATATATATAATAGTAATAATAATAATAAATATTGAACATATATATATATATATTATTCCTTTTTTTTTCTTCTCCAAAATAAAATCTCCTTCAACTTCAAATTCCATAATTAAATCTTAGATCCAAAAATATCCAACCAACGTCAAACAAATCCAAACAATTAATTTATTTATACTTGAAAATTCAGGACGTTGCAGTGAAAGTGACTTTTAGAAATTCGATAGGTTGTTTTGAGTGTCAAAGTGTCACTTAGACACTTTCTAGGATATTTTTGGTCGGTTTCAAAGCTAGAACGTCAGTTGCACACTCTTTAGGAACTTTTTGGTTGATTTTCAGTGTCAAAGTGACTTTTAGAAACTTGATAGGTTGTTTTTATCCTCAAAGTGTCACTTAGACACTTTTTAGGATTTTTTAGGTCAGTTTCATAACTAAAGTGTTAGTTTTACACTCTTTAGGAACTTTTTGGTCGATTTTGAGAGTCAAAGTGACTTTTATAAACTTGATAGGTTGTTTTGATCCTCAAAGTGTCACTTAGACACTTTTTAGGATCTTTTTAGGTCGGTTTCAAAGCTAAAGTGTCAGTTGCACACTCTTTAAGAACTTTTTGGTCGATTTTGAGAGTGAAAGTGACTTTTAGAAACTTGATAGGTTGTTTTGAGGTTTATCATTTTGTTTTTCATTTTTATTCAACACCTTCCTACTTGTTTAATAATGTTTTAACATTAATTATTGGTTGGTGATGTTACAGTTCCAGTGAACTCATTAAAAAAATTAATCCTCGCATACCCATATTAATTGTTTCAAAAAGAATGTTTGACGAAGATTGGATTCACTTGAACATGTATGACTATGTTAAAAATGAAATTTAATACTAGCTTGAGATGACAGTTATTTAATAAGTTTAATAGATATGAGTATGTCAAACATTAATTGGTTGTGTTTGACTTTTTAATAGAGGTATGGATGAATATTTGAGAGGATCATGGAACTTTGTCAAACAAGTTGAGAGCAAGTTGGTTGGGGTAGACAAAATTGCATGTCCGTGCAAGAAATGTAGAAACATGACTCATCAGAGCTTTGACGACGTTTATGAACATCTAGTTATGAATGACATGGATCCAACTTATAACATTTGGTACCATCATGGTGAAGAAGTAGCACCAATAACAGATGAAGTTGGATTACAGTATATGTTTGAAGATCAACCCTTTTGTAACACTTTTAGCCCAAACAAGGAAAAAAATGAAGAACCTTTTGTGAACACCAATGTCACTCGAAATGTTGTTGATGCAAATACTTCGTTGTATCCACAATGTACAAAGTATACAAAAATGTTGGCCATTGTACCTTTATACAATATTAAGGCTACTAATGATTGGACCAATAAAAGCTTTACATGTCTTTTAGAGCTTTTACATGACATGCTACCGCCTAAAAATGTCATCCTAAGATCTACATATGAAGTAAAGAAGTTTCTAAAAGTATTTGATTCAGAATATGAAAAAATTCATGCTTGTATAAATGGTTGTTGTTTATTTACGAAAGAGAACAAAGACTTGGAGAGTTGTCCAATTTGTTCACATTGTCGATGGAAGGTGGATAGGTACCAAACGAGTGAAGCGAGGCGTTCTTGTAAAAGTTTTGAGATACTTTTCACTCATTCTAATGATAAAACGAATGTTTCAAATGCATGACATATCTGAACTACTAAGGTGGCAGACCATAAAAATATTGACGAAAAGATGCATCATCCAGTTGATTGTGTGTCATGGGAGTTAATTAATGCAAAGTGGCCAGATTTTTCTAGTGATTCCTGTAACATAAGATTTGGTCTTTCTATAGATGGTTTTAACCCATTTTCTAACCTTAGTAGTAGATATAGTTGTTGGCTAGTCCTGCTTGTGACATACAATCTACCTTCATGGTTGCTTATGGCGAAAGAAAATATAATGTTGATATTATTGATTCCTGGTGCTAAATAACCAGGTAATGATATTAACATTTATTTACAACCATTAATTGATGACTTGAAAGAATTGTGGAATGGGGTGGAAGCTTATGATGCAGTAAGCAAATCAATTTTCAGTTTGAGAGCTCTGCTTATGTGGATAATCAATGATTTTCTTGCCTATAGAAATCTTTCTGGCTACACAACAAAAGAAAAAATGACATGTCTTGTTTGTGGGAAGCACACAATTTCACAATGGTTGTATCATAGTAAGAAAGTGGCATATATGGGCCATAGACGATTTTTACCTCCATCACATCCATATAGAAGGAAGAAGTCATGGTTCGACGGTAAAGTTGAAGAATGTCAAGATCCTAGAGTCGTGAATGGAAATGCAATCTATGCTCAACTTAAGGATTTTCAAAATTGTTGGGAAAAATTTGAGAAGAAAAAGAGAAGAAGCATAAAGCGACAGATAAAATGTAGAAAAACCGATCAATCTTCTTTGACTTGCCATATTGGAAGGTACACAACTTTTCACTATTGTCATTTGATTGATTTGACTTAAAGACGTACATTCTGTTGAAAATTGGTAAGTTTTTACATCAATGTAGGAACTTGTATTGAGACATAATTTGGATGTCATGCATGTTGAGAAGAATGTTTGTGAGAGCATCGTAGGCACGTTGTTAGACATTAGTGGGAAGTCAAAAGATGGACATAATGCTCGTAAAGATTTACAAGACATGAATATACGACATGATCTACACCCAGAAGAGCGTGGAGGTCGAGTTTACCTTACTCCAGCTCCACATACTTTATCAAGATCCGAAAAGTTATTATTTTGCAAGATTTGTATGATTTGAAGTTACCTGATAGTTACAGTTCAAATATTTCAAATTGTGTTTCATTGGAAGAATGCCAAATAATGGGTTTAAAGTCTCATGATCATCATGTGTTGATGCAACAACTTTTACATCTTGTCATTAGAGGAATGCTTCCGAAGGGCCCAAGATATTTAATAAGATGAATATGTGCATTTTTTTAATAACATTTGCCAACATGTGATTGATCGAGAAAACATGTAGGAAGCTGAGAAAGAAGTAATTGATATGTTGTGTTTATTTGAGAGATTTTTTCCTCCTTTCTTTGACATTATGACACATTTAGTTGTTCATTTAGGGCGTGAAGTTCACTTATGTGGACCAGTTCAATTTTGTTGAATGTACTCATTTGAAAGGTATCCCATTTATCATAGTATATACTTTCAATGATAATTAGATTATTAAGAATCTTACGGATGGTTTTGATGTCTGTATATACATGAAAGTCTTAAAAGGGTATGACAAGAATCAATCACGACCAGAAGGGTGCATTGCAGAATGTTATTTAGTTGACGAATGCATTCACTTTTATAAGAATGTTGTTCAAGACTCAATAATTGGATTTGATACCAAAGATGCTCGAAATGAGGAGTTCAACAATGATGTTATTCTTGAAGGTCGTCCCATATCATCTGGGCAGTCTGTTACATTATCTGATGACATACTCAAACTAGCACATCAATATGTGTTGTTTAACACAGCTGAGGTAGAACCATATATAGAGTGAGTACTTTATTTGACCGCATGCATATTTTTGACAAATTAAGTGTCACAATGTTATTGATGATTCATCAATCATTCAGAATGCATAAAAATGAGTTGTTGCTCTCAAATAAAAGACCTGCAAATGACCATAGTCTTTTAATGAAGATTCACTCTGAACAATTTTCACATTGGTTGAAAGACAAGGTGATAATTCTATACATGCACATACATGGATAATATGCATCACTAATTAATCTAAAGTATGTCTTATATTTAATTGAACAAATTCCACTAGATTCTTCTAACACAAACCACTCGGATTTATTTGCACCTCGCAAGATTACAATGTCGTATTCAAGATACATTATAAATGGCCACATATTCCATATAAAAAGTGTAGAAAGGACAACTCAAAATAGTGATATTTCTATTGATGTGATTACTTGTAGATCAGGTGCTCAAGATGGAGCTCCAATTGTTAATGTGGTTACATATTATGGAGTCTTAACTGAGATAATATTATTAGATTATTATATCCATCAAATCCCATTGTTCAAGTGTGATTGGGCAAATGTTTATAATGGTGTCAAAGTTGAAGATGAATTTACACTTGTTAATTTACATCAAAATCAAAGTCAATTTGAGAAAGAGCTATATATTCTTACATCACAAGCAAAACAAGTATTTTATGCAAGAGGACATGACACTTCAAATTGGTATGTTTTATTAAAAGCACCCCTTAGAGGATTTCATGAATTGGAAAAGTATGTTGAGGATGTGCATACAAAGTTTGAGGGTGAAAACCCCTTCATAACGCTTGCTGAAATTGACGAGGAGTTTGAACGTCGTAACTATGCACGAGATGATTGTGAAGGCATATTGTTATGATAACATATTGTTAGTGGGCATTTTTGGAGCATGCACTAATTATATATAGGATTCTTGATTATTGATTTTTGGATTTACACTAACATAGCATAAATTTGTAGGCAATTTTTTGTTATGTGAATTAATATACTAATCGTGATCATTTTGTGAATTTGTACTAACATAGAATTAGTGGCCTTTATGTAAATTTGCACTAACATAGTGCATAATATATATATTTGTAGGCATTTTTTGTTGTGCATTTGCACAAATGTATTATCTGTGGCCATGTAATGTGAATTTATACTAATATATGGACATACTTGTGGCCTTTTGCCTAAATATTGATATCATAAATATGAATATTATTTTTATGTCGACTCTAACTACTATGCAATTTAGTGTTTTTTTATTTCAAGTTGCATTTTTAGGGGCCAACAATTTTTCGATTTACAGCACTAAAAACAAATATGTCGGTAAGTTGCCTTTTAAAGATTAATGTATAATATTATTTCATTGTTTTGATTTACGATTTGCTTAAAGAGAAAGTTGTGCAAACAAAAAAAATGTCCAAAACCTCGTAGTGCACCTCAACATACAATTGAACGACGACAATCTGATAGCACTCTGGAGAAAACGTCGTGGAGATTTGCAAAATCATTCAGTATGGATCTAACAACCCACATGATAGATGACGACATTAGTGAGGATGAACAACCATTACTCCATCCTACGAAGGTTGTTAAAAGGAAGATAGTGAATGAATTAGAGAATGTTGAGCCGTTTAGGGAAAGAAGCCAGTGAGACGCCAAAAAATGTTGAGTTTAGAAATAGTGGTTCTTCTACCATTACTCCTCCCCCTCCCCCCCCCCCCCCCCCCCCCCCCACCACATGGCAATGAAACTGTTCATCCTAAGTCCAAAGGAAAGAAAAAATCTATCATCAAATCACAAATTAATCCATTAGATTCTCCTGTTGCTCAGACAATAGCATCAATTCGTAGGTTGACAACCACTGAACATGATCAAACTACTACTGTGGAGAATGTAGAAAATGTTGTTGAACCTCCTGTCGCCACGTGCTCGAGACGACGCGGAGCGGCCGACGTCCTCTAAAAAGGGTTAATTTAAAAAAGAAAATAAAAGGAGTCGCCACCAATCTTTTTTACGGTGTGATTGGACACCGAAAATAAAGAAAATAATTTTTAATGAAAATCAATAAAAATCGTCTGCGAAAAAACTAGAGTTGGGTTCGGGAGTCATTTGTGTATGGAAAATGTGTTAGCACCCCACAACACCCGTTTAGAAAAATGGTGGCCAAATTTAAAATCTTGAATTAAAAATTATTCTTTAAATAAAATCATTTGGGAAGAATTTTTTTTTAAAACAAATGTCTTATTTTATCACTCATTACTCCAATATTGAGGTAATGATCCCATACAATAAGTGGAAAATTTTTCATCAATTTGACTATATTAAAATTTGAGGAAAAATTCCTCACCTCAAGAATGTGAGAAATTATTTCAATTTCTCAAAATTCGTCGTAAGAATAGCCTTTTAATAAAATTTTAAAAACATTAATTAAATTCATTTTTTCTTGGGATCAATATCTCGGACTCCCAAAGATATGATCCCTCACCTCAAGAATCTAGAAAAACGGACTCCCAGATATCTCTAGATTCCATCGTGGGATTTTTTTTTAAGAAAACGGTAGGTTATTAAAAAAAATTGATTAGGAAACCTTATGAATTAATAGATTAATTTTTTTTAAAGGTTAGAAAAAAAGTTGCAAGAAAAGTTTAAATGATTTAAAAAGAGTTATAAAAAGGATTTAAATAAAAAGTTGGATAAATTTCAAATAGAAATCAAAACATAACATAACGATGAACTAAGTAAATATTAAAATTTTAATAAAATGTATTGGAGATCGATCTCGAACTCCCAAAGAATCGACTCCTCACCTCAAGAATTTCATAAAATCGGATTCCCAAATTTTCTAAATTCCATCGTCGGTTCATTTAGAAAATAAAGGTGAAGATTTAAGGGTATTAACAATGTATACTTTATAACATAAATATAAACATATTAAAAATTAGAGCAAAGAGAGAAGTTTGATAAATAAAATAATTAAATACTATATTTAAAAATAAATTCATAAAAACGTAAAGGAAAAATGTTAAAAAGGAAATATGAAACAAGTAAACAAAATAAAAATAAAAAGATATTAATAATAATAATGATAATAATAAGAATAAGATTAAAATAAAATAAAATTAAAAAAATCCAAAAGGGGTCCGCGTGAAGCCGACCCCAAGAAGAAGAAAAAATAAATAAAAAAAAAAAAGTGATGGGATGGGTGGCAGCCCATCCCATCCATTTCTTTTCTTTCTTTTTCTTTTAAATACTAATAATAATAATAATAATAATACTAATAATAATAATAATAATAATAATAATAATAATAATAATATTTTTAAACCCTTTAAAAAAATTTAAAAATTAAAAAAAATTAAAACGATGGGCGTCCATCCCATCTCTCTTTTCTTTTCTTTTTCTTTTCTTTTCCTTTTAAAAAATAATAAATAATAATAATAATTTTTTTAATCATTTTCTTTTTTAAACTTCCAAAAAAAACTTTAAAAAAATTAAAACATCTTTCTTTTCACATTTTAAATAATTCTTTCTCTTTCTCTTCAACACTTCTCTTTTATTTTCCCTCATCTTCTTCCTCACTTGCTCTCTTTTCATTTTTTTCTCTCTTTCTACTTTTTTGTTAAAACAAAACTTCTCTTATTATTTTTTTTACTTTGAAAACAAAACTCTTCAACTTCACGCTCAAGAAAAAAAGAAGGCTATGAAACTCTCAAGACTACAAAGAAATGGAGCTCTCAGTCTTAAGGTAAGTTTCTTTCTTTTTTTTTTTTTAGGGCAATAGAGAAAATTTAAGGATATGCATATTAAAAAATCTAGGTTAATACAAAAAAAAAAAAAGATCAAAAGCAAAAAAAAAAAAAAAATGGAAGTGATGAGGGAAGAATGTTATTTTTACCTCTTTTTCCTCTTTTATCACTTAGTAGGTGCTCCAAACGAAGAAGATGAAAGTTGAAACCCGAAAACTCAAGGGTCGTTCGTTGTTTGAAGTGCGGATCCTCGGGACAAAATTCCCTACCAAATGTAACCTCCACGAAAGTTGACCCTTATGTTGTATGGTTTTTTTTTTTGTAAAAGAACTCTCTTATTTTCTCTTGCCTCCACGAAAGTTGACCCTTATGTTGTATGGTTTTTTTTTTGTAAAAGAACTCTCTTATTTTCTTTTGTATTCTCTCTCTTTTTATACTAGATCTAGGGTTCCTTCATCAAAACTTTTTTTTTCTCCTCTAATGCAAAGATTAAACTTAGAATTTATAGTCACAAAACGTTTTTAATTTAGGAAAAAAATAATTAATTTGTTTTAAAAGGAAAACAAATAAAATGGAGTTATGAGAAAAAATTTCAAAGATTTAATACGATTTTTTTTTCAAAATGTCTTCCTTTCATACATACATATATTTACCTTAAACAAAAAAATTTCTTTTTATATATTTTTTTATTTTTATTACTAATATTTTTTTATTTTTAAGATTAATTATAAAAGAATCTTTTTTACTTAAATGTTCACTTATCATTTTTTCTAGCATTAAATCAAGCTAGCATATCATAAAAATAAAAATGAAATAAAAGGACAAAAAGAGGTGGCTACACCTCCTACGGACAAATCTAAACTAAAAAAAACAAGAGGTCGTACAAAAATGAAAACAATAGCAGTGGAACCAGAGTTGAGATTAAATATATATTACAATGGGTATGGACAACGTATCGGGGAAACATCTATTGGATTGGCTTCGTTTCTAGGTTCACTTGTTAGAGAAGTAGTGTTAGTAAATGTGGATACTTGGAAGAAGGTTTCAACAATGCAAAAGGAAGTACTATGACATTCTATCAAGGTATGTATGTTATGGTATAGTATGTAAATGATTTTATTATTACCATTAACTTTCTTCCTTGTATGTTTTGTTTTTTAGGCACGATATAATGTTGATCAAGAGTGGTAGAAAAAATACTACTTGAAGAAGATGGGTGGGTTGTGGAGGGCAAGCAAGTCTCGTTTGGTGAGTCAGTTCGAAATGCTTCAAATGATGAGTTGGCTAAGCTACCAAATAATATTTCCTCAATACATGATTGAATGGATTTTGTCAAGGAAAAAACAAGTGCAAAATTTAAGGTATGTGATACATAGTTGTTGGGTAAAATGATAATGTTTTTATATTACTTAATGTTTGATGTCTGGAAAAAAAACTTCACACATTTATTTGAATATTTTGTTGGGCATAATTTCTTAGACAAAAAGTGGAGAAATTTAATGAAATGAAAAAAAAGATAACTTCCTCACACTTGTAGTCGGAAAGGTTATGCTCGACTACTAGAGGATATGGTATAATTCTTCATATTAATATTGTTATGATTTAACTCACTTAATAAATAATTAATAGGCCAACTTGTCATTGCTTAACCATGTAGAAGCATAGTTCTTGTTTTTCAACTAGTTTGAAAAAAGGCACACCTGAAGAAAGATGGACAACCCATTAATTCACAAGTAGCTGACACTTTGGTAGGTATATTATAAAAGTTGTACATAGTGTAGCTTTATCATTATGTTTGTTATTTAGAATATGTGAATCTTAATTCCCTCCCCCACCCCCCACTAGAATATGCGAATCTTAGTCCTCCCCCCTTCCCCCCTCCCCTCCCCCCTGGTTGTTAACATATAATATTTGAATGAGTATTGTGAATTTTGGGGTCATTATATTATTAATTTTTTTATTTTGATTATAAAATTGGGACTCATTAAGTTATGTATTGTTTGTTGTAGCTTTATCATTATGTTTGTTATCTAGAATATATATAATATGTGAGCATAATTGTATAGTGTTAGAATTATTAGGTTTACGAATCTTAGTTCTCCCTCCCTTCCCCTCCCACCCAATGATCTGAATGAGTATTCTAAATTATTTTGATTATAGGATTTAGACTTTTGGGTTGTTAGCTCCATTAACTATAAGTTGTGCACAATGTTGAACTACTTCTTACCTCCCCTTCCTCATTTTAGGAGTAAGATTATTCTTGGTTGTGTCATATTATGTTTGTTATGACTCTCTTAATTTTGTAAGATTATTCTTGGTTGTGTCATATTATGTTTGTTATGACTCTCTTAACTTTGTATGAGCGTATTGAAGAAAATACTAATCAAGAAGAAGCAATGTGTAACATCCCAAATTTTCATGTGTGTGATTTTATTTATCGAGATTTTTTTGGGTTGATTTGTTATTTTTGAGAAATTAAGATGAAATTTTGGAAGTTGAATTTGATGTTTTTTTGAGAAGAAAAAGAATAAAAGAAATTATAATATATATATATATATATATATATATATATATATATATATATATATATATATTACACCCTGAGATCGAATAAGTTGTATGCCAAGTTCTTTAAGTGCGAATTCTTGTTACGCCAGGTATCCTTTCTAGGACATGTGGTGTCGAAGGAGGGAGTGTCGGTGGATCCAGCTAAGATCGAGGCAATTCTGGGTTGGCCTCGTCTTTCAACAGTCAGTGAGGTGCGTAGTTTTCTAGGCTTAGTAGGCTATTACCGCCGATTCGTTAAGGATTTTTTCCGAATAGCCACTCCCTTGACTCAGTTGACTAGGAAAGGAACTTTGTTTGATTGGAGTAAAGCTTGCGACGATAGTTTCCAGGACCTTAAGCAAAAATTGGTTACCGCGCTATTTCTCACAGTACCAAACAGATCGGGGAGTTTCGTGGTCTATAGTGATGCTTCAAAGAAAGGGCTGGGGTGTGTGTTGATGCAACATGGTAAGATAGTTGCTTATGCCTCTCGCCAGTTGAAGATTCATGAAAGAAACTATCCCACTCACGACCTTGAGTTAGCAGCAGTGGTTTTTGCCTTGAAGATTTGGCATTTGTATGGGGAGAAGATACAAATTTTTACAGACCACAAGAGCTTGAAATATTTCTTCACTCAGAAGGAGTTGAATATGAGACAGCACAGATGGCTTGAGTTGGTGAAGGATTATGACTGTGAAATTATGTATCATCCAGGCAAGGCGAATGTGGTGGCATATGCTTTAAGTAGAAAGGCAGTTCACTCAGCAGCTTTAATTACCAGGAAAGTCCAGTTGCGCCACGAGTTCGAGCGAGCAGGAATTCGGTGGCGGTAGGGAAAGTCACTTCACAGTTGGCACAGTTGACAGTTCGACCAACCTTGAGACAAAGACTTATCGATGGTCAACCAAGTGATCTGTATCTCGTTGAGAAGCTCCACTTGGTTGAGGAGGGACAAGGAGGTGAGTTCTCAGTGTCCCCAAGTGGTGGTCTTATGTATCAGGGACGCCTATGTGTACCGACAGATGATGACCTTATGAAGGAATTATTGACGGAAGCTCATATCTCACCATTTTCGGTGCATCCGGGTAGCACCAAGATGTACTAAAATTTGAAACAGTACTATTGGTGGCACCATATGAAGAGAGAGATAACGAAGTTTGTCAGTAAGTGCTTAGTATGTCAGCAAGTGAAAGTCCCAAGGCAGAAGCCGACGAGCCTATTGCAGCCCATAAGCATACTGGAGTAGAAGTGGGAGAGCGTATCGATGGATTCGTACTAGGTTTGCCAAGAAAGGCCAAAGGTTTTTCAGTGATATGGGTAGTTGTGGATCGACTCATGAAGCTAACTCATTTTATTCCAGGGAAGCCTACCTATTCAGTGAACAAGTGGGCACAGTTATACTTGAAGGAAGTGGTGAGGTTGCATGGGGTACCAGTATCTACCGTATCCGATAAGGACCCTCGCTTTATGTCTAGTTTTTGGAAGAGTCTTCAGACAGCATTGGGTACTCGGTTAGATTTCAGCATAACTTTCCACCCACAGTTTGACAGTCAAACAGAGCGTTTGAACCAAACTATGGAGGATATACTGCGCGCTTGCGCGTTACAATTTTCAGGGAGTTGGGACTCTCATTTGCACCTTATGGAGTTTGCATATAATAATAGCTATCAGGCTACTATCAGCATGGTGCAATTTGAGGCTTTGTATGGGAAGAATTGTAGGTCCTTTGTTGATAACTTGTAGAAATACAAGTTATTTTACTTCTTTTCCTTAGAATAAAGATGGAAGAATAGTGAAAAGAACATCATTTCCACGTGAATCTCTGATATATTCTTATTATGCGTGCAAGTGTATGAAAGAGAAAAAAAAAGATATTATTTTTTAGAATTGACACCCTTGAACACTTTGTTTTGCAGGAAACCATTGTCGCAACTATGTGTCGAAGCCTACATCAACGCATGGCTAATAAAGACAAAGCCTATTATTTCGGAAAACCTAACCATGACAGCTGTGCCAGAATATTTTCAGTACCTTGAGCCGTTAGACAGAGATAGACTGGACAGTCAGAAAGGACGGAGCCGAACGCGTTGTGGGCCTATCCTACGCCAATATGGAAAGTATCACAATTGGAGCTATAAAAGCCGCCTAAAAAGAGAAAATTGGAATCGAAAATTCTAGGGAGAAAATTAGGGTTAGCAGCAAGTAGTTTTGGGGAGAACGCCGCCACACATCATCTTCTTCCTCCTCGCGGAAACAGTCGAAAGGATCATCTGCACTCAACCATAGGAGACCTGGTGAACCGAGTCTTGACAGAGAAGAGGATTCCACCATTGTCTTCCATTGTCACCAGCAATTTCAGCAATACATCTTCACTGTCGGCGAGCAGGACACTCTTGCCGACAGCTCCATCTCTCAACCTTTTTATCATTCATTTGTATTATCGAAGTGTTTAGCTATTTGTGTTGTCATTAGGACAAGAACATCGAATCTTTATCAGTTTAATATACGCTTATTTCCATCTCTACCAAACACCATTGGTCCATCATGTCTGCGATTATTTCACAAATCATTATGAGTAGCTAAGCATCTACGAGGGTTAGAGGCTAACATTCATCAATCTTGATAAATCTAGTATAATAACTAGGTCATTTACAGCGATGCAATTTTATTCATTATTGCTTAACTCAACGTGAAAACTTTAGTTTAGTACTAACAGTTGGCTACTCGAGAGAGCAAGCGACTAGAGGTCACATCGTTGTAACTAAGAGGTTAATCCTAGAAATAGGATTTATATTAGGCTCATTTAAACAAGCACGCAGTATAGACATATGACTTGTGTGGCTCTTCTGCCGAAAGGTATGACTCATTTATGTTTGAAAGCATGATCTATGTAATTAAACTAGGATTTGACAGTTGATGAAGGGTTGTCTCCAACACTCTTTTCTCCATCTAACATAACATCACTGAAATTACACTCTTTATTAGTACTCCTCATACTTATAGTTGCAAGCCAATAGTTAAATTTGTTTAATATTCATATTTTGAATCAAAATCTCATCTTATTTGTTTACTTCCTCGAGATTTCCAATTTATTCAGTTGTTTAGTCACAAAATCTCCGTGTTCGACCTTGATCCTCACCAAGAAATCTTTATACTAGTTTATACTTGGACTAATGTTAAGAAAAACTTGAGAAATTAAGAATATAATAAATCATGAGAATAAAATTAAAGACAACACCTGTGTACTGGGACGAGGTCGGTGAACGCAAGTTACTGGGACCCGAGTTGGTACAGATTACAAATGAAGCCATTCAGAAGATTAGCGCAAAAATGCAGACGACCCAGAGCAGGTAGAAAAGTTATGCCGACGTCAGGTGTAAGGATATGGAATTTGAGGTAGGAGACAACGTGTTCCTGAAAGTGGCACCTATGAAAGGCGTTTTGAGGTTCGGGAGGAAGGGGAAGTTAAGTCCCCGTTTCATTGGACCTTTTGAGGTGTTAGCTCTACCGCCGTCTCTTTCTGCAGTTCATAACATTTTTCTTGTTTCGATGTTGAGAATGTATGTAGTGGACCCGTCTCATGTGGTAGACTTTGAGCTATTGCAGTTGAAAGAGAACTTAAGTTATAAAGAGAAGCCGATCCAAATTCTAGCAAAACAGGTGAAAGCCCTGCGCAACAGGGAGATAGCACTGCTGAAGGTTTTGTGGCTGAATCATCAGTTCAAGGAAGCGACGTGGGAGCGAGAAGAGAAGATGAGGACTCAGTACCCAGAACTTTTTCAAGATTAAGACTTTCGAGGGCGAAAGTTTTTTTTAGGGGGAAGGAATGTAGCATCCCAAATTTTCATGTGTGCGATTTTATTTATCGACATTTTTTTGGGTTGATTTGTTATTTTTGAGAAATTAAGGTGAAATTTTGAAAGTTGAATTTGATGTATTTTTGGAGAAGAAAAAGAGTAAACGAAATTATATAATATATATATATATATATATATATATATATATATATGATATATATTTATTTATATATATATATTATATTATATATATTATATATATATATATTATAATATATATTTATTATTATATATTTAATATATTAGATGCCTCGTAGTACGTGCGATTAAAAAAAACCCTTCGTCTGCTTCTTCTCCTTCGCTTGAACACCACCAGTCGTCTCCTTCGCGCTCGTCGCTGCTCGGGTTCGATCATCGTTGCTCGATTCGCCTGCCACAGTCAGCATGGGTTTCGCTTTGTACGTCGTTGCTGATTAGCGTGCGTTGCTCCAACCGCCGTTAGAGAGCGACGCCTGGGCGGCGTCGTCGCTTCCGTTCGGTAGTGCAGGTCGTCGCCGCTGGCGGTGACCTTTTCGTCTGTCGCTGCCTGCCGGTCTTCTTCAAGGTAAGAGTGGTTTAGGGTCAGATTTGGTGTTCGGGCAGTTGCTGACTTGGATTTTATTTTCGTTTGGTTGATGTACAACACTGTTGATGTTAGATTGGAGAAGGGAAAGGTTGTGAGCTGTTGATTGGGTAAGTAACGGAGCGTCTGGATTATAATTTTTGTTTAAACAGAAAAAAATGGCTTTCACTATTAACTGAAAGATTCAGATTGAATTGTAGGTTTTAAATTTGGGTTCAAGAAACCTGCAAGGTGTAATTGCTGACTGGTCAAGGCGTAGTGTGATGTAAGTGATTCTATTGTTGGGGTTGGCCTTCAGGCCAGATCTCGGCCCTTTATGTCAATTTTATTATGTTATTGCAACACTGACTATCCCTGAATATTTAGCATGTATACTTAGGTTGTTATGTGAGTATGACTACCACTAAGATTTTGATAATTATGTATATGTGTATGTATGTCTGAATTACATGTCAGATGCCTGTTTCATCCCATGTTGCGATACTGTGAATCGACATGTTCACTTCCATGTTTGACGGTGTGCCATCAGGTCTCTAGACATGCGTGAACTGACGGGTTCACCTCCATGTTTGTTACCGTGGGTCATCAGGCTCACCCTTTAGTTTTGACGGCGTGCCTTCAGGCCGCTAGACATGGTGACTGGGCGGGCAGGTTGCTTATGTATAATAGGAATCCCGACAATACGATTACTTACTGAGTTTTCATACTCATTCATTTCTCCTTATGAATTTCAGGTAAAGGTAGAAACGGACCGGCGAGCGACTGGAAGAATCCGTGACCGGGTCAAATAGAGATTAGTTGAAGCTTTCGCATTTTTATTTATTCGAGTCTCTTGTCGTAGATAGGCCGTGGTAGTTCGGTCTTTGAGTCATTCTTTTTTTTTTTTTATTCATTCGTTAATTATTTTAATTTAATTATTCCTTGATAGGGGTACCTCGATCAAGGATTTAATTTTACTTTTTGAAAATGATCTTGGAATTATTTATTTATTTAGTTGTTTCTCTAAATATTTAATGGTTACCTTTCTTGTCCAAGAGATTGGGTCTCTGTTCTGTATTGTTCTCTGTTGGGGGAAGTTTGTGTGCCCTAAGTCCTTGGGTGTGGTAATGTCCTAGTAGAAGGTGTTAGGAGTTGGGGGCGTTACACAATGTCTCATTCGTCTAATGTGGTTGATGACGCAATTAGTAAAGTTTAGGATCCTGATCTTGGTCATATAAGAGTATTAGGATTCGGGACGACTAGGTCAATGTTATCCATATCAACTAAAAAAGACAAGACTATTGCATCTCTTGAAAATAAGTGCTCTCAGCTAGAGTCCGATGTGGTTGAGTTGAAGACGGTGGTATCTTCTTTACTAAACGAGAAGGTATGTTATTATTAACTCTTTTCTAGTCATTTAAAATTATTGTTTTAAACTTTAAATATTAATAATGCTCTGTCTTTATATATATATGAGGTAAAGTTGGATGAACAAAATTCTAATAATGTCACTACTGCAACAACTCCAACACATGGTTTGAATCCAATTACCACTTCTCCATCGGTAAATTTATCTTCCGCACTATACTTAATGTTTCTATTCATATTTTATTCAAAATTACTATTGTTTGACATTTTGCTTTTTTATATTGGGAAAGAGCGTTACAATCAATGCCCCCCAAAAGTGCATACTTCTAGATTGGTCTGGCTCTGGAGAAGTAATTGCTAAAGGAAGATGGTCTTCTAATGATCCAAAAACATTGGTTCATCATATCCCGCTTGGTCCAAATGCGATGCGCGTGTGGGTTGATATAGTAAGGAAGCCTGAAACATTTTATGGAGGCCTACTTCTGACATGGTTATCATTGATGGTGCATTAGGCACCACTATTGCTTGGCCGACTTAAAGTCAAAATGTGTGAATAATTTTTTTTTTGTCAACTTGTAGTATTGAAGTATTTTATGTGAATAATACTATTAATATGTTTTATTAGTTGATGTATTAAATGAGCTAAAAATCATGATGTTTTTGTTTTTTATTAGGTGATTAAAGTGGCGGCACATGCGAGAGCAACATATAATGGGAAGTATATAATTGTATTGGATGCTTTTCAAAGTAGGAAAACTATAATATACTTTTGATCGTGTAAACTGTTGGTCATGTGGATGTTTTTTTTTTTTTGGATTATATGTACTAAATTTCTATGAGATTGTATGAATTTGGAGCTAACTCATATATATGTTGTATTTTAAGCACGAAGATGTTGGTTAAATTAACTTTTGGGATTAATATGTAGTATTTGATTTTTATATGTTAGAACTTTGAGGATTCTATGTACATTTAAATGAAATTAACTTTTTATCATATATGGTAAAAGAGCAACAAAATGTGAACAAAAAATAATATTTAAAGCAATATAGACTTTTTATTGGATCTCTCTCAATGCTAGAGAAAAAAGTTTTGAGAGATTTTCTTAGTGCTATAAAAAATATTATGGGATATAAAGTAGCACTTTTGTCAATGCTATAAAATGTAAAAAAATCTGCAAGTGAAAGTGAAATTCCATAGTATTTTCCATAACATTAAAAAAATGCTATAATAAGCTTTTTTACCTTCAATAACATCGGTTATGACAACGTGGAGAAAAATACTATAAAAGGGTTACAATAGCGTTTTTTACATGTTATAAAAAATGCTATAAAAAAGTTTTAATAACATTTGTTTCATGCTATTAAAAACGCTATAATATGGTTATCCTAGCATTTCTTTCCAAGCCATTAAAAATGCTATAAAATAATTTTGACAGCGTTTTTTTTCACGCTATTAAAAATGCTATAAAGGAAAAAACATAGCGTTTTCTTACAACGCTATAAAATGTTTCCATAGCATGATAATTCTGCAGTAAAAAATGGACTTTTTATAGCACATGTTATAGCATGCAAAAAATGCTATCAAAAGTGTAGGACTTTCCATAACATCGCCTATGACAGCGTCTCTTAAAATGCTATAAAAAGTCTACGATAACATTGTTGGTCTGCTATCATATGTGATATTTGTTGTAGTGGGCACTTGTGTTTGATCACGGAACTCTGTCGAAGGTCGGGTGTTGAGATAAGAGATAGGGAGGAGAGACATAGTTTGAAAGGCCCTATCTGTAGGACGACTATCCTAGCCTTTACAGGTCATGACGTGAAGGAGTGTGGCAAAGAAGAGTGCTAGGAGGAGGAAGCTCTTGGGGACGGATTCCTTAGGTCTTCGTGGTTTTAGAGTGGCCGAGGAGGCCCTTAGGTTGAGTCAAGAATCCACTCAACATGTTAGGCATGTAGAGCGAAGTGTCAACTTTATGAGTGAGCGGGACCACCTTTACTATGCCTGCATTGGCTTCCAATACGACATCTAGAGAGATAAGGACTCGGATGACCATTAGCCACCTTATAGTGCCCTCGGTTTTAGTTTCTTGTTTTTAGGTTTCTTTTCCTTTCTAGGTTAGATTTTTAAGAGTAGTTGTAATTAACTTCTTGTAGATAATTTTCTTTGGTTGGACTTTTTTGGTTTTTGCAGGTTTCTCTTTTCTTTTCTCCCTGTTTTTGCCCAAGCAACTTGCCCCTCATGGACTTCATTTCAGGGAAGGTTTTATGTTTCCCTTTTCCTTTGTCATTCTTTGCTTGCTTGCATACATTAGGGATAATGCATTCGCTAGGTTGGGAATGGGTGAGTTGTATGTTGCTTGTGCCCCATTTGATTCTTTTATATGCATCCTTCGTTCTGTTTTTGTGCACAAAAGTTGTATAGAAGTTTTTGCATTTCTATGTGATTAGGACGACCTAGCACATGCTTGCATACTTCCTTACTTAATTTTGTTGAAATGAGCACTTTAAAGAGATTATTTAATTTATTTTTCTTGCATTCCTCACTCTCTTATGCATGAGCCACCTTAGGTTTTAGGCTTAGAATGGTTTATGGTGTTCGTAAAACCGTTGTCACCTTTAAAGGCCCTATTGGTTAGAGAGCGACCTTGCTTGATAGGATGTAATGTGAGACTAAGGAGAATAAAAGAGTAATAAGCCTAGTTGTAAAAAAAAAGTGTGTGAGTGCGTGGATAGGGGTAAAAAGAGCTACCTCCACCATGTCCAGTTAGGACGCTCGCAAGAAAAGAGTGAGTACGAGTCCCTATAGTAGGAAGTGTGAAAGCTAGTACCCCTAGGTAAAAGAAATACCTTTTACATTTAGTGCCCTTGTGTGTTTAGGCGGCTTAGTCGAATTATTACTTTCTTGATTAGTTTAGGTAGCTTGAAGACCTGTGCCTAAGCTAGATTAGGGAAAAGATGGATAAAGGACGCCATAAGGTTATCCCGAGTCCCTAGAGTTAACCTAAGATGGCTCTCTCACACACACACGAAAGGAATCATAGGAAAAGTATTGAATAGTTCTTTGAATTTTAAGCTTTGTAGTATGTTGAGCATCAAGGCCCGAGTCATTTGCAATGCAAAATCTTCTATTCTTTGCTTTTGTGCTTGTGTTTTCTCTTGCTCGAGGACTAGCAAGGTTTAGGTTAGGGGTGTTTGATAACTCCTGAAAGGAGCTATCTGTCTTCGCCTAAATTGTGTGTTCTTAGAAATTTAATGTTTTATTTAGTGTTTTTGCCTAATGCTCCCATTCGACCCGAATTACACCCAAAATGTCCTGATGGTCTCCTTTGTTCGATTTCCTGCCAAAAACACTAAATAAAATATTAAAATCTTAATAACTAACACAATTTAGGCAAAGACAGATAGCTCCTTTTGGGAGCTATCAAACACCCCCAACTCCACTAAGGGCAATCTCTCTATGTTCTTCTGCCATGGTGATTCTGTTTATGATGCATGGTTTAGCTGTGCTTTTAATAAGCAAAATACTCCCCAAATTCCAGTTTCTTTTCGTACCCATCTTTCTTTTTCTCGGTTGTTTTACACTCTCTTGTGTTTTCGTCCTTCTTCGTTCCTTCTCGTTCTCCAACTTTTCATCTCTCTCTCTCTTCCAAACTATGTAGGAGAGGTTTCTAGGCAACTCCATCAGGCATCTGAAGCTTCTGCGGAGTGCTATTGCTTCGCCCTTCAACGATCAGATGGCTTCGGGGATTCTTTTTAGAATATAAACTTTTTCCCTCTCTTGTTTTTATAGATTTATGAATTGAGAAGTATTAATTGGACATCGACTAATACAAGGGCTTGATTGCAACACTTAATTAATTATAGGGGTTAATTGATCAAATTTAAAGTTGAAGGGTTTAACTGTAATAATCCCTACAGTTTAGGGGGTGATTTATGCATTTTCCCCTTAATGTTATTTGCCTTGTGGAATTATTTTGATTTTGGTCAAAATTTGTTAAATAATTTATTTTAAAAGTTATGAATGTATGAAGTAACGACTTTGTTAGTAGTCTTAGGAAGTCGGGTCGTTACAATATCACTCTATGCCAACATGATTAAGTTGGGGTACGAGTTTAGTGAAGATTTTTTACAAGTTTATGTTTATGATCACAAGATAATGTCTATGAATTTTTTAATCTTTTATTAATCTCACATTCTTAATGGATTTGTTATGAATTGAAGTTTTATATGGTTTAAAGAATGTTTTACTAAAGTTAATTTAAATATTAAACTCACCACTCATTGGGCCTTTTAGCTCATACTTTCTTTTTTATTTTTGCCCACCAAGTTGATCTTGAGTTTCAACATGAATTAACTAATCAGAAACTATCACCTGTCTCATTAGTTTATTAGGGCATGCAGTCAAGCATGGTGTTTTAGTAATCATGTAATTACCCTAATGTGTAAGTCATGGATTAAATCTAAGTTTAATTTTAAGGTTAAAGGAAGATTTTGAGGGTATAGCATGTATGTCGGAAGATATGAAACATTTTGACATTATATTCCATTGCACATTCAGGGTCTACTATCGTCATATCTCGTCCTAGGTTTCAGAAGGATAATTTGGGGCACGGAGTGTGATACCTAATCACTATACTAAAATTTGACACCGCATGATTACAATTTTGTATTGCATAGAATTCAACCAACAAAGCGTTGTTTCGTGAACTTAATTAGTGCATGCAAAGTTACACATATATGACATCACACAAGATACACTATGGAAACATGTATATACTTGTTGAATAAATTTATAGAAAATACCAAAAAAATAACTAATATTAGTATGATTGACATAAATTCAACTTCAAATTAGCTAATATTTTGAGAATTATAATGCACTCAATGTTCTTGGTTTCTTAACGAGACAGTCATTAAAATCAATTTGAAATGAATATAATTGGAACATAATCCTTAAACAAACCTCATATATATGATAGTGATTCAGAGGTAGATCGTTGGGTTGCCATATTAGGAGCAACCAATAAAGGTCTTGGAGGCATTTGCAAGGAGTGAATGCTTCCCTCTAACATCTCTAAAACTCTACTCATTGAAGGCCTATCTAATGGAGATGTTTGAATGCACCACAAACCTACCATAGTTATTTTCTTCTCAATTTCTTTTTCTTCCTCCTCCATCAAACCTTGACCCATTCTTAGAGTCTTACCCATTTCAAAATTCTTGAATACCCAATTTGGAAAGTACATTTCACTATCATCATCAGATAATAATCTTGAATTAGGATTATTTCTTATGCCTCCCAATACAAGATCAAGAATCAACATCCCATAGCTATACACATCAGATTTGTAGGACACAATTCCAAATGCACGACTAAAAACTTCCGGTGCTATGAATCCAACAGTTCCTCTAGTTCCCAACATTGAAATTGCACTCTCTTTTCTTTTGCAAAATTTTGCAAGGCCAAAGTCAGAAATTTTAGGGTTGAAATCTTCATCTAAGAGAATGTTTTGTGGCTTTATATCAAAATGCACTATCCTTGTATTACAACCACAATGTAAATACTCTAACCCTCTTGCCACACCTACCACGATTCTATGAAGTGTTCTCATCTCAAGATCTTGACTTCTTGACATGAATCTATCGAGTGATCCATTGGCCAAAAATTCATACACTAGAGCTATTTTCTTTGAGTTATAAGAAAAACCTAAAAGACTAACTATATTGACATGGGAAGTTATACTAATACTCGTAATTTCATTTATGAAATCTTCACCATTGTGTTTTGACACCTTTAAAACTTTTATGGCTACGAGTGTACCATCAGCGAGTTTACCTTGATAGACAATGCCATATCCACCTTCACCTATTTTTTCAAAGAAAGAGTTTGTCATTTTCTTTATCTCTGAGTAATGGTATCGTTTTGGTCCATAATTCATTATGGATGTTAATGGAGTTTTGGTTGATAGCCTTGGTCTTCTACGGATGTATATGATCATAATGCATAATAGTGCAACAACTGAACCCAAACCAACACAAACACCTGTGTGAAAAACGATGTGTTAATTATTCATGCTTTTAGCCTTTCAAATGCTCAAATTAAATGTAAATGCAATTTATCATTTCATCATACCAATCACAACTTTCAATTTTCGATTTCCATCTTCATATCCTGCATATCAAAAATATAAAACACATAGAAAACGGTTAATAAAATAAATTGAAAAGAAAAGGAAAAAAAATTGTAAAGGGATCAATATGATATATGGACCCTTTAAGTTTTACTCAGTCCATTGAGGCAAATTTATCCTATAATAATTTATTCATATGATAATTATTATTGATGTAGTGATATTTTTTTTTATAATCACTCAATTTACAATGAAGAATACATGGTTAAATATACACAAACTGTGAAATAATCAAAGAGAGTCTAAGTCTATGTCTCTAAATTAGCATAAAATTAAGACTAAGTTACAACTCATAATATTCATATATGGGAACACTCTTTCTCAAACTCAAGGTGGTAGAATAGATACCAACTTGAGTTTGTGAAGCAACTGAGTGAAACAACTAAGTGACAATGCCTTCATGAAGATATCAGTAGGTTGTTCCAATGTAGAGATAACTCGTAAAATGAGAGTGTTGCTCTTGAGATGATGACAAACAAAATGATAGTCATTTTCAATATGCTTGGTTCATTCTTAGAATACATCATTATGAGCAATCTGGATAACACTGCAATTGTCACAATGAAATATAGTAGTTGACTGTTGAGGAACACCTATATCCACGAGAAACCAACGAAGCCATAGTAACTCAGAAGTAGCATCAGCAAGAGCACAATATTCAGATTCAGTAGTGGAACATGAAACAACAGTTTGTTTCTTACTTCGGCAATAAATAAATGAATTTGTTAACTAGAAGCAATAACCTATGGTGGAATGTTGATCAGTGGGATCACCAGCCCAGTTAGCATCCGAGTAGCCAGATAACACTAAGGATGACTGAGAAGAAAACTGAAATACATGACCAAGAGTGCCCTTGACATATCGTAGAATGCGAAGAACAACTATAAAATGTATAGATTGGGGAGCAGCCATGAATTGACCAATAATATGAACAACATATGCAATATTTGGGCGAGTTAGAGTGAGGTAAATAAGACTAGCAACCAGCTGCCGATACAAAGTGGCATCTTTGAGAGGAACGCCATCACCATTCGGATCCACTGGTGTTGATGACATAACATAGTCAATAATACTAAATCGAGCTAGAAGATCAAAGGCATATTTCGCTTGAGACAAGTTATACCCATCAGAGCATGATGACACCTCAAGGCCAAGGAAGTAACTGAGTGGTTCCAGATCCTTAATCTCAGAGTTTTTCCCAGGCAATTTTGCAAATCAAACATAGCCTAAGAATCATCATCTATAATTATCATATCATGAACATAAAAAAGAAGAAGAACAATACCCTGAGGAGTCTGACGTTTGAAAAGAGTTGTATCATGGAAACTGAAAGTTAACCGAAGTTGAGTGATACTAGAACTGAATGTGAAAAACTAAGCTCGTGGAGCTTGTTTCAGACCATATAAGGCTTGACGAAGAAGACAAACTTTCTGGGTTGGTGGAGAAGTGCCAGGGGGAAGTTTCATAAACACCTCCTCAGATAAAGTGTCATTGAGAAACACATTTTTAACATCCCATATGTAAAAGAGGCTATTGTTTGGCAACTACAACAACTAAAAAACTACAAATCGGATTTCATTCAAGCTACATGTGTTAGGTTTTATGTCCTAAAATTCGTAGTTTGTAAACACTAACGTACATTCTATTATCAATAAAGTTGTTATTGAGGTTATTTAGTAAACTTGTTATTGAATATGTGATTAGGCTGGGTATAGTGGATCGAGTTCAATAAAAACTTGTTATTGAACGTTTCAATAAAAAGTGGGTCAAGTTCAAGTAAATAGCCAAAATGGTCTGTAGTATAGTGATTAAGCTGAGTACCTTATCTTGGGGACACTATTGAATATGGCCCACTTTGTATTTGATACAAACGATGTGATCCTGAATCGTTCATATAGAGACATGAGAGTGGGGACGTTTTATGCAATGAGTTTTCATAAAGATTGGACCATGGAATAGTCACTATTACTTTGTAACGTCATTTATTGTTAACACTGACTATTTCAACTAGATGTCCTAGGTAACTCGATTTCAATCCTGAGCTAATCTGAACTCCTGTTTATTTGGGATTATCCTTAGATTTGCATAGGTGAGAGTGACCCGAGTACGCCGACTCAATAAGCCTCCCATTTCAGGGGTAAGACTGAGTAGATAACTGGAGACGTAGTCCTGCGAGACGAAACTCAGTCCTACTCGACTTAAGGTTAGTAGATAGGTTGTTCCCTTAAGCACTGACTCTGGGTCTTGAACAAGAGGCCTCACCCTCTCATTGGCCCGAGAGGGACTCGGTTTAGTGATAGAATCACAGACCAATTGTTCATTAGAGGATCAATGGGACTTAAGGAACAAGATGTATTCACAGGGTAAAATAATATGTTTGACCTAGCTGTGAATACAAACAACCTGTGAATGATCAACTTACTAATTATAGTTATATCAAGTGGACAGAAATATATCTACAGTAAGGAGAGTGCAGATACGAGCTTTAGTGAAGTGTCCCGTTAGTTAATGAATGTTGATTAACTAGGTTAAAGAGTTTGACCGGTTAATCTCAGATCATTGGAGCTCATGATGTGTAGGTCCATTAGGTCCCTCTACTAGCTCACAAACGGATAAAACCTTAGATAGTGTGGTGAATGAATTTGAAACGTTCAAATTCAGCTTAGGGAATGAACGTTAGATATATGCGATATGTCTAAACGTATTGACGTTTAATTGCTAATTAAATGGACAAAGAGAGTTAGGAATAATACTTAAATATGATTTAAATATTAAAAATATGAATAGGGATTCATATTCGAAAAATCGGGGTTGGTATGAATATAATATTATTTTAATATTTGATATTAAATTAATATTATTTTAATTTTTTAAAATTAATTTATAAAACTATTTATTTAATTTAATCTTGAATTAATTTTATGAATTAAAATTCAAAAGAAAAAAAAATTGATTGATTTTTGGAAAATCAAAATTTGGAATACCTGGATTTTTCCACTAACCAAATAAGAAGCTTGGCATTTTCTCTAATTGTTGCCACCAATCCCACTTCCTATTTAATAATTTTGTTGTCAATTTGTTGTTAACTCACCTTGTATATTGTTTTTCTATAAACCAAGAAGGATTTGGCTGAGAGAAGGGTTGAGAGATTTTAACAAATTAAGTGTTAATTTTGTTAAACTCTCTGAAGAACATCTTTGACTTCCTATATTCATTTTCCTCACACATTCACCACAAAATTGGATCCCACCACCAATCTAAGGCCAGAGAATAGTAGAGAAGGCTCTTGTGGTGGTATACAAGCAATTGGTGATGAATTTCGTAGAGAAATAAAGGAGAATTCGAACTTCAAAGGTTGTAATTCTTATTCTCATTTTCCCCCTCTTTTGCATGTATGTTTATCCTAGAAATTGAGCATGTTAGAGTGTAATTCGTTCTAGTTCACTTCCGTTGCATGTTCAAATATCCTTCAATAGGAGTAAATGTCTTTCATAGTCAATATCGTATTCCTCAAAATAACATTTGGCAACAAGACGGGCTTTATACCATTCAATAGACCCATCGAAGTGTGTTTTAATTTTATAAATCCATTTACAACCAATAGTTCTTTTGCCAGGAGGTGAATCTACGTAGTTCCAAGTATGAGTCTTTTCTAGAGCTTTAAGTTCTTCATTCATTACTTCCTGCCAAAGAGGGTTAGTACTAGCTTTATGGTAAGATCTAGGTTCAACTAGAGACATAATAGTGGAAAAATAAAGGTAATCTTGGAGATGATGGGGAGGTTCTCTTACCCGAGTGGAGCGCCAATCAATTGCAGTTTTAGGTTTAGCAATGGAGACAGATGTCAGATTTGGGAAAGTAGAGACAGAAGTTGATTGATTAAGCTCAGAGATATGTGGAGGATCAATAGATGAAACCAAATTACTGGAGGCCAACGTGAAATCTTGGAGATCAGAATCAAGGCTTGGATGATCAGACTTGGGGACTAATGGAGGTTTAGATATGGAAAATAAATCACTAGACGGATTGGTGAAAAATGGTTGGGAACTAGTGAGAGAGCGTGAAAGGAGGATAGACTGGAAAACATAGTATGTGACCCAAAGATAACATGATGAGAGATATATAGCCCTTTCGAGATAGGATCCAAACAACGAAAACCCTTGTGTTCAAGTTTGGTGTGCTTATGAGACTAGGGGCGGATTTAGTATAGGCCCGAGTAGACTCGAGCCCCCCTCAACTTTATTCTCTTTATAATATATACATATATAATATATATATATATATATATATATATATATAAACTAACAAAGTTTCAATACCATTAGCTAGCCCAGTGGTAAATTTGTCTTCCAGCCCCTTTGAGACTTGGGATGTGTGAGGACAAGAGCCTTGAACAAGGATACCTTGCTGGGTGAGAAAGGAGATGAGGTTCAAATCTTTATACTCCATGGCATAGTCTATGCAAAGAATTTTAATAGTACGAGAAAATTGTGTTCGAACCACATTGGCAAAGACAATGTAGACTTGAGACAAGGTAGAACAATTTTTTAAGAAAATATATCCAAGTAAAGAGATAATAGTTATCAATAAATAAGAGAAAATAACAATAGTTATTAACAGTTGGGGTAGGAGCAAGACCCCATATATAAGAATGAACTAGACTAAAAGGTGTATCACAGTAAGATTATGAATTAGAAAAAGACAAGGTAGTTGTCTCACAAATTTACAATTTAAGTAGTCAAATGGATCAAATTTTAAAATATTATTGAAATTGTCAAAAGAAACTAACTTACTAAGTTTTTCAATACCTGAAGCAAAAACTTATTAGAGAGTTAAAATTGCAACATTTAAAAGTTTTAGGATTAGAAACTTGTAACACTTACCTAATTAGTTTCGTGTCAAAATATTTGAAATTAAAAATTTAAGGTTCAAATTGATATATATATATATATATATCTTTTCCTCAATTTAAATTTTTATAAATATCCACCATGGATTATTCTATTATATTACACTGCAAGCAATTCAGAATCTTAATCTAAGATTCAAATTGATATATATATATATATATATATATCTTTTCCTTTCTGGTCCCTGAATTTTCAAGAATAGGTACATTTGGTCCCTCATGTTTTAAATTAGTCATTTTAGTCCCTAAGTTTTAAAAAATATATTTAAAAGATCCATTAAGTAATAAGTTAATTAAAAATAAACATAAAATTGAGTAAATAGATAATGTGGCAGGATGACTTGGAAAAATATATATATATTTTTTATTTGTCATTTATTTCTCTCTCTCATCTCCTCCATCTCTATTCTCTTTTCTCTCTCTCCATCTTCACCCATTGTGATTGATAATTACATCTCTTAAATCAAAATCTCCATCCCATCAGATAATTACAATCAGGAAAAAGGATTATATGAATCTGTAAAGTGCTTTTTACTGGAGAAAAAGGTAGGTCAAACGATTTTAGAGAGAACTAAATTTATTTATTTCAGAGTTGATTCAATTTTTTTGTGATTATGTTTTGGATGTGAAGATGGGTGTGGAGGAAGTTAGACATAAAGTATAATTAAACGATGTATATGTAAGTGCAATGAATTGAAAAATTGAGGTGTGAGAGCTGAAAAAAAGTGTGAAGAAGTTAGAATTGAAGATTCAGATAAAGAAGATCGAGTATGAATTACTTCAGGCTCATATGAAGAAGTTGGAGTTGGAAAAGTCAGTCATTGAAGCAGAGCTAAAAGTTTGGATAGAGAAGGGTCATGAACCTGACCAGCAGGTTAGTTTGTGCTAAACATGGAAGAAACATTTGTTTTGTGGATGGAAAGAAAGGAGTTGTGAATTTTGTTGATAAGAATCAAATGGAAGAGAACTAGAGAACATAATAGAGATGGAGGGGATGAGAGAGAACGAGAGGAGAGAGGTGAGAAATATTAAAAATATATATATATTTTCTACGTCATCTTGCCACATTATCTATTTACTCAATTCTATGTTTATTTTTAATTGATTTATTAGTTGATGGATCTTTTAAATCTATTATTTAAAATTCAAGGACTAAAATGACTAATTTAAAACATGAGGGACACAATGCACTTATTCATGAAAACTTAGGGTTCAAAACCGTATTTTCTCCTAAAATTTAGTATTCACCCTCTTAATTCTACAAAATGAATAAACTGAAGAAAGAACGGTAGTTTTATCCTAAAGAGATAAAACGTAAGGAAAAAATTGTGTTGGGGTCAATATAAAGAGAAAAGTGAAAAAAAAAAAAAAAAAAAAAAAACCAAGAGTTGCGTTGTTGGGAGGACCACATGTTGCGTCTTTCAAAAGGACATAGCCCATACATTATAAAGGGAAGACCAACGCTAATGTATTTTTAAAAATGAGGTCGCCTTTAATAAAATAAATGTGAAATTATAAAAAATGTCCATGTACTATGTATTTTGTGTAAAAAATACTCTTGAACTTTTAAACTTTTGAAAACCTTTATTTTTTAAACTTTTGAAAAGTTTAGAGGCATTTTTTAAATAAAATTTTAACAATTTCCATCCAAAACTAACGGTATTTTTTAACTTTTTTTTTTTAAGTTTAAAGGTATTTTTAAAACTTTTGAAAGTTCAAGAAAGGTGAATCAATAAATATATTTTAAAAAAAAACCTCTATTTTCAAAAATAGTTTACAAATGTCCCATATATTTGCTAGTTTTTTTTTTTCCTAAAAGTTTAAATACTTTTGGGTAACTTTTAACCATGATGGAAATTTTCTATCGAAATCTAGAAATTTCAAGATTTCGAGATCAAATCTTAATAGAGAGAAATTTCATTTTTTTTCTCCAATTTCAACTAAAGTTCAAAATTTCTCGAAATTTTGAGAATATTCCGATTCTCCTATTTCGACGAAATTTCGAGATTTCCAAAAATTTTCAAGAAATTTTGATATTTCGAGAAAATATCGAGAAATTTTGACATTTCGAGAAAATTTCTATTTTTTTTAATTAAACTACATTAGTTCAGTTCAAATTTTTCAATTTTATAGTCTTGATTGCATACAATTCTATAGTTTCACACACCAATGTGACTTTCAACAAAGAATTAAGCCTTTTTTATGTACTACTTTTGCTAATTTCCAACTTTTCTTAACTTTTAGTTTTATTTTTTACCCACAACTTTCATTTCTAGAGAAATAGAATTTAAAAAAACCACATAAAATAACGTATATTTATTTTTAACCTCATTCATACTTTTTTCATTAAATTTTTATATCATTTTACCTCAAAATTGAATTGATGTGAGTTTTTTTTTTCTTTTATCATCCAAAACTTTCATAATTTTCACACTATTTCATCCCAAAATATTCCTAAACTTTATATTATTTTGTAATTATTTTTTCGTTTCTTTTTTAAATCTATGCTCTCACATCAACATTTATAATAGACATCTAAATATTGTCTTATTTTATAGAAACTTGATTAAAAATAGTTAATTATAGTCTAATTAAGCCATAATAAAGTTTAATTACCTAATTATAACAATTTTCATCAATCTCCTTAATTTTTTCTGAAATTTCCATTGATATCGATATTTCTATCGATATTTCCATAAAATTGGGACCTCGATTTTTCCATCGACATCGATATTTCAAATCTAGGTTTTAACTTTAGTTCATTTTGGTCTATATACTTTCAAAATATTCATTTTGGTCATTATACTTTCAACTTTAATTCATTTCAGTTCCTATATTTTTAAATCTATTTTTGTTTTGTACTTATAAAAAGTGACTATTTTAGTAACTTTATTTTCAATTTTATTGCATTTTTAAAGAATGAAAATATTCACTAAGTACAATGACTAAAATGAATCAAAGTGAAAATTACAAGGACCAAAACAAACATTTTGAATGTACATTAACCAAAATGAACACGGGTTGAAAGTATAAACATCAAAATTAATATTTTTATAACACCCTAAACTTAAAAATTTAATTATAAAATATAAACTAAAACTGAATTACTTCTTAAAAGAATACGTACGCATGTTCCCCACAAATTTAATGCACGTGTTCTGTGAACATGTGTGATTTAGATTAGTTGTTTATGTTTCTATTAATATTCATTTATAATTCTTTTGTTTTCTCCATTGTAGGCGTTTTTCATTATTCACATTCATATTGACAACAGTGTATCAAACAAATATAATCCGATACATTAATTGCAAATTACATTTATAAAATCTTGTGTATTTAATGAGTTTGTTTCAAGAAGTAATTTAACTTTGATTTATTTTTTGTAATAATTTTTTCAAATTTATATTTTAGTGATCAAAATACCCTAATATTATAGAATTGTTATATGGAAAATTTTCACAGATAGAAAAAATGTCAAACTATTTAAAAAAAAAAAATAGAAAAAAAACACTGATAGTTTTATCAGCGTCTATCAATGATAGATTTCTATCATTTCTATCAATGATAGACCATAATAGATTTCTACCGGCGTTTATCACAACTATCTAAACATTTTACTAATAATTTTTCTTATTTTTCTATTTTTAAAAATTTCTTATTCTAAATTTTATAAGAAAAGAAAGTAGTACCCTAAATTTAAGGATGCAAAACAAACAAATTAATTATTTACAAAATGAGATTAGATAACTAAATTGGCTAAAAAAGTTTAACTTAAAAAAACGAACAATTTTTTGTTTTTTGTTTTTTTTTTAAATCGGCGTTTTCTTATTTTATAAAATGATACAAAATTAAATTAAACAAGGAAAAAATAAACCTAATAAAAAAATCTACAAAATAAAACAGAACAAAATAAATTGAAAAACAGAAAAAAAAAAGGAAAAAAAAACAATACAACATTTTAAAAATCAATTGGCTGAATTGTTTTATTAAAAAGTTGCTTTAGTTCCGTCTCTCTAAGGGACAGAACAAAATTAAGAATTTGTCAAAAAGTAGTCCTCAAATATTTCCACCTTTTACAACTAACATAGTGCTACCATAATTTTTTGAAACTGGTTGAAATAGTTTTTTTCAATCTTTCTCAGTCGGGATCGATACTGAATTTGAATAAAAAAATAAAATTTTCTTATTATATCCAAACTATCGATTGTTTTAGTCTTTCTCAACACTAAGATTCACATAATTTTTTTAAAAAAATTATGCCATCTTTTAAATCTTATACCAACTACCTGTAATCTCTTATGTAAATTGTAAATCTTACGCCAATGTATATTTTCACTAATTTTCAAATTGATTTATCCATTATCTAATTTTCTCCCATTCCACCAAAAAAGTCTAAAAGATTTGGTAGTTTAAATATAAGATAAAAATGTTAACTTTTTATACAAATTTTCACTGTGAATCTTGGTCGAGAAAGATTGAAAAAAACTATTTTAACAGTCTTCAAAAGATTATTAATTGTGGTTGGTGAACTTGGATTATTTTTTACACATTCCCTTATTTTTTTCAGATTGTTTTAAAAGTACCCAATTTTTTACAATTTTTTTTTCAAACACCTTTATTTTGGCACTTGATTCCTATTATGGGCAGTTAATCCAATCGAAACTGATGACTGAAATTGTAAGCTTTTTTCATTGTTAGGCGGACGAAGTATTTATTGAGGAGTCGAAGTTGAAAGTCAGACAGCAAAACCCGAAAAGGAGGTTCAGGATGTGATCAAGTCAAAATAGACGAATTAGGGCTGCATACCTGGAGAAGATGCCGGACCTCCACAAGCTCCGTTATCACTATAATCGCCGTCGCGACAATAACAAGTCGTCGTATTCGTACTCAAATCGTAACCGCAAACCCCCTCCGACTGCTCACAAGTACGACATCCACCGCCGTCCTCCTTCAATCTCACCTCAAATCCCTCTTTAATGGCCTTCAACATCTCAGTAGAGTTCACAACATCGCTCACCGGCGGGAAGAAATTCAAAGAAACCGGCACGATCACGCTCACATTGCAGAGACTAGTACCGATGGGGCTCCCCTGAATGAAGCCGAACTCATATCCGGGACAGCTAAATTGCCCGGCTAAGGGAGAAGAGGAGCAATAGAGCAAGGTGATGTTGCGATAAGTAGGAATTGTATCGAAGAGGTTGTAATCGATTGTGGTGTTGATGAATTTCTTAGGGCAGAGGGTATCCAAGTAATCGGCTCTGGCGATGGTGAGCGTTTGGGAATTATTTTTGAGGCTGAATTTGAGAATCTTGTATTTGATTTCCATTATTACGATCGTCGTCATATTTCCTTCGCAGGTCAATTTCAGCGCCGGATTGCCGCAGCCGGCAGGCCTTCCGTCGCCCCAGAACGGGAAGCCGACGTTGGTGATGTCGCCGCAGTTGAAGAGTTTGTTGCAGGAGCTGGAGAAATCGAAGGGATTCCCAAAGATTACGAAGAGAAGGGAAAAGGAAAAGAGCAGAAGGAATGAGGAAATTGGGGAATCCATTGAAGAACAGAGAAGGGAATTTGATCAGATGGATGCTTGCTTCATTCTAGTCTCTAGAAGAGAAGGGGAGGAATGGAATCTCTGAAATTGAATGTTGACTTGTTATTGGTACAAAAATTGGGGAAATTAAAAAAATATCGAACCTAATGAGAAATTGGGTTTTTGAATGGACATGTTTTGAAGTTTAATATATATTGTGGAAGTTTGACTTGAGTTTGGTTGTAATTGGGTTTTTGAAGGGACATGTTTTGAAGTTTAATCATATCTTGTGGAAGTTTGACTTGAGTTTGGTTGTAATTGATGTAGAAGAAATAAGGGATAAGTGCTAAAAAAAAAGTTTGCAAAAATAGAGACATTATTTTATTTTTTAAAAAATAATGTTATTTTAATTAATAAAAACAAAAATAGGGTGGAGGAAAAAATATTGACAAAAATGGAGAGAGGGATAGTAGACCCAGTACACAATTACATGAAAACGTGTAGCGAGTCCTTGTCTATTAAAATGAAATTGTGGACCTGGTCCACAATTTCAGTCCCACATGTTTCAGTCCCACATGGATGCCATGTTCCTGCTTTTGCCAGTTGTTTTGGCCACATCTCATAATAATAATCATGTATTGGGTACACGTGTACCATGTTGGCTTTTTGGCCCTTAATCTCAAATTAATTAATTTTAATTACTTAATTATTTAATGTTTTGATGATAACAAACCTGATTTTTTTACTAACAATTTCATTATTTTGAATAGCCCATAGTGTAGAGCTCGGAACAACGATTCTGACGCCTCTTGAATCACCCAAATCAGAGTTCAAACGAAGAAGTTATCACCAAAATAAAGTTAACGGAAACATACCCGAGGTGGTGACGTGGCCAAATTAATCATCAAATTGGACTAATTCGGGAGTGCCACTTGGAGCCATAGAGGGAGTGACACATGGGGATTAATTTTATAATTGGTGGATTTTAATTTTATTTAAAAAAAAGAAAACTAAAAAGATATTGATTTAAAAAAAAATGGTTTTAAAAAGAAAATGAATTTAATATTATATATTTGTATATGTCTAATGGCTAGTTGTTTTAAAAACAAATAAATTTAATATTATATATATTTGTGTCTAACCGCTAGTTAACTTTAAAATAAATAAAAAATTACTTTTTACTTTTAAACTCAACCACTCTTGTTTTTTACACAATCCAATAGATCAAAATCAAAATCAATTGTTTAGCTCACTTCTCTCTCTTTTTAAACTTCATCTTCCCCAAAATTGTTTTAACTTTTTCACACTTTTCAATTCTCAAAATTAGAAAAAGGCCACCATTATTGCTCTCTCTCCAAGTTTCCAATTTTTATTCATTTCATCTTATTCTTGAGAGGAATTTCTATTGTATTGTGAGGATTAAAGTGTGTGAGCTCAAATTTGTATACCCACTCTTTTTAGAGAGTTTTATTGTGTGATTTAAAGCTTTCGATAATATTGTAACGGTTTGATCCTGACTCGTGAAAAGGATCAAATTTGCTCTTGAACCTGACAAAGGAGCAAGATAGCGGTTTGACTCTCATCCGTGGAAAGAGTCAAAGGAGATTTTTAATCGAAATCCCAAGAGGCGCTTGGAAAAGTGGATGTAGGTCGAGTTTGACCGAACCACTATACAAATTATGGTGTCTTCTTCTCTAACTCTTTCACAATTATTTTTGCATTTAATTTTAATTGCATGCTTTTGTTTTTTGAGATTGACTGAGTTTATTATTACATCCTTTTTGTCAATCTTGTTATTTGACATCAATTAGGGTTTTTATTAATTTATTTTAAAAAGTATTTAATTAGTTTAAATTGAACATATTTTTCAAAAAGTTTAATTAAACCCTATTCATCCTCCTCTAGGGTTGTCATACCGGTCCAACAATTGGCATCAGAGCGAGGGTGCTCATCTTGAAATTTAATTTTCTTGATAAACTTTATTGTTAGAGCATTATGGCAAATCTAGTTGCAAATGGAATTGTTGAAGGTCAATCTACTTCTAAACCTCCTTTCTTTGATGGTTTAAATTATGCATATTGGAAAGTTAGAATGAAAATTTATTTGTAATCTATTGACTATAATTTGTAGTTAATTGTTGCTAAAGGTCCATATGTTCCCATGAAAAAGGTTGATAATGTTGATAAGCCTAAATTAGAAGAAGAGTATGATGAAAATGAAATGAAAAAGTGTTCTTTTAATGCCAAGGCTATAAATTGTTTGTATTGTGCTTTGAGCAAAGATGAATTTAATAGAATATCTATGTGTTCTTCTGCTCAAGAAATTTGGAATACTCTTGAAATTACTCATGAAGGAACAAATCGAGTTAAAGAGTCCAAAATTAGCATGCTTGTCCATAATTATGAATTATTTAAGATGGATGCTAATGAGTCTATAACCGATATGTTTATTAGATTTACTAACACTATCAATGCTTTGGAGGGACTTGGTAAAGTCTATACAATATCCAAAAATGTTAGGAAAATTCTTAGGTCTCTACCTAAGACTTGGGAAGCAAAGGTGACGGCAATCCAAGAAGCAAATGATCTCACTAAACTTCCATTGGAGGACCTTATTGGTTCACTCATGACCCATGAGATCACTATGAAGGAGCACTTGGAGGATGAGTCCAAAAAGAAGAAGAGCATTGCATTAAAGACCATCTCCTTGGAAGTTGACTCCGAAGATGAGGATGCCCTTGATCTATATGACATTGCATATTTTTCACGTAAGTACAAAAATTTCATTAAGAGGAAGAAGCAATTTAAGAAACACCTATCAACCCAAAGAGAGACAAAAGGTGAGAAGAGTAAAAAGGATGAGGTGATTTGTTATGAATGCAAAAAGAAGGATCATATTAGAACGGATTATCCTCTCCTCAAATCTTCTAAGAAATCCAAGAAGAAGGCAATGAAGGCTACTTAGGATAATAGTAGTGAAAGTGGAAGTGATATTGAAGAAGCTAGTGGCACGCATTTGTCTCATGACTCATAGTGACAGGGATGATGAACTTGATGATGAGGTAACTTTAGAACCCCCTTCTTATGATGAATTGTTTGAAGCTTTTGAAAGTATGCAAAATGGCTTAGAAAAACTTAGTTGAAAATATATTGTGCTTAAGAAGAAATACAATGTCTTGACTAGTGAAAATAAGTCTTTACTTGATGAAATTGCTTGCTTTAAAGAGAATGAGCATATTGTACAAATTGATAGAATGAATGTCTCTTGTGATAAGCATATTAATTGGTGTTTGTGATGAGAAGAATGCATTGCTTGATAAAGTTAGATTTCTTGAGCATGATAGTTGTGAAAAGGATAATTTGATTAAATTGCTTAAGGAAAAAGAATTAAATGCTTTACAAGAACTTGATAAAGCTAAAGAGTTCATTAAAAAGTTGACAATAGGTGCTCAAAGGTTGGATAAAATAATTGAAGTAGGCAAGCCTTATGGTGATAAGAGAGGTTTAGGCTATATTGATGAATGCTCTACTCCAAGTTCTAAAACTATATTTGTTAAAGCATCTTCTATTGTGCCTAATATGCCTAATGTTGTGTCTAATAATGCTAAATCTAGTTTTATGCTTATATATCATAATTGTGGTGTTGAAGGTCATATTAGACCTAAGTGCTTTAAGTTGAAGTATGCTCACACTACTTCTTCAAGAAGAAATTTTTCTCAAAGAGCAAAGTTTTACAATGCTCCAATAAAGAATTTCTCCAAGAAAAGTAAAGGGCATAAATTCGTTGTGAAAGATAGAACATTGTGTAATATTGTTTGTTTTTCTTGTGGCAAGTATGGACATAAAGCTTACTCTTGTTACTTATCTAGATCCAATGCTTTTAATACTAAAGCAAAAATGAAATTGATCCCTAAGTTTGTAAATGCTAACACTCTAGGACCCAAACAAGTATGGGTACCAAAGAATCAAACTTGAAATTCTTGTTTGTAGGTTTGTTTGAAAGCCTCCAAGAAAAATAGATGGTATTTGGATAATGGTTGCTCAAGGCATATGACCGGAGACCGATCAAAATTCATTTCTTTCGCTAAAAAGGATGGAGGCATGGTAGCCTTTGGTGACAACAAGAAAGGTAAAATAATTGGTAAGGGTAATATAGGTAATGAGTCTTCTATTTTGATTGAAAATGTGCTTTTAGTTGATGGTTTAAAGCATGATTTACTTAGTATTAGCCAATTGTGTGATAAAGGATTTAGAATTATTTTTAATAAAAAGAATTGTATCATTGAAAATGCTAGTGATAGAAAAGTCTTGTTTGTTGAAAATAGAGATGAAAATGTTTACACTATTGATTTGAATGATTGTCCTATTAGTGATAAATGTCATTCGGCTTTGCATGATGATTCTTGGTTATGCCATAGAAGACTAGGATATGCTAGCATGCACTTAATTTCAAATATTTTCAAGAATTCTTTGATTAGAGGTCTTCCCAAATTTAAATTTGAAAAGGATAAAGTTTGTGATGCTTGTCAAATGGGTAAGCAAACTAAGTCTTCTTTCAAATCTAAAAATGTGATCTCTACTACTAGACCCTTACAACTATTACACATGGACTTATTTGGCCCTTCTAGAATTGCTAGCTTTGGAGGGAACTATTATGCATTTGTGATAGTTGATGAGTTTTCAAGATTTACTTGGGTTTTGATGATAAAACATAAGGATGAAGTTTTGAAAAGTTTTATTAGTTTTACAAAAAGAGTTCAAAATGAAAAAAAGATTTTTTATTTCTAAAATTAGGAGTGATCATGGATGAGAATTTGATAATGATGCTTTTAAATATTTTTGTGAAGAAAATGGTTTTTCTCATAATTTTTTCTCTCCAAGAACTCCTCAACAAAATGATGTAGTTGAAAAGAAAAATTGTACTTTGCAAGAATTTGCTAGGACAATATTGCATGAGTATGGTTTACCTAAATATTTTTGGGCGGAAGCCGTTAAAACCGCTTGCTATGTCTTAAATAGAGTTTTAATTAGACCATCTTTAGATAAAACTCCTTAGGAGCTTTGACATCGAAAAATTTCATAAATATTGGGTATTTTAAAGTTTTTGGTTGCAAATGTTTTATTTTGAACAATAAAGAAAAACTTGAAAATTTTGATTCTAAGATGGATGTTGGGATTTTCCTTGGATATTCCTCTTCTAGTAAAGCTTATAGAGCTTTCAATAAGAGAACTTTAGTTATTGAGAAATCTATGCATGTTGTGTTTGATAAATCTTGTAATATTTTTTCTAATGAGTCTATATGTAGTGATGATTTAGAAAAAAGATTTTGGAGAATTACTTGTTAGTGACAAAGGTAAAGAAATTGTCTCAAGTATGCAAGAAGTGAGCATCAATGAAAAGAAGAAAGATAATTCTTCATCCATGCCTAAAGAGTGGAGATATGCTTCATCCCATCCCAAGGATTTTATTCTTGGTGATCCCGAACAAGGTGTGAAAACTCGTTCTTCTCTTAATTTATTTAGTAATCTTGCTTTTGTTTCTCAAGTTGAACCTAAAAGTTTTAAAGATGTCAAATGTGATGAGTTTTGGATTTCAGCTATGCAAGAAGAATTAAATCAATTTGAAAGAAACAAAATTTGAGAATTAGTCTCTAGGCCTTCTAATGCATCTATAATTGGAACTAAGGGCATGTTTGGGAGTGATTTTAAAATCGTTAAAAATCACTTTTGTCATTTTTAAAATTACTCAAAAATACACTTTAATCACTCAAAAATAATTTAATTTTCAATTTTACACTTTTAAATGCAATTTTCAATCATCAAAATTAGTTTTGAAGGATTAAAAACATATTTCACGGTGATTTTGAAAATGACAAAAGTGATTTTAGCCATTTTAAAATCACTCTCAAACATGTCCTAAATGGATCTTTAGAAATAAGATGGATGAACATGGAAATATCATTAGAAATAAAGCTAGACTTGTAGCTCAAGGTTATTGTCAAGAAGAAGGTATAGATTATGAATAAACTTTTACACCGGTTGCTAGATTAGAAGCTATTAGAATGTTGCTTCTTTAGCCTCTTATAATAATTTTTATTTGTATCAAATGGATGTGAAAAGTACATTTTTTAATGGTTATATTATGGAGGAAGTTTATGTAGAACAACCTCCGGGCTTTGAAAATTTTGATTTGCCTAATCATGTCTATAAGTTGAAAAAGGCTCTTTATGGCTTAAAACAAGCTTCAAGAGCTTGGTATGATAGGCTTAGTAATTTTCTACTTGAGAATGACTTTAAAATGGAAAAATTGATACTACTCTCTTTATTAAGGTTAAAGAAAATGAGTATGATGTGAGAACTTAGTTTCTTCCTTGGGCTCCAAATCAAACAACTCAAGGATGACATCTTCATAAGTCAAGAAAAATACACAAGGAATTTACTCAAGAGATTCAAATTTAATGAAGGTAAAATTGCAAAAACTCCTATGAGTACTACCACTAAGCTTGACAAAGATGAAAAAGGTAAATGTGTGGACATAAAACTTATCGAGGTATGATCGGATCTCTACTTTATTTGACCGCTAGTAGACCCGATATCATGTTTAGTGTATGTATTTGTGCTAGATTTCAATCTTGTCCTAAGGAATCACATTTGCATGCCGTTAAAAGAAATATTTAAATATTTGCTTGGAACTATTGATGTAGGTTTGTGGTATCCTAGAAATGTTGAATTTAATTTGGTAGGATATTCCGATGCGGATTTTGCCGGTAGTTTACTTGACCGTAAGAGTACTAGCGGGACTTGCCAATTTCTTGGTATTCCTTAGTATCCCTTAGTATCTTGGTTTAGTAAAAAGCAAAATTCGGTTGCTTTATCTACTACCGAAGTGGAATATATTGCAGTTGCTAGTTGTTGTGCACAAATTCTTTGGATGAAACAAACTCTTTGTGATTTTGGATTAAAGTTTGATCATGTGCCCATATTTTGTGATAATACTAGTGCTATAAATTTGACTAAAAATCCTATACATCATTCTAGGACTAAGCATATTGATATTAGACATCATTTTATTAGAGAGCATGTGCAAAATGGTCATATTATTCTTGAATTTGTGAGCTCTAATAATCAATTAGCGGATATTTTTTCCAAGCCTTTGAATGAAGAACGTTCTTGCAAAGATAGGCTTGAGCTTGGTATTATTCGTTGTGATGCATCTTGATTCTCTGTCTTACTTGATATTGTTAGATAATGCATATTGATAGAGGGAGAATTGGAATCTTTGTATGTGTTCATGTTTTTAGGGGGAACACTCATATTTTTTTATTTTTCTTAATTGCTCTTTTTGATGATTTCAAAGGGGGAGAAGTATAAGAAAAATAAGTATTATGATTATATTGCATGATTGTGTCTTTTGAATTAATTTTAGAGAGAGAATTAATTAAGGGGGAGAAGTTAATTCTTTTGAATGAATTTCAAGCATGAACTTTGTGGTGATTTATGTTCTTGACGTTGGAATTATTTCTTAATCATCATGTGTTGCTATGGTTATGTGCATTCATGTCATTTTTTTTTCAATGGTTTGTCATCATAAAAAAAGAGGAGATTGTTGGTTTTTTGGCTCTTAATCTCAAATTAATTAATTTTAATTAATTAATTAATGTTTTGATGATAACAAAACTAATGTTGTTAGTAGCTATGGTTATGTGCATTCATGTTATTTTTCTTTAATGGTTTGTCATCATAAAAAAGGGGGAGATTATTGGCTTTTTGGCCCTTAATCTCAAATTAATTAATTGTAATTAATTAATTAATTAATTAATATTTTGATGATAACAAACCTGATTTGTTTACTAAAAATTTCATTATTTTGAATAGCCCATAGCGAGAGCCCGGAACAACGATTCATGCGCCTCTTGAATCACCAAAATCGGAACTAAATGAAAAAGTTATCACCAAAATAAAGTTATCGAAAAAATACTCGAGGTGGTGACGTGGCCAAATTAATCATCAAATTTGAGTAATTAGGGAGTGCCACTTGGAGCCATAGAGGAAGTGACACATGAGACTTAATTTTATTATTGGTAGATTTTAATTTTATTTAAAAGAAAAGAAAACTAAAAAGATATTGATTTTAAAAAAAAATGGTTTAAAAAAGAAAATAAATTTAATATTATATATTTATACGTGTCTAACGGTTAGTTGTTTTTAAAAGCAAATGAATTTAATATTGTATATGTTTGTGTCTAACTGCTAGTTGACTTAAATTTTTTTTTTAAAAAAATTACTTTTTACTTTTAATCTCAACCACTCAATTTACTTTTTGCACAATTCAATTGGTCAAAATCAAATTCAAGTTTTCAGCCCACTTCCCTCTATTTTTAAACTTCATCTTCCCCAAAATTGTTTTAACTTTTTCACACTTTTCAATTTTCAAAATTAAAAAAAGGCCACCATTGTTACTCTCTATCTCCAATCTTCCAATTTTTATTCATTTCATCTTATTCTTGCGAGAAATTTCTATTGTATTGTGAGGATTAAAGCATGTGAGCTCAAATTTGTATACTCACTCTTTTTAGAGAGTTTTATTGTGTGATTTAAAACTTTCAACAATATTGTAACTGTTTGATTCTAACCCGTGGAAAGGATCGGGTTTACTCTTGAACCTAAAAAAGGAGCAAGGTAGCAATGCCGCTCTCATCCGTCGAAAGAGTCAAATGATATTTTTAATCGAAATCCCAAGAGGCGCTTGGAAAAGTGGATGTAGGTCGAGTTTGACCGAACCACTATAAAAATTACAGTGTCTTATTCTCTAACTCTTTCCTAATTATTTTTGCATTTAATTTTAATTGCATGCTTTTGTTGATTGAGATTGATTGAGTTTATTATTACGTCCTTTTTATCAATCTTGTTATTTGGCATCAATTAGGGTTTTTATTAATTTATTTTACAAAGTATTTAATTAGTTTAAATTGAGCATATTTTTCAAAAAGTTTAATTAAACCCTATTCACCCCACTAGGGTTGCCATATAGGTCCAACATACGGCATGGGAGTCATGTACTCGATACACGGTTAACTGGAAACTCGTGGACGTCCACGAGTTCGTGGCCCCCAAATTTTCCCCGTCCCTTCAGATTTGATCTTCACCTGCTCCAAACTCCCTTTTCTCTAAAGTTTCTTCCATCTGTACAGCTATTGTCGTCGAGTGCTTGCCACCTGCTACCATCTACTAATACTGACAATCGCAAGTGCACGGGTCAAGTTATAATATACAACAGTCAAGACCAACTATCTTCCACTGAGGACTATTATACGGTTTAATTGCCTAGCTATTCTAGAATTGAAACAACTTTATCTAAGCAATCGAAATTGAGTTTGTGATTTTGAAAACAAGTAAAGAAAGTAAAGACAAATTGAAAATCAAGAGATAAAAGCGTTCTAGGGTGTTGATTTGATTAATTACTTCATTAAATCATGCTTTAAGTTTTCATGAAATTATGTGTAAATGATGTGTTTAAGTCTAAAAACTATTATCTAGATTATTTTCTCTAAAAAACAACCATATCTCATGCAACTTAATTGATTACTAATTTCTTGAAACCAAGTTAAGATGCATAGCATTAAACATAATTATTAACATTTTCATCTACCAACCAAGCTATTTTCATGAAAGATTGATAAAAGATTCAATGTCATAGATCCAATTAGATATACAATTACTTAATCATACATCTAACCTAACAATCATTATTGATGATTAATCAATAGAGAATGAAGCACAGTAGCATTGAAAAATATATTGTTCAACAACATCCATAAAACACACTAAGACATTAACTTAAATACATAATTAAATCATCCAACACTCTAAAACTAAGAGTATCAATCAAATACATACTTTCATATGATAAAAGAGAAAGAGAAAGAGAAACTTAGGAAGAAAAGCTCTCGAATTGCTTTCCAGTATTGAACTCTTTCGATCTCCATTTGGTTGGCACCTCGGGATCTTGAACGACCTCCAACTCTTCTCTAACAATTTTTTCTTTTTTCGGTAGCAATCTCACACTTTTAGGCTCTGGTATTTCATGCTTAGGGCTGCTGAATACCTTCTAATTTATAGAATTTCCAAAACTTGCAGCACAAGAATTTTCCAAAAATGCATTTTTTTTTTAATTTTGGAAAGGCAGCGTCACGACGCTCTGCGATTTTTGTTGCAGTGTAGCGTTGCGCTCCCTTGAGCATCGCTACGCTCACCCAGCTACCAAAAATAATAGCTCTCGGGTTTAGAGCGTAGAGGGCAACTTAACTACGCTCTGAGCCGCACTACCCTGTTTTAGGGTTTTTGCATCTCTTCTTCTTCTTTTTTTTCGTTCGGTTTTGGCTCAATTTGATTTTTTTGATTTCTACAACTCCTTTTCTTCATTAATACCTCAAAACCAATAGAAAATACATTAAATCTAATAAAAACATCTCTAAATAAAAGGCAAATAACGCACAATTTAGGTGCGTTTCACCACCCCAAACTTAGAGATTTGCTAGTCCCAAGCAAATATAAAATAAAACCATAGGAAAATTTATAACAAGTGTGCTAATGATTCATGCCTCAGAGAATAACATAGTAGGATCTCAAGTAGAAACATTCAAGCATATATATATTGTTATAAACATTCAAGGCCAAATCGTATCATCCCTCATGTGTGTATGTGCAAGCCTGATTTAATTCAAAACACTAGAACTCAAATTAGGACTCAAGAGAGCTTTTCTAGTTTTTTCCCTACTCTAACTCATGCACCAATCATAAAAAATCCATACATTTCAAGAGAGTAATATGTCCACTAAGGTGCCTTAATTATCAATTTCAATGACCCTCTTAAATTTGCATTCTTTTATCTATGGGTACTAGCTTTCGCACATTCACTGTAGGGACTTGGAGCTAGTCAATTTCCAGGGGTCCTAACTGATCACAACAAAAACAGCTCTTTTTACCCCCATCCATGCATACACATTATAAGTTTAACAAAATTAAGTTATGCAAAATATATTCAAGTAAACTTATGCTTTAAGTGTACATCTTTCTTTTTAAAGGCATAATCGAACTATTCTTTCCTCTTAGTCTAACATTACAAACTATCATGCACTTCAGCTTTCTAACCGGTGGGGCCTTTTGAAGTGACAACCAAATACATCTAACTTAATCTTTTTCTAAGTTAAAGTTTCTAAATTAAAGTGACTACCGTGCTCAAAATATGGGAGACTCAAAGAGGGACTTAAATAGATCACAACTCAAAATAATACTATCCTATTTTCACAATAAGTATCCATCATGCTTATTCAAGTCTCATTGTTGCCACGTGCCCGAGACGATGCGAAGCGGCTGGCGTTCTTAAAAAGTGTTAATTTTAAAAGAAAATAGAAGGAGTCGCCACCAATATTTTTTTACGGTGTGATTGAACACAGAAATAAAGTAAACAATTTTTAAATAAAAATCAATAAAAATGGTATGCGAAAAACTAAAGTTGGGTTCGAGAGTCGTTTATGTATGAGGAAGGTGTTAGCACCCCAGAACACCCATTTAGAAAACGATGGCCAAATTATAAATCTTGAATTGAAAATGTTCTTTAAAAAATGTTTTAAAACAATATCTTATTTTACCCCTTATTTCTCCAATGTCTGGAGTAATGATCCCATAAAATAAGTGGAAAAAAGTTCCATCAGTTAGGCTATGCTAGAATTAAGAAAAAATTCCTCACCTCAAGAATGTGGGAAATTATTTCAATTTCTCAAAATTCATCATAGGAATAGCCTTTTAATAAAATAATTTTTTTAAAAAAAACATTAATAAAATAATTTTTTTAAAAAAATATTAATTAAATTCATTTTTTTTAGGATCAAAATTTTGGACTCTCAAATATATGATCCCTCACCTCAAGAATCTAGAAAAACGGACTCCCAGATATTTCTAGATTCCGTTGTAGGAATTTTTTTTAAGGAAAACGTGGTCTTAAAAAAATAAATTATTAAAAAACTCTTTGGAAATAATATATTTATTTTTAAATGTTTGAAAACACACAAAAAGTGCAATTTTAAAGAAAAAAATTTAAGTGATTCAAAAAAAATTTTATGAAAGATTTTAAAACTTAGAGAAATTTAAATTAGAAATATTTAAAAACTTTGGAAAATTTTAATTAGAAATGAAATAGGACTTAATATGAACATTATATGAGAAAAAACATAATTAAAGAAACATTATAATAAATTAAGAAAAACATAAAAGGCATAATAAAATTAATAAAAAATGTTGAAAATCGACCTCGGACTCCCAAAGAATCGACTCCTCACCTTAAGAATTCTAGAAAATCGGACTCCCACATTTTCTAGATTTACTTGTCGGTTAGCCTTTGTTTTTTTTTATATAAAAAAAATGTATTATGAATTAAGTAGTTTAATTACAATGAAATTTGCAAATTAGCAAGCATAAACTCAATTGATGACATAGTGAATACACTATATTTAAATCAAATAGCACAATAGATTAAAAGATGATATGTAGAAGATATAATGTAGCAATCAAATAAAATTGAATAAATTAAGTAAGAAATATGAAAGAGGTAAAACGTTAAATAAACAAAAAAGTATTAAAAATTTAAACCAATAACAAAGAATAGATAAAGAATATAATAAAGTAAAAGAAAAAAAAAATTATGTTGATGGAATGGACGAGTGAGAAAAAATCAAGAATAATAATAGATCTAATTAAAGCATACACATATAAATATAGATGAAATATCACATAATAATAAAAAAAATGAAGAACACAGAAATGAAGAAACAAAAACAATATCACTAGAAAAAAAACTTAATACCTTTACTCTTTTTTTTTTAGTTTTTTTTTAAGGTATTAGAGAAGAAGAAGAAGGAAACAAGAAGGAAAAGATAGAAAACTTAGAATCAAGAACACTAAGCTCTCTTGTTGTTTGAAGTGTGGATCCTCGGGACCAACGCCCTACCAAATGCACCCCTAACTAAATTAAAGTTTTTTTTTTCTTGTGTGTTAGATTCTTGATTTGGTAGATGATATTTTATATGAAAGAACTCTTTACCTTTCTTTATGAGTCTCTCTAAAGTTTTTTTTTTTTTTTTTTATGAGAAAAAGTAATGAGTATGGTGGTTCTCTCTAGGGTTTCATGGTGTGAAAAAAAAAGTCTCTTCCAAATGGCTAATCATCACCCAATTTATAGAAAAAAATCAAACCTTTTAATTTAGGAAAAAACTATTTCTTTAATTAATGCATGTTAAACTAGTTAGAATTAACCAATAAATTGAATTAATGTAAAAGACTGACAATTCTTTAACTCGTCACAACAAAGAATCCTAGAACTTAATGTGAATTTCATTTAGTATTGAAAATTGTTGCGTTCATAAAGTGCAATGCATAAATATGATATACAATGCGTTTCCACTAATTGGCTGATATGTGTAATGTCATGCGATGAACACAAGCTTTATCTGACTTAAATCCAAGTGTAAATTCGAATAAAAAACCTGGTGAGTCTAGGGTCGAACTCAGGGACTCTTATGCTTTTGTGAATTTAACTTTGCAGTGATAACTGTGCGATGAATGTTTATACAAAGGTGGAAGAGGTGAATACTATCCTAAAATGTAATTACAATACAAGAGAGTCGATGAGCAAAGGGGCATATGGTGTCTGTCAATGAAGTATTTCTCTATTCAAGTAGCATGGGACGGCGTTTGAAAATAATCTTAATAACAATTAAGAATTTCTATAGCATGGTCTACGCAAGATTCGCGATGTCAATCATATAATTTTGTAGCAACCTCTCGGTTCATAACCCACACTTTTCCTTATCTCTAAGGTGCATGCGATGACTGACTTGTTAAATGTAACACTTTATCTCTAAGATGCTACTTCTCACTACTTAATGCTTTTTACACTTTCTTTACTCTCTTAGGTAAGAACTCAGGCTTAAATCTCTCAATAGTTTAAAGCAAGGATTAATGATGCATTAAATAGTAAAGCCACTAAATATGCATAGATTCAAACTTTAAATAGATCTTCCCACATATCAAAAAGAATAATATGCAAACAAGCAAGTAGATGGATGAAACATAAGGACTTGTATTAATATTTGAATCAGAAATCTCTCAAAATCAATTTAGAATACAAATACAAGTAAGAGAAAGAACTAGAATGAAGATGTCGGGTCGTTGAGTCAATCTCTTGATCTCATGGCTTTGGAATGGCTACTTGATGATGATACTTCAAGGTTGAATATGACTCTTGCTTTTCTAAGAAGAATTATGGACTTTGTATTCAGAATTTTACAGAGAAAAGCTTGAGGAGTTGATAATGGCGATGCTTTTCACTCTCTTGGGGAAGCTGATCTCTCGATTCAACCAACCCCTTCTTCAGTTTTTGAGCGGACTATTTATAGGCGTCAAATATAACTTCTCTCTAATGATTTCTTAACGCATGCATTAAATTCCATGTCCTGCTACGCCGCTTGCTTTGTCACAAGTTCATTGGCTCTGCCATGAATCCGTCTAATCAGCTACCAACTTGTTCTATGGATTTGACAGTCGCCGCTTGAGTGTGTCAGACCTTTTGCGTTCATCGCGTAGTTCATTTTGTAACATGTTGGTCGCCTCCTCTATGATTATGCGATCATGGTTTCAGCAGTTCTTCAGCTTTTGTACTTTTTCTCTTTATTCCTGCGTTGAAACAAAGAAATTTTCGTGAATTCTCATTTTATGGCATTTGTAAATATCTGATCGCAAAGTATGCTTATTTGCTAAGATTTATATCATATTTCTGTCATTTCCTTGTGAATTTCTCTAATTGTTTTAAAGAAAAGAATAGAATAACTTATATTTCTACAAGTTATCACCCCCAAATTTAAAACAATGCTTGTCCTCAAGCATATGTCTAGAATTTTAACTTGCGTTCATCGTAAACTCATCGCCTTAATTAAACTTCTCAACATGCTTCACTATCTTGGAATTAATTTTGACAAACATTTCTTTCTTAGCAACATTCCCTTACTTTCTAAAAACTTTTCTACATTTTAGAGGCAGCAAGCTTCGTTCTCAAAATTCTTTTGTTTTCTTATTTCCAAGAACTCTCGTATATTTCTTTTCCAGAAATGGCTTATGGTTTTTAGACATCTTTCTCCTTTTCTCTTATTGTTCTAATTAAGAGCGCTGACTTGGGTTACCCACCTTCGTTTTGGCTTGCCCCCACGGGTGTCATGCAGACATCCAACTACGAGCAGGCACCTTTTTAGCGAAAATGCTTATTGCATATTGGCGTTGATCATGATTCCCATCTTCGTTTTGGCTTGCCCCACGGGTGTCATGTGGACATCCAATTACGAGCAGGTTCCAATCTCAACGCAGATTTTTTTTTGGATGATGAGTTGGGAGTTTTTCAATACTTTGAACCCATTAGTTCAAACCTCTCCCACCCCCAAATTTGGAGAGTAGCAAGGTCCTCATTGCTGAAACTGAGCTATGTGATAGTTTTTCAAAAAATTTAAAAGAAGAGGTTTGAGGTAAAACTTGCACGCCTACTAACTTATAGAAAGGTTTTCTAGATGGCAAGGCTCTACTACTAAGTACATAAATAATTTGGCAAAGTAATTTCAAGATTCGAGCATAAGTATTATCATTGAAGTTATTATATCAATGCAATAAGAAAAGATGAGCGCAGGAGAAAGTACTAAGCAAAGATAAAATTTCAAACTTAAGAGAACACAAGGAGATGGTAAAAATGCAAACATATTCATTGCAAATGAAGCTAATTAAGCGATAAGTATTTACATAATTGAAACTAAAGCAGGAAAAGATAACACCCCCAAATTTATTTTCCTCCTGCATTGTTGTCATTGTTGGGCGCAAGAGGGAGAATTTCGTCATCAGGGAGTTGAAGGGGTTCCTGGAGATGCGGGGAATGGCTGGTCCAGCGATCAACTGAGACAGTACTTCTCTGATGTACTGAATTGTAAAGCAAAACTGCTCATGTTGTCGCTGCGTTTGGTGCCGGATGAAAGTTCGCGTGATGAGCTGCTGGCGTTGGACGAATCCTTGCAGCTCAGTCTGTTGTTGTGCAAGATATTGCTGTTGTCGCATGATTTCAGCTTGTTTGCGCGACAACTCATCAAGACTGCCTAAGATAGGTTCTCTTAGGTTGTCATGCAAAAACTTGCACAATTCTTTGAAGTCTCGGTCAGCAGCTTCATGTCCGTGCGATGAAATTTCATCCTGCTGAGGAGGTGGACGCCTACTTGTTTCACCAATGCATACATCTTGGCCAAATGTTTCAGAGGCTGGCCCATAATTGCTTGGTTCATTAACAGCAAGCGCCTGAAAGAGAAACTCGGGGTCAAACTCTCCTTCAAGTGGAGCTTTCTCTTTCTCTCCAGCTCGTTCCCACGGCGAGGGAAATTCTTCAGAAGGAGGAGGAGGAATGGCATTGAGATCAATTGGCAGCTTTGGAGATGCCTCCCTTAGTTGTTTGGGTGCGCTGACAATTTCCAGACCCAATTCTTCCAACTCTGGGGAGGCGACATTTTCATCGTGCGCTGAAGTTGATCTTTCTGGGAAAGGTTCTTGAGGCGGTGGCGGCGAAGGAGATCTTTCTTCTTCTAGGAAGCGGGAAGTTGATGAAACGTTGACAGGTTGAGTGACTTCTTCCTCTAAGCATGTGTCAACGTTGATTTCAAACTTCTTCTTCACCAACTTCCTTTTCTTCGGTGATGGTGGTGGCGATGAGTGGCGCGGTGCTGGTCACTTAGAAGGTTTGCTGACTTCAGGTTGGTGCGGTGAATCTTTCAGCAAACGCCTTAGCATATTGTTGGTGATGATGCCGCGAACATGTTTCTCGAGGGCATCTTCCATAAATCCTTGTTGCGCACATAGCCGGGCCACTGTGAAAGGAAAGAAGAGTTAGCCTCTTTGTTTGAAGAATTGAGCGTGGATCTGATCAGCGATGATCCTCCCAATATCCATCTTGATGCGCCGCATGATGCAGTAGATGGCCATCACCCTATCTTTGGAGATGGTGATATCATGCATTGTGGGCAACAACTTCCTTTTGATGAAGTAAAACCACAGGTTGGCTTCTGGCGTCAGGTTGTGAGGCGATAGGGTTTTGATTCCTGTAGAGGAGGTATTCCATTTTGTACCCGCCTTCGTGACTACCTTCAGCGCGTCCTTCATCTCTTCAGGTGTTGGCGCTTCGATGATTCTGTTGCCTTCGGCATCAGGATCATTTGGCAGATCGAACAATGCGTTCACTGGCTCTGCTTGAAACGATAACACTTCATTGCCAATCTTTACTCTATGCTTTGTCTTATGAGGACGTCCCTCATAGAAAGCTTGCACCACTTCAATCTTCAGCATCCGCGACCCCTCGAAAAATTCTTTCCACCCCAATTCTATGATGACATCAGTGATGAATGCAGGTAAGAGGGTGAGCTCTGGGAAGAGGCCCATTTCCATCAGCATGGTTGGCCACGGAGACTTGGCCTTAGGCTCCTCCATTTTAGCCTTGCCTTTCTCCTTCCTTTTTCATCAGGGCGTTCAGCAGTCCTGCTTCCTTCCACTTCTTTCCTCGTAGCGCTTCGTTTAGCTGCGGTTTCTTTCCTCATTTCTTCTTGACGCATCTTATGTTTTTATCCGCGAATAGATTTGGTATTCGCTTTGATGCGTTGCGCTTTATCCTCCCGCGCTTTTCATTCATTTTCAGCTTCTTCTTGAAGCTCCCTCTTCAGTTGCTCCGCATAATCTTCTGTTTGTTGTAATTGCAGCGGAGTTACCCTTGCATTCGCTGCGGCCTCTTCAATTCGCTCATTTCGCAATTCTCTTTCTAACGCTGTTGCGGCAATGAGGCTCTGGGCTTGATCCTTCAATTCCTTCAAGTCCTTCCTGGCTTTATCAGCTTTGCAGCTACTTTCGCTGCCAACTACTCTTCTACAAGCGATGGGAGGGATGCATCGGGACTTCTTATCGCATGGCCTCCTCCTCTATTTTTTCTTCTAAGAGGCACCACATCGTCCAAATCGACGAAGGCATCGTCAGATGCGACTGCCTTGTCTTTTTTCTTTCCTTGTTTCCCCTTTTCCTTAACTGCCGCCTCTACCTCGCGCGATTAGTCTACTTCTGAGTCGTCGAGGCTTTCCAATGGGCGCATGTTTGCGAGGATATCACCAAACACTTTGCACTCATCTCGGCGCCTGACCTCGCTTACTCCCACCATATTGCTTGTTGATGGTGGAAATGATCGCATTCCCAACTCAGGACTGTTGGGTCCGACCTTCGTTGCGATAGCATCTGCCTTCCTTTTTGTTTTCGCCGATGTTTGAGTTCTTCCTTCTCGAGGCGATGATGATCGTGAAAGCACTGGTTCGGGAGGGAAGACGACGACGAGAGGCTCTGGGACTACGACAGTGCTTGGCCGGAGGGCAGGCGAAGGGGACAGTTTGGGTGGGAATGTAGGTAGAAGGGATGATTGGCTGGCTGAAGGGGATTTCAATCGAACGAATCCCATTTGGGGATTGTGAGTGATTACCTCGTAAAGAGGTTGAATATGAGCCGATTGGGAAGTTTGGGAAGGAGTTTTGCCATCCATGATGATAGGGGATGTTAAGACGGGCTTGAGGACGGCTGAAATTGAAAGAAAATAAGGGGTTTTGGCGATCACCAGTGGTCGGCGAGAGAAAAGAGAATCGAAAGAGGTTGAAGACAAAGGTGGGGGGTTTTATAGACCTTTGGTGGGCGTGTGGCTCCAAGCTGACGTCAGCGTAATGATGCTGAATTTAATGCGGCAAACGTGTCAGGCGACAGACACAGTAGTACGTCTTTTCAAATTCAACTAACGGTTGAAAACCCCTCAGATACCCTCATCTGCATTGAAAATATGAGACTGCTTTGAAATAAATTTCATCGCATTCCCAGATCTCAACGCAACACTCAATCGATTTTCTTAAGTTTTACTTTGCCAAATCAGTTAAAAGAATCAAGTATTCTCAAAGCAAGCAACAATTCTTCAAAACTTATACAGTAAAAAAAAACTTAACAATAAAAACTAGAAAAGGAAATTCAAGCATGCGATAAAATAATTCAAAAAAAAAAACAAGATGCGTCCCTGGTTTGGTGTACTCGTGGTCATCGCAGGGAGCATCCTTTACTCCTCACTTTGAGTTACCAAGGTCTATGGAAATTTTTTCGCAGTGAAAGACCTCTCCATAATAGGGCTTGACCCTTTGACCATTTACTTTGAACGCATTTGTGCCATCTTCAGATGTGAGTTCGATGGCACCATGAGGGAAAACTTCCTTGATCACGAACGACCCTGACCATCTTGATTTCAATTGTCCTGGGAACAAAGGCAACCTTGAGTTAAATAGGAGAACTTTTTGTCCAGGTATAGGAGTTTTCTTACTCAGGTGTTGATCGTGCTAATGCTTAGTCCTCTCTTTGTAAATTTTAGCATTTTCATAAGCTGCAAGCCTCCATTCCTCCATCTCATCCAGCTGCAGCTTCCTTACATCTCTAGCTGCCTCTAAGTCAAAATTTAGCTTCTTTGTGGCCCAATATGCCTTGTACTCCAGTTCCAGCGGCAAATGGCATGGTTTGCCAAAGACGAGCGCATATGGTGACATTCCGATTGGCGTTTTGTATGCAGTTCTGTACGCCCACAGCGCTTCATCTAACTTTTGCGCCTAGTCTTTCCTAGAAGTATTGACTACATTTTTTAGGATTGACTTGATCTCTCTGTTGGACATTTCAGCCTGCCCGTTTGTCTGAGGGTGATAAGTTGTTGCCACCCTGTGATGAACATTATATTTCAGCAGGAGTTTACTAACAATGCGATTTATAAAATGCGTACCTTCATCGCTTATCACCGCTCGAGGAGTGCCGAAACGAGTGAAAATATGTTTTTGTAAGAATTTCAATACCGTCATGCATTGTTTGTGGCGCAAGAAATGGCTTCCACCCATTTTGATACATAATCTATAGCTACCAGGATGTAGTTGTGGCCGCATGATGGTGGAAAGGGTCCCATGAAGTCGATGCCCCAAACATCAAAGAGGTCTACCTCCAGAATTGAGTTGAGGGGCATTGCATCTTTGCCCGAGAGATTGCCAGTCCGCTGACATCTATCACATTTCACCACAATCTCCCTTGCATCTTTGAAGAGCGTGGGCCAATAATACCCACTTTGAAGCACTTTGGCAGTCGTGCATTGACCGCTAAAATGACCACCGTAAGGGGATTCATGACATTGTGACAAAAGGCGATAGTAAGCAGTTTCGAAAATGCAAAGTCTGAAAATATGATCTGACCCCTATTTATACAGCTGGGGTTTGTCCCAATAATAGTACTTGCATTCATGCAGTAATTTCTTCTTTTGTTGAGAATTATAATCTTTTGGAAACTGCTTGTAAACTAGGAAGTTTACTATGTCCACATACCAGGGAGCGAAATCATTGATGTTTAACACAGCTTCGACAGGGAAGCATGCTCTCACTTCTGGTTGCTTTAAGTCAACCTCTCTGTTTTCTAATCGCGACAGATGATCCGCGATATTGTTCTCTGTACCCTTTCTATCAACTATTTCTGTGTCGAACTCTTGGAGCAACAAAATCCATCTTATGAGGCGCGGTTTAGCGTCCTTCTTGGTTATCAAATATCGAATAGCAGAGTGATCTGTGTGTATGACGACCTTGGATCCTAGCAGATATGCCCTGAATTTCTCCATTGCAAATACTACCGCCAAAATTCTTTCTTTGTAGTTGAATAATTTCCTTGAGATTTGTTGAGAGTTTTGCTGGCATTGGCAATGGGATGCAAGACTTTGTTCTTGCGTTGAACTAAAGCGGCTCCCATCACATAGTCGCTCGCATCACACATTAATTCAAAATGTTGTGTCCAATCAAGTGCGACTAAAATAGGAGCCGAGATCAACGCTTGCTTCAGGGTGTCGAAGGCTATTAAACATTCGTTGTCAAATTTGAATTCTTGGTTCAGCTCTAACAACGCACACAGAGGTCGTGCGATTTTGGAGAAATCTTTGACAAACCGCCTATAGAACTCTGCGTGCCCCAAAAAGCTCCGCAAGGTTTTCACATTGGCTGGCAGTGGGAGTTTCTCTATGGCTTCAATTTTTGCCTTGTCCACTTCTAAGCCATTTTTGGATACCTTATGGCCTAAGACGATTCCTTCTTGTACCAGAAAATGACACTTCTCCCAGTTGAGAACCAGGTTGGTATCCTCACATCTTCTCAATACCGATTCGAGGTTGGCGAGACAGTCGTCGAAAGAGTCTCCAAAAACAAAAAAGTCATCCATGAAAATCTCGACGGACTGTTCTAGAAATTCAGAGAAAACTGCCATCATGCATCGTTGAAACATTCCTGATGCGTTACATAATCCAAATGGCATGCGTCGAAATGCAAACGTGCCATAGGGACATGTAAATGTTGTTTTCTCTTGGTCTTCAGGTGTGATCGTAATTTGATTATAACTCGAATAGCCATCCAAGAAAAAGAAAAATTCATTCTCCACTAGCCTATCAAGCATTTGATCAATGAAAGGCAATGGGAAATGGTCCTTCTTTGTTGCGGCATTGAGCTTACGATAGTTCATACAGATATGCCATCCTGTCACAGTGCGCGTTGGGATGAGTTCGTTGTTTTCGGGGACGCATTGTACTGGGCTCACCCACCTGCTATCTGAAATGGGGTAGATGACACCCGGTCCAGCCATTTAATAATCTCCTTCTTAACCACTTCTTTCATTGTAGGATTCAACCTGCGCTGATGCTCAATGGATCCTTCTTTTCCTTCTTCCAGACGGATTTTATGCATACAATAAGAGGGACTGATTCCTCTTATGTCAGCGAGCATCCACCCTATTGCTTTGATATATTTCTTCAGTACTTCCAATAGGGCGACTCATGTTTTGGCTTTAATGAGGCAGATATGATAACTGACAGTGTGTTATCATCGCCAAGATAGGCATATTTCAGATGCGTTGGAAGCTCTTTCAATTCCAGCATTGGAGGCTTTTCTAGGGAAGGCCTATTTTTACAGTCTTTGCTTTCTATCCCCAGTGATTCAAACTCTCTTTTTATCAGCGCACAACATTGTTCAGCAGGTTGTGCGCTCAACTCTTTGCTCTTGTTCTCATCACATTCACCATCATCTTCTTCAAATTCAAGATTCCAACCGTCAAGCAGATCAATAGCCTGACATTCCTCAGGTTCATCAGGGTATTCTAGTGCTTTCAAAATACTGAACCGAATTTCTTGCTCGTTGACCTTCATGATAATCTCTCCTTTTTGCACATCAATAGAAGCTTGCCCTGTGGCCAGAAAAGGTCTACCCAAGATGATGGGCACTTCCTTGTCGGCTTCGTAATCAAGAATTATGAAATCAGCAGGCAAGATGAACTTGTCAACTTTGACAAGCACGTCTTCTATTTTTCCTTCTGGCCGCACGGTGGATCGATCTGCCAACTGCAAGGTTACAGTTGTAGGTTGAGCTTCCATCCCCAGCTTCTTGAAGATTGATAGAGGCATCAGATTTATGCTAGCACCCAAGTCACAAAGGGCCTGTCCTATCTTGACACCTCCTATTGAGCACGGTATTGTGAAACTCCCTAGATCTTTTCTTTTGATAGGCAAGCGTTCTCGAAATAAGGCGCTACACTCTTATGTCAACGCACCATTTCTGGCCTGCCTGTGCTACGTCTTTTGGCTAACACATCCTTGAGAAATTTCACGTAAGATGACATTTGCTCCAACTCTTCCAACAAAGGAATGTTTATGTGTAGTTGTTGCAACACATCGAGAAAGCGTTGAAATTGGCGCTTATCTTTTCTTCTTTTCAAGCGTTGGGGGTATGGAGGTTGGACTTCTGGTGCCTGCGAACTCGACGCCTCTCTTGAAGAGTTTCTGCGTTGATCGCAGCTTTCAATTGTTGGGTCGGGTTTGTCACAGCTAGAAGTTGTTTGACTGGTTTCTTTTTGGGGTTGAATTGGGTTAGGTGAATTTTTGGTTAGGTTCTGTTGTGGTGGTTTTTTTGTCAATAGTTTTCCACTCCTCAATATCACTGCTTGACACTATTCTTTTCCTATGTTTCCAGCGTGCCGAGGGCTTCTATATTACTGGGCAACGCACCTTGTGGTCTGTTTCTCAACTCTCTAGCCAACTGTCCCAACTGAAGTTCCAGTTTTTTAATAGACGACGCTTGTCCTTACAGCATAGCGTCATTCTTCTGCATGTATTGTTTGAACATCTCTTCAAGCGATGAATTAGAGCTTGAAGATTGTTGGGATTATGATTGTTGCTGGTTCCTTTGCTGATAAAACCCAACTGGCCCTCTTTGATTGTTTTGCTAACTACTAGATTTCTCCCCACTTTGTTGATTTCCTCCCCAAGAAAAGTTTGGATGGTTTCTCCATCCAGGATTGTAAGTGTTTGAGTAAGGGTTGTTTCGAACAAAACATACGCTTTGTGGGTTATGTGGGCACAATCGTAAGAGTGTGGTTCACCGCATTCTTGACAACATGACTGGTTCACAACGTTGACTTGATTATTTCCTCCGTTGTTCACTTGATTCAACGCCATTTTTGCAACAAAGTTGTCATAGCAGCCATTTGACTTTGTAGAGCTGCGATCGTTTCTCCTTCAACATTATTTCCCCTAACTGGAACGGGAGCCATATCCGTTATCTTCCCATTCAGCGTGATTTTGGGCTATCCGATCCAAGATTTCCTTGGCTTCGGTATAAGTCTTTCCAAGCAATCATCCTGCTGCCACAGCGTTTGCTTGGGTTTGTGAAGCTTCGTTTAGCCCGTCGTAGAAGGTCTCCATCTGCACACACTCTGGAAAACTATTATGTGGGCAATTTCTGATCAGACACTTGAATCTTGTCCAAGTGTCACTAAGGGTCTCGTGATCCTTTTGCTGGAAGTTGGCTATCTCTCTTCTCCTTTTGGCGGGAAGTATTTTCTCATGAATTTCTCTATCATTTGCTCCCATGTTATAATTTCGCCCGGCTCCAACAAATACACCCATTTTCTTGCACTATCTCTCAGAGAAAAAGGGAAGAGAGTCAATCAGATTTCTTCTTCTGTTATACTGGGGATCACAAATGTGTTACAGATCTCTATGAAACTTTTCAAATGGGCGTGTGGATCTTCAGCAATGGATCCTCCAAAATGCCTCGCACTCTAAAGCATCTGGAGCATTACTGGTTTCATTTCGAATCTGGCCCCCTGGAATGTTGGTCGCATCATTCCAGGAGAAAAGTCATAGAGGCTGGGTGACGCGTAATCCCTAATTGGCCTATTTTCCAATTGCGTTCAAATTGTTCATCGCATTGTTCGCGGGTTCAGCTGGGTTTATTTGTCGATCTGGCATGTTTTCTTTATTTTTCTGCCTTTGCTGCTGATTTTTTCGGTTTCTGCGTTTGAAAGTCCTTTCAATCTCGGGGTCAATGGTGAGCTCAGACTTGTTGCCTCTGCCCATGCATTGCTTGCGATGTCTGCAGCTAAACTTCGCAATACGCCTTTGATCAAATAACTGCAACAGAAATCACACAAGATTTAAAAACACAAATTGCTAATGAAAAGTCCCCGACAACGCCGCCAAAAACTTGTTGCGTTCATAAAGTGCAATGCATAAATATGATATACAATGCGTGCTTTTCCACTAATTGGCTGATATGTGTAATGTCATGCGATGAACACAAGCTTTATCTGACTTAAATCCAAGTGTAAATTCGAATCAGAAACCTGGTGAGTCCAGGGTCGAACTCAGGGACTCTTATGCTTTTGTGAATTTAACCTTGCGGTGATAACTGTGCGATGAATGTTTATACAATGGTGGAAGAGGTGAATACTATCCTAAAATGTAATTACAATACAAGAGAGTTAAACGATGAGCAAAGGGGCATATGGTGTCTGTCAATGAAGTATTTCTCTATTCAAGTAGCATGGGACGGAGTTTGAAAATAATCTGAATAACAATCAAGAATTTCTACAGCATGCGTCTACGCAAGATTTGCGATGTCAATCATATAATTTTGTAGCAACCTCTCGGTTCATAACCCACACTTTTTCTTATGTCTAAGGTGCATGCGATGACTGACTTGTTAAATGTAACACCTTATCTCTAAGATGCTACTTCTCACTACTTAATGTTTTTTACACTTTCTTTACCCTCTCAGGCAAGAACTCAGGCTTAAACGTATCTCTCAATAGTTTAAAGCAAGGATTAATGATGCATTAAATAGTAAAGCCGCTAAATATGCATAGATTCAAACTTTAAATAGATCTTCCCACATATCAAAAAGAATAATATGCAAACAAGCAAGTAGATGGATGAAACATAAGGACTTGTATTAATATTAGAATCAGAAATCTCTCAAAATCAATTGAGAATACAAATACAAGTAAGAGAAAGAACTAGAATGAAGATGTCGGCTATTGAGTCAATCTTTTGATCTTGCTGACTTTGGAATGGCTGCTTGATGATGATACTTCAAGGTTGAATATGGCTCTTGCTTTTCTAAGAAGAATTCTAGACTTTGTATACAGAATTCTGCAGAGAAAAGCTTGAGGAGTTGATAATGACGATGCTCTTCACTCTCTTGGGGAAGCTGATCTCTCGATTCAACCAACCCCTTCTTCAGTTTTTGAGCTGACTATTTATAGGCGTCAAATATAACTTCTCTCTAATGATTTCCTGACTCATGCATTAAATTCCATGCCCTGCTGCACCGCTTCCTTTGTCACAAGTTCATTGGCTCTGCCATGAATCCGTCTAATCAGCTACCAACTTGTTCTGTGGATTTGACAGTCGCCGCTTGAGCGTGTCAGATCTTTTGCATTCATCGCGTAGTTCATTTTGTAATATGTTGGTCGCCTCCTCTATGATTATGCGTCATGGTTTCAGCAGTTCTTCAGCTTTTGTACTTTTTCTCTTTATTCCTGCGTTGAAACACAGATATTTTCGTGAATTCTCATTTTATGGCATTTGTAAGTATCTGATCGCAAAGTATGCTTATTTGCTAAGATTTATATCATATTTCTGTCATTTCCTTGTGAATTTCTCTAATTGTTTTAAAGAAAAGAATAGAATAACTTGTATTTCTACAAGTTATCAAAACCCGTAGAGGGATAGATATATAAATGGAATTTAGGGTTAAATTGGAAGAAATTCAAGTTTAATTAAGGGAAATTACTTTAAACAGAAAAAATATCAAACTATTTACAAATATAGATAAATTTCATTGTCTATCACTGATAGACGGTAAAAATTTTCTTTATTTGTAAATAGTTTGACTCATTTTTCTATATTTGAAAAGAGCCCTTTAATTAATTAGGGCAATTAGAAATTAATATCTAATTGAACTAGTTTATGAATTAGATTTCTAATTAGTTGTGGATTCTTGAATTTACTCATGTTTCTTTAATTCAATGAAAGAATTGAAATCAACTAATCTCTATTCCCAATCTAATGATATTGCTCATCTCAAAAACATAAAAAAAAATGTTCTTTTCTTGCAAATTTACATTTCTTGCATGATTTTTACAATTTCTTTTCAAAAACCCCCTTTCCAATAAATGAATTAAATCAATTGCCAAAAATATTTCATAGATCCCTAAGAACGATCCTGAACTTACCATCATATTATATCTCTAGTGTGGATTGTTAGTAAGGTGTTATAAACTTCTTTTGGTTCCAAGAAGTGTGTTTAACAATGACATATTTTGAGGCGATCACACATGCTTTTTCAACTCTTTCCAATTTCTAAGAATTATGGCCTTGCACTCCTCTTTAGGGTTATTCTCTGGGAACTTGGAAATTTTCCTTTTTGGATGGTTTGTAAAGCGATGGCCACTTGACTCATTTGCACCTCTAAGTTTTTGATAGATTTATCATGGCTTAATAGCACATTTTCAAGAACATTTGTCTTTTCCGTGACTTTGATAAGGTTAATCATTAGCTCTTCCATAGATGGTTTCTTTTCAGCTTGAGGAAACTCGGGAGGACCTTGCAAAACATTCCATCTCACTTTGCTACTTTTGATTAGCAAAGTTGGAGTGATAATGAGTTGGAAGTGAGTGTTGGCCTCTAAATTGTCGTCTATCTATATTGTTGGCCATCTCTATCTCACTTTGCTATTTTTGATTAGCCGTCTCCATACCCATAGCCACTAGAGAGGCTATAGAAGGTGGATTCACTTGTTCTTAGCCTCCTACAATCAATTTATTCAACATGTTAGTAATAGAAGCCAATTGAGCTTTTAGAGAACTTACCTCATCTACCTCATATAATCCGACGATTTTTGTTGAAAATGATCTTTCACAAGGCCAATTGTATGATGTATTGGCCAAGTCCTCAGGTATTGTGTACGCTTCTTGGGCCATCTTAGAGAATATGGACCTTCCGACGGTAGCATCTAAGATAGATTTTGTATTGCTTGTTAGTCCAATGTAAAACAATTGGATTTGCAACCAATCCGGGTAGCCATGTTGTAGACACTCCTCAAAAGGTCCTTGTACCTCTCTCAAGCCTCATAGAGTTGCTCATCTTCAAGTTGACGAAATGTACCAATTTCTATCCTCAATCTTTGTGACTTCGCCAGTGGGAAGTATTTATTCAAGAAGGCTTGGGTCAAAACATCCCAAGTGGTTATGCTATCCGATGGTATAAAAAAAAAAGGAAATAATCTTAGTTTAATAGCATAACTAGAAACTCCATTTATCTTTATCGTCCCACATATTTCAATGAACGATCGGAGATGCTTGTGAAGGTCATCAGTGGAACGCCTTCTGAATGAAAGATCTTTAGCCATTTGTATCAACCCCGGTTTAAACTCAAAGTTGTTGACATTGATGGGCACGTTAGCTATATCGAGTTGATTCGTTGGGAGAGTTGGTTGGAAATAATTCTGAATCGCCTTAGGTGCTTCTTCTACCATCTCACTGGTGGGATTGCTCTGGACTCTTAGGTTTCTCCTGAAAGTTTGTTCAGTCTCAAGATCAAGAGGAAAAATATTAGATTTGTAACTGAGCATATAAACAACTAAAAAAAAAAGTAAAATACACCTTAAATTAAAATCCATCCATTATAGTGAATATTAAGGAAAAATATCATTTCTAGTCCCTGACAACGACGCCAAAAACTTGATACCAACAACTGTAAGTGCACAGGTCAAATTATAATATAAAACGGTCAAGATCGAGTATTGTGCCATTGAGGACTATTATACTGTTTAATTGTCTAGCTATTCTAGAATTGAATCAACGTTATATAAGAAATCGAAATCGATTTTATGATTGAAGTTTGAAAACAAGTAAAGAAAGTAAAGACAAATTAAAAATCAAGAGATAAAAGCATTCTAGGGTGTTGATTTCATTAATTACTTCATTAAATCATGCTTTAGGTTTTCATGGAATTATGTGTAAACAATATGTTTAAGTCTAGAAACTATTACCCGGATTATTTTCACTAAAAAATCACCATTTCTCATGCAACTTAATTGATTACTAATTTCTTGAAATCAAGTTAAGAAGCAACATTAAGCATAATCGTTAACAACTTCCTTTACCAACCTAGCTATTTTCATAAAAGATTGATAAAGATTCGATGTCATAGATCCAATTAGATATACAATTACTTAATCATACATCTAACCTAACAATCATTAATGATCAATCAATAGAGAATGAAACATAATAGCATTGAAAAATATATCATCCAACAATATCCATGAAAAACACTAAGACATTAACTTAAATCTATAATTAAATCATCAAACATCATAAAACTAAGAGTTTAGCCACACATAGCCATCAAATACATACTTTCATATTAGTTCTTAAGCATAAAAGAGAAAGAGAATGTGAAACTTAGGAAAAAAACTTCTCGAATTTATAGAATTTCTAAAACTTGCAGAACAATTTTCAAAAATGCATTTTTTTTATTTTGAAAAGACAGGATCACGACGCTCTGGTAGAGCGTCGCTACACTCTAGGATTTTTGCTGTAGTGCAGCGTTGTGCTCTCTTGAGCGTCTCTATCCTAACCCAATTGCCAAAAACAATAGCTTTCGAGTTTGGAGCGTAGAGGGCAGCGTAGCTATGCTTTGCGCTGTGTTGCCCTGTTTTTAGGGTTTTTGCATCTTTTCTTCTATTTCTCGTCCGATTTTGGCTCTGTTTGGTTCTTTTGACTTCTACAACCCCTTTTCTTCATTAATACCTGAAAACCACTAGCAAACATATTAGATCCAATAAAAACATCTTTAAATAAAAGGCAAATAATGCACAATTTGGGTGCGTGCCATCTATCGCTACCAATTGCCTTAATATCTTTTTTTTGTTTTAAATTATATGATATTATAGGTGAATAGTTCCAAAGATCTATAACGTTTTTTTATACATGGATGAATAGATCTATAGATCTAGAGTGTTGTTTGTTGTGATCTTGATATTTATAAGAGTTTTCATATTTTTGTAAATAATTTTGGATCTAGTTAGTTTTTGTGTGATATTTTTAGATTAACTTATTTATGAGATGTTTGTTGCAAATTATTAGTTTTTGGGCTGTTTTGTTTGAATTATCGATTTTTGGACTGGTTTATAATTTGGATTTGGATTTTTTTAAAAAAAAATGGGCTGAGAAGACAAATAGCAAATTTTGAGGTTTCATTTGGAAAAATATCAAAAAAATTTCAAAATCATAAAAATAGCAAAACAATTTTTTAAATTAAAAAATTCCAATTAACAAATATCCAAACTACCCTCACACACTAAAATTGATAAAACCAAACCTCACATGCTAAAACAAATTCAGAAAAGCACAAATACACTACACTATTACGCAAATACATTGTACTATTGCATTACATTTAAATTGAACATTGTCAAACACCCATTGCTCAATAGCAGCTAAAATTTCCACCAAACTCTAAAATAATCTTTAATTTAATTGAAGCCAACCATATCACAAAAAACATAACTTTAACAAAAACCCACAAAACAACCCTGATACTCATCTAGATACTATTGGCCAATTATCCTTATAGCCACCTGACGACAATAGCGATGGTATCTCATAAAAGGAGGCAAAAAAGATATCGAGAAAAAAATGAGGAGAGAGTGAATGAGAGAGGAAGATCAATGGTACTTATCGTTGCTACCCTCCGTGATGGAGGCAGTCTTGACACAAACAACAGCGTGAGGCAGTCGATGGGTGTGGCAGAATGGCTCGTGGTAAACTGCTGTCGAGCAAAATGGCACAAACAACGATGTTGCTCTTCACGCTTATTTTCATTATGATTAATTTAGTTATTAATCAAGCTCCCAATTATACTGTATTTATATCCCAATTATTAATCAAGTTGTTCTCTTGCACTGTATTTATATCTCAGTTATTAATGAAGCTCTACACTTATACTATATTTATTTTCGAAAAGTAGTTATCTCAAAGCAAATCTTATATTAAACAGCCAATTCAAAATGGGTGAAAAATCTGCCCCCTTTATCTTTTGAATCCATTAGGCCAGAATCTCATAACCGACTTTTCCCATTTACACTATATTTCTATTCATAATTGATACATCGTATAGCAATTACACTGTATTTGAAAATGTTGTTATACGACCATACCAGGGACAACTTTGGAATTATAGAAGTGTTTGTCATCTGAGCGGCATGCATTTTGCCAAAATTCTTATTATTTTTTATTTTTGACAAAAATCAAAAGGACCTCAATTTTGTCAACTCCTCCAATTTCTCAAAAAAAAATTGGACTGATTGATGGTTTGATTTTGGAATGCTTATTTGAATTTTTTTTTAAAAAATCTATAAATTTGATTTATTTTGGATTGTTATTTAGACTAATCTTGGATTGGGTTTTTAGGATTTATTTTTTGGATTTGGACTGATATTAGGTTGTTAAGTAAAGTAGTGTGAATAATTTTTTTTATTTGGCTTGATGTTGGATTGTGCTGTTAGGACTTATTTTTTGGATTTGAACTGATATTCGGTTGTTAAGTAAACTAGTGTGAATAAAAAAATTTAATTAATTTATTATTTTCTTAATTTTGAACAGTTGTAAATAAGTTAATTAAATATGTCTATGCATGCTAAAGATTTAGTTATTCTTGAACCTGGAAATGGTAGGGACAGTGATATTAAGACATAAATTGAAGAATTATTTGGAGATTCAAATGCATAAAATCAAAATGAGTTGGTATACCTTCCGAGATATTCACACAAATAGATTGGAAAATTCCTAATTCAATATGTGAGGAAGGGTCAATATTGGATGAGAGGGAAATATATGTAGAAAACCCAAGTCTAATACAAAAAGAAATGTTATTTTGGACACCAAAAAGATTTACAAATGACTTGTGACAGCCCAAAATTTTCCTTGGGGATTTCTAATTAAGCATCTGTACTTATTTGGAACGTCTATGTTTTCGTTGTTAAGATCTAATAGGATTATTAAGATAATTCATTTTTTTTAGTGGTAAATTTCATAATTGGATTCATTTTGGAGATTTTTTGAGGAATTTGATTTATTTTTCTGGAGTTGGAGAAGTTTAGGGAATATATATATATATATATATATATATATATATATATATAATTAAATTCCTATTAGGGTTAAGGAAATAAAGGAAACAGGGTAAAGAAAAAAAATATATATATTCTTTATAAGCCTCGCAATGCGTGTGAAATTAAAAAAAAAAGGAAATTTCTTCTCTTCTTCTTCCTCATGTGTGCCGCACAGCCCCCCTGTGCTCTAGTCGTCCGCTCGTCGCTCACCGCCGCTCCAGTGTCATTCGCAGTTTTTCTTCACCACTCCAACGCCGCTTATCGCTCACATCGGATTGCCTCGCTGCCAGTCGCGTCCAGCAGCGCTCGAACCAGCCGAAGCCCGCAACGATCCGGCCGCCGCTCGCCTCCAATCCAGTCACGCTGCCACGTCTCTCGGTTCCTCGCGGACTGTTTGCCGGCAGCGTCGCCACCGACAGTGCTTCCAGTCGCTGGCCTCCGGTGAGTTTTCTCTTGAGGTAAGGTTGGTTTAGGTTTAGATCTAGTGCTCGAATGCGTTCTGACTTGAGATTTGGTTTCACTTAGGGGTGTTACCCAGCACGTTGATTTTAGGTTGCAGACTCGAAAGGTGGAAGGCTGCCGTCGGGTTGCTACTGGTGGGATAAGTGTTAGTATCATGGAGAACCTAATTTTTGGAGGATGGTGGACTTTTGTTGCTAATTGTAGTTTGGATTTGTGATAGGATCGATTTGGGTCCAGGATCTCTACGTGGTTGTTTACTGACTGTTTTGAGGTAAGTGATTCTAATGTTGGGCTGGCCTTAAGGCCAGACCTCAACCCATGATATCAGCTTTAACACTGCAATATTGGTGATCTATGATGCTCATGAAAATTTAGTATGCATTCCTAAGTTGTTCTATGAGTATGAATGTCGATTGGGACTCTGTGATTATGTGTATGTATGCGTATGTCTAAATTTCATGCTAAAATGCCTCGTTGCATCCCATGTTACGATAGTGTGAATCGATAGGTTCACTCCTATGTTTGACGGTGTGTCACCAGGCCACTAGACATGCGTGGACCGACGGGTTCACCTCCATGTTATGGTACCGTGGTCATCAGGCTCACCTTTCTGTTTTGACGGCATGCCTTCACGCCGCTAGACATGGTGACAGGCGGGCAAACTGTCCATGTACAGTAGCAATCCCAATAATGGGGTTACTTATTGAGTATTTTATACTCGTTCTTTTCTCTACTAAAAATTACAGGTAAGGACAAGAATAGACCGGCGGGCGACAAGAAGAAACTGTGACCAGGCCAAAGGGGACTAGTTAGAAGCTTTCATATTTATTTTTATCATGTTCCATGTTTTAAACGGGCTGAGATGTTCCAGCCTTTGGGTTGTTTTTGTGGTTTTATCCGTTATTTAATTATTTCAGTATTTTGGTAGGGGTACCCCGAACAAATATTCAACTTTCATTTTGTTGAAATTGATTTCGAAACTATTTATTTATTTATTTGTTACATTTCCTTTTAAAGTATTGGTTCCATGTTTTTTTTTGTTTCCTTTTGCGAAGGGTTTGTTTATAACTTAAGCCTGTAGGTGTAATAATGTCCTGTAGGGAGGTGTCAGGAGTTGGGTCATTACAGTTGGTATCAGAGCCTAAGTTTTAGGTTTTGTAGACTGACTTACAATGTAAGTCCGAATTGTCCCATTTGGCCATAACGGGTTCTTCGTCGCCGCCAGGTACAATAAAATAAATAATCAAAATATAGATGTATATGTGTGTATGAGTGTATGTATGCAGAGAGGGTTGGAGATGTGGGACTTTACATGTTTTATTGTTACGTTTGGCTGGATTCCTTTTTATGATGCAGCATTTGCTAAGGAGTGTTATGGGTGGTTATTAGGTTATGGCGCCAAGAGACAAAGGAAAGAGAAAGGTCAAAGGAGGACAACAAGACCACGAGGGCCAGGACCTCCCTGTGCCAGAGGAACCCCCACCGCCTAGGGACCCTTCTGGGTCAGGGTGGCAAAGAACGCAGACCAGGAGTCGAATTGAGGGTACAACTGCGCCTTCGCAAACACCGGTTCCTCTAGGCACACCAACTGAATTTGCAGCTATGGTGGCAGCAATAGGGGAAGTATTACAGGGTAAAATGAAGGATATGATGGATGAGCGACTGGCCCAGTTCGCCCAGTCTCAGCAAGTACTGGTCCAGCCAATTCAAGCACCGCAGGGGCAGCCCCAACAGCAGAATGTGCAGGACTTGTCTTTTGAAGCTAAGCACCTAAGAGATTTCAGGAAGTATAACCCCCGCACCTTTGATGGGTCACTAAAGGACCCTACGAAGGCAGAAATGTGGTTTTCGTCCATTGAGAAGATAATCTGTTATATGAAGTGTCCATAGGACCAGAAATTATAGTGCGCAGTGTTCATGTTGATAGAGAATGCAGAAATTTGGTGGCGTTCAGCAGAAAAGACAATTGACACAAACGGACGGCTAGCATCTTGGGAGCAACTTAAGGAACGCTTCTATGAAAAGTACTTTTCAACCACACCCGGCACATTAAGCAAGCAGAATTCATGAATTTAAAGCAAGGAGTCATGTCAGTGGAGGAGTACGAGCAAGAGTTCGATAAGCTGTCCCATTTTGTCCCAAAACTGGTGGCCACCGAGGAGGACCAGACAGAGATGTTGTTCAGGGCTTGAGGAGCGGGTTACGAGGTTTAGTGCATGCCATGGAGCCCAAAACTTTTACCGCAACAATTTGTGCAGCTATGAGGATCGACGCGGATGCTAGGGAGGGAAGTGAGTATAGGAAGTCGGTGGAAGTTGGGGCCCGGAGCAGCCCCATAAGGGCCAGACCTCAGATAGACCCTTACGACACTATCAGCAGCAAGCTTCCGAGTCAGACTGGGTAGAGAGAAGTCAGCCTATGTGTAGCACTTGTGGAAAGGCGGCATTAGGGGCGATGCCTAGCTGGCTCTAAGGTTTGTTTTCATTGCAGACAAGAGAGACACTTTGTTGATAGATGCCTTAACAGGAACAAGGCTGAGTAGACCATAGCAACAACAAGGTCGAGTGTTCACTACAACTCGGTGAAAGGCAGATAAGTCTAATTCAGTGGTGGTAGGTACACTCCCTATTTTGGGACATTATGCTTTAGCTCTATTCGATTCAGGCTCGTCGCATTCTTTTATTTCATCTTTATTGGTAAAATGGGCCCTGCTAGAACTAGAATCCTTGCATTATGTATTATCAGTCTCTACTCCGTCAGAGAACTATTGTTAGAGAATGAAAATGTAAAAGCATGTCAAATAGTGATAGCAGAGCATCCGCTAGACGTAACCTTGATAGTGTTGGACATGCAAGATTTCGATGTCATTTTAGGCATGGACTGGTTGGCCGCTAACCATGCCAGTAAAGAGGTGGTTTTCAATCCCCCTGCAGAAACTAGCTTCAAGTTTAAAGGGGTCAGGACCGTGGTCTTGCCCAAAGTGATTTTAGCCCTGAAAGCCCATAGGCTACTTAACCAAGGTACCTGGAGTGTCTTGGCCAATGTGATTGACACTAGGGAAACGGAGGTCGCTTTGACTTTAGAGCCAGTTGTAAAAGAATATCCAGACATTTTTCCAGAGGATTTCCTAAGTTTGCCACCGTATCGGGAGATAGACTTCGTCATCGAACTGGAGCCTAGTACGACTCCCATCTCGAAAGCTCCTTACAGAATGGCCCCGACAGAGTTGAAAGAGCTCAAGGTTTAGTTGCAGGAGTTGTTGGATAAGGGTTTCATACGCTCGAGCTTGTCACCTTGGGGTGCACTCAGATAGGCATATATTTCCCCTTACTTTTGCTATTGTTTAAGTAGAGAGTACGTTTAGTTGGTCAAAGTTTCTATTTGCATTGCGAAAACATGTTACTCAACGAGATGGTATATGCTTAATTTTTCATCAAGCATAAAGGTCTTTTAGCCGCAGTTAACAATGAGAAAATTAGTTAGAGCGAATCTAGAGCATACCATCGTTCTTGTCTATGCCATGTTGTTAGTAATTTCAATATGAAATACAAATCAAAGAATCTGAAAATTTTGGAGTATAAGGTTGCAAATCAACACCAAAGCCACAAGTTCATTAGATGGATGAAATAGTTAAAGCGATTGAACCATGAGTGTCTTGAAAATTTTTCTGATACATATTTAAACAAATGGACACAGTCACATGACAATGGGCACTGCTATATGTAGATGACAACAAATGCAGCTGAATGTATCAAAGGGATTTTTAAAGTAGCTAGAATGTTATCGATCATGCCTTTAGTTAGGCTAACATCCAATCAAACAATTATGTACTTTGAACGTCTGAAGGACCGAAGATTGTCGAGACCTTCAATCGATCAAATAAAATTTATGTTATACCGATCAATACTACTTATACTACTGAATAGTACAAGTGGCAAGACTGGATCGATTCGCATGGTAGAGTGAAGATTAGTTTCAAACTAGTTAAGATTTCTAGTTAAAGCAGTAAATAGGGGGAGGGGGGATTGGTGTGGAATAGGAAATCGAAGATGCATAAAACTAAAGACATGAAAGTAAAGGGATAGAAATGTAATCTATCGAAACACTATAGCTTAGAGGAACGAAATAACCAATGCAATCTTGATCATTGAACTCTCAAGGTTTGATTTTAACTTCTTTCCTATGTGTTGTCTAGCATACAATCAAATAATTATGGATTAAAGCTCTTAAAAACCACAAATTTTCTCTTAGAAAGCCAAAATATAAACTTAATAATAGAAGTCCTTGTGTTCGACCCTCAAAAACTTGTTGTCTAACATACAATCAAATAATTATGGATTAAAGTCCTTAAAAATCACAAGTTTTCTCTTAAAAACCCCATGTATAAACTTAATAAGAGTTCTTCTGAGTGAGGTTCAAGGTCGAACACAGGGACTTCTTTTAATCTCAAACACTCAAAGATGGTGTTTTACTCTAATTTGTGGTTAACTTAACAATATTCTAATTGTTGTAAGTAGTATGTTAAAACAAAATGCATAACCTAAGTAACAGTGAAGATGAGTTTGTTAGTATGATGTACAGTAGAGTAGCAAGCAAGAATGAGAAATGTAAAGATGTAGTAAAGAAGAAAGGGGGTTGGGTTGAACTCTCATCATTCCTTTAAATATTCACACAATCTTTGATTCATGTTCTTAACTAGCAAGCATAAACTTCACCTCTTGGTGAGTAAACCACATTAATCATATCTCTATGATGAATGCTTGTTCTTAAGATACTTTTTACTTTGATAAGTAAGATCCACAACCACTTACCCTCTCGAGCAGTTAGCGATTTCCACTTGAATCGGTTAGCTAGATGGACGCAAGCAGTTTAATAACCACATACTAGTCAAGATGAACCTAGTCTTGAGCTATGTTCATCAGAACGATGGTCTATTCAATGCAACCCACAAAGAAATTAGTTACTCGTGGCGAAAGATAAATGAAAAGTGGAAGAGAGGAAGGAGATAAAGTTCATGAAGATATATATATTAAGATTGGAAAATGTTTTAATGCAAAAACAATGGCACTATTTCAATATAAATATAAAAAATAGGAAACAGAAAATGGAAATGGATGAAATAGAGGAAGATGTCAACTCGGCAGTCACAATCTTCTGCTTCCTGTCGACTGGTGCTACTGCTTGCTCTGTTACGTGCTCAAACAACTGGTTGGACAACAAGAAGATCAGAAGTGCTCTCTCGAGCTTTTACCTCCTACAATCTTCCCCAAATGAATGGAATTCTCAGAATTGGTGCTAATCAATTATTGTCCAATGCATTCTTTCTTTCAGGGCCACTCTATTTATGGCCAGACATGGGGACATTATCTACCATTCAGGACCAGAGCAGGCATGTAAGACAGCTTTTTCACATTGCTCATTATAGTGTCAGTGGTCCTTGGCTATGCTTTTAGTATTTCCTTTCGTCGCAAGCTCTGTTCTAGTCTTGTTTTGCATCCCCTAATCTATATGCTCAATGCGGAGATGCCAATGTCTTAAAGATTTCTTGAAATTTCTGGATTTAAGTGAGTTATAACATGATATTTCATAATTCTTAATTTTACATATGTTGGACGCAAAGAGGGTATTTTTGCATGATTTTCTATTAAAGACAATACACTATCCACTAAATTACCTTAATTATTATAAGTTAAGACCAAAACTAACTTGTATTTCTACAAATTATCACTATGTCTAGCCCAATTGATTAGAAATACTAACCAACAGTCCTAATTAGCTAATCAACCAACATGAGTAGAATAATCTGTTTTAATCACTTGAATTAATTGTATTAAGTTTTAGGGATTATGCTAGGATAAATTTCCAAAAGGAAACACCTAATTAGAAATTTAATATGGTTTTCCTCTAGGTTTATAAAACAACGCTCTTTGTTGTCGACCACAAATTACAAGTCTAACTAACCTTTGCTAATTAGGGATTAACATACAATTATATGTCAAGTATTATACCCTAATAATTAGCTTTCAATCATACATCTTTAAGTAGTTTGTCAAACATTCATGAGAAAATACAATCCATAAAACCATTTAATCAAAATGAAAACCAAAAGACAAGAAATATAAATCAGTTTAGATTAAGAACAAAATCCTCCCAAAATTAAAAATGGGTTCCTCCAAAATCCTTTAAACTACAAAACCATAAATCTTACCTTGCCATGGCAACAGAAAAGATAAAATTCGGCATCGACTTGATCAATTACAAGAGAAAAACTAAAAACTATGAAAGTGGTAGAAAGAAAAGGGGAGAAAAGGACTGAAGGCCTGAGTGGGTGGTAATTCCTTGACCTAAAAATGAAGAGAATTTTCATAGAAATTGAGGCAGTGTTGCAGCGCAAACGGGACAACGTTGCAAAGCTGAAGACTCATCTGAAGCATTGTAAGGCGTTGAAGGGCTCTCATACTAATGGTCTGTGCAAGCATAAGTGGAGCGTTGTGGCGCCATGACACTCCCCTGATTACTGCTCTCGGGTTTCAGTGTCGTGTGTGGCACCACTATGCTGGTTCCTTTCGGGAAATTTTATCATTTTTGGTCCTTTGAAGTCTCGAATGCTCGGCTTGACTCCTAATTGCTTCAAATTAACCCCAAACGGCTGATATCTCTCCAAATGAGCTATATTTCTCAGCCTAAATTATGCTAGTTCTCATGTATGTAATCTTTATTCTAATTCTTAGGCAGGTTGAGCATAAGAGTCGTTGAGACGTTCCGGATGCAATTTGAGATTAAATAAAGTAGTTAGCAAGCAATTGGAGCAAAATGATGAAATCGAGCAAATCATGAAAAGAAGGCACGGCGCCACAACACTGGACGATGTTGTGCACAACCCATTCTAGGAAGCACACCAAATCGATGTTGCATGACGCTGCGGTAAAAAGGTCTATAGCGTCATGATGCTCTTGCGATTTCTATATATGCCACTTCATTTCTAGGGCAAATTATGCAAGGATTGAGGGAAAGGTAGCCATTTCGAGTTATGGGCCTTTTTCTGAGTTATTCTTCACCTTCTTACCTCTTCACTTAGTTTTAGGTTGTTTCCTTTAATTTGTAACTTGGCTCGATGTTGACGAGCCCTGATTTCTACTTCACTATGTAACCTTAACTCATTTTGTTTAGTTTATGAATTTGGATGAACCTTTTTACATTTATGAGAGGATTTGTTCTTCAATATTCTTACTTATATCTCTCTTGCACCTTTATATATTGAATCAATCTTTAGCATATTTGAATGATTAGGATTGACAAACCGATTATTTATGCATGTTAATAGCTAGAAACTTTGCATCCAATCCGTGATTGATAGGTATGGGTTGCCAAAGTAGCTAAGGTCATCTCAAGGGTGTATGTGTTGTGAAAAAATAATTTCTTTATGTGATGTTGGTGTTGGGTTTTATGTCCTAAAACTCGTAGTTTGTAAACACTAACGTGCATTCTATTTATCAATAAAGTTGTTATCGAGGTTATTTAGTAAACTTGTTACTAAATAAGTGAATTATTGTTAACATAACTTTAAATCCAATAAACTAAAGAACCCATGACTATAATATGATTACTTGAACAATATGTGGTGACATAAAAGTAGATCAAGTTCGAGTAAATAGCGAAAACAGTCTATAGTATAGGGATAAGGCTGGGTACCTTATCCTGGGGACACAATTGAATGCGGCCCACTTTGTATTTAATACAAATGATGTGATCCTAAATCGTTCATGTGGAGACATGTGAGTGGGGGTGTTCTATGCAATGATTATGCGTAAGACTGAACCACGAAATAGTCACTATTACTTGTTAACGTCATTTACTATTAACACTGACTATTTCAACTAGATGACCTAGGTAACTCGATCTCAATCCTGAGCTAACTATGAACTCCTGTTTATTCGAGACTATCCTTAGATCTGCATGGGTGAGAGCGACCCTAGTTCTCCGACTCAATAAGCCTCCCATTTCAGGGGTAAGATCGAGTAGATAGCTGGAGACATAGCCCTGCGAGACAAAATTCACTCCTACCCGACTTAAGGTTAGTAGATGGGTTGTTCCCTTAAGTACTGACTTCGGGTCTTGAACAAGGGGCATCACCCTCTCGTTGGCCTGAGAGAGACTAGATTTAGTGATAGGATCACAAACCAATTGTTCATTAGAGGATCAGTGGGACTTAAGGAACAAGATGTATTCACAAGGGTAAAATAGTAATTTTGACTTAACTGTGTTGCGGACAACCTGTGAATGATCGACTTACTAATTATGTTATATCAAGTGGACAAAAATATATCTACAGTAAGGAGAGTGCAACTACGGACTTTAGTGGAGTGTCCCGTTAGTTAACGAATGTTGGTTAACTAGGTTAAAGAGTTTGGCCAGTTAATCTTGAATCGTTGGAGCTCATGATTTGTAGGTCCATTAGGTCCCTTTACTAGCTCACAAACGGATAAAACCTTAGATAGTGTGGTGAATAAATTTGAAACGTTCAAATTCGGCTTCAGGAATAAGCATTGGACATATACGATATATCTAGATGTATTGACGTTTAATTACAAATTAAACGAACAAATAGAGTTGAAAATAATATTTAAAATACGACAAATATTAAAAATATGAATAGGGATTCATATTCAAAAAATCGTTTTTCGAAAAATTGGGTTGAGTGGAAAAATAACATTATTTTATTATTTGATTCTACCATTTCTCCTCCTCAACTTAAGCAGACATCGGAAACACCCATCTCTATCGGCGAACAGGACACTGTTGCCGCCAGCTTCATCTCTTCATCTTGTCATTCCATCTTTTGTAACTTTGAGTGTATTTAGTTGTTTGTATTGTGAAAGAACTAAACCATCTCTTCCATATATATATATCAATCTCTTGTATCATGAATCACTTCTTGTCTTCCATATTTAAGTTCACTTCACAAACAAGCATGAGTAGTTAAATCACTTGAAGGGTTGGAGAGTAACATTCATCAATCTTCAAAGTTCAAGCTTAGTTTCTAGTTCGTTTACATCGATGTATTTTACTCTTCATTGCTTAAATCCACTTGACAACTTGATTTAAGTAGAAATAGTTAACTACTTGAAGGAGCAAGTAACTATGGTTCTCATCTTTGTGACTAAGAAATAGTCCTAGACATAGGAATCATCTTACCCTTAACTAAACAAGCATGCATCATAGACGTATAATTTATGTGACTCATCTGTCGAGAGGTATAAACCATACAAGTTTAAGAGCAGGATCCATGAAACTAAGAACTCAACCGGTTGATGAAGGGTTTTCCCCAACCCTCTTTTCTCCATTTGAAAGAAAACTAAAATTTCTTTGTTTGCACAAACTACACCACTGATTCCCAACTCCTTTGTTGCATAATACTATTTATTTTATCTCACACATATTTATCATCAATACTTCAGTCTATTTTTACACTTTCGCAAGTTAAACATTTCATTCATCTTTTTAGCCACAAATCTCCGTGTTTGACCTCGGTTCTCATCAAGAAATCTTAATATTAGTTTATACTTGGGCTAGTATTGAGAAACACTTGACATTTGTGTATATTCATTTGAGCATATCTAAACATACATTAGTATAACCATACGAAACACAACAAGTTTTTGGCGTAAAGCAATCAATAAATTTCGGTAATGAGAGTACGATGAATAAATATCTTGAATAGGGAAATTCTTTTATAACCCAAGCTAGACATTTTAATATTGGATTTTAACTATTTGCTCTTTGTCTTTTAATTTTATGCAAATTAATTTATTTGTAAACAAAACAACTTCAAACCCCCCTTCAGTTACCTCGACCTGTTAATAGTTCAATTGAGAAAATTTGTGCGTTCCCTGTGTTCGACCCGACCTTGCCATTACTACGATTTTAATGAGTACGATATAATTATTTGGTCTGAAATTGGGTGACTAATTCAGTTTAACAAATTGTATGTTAATCATTGATAAATAAGGATGTTTTTGGTTGAATTTGAGGTTGAGATTTTAACAAATTAATGGTTAATTTTGTTAAACTCTCTTAAGAACTCTTTGGACTGCCAACCTTCATTCCCTCACAAATTCATCACAAAATTAGATCTCATCATCCAATCTAAGACCAGAGAATAGTAGAGAAGATTCTTGTGGTGATCTACAAGCAATTGGTATTCCAATTCGTGGAGAAATCAAGACGAATTTGATCTTCAAAGGTTGTAATTTCTAATTCTCAAATATTCCCTATTTTGCATGAAAGTTTATCCTTCAAATTGAGCATGTTAGAGTGTAATCCATCTTAATTTGCTTTTGTTGCATGTTCATATATCCTTTATGACTGGAGATTTAAACTCTATTATCCTATAAAATTTTCTCAAATTAAGCCCAAGTATAAACCTAATAAAGGTTTTTTTTCTTGGTGAAGACCAAGGTCGAACACAGGGATGTTGTTGATTCAGCTGACTTAGAAATGGTTTTCAACTTAAGTTTCTCATATTAAAGTTAGCAACATTCATGTGAGGTTTCAAGATAGAAAACAACAGAAAAGTAAAGATTCAAGTGGAAGTGGAAGAGGGTTAACACGTACTGTGAAGAAACAAGGAGAAATGTGAGAAAAGTGTCCAGATGGGAGAAATAAGGTTGAGATGAGTACCATCAATCCTTTGAACATAATATCAAGTTTTCGTTCATGTTCATATCCACAGAACAACTCTACCTTTCATCGAGTTTGCCACATATTTCATATCTCTATGGTGCATGCTTTAGGTTATTTAAATGTAGGGTTGTCTTTATCTCTAAAGATAATACTTACCTCGATTAGTGAGATCCACAACCACTTACCCTCTCGAGCAGTTAGCCATTTATACTTCGATTGATTAGCTAGATGGATGCAAGCAATTAAAAAACCACACACTAATCAAGATGAACCTAGACCTGTGCTATATTCATCGGAATGATGGTAAACTCACCCTAACCCAGTAATGATTTAACTACTCATGGTGAAATAAGTAGAAGTGGAGAAGATGAAGAATATGAAGTTTATAATGTATTGAGTGTCCAAATAAAATGAAGATAAAGGGGCGATGATGGGTAAGAAATGATAGAACAAGCTTCCAACGACAATGTCTTGCTTGTCATTGGCTTGAACTTGATGATGCTCCTTCTACCGTACGATGGTGTGATGGCCAAGCAAAGGGAACAAGATGACTCTCTTGAGTTTTATGGTTCTCGAAAGGTTCTCCCTTCCTTCCTTTGCTATTTTTTTTTGTCTCAAGGTCATTCTTTTTATATCACTAGATTGATGGGACATCACCCCTCACATACGGTCAAATTAGTCAAAGTTGACCAAGTAGTTGATTATATGACAACATGCTTTGCATAAGGTCAGTAGTGACTAAGACATATGATCTTTTCTCAACTCTTGATACAGTGGTCAGAATTCCCAAAGTTGCTTTTTACATTTTTTGATGTGGTGGACGCAAGGTGGGAGCATGCTGGTGAATAATGTTGGACTATGCATAAGAGCAAAGGCAAGGCATGCTTTGAACAACCATGCTCCCAATAGGCACAACCATGCGTCCAACAGACACAACCATGCTCCCAATAGACACAACCATGCGTTGAACCTTGCTTTGAAGTTGGCTATGCTTTGAACTTTGCATGCTTCCAATCAAACACAATCATGCATCCAACATGCTATGCGTTAAACATGCCATGCTTCGAACATTTCCATGCTTCCAACCATTTCCTTGCTTTGAGATTTGCTATGCTTTGAAGTTGGATATGCTTTGAACTTTGCATGCTTTAAACAACCATGCTCCCAACAGGCACAACCATGCTCCCAATAGACACAACCATGCGTTGAACTTGGCCATGCTTCCAACATGGTATGCATTGAACTCAACTTGGCCATGCTTCCAACCTTGCTATGCTTTCAACTTGGCATGCGTTCAATTTGGCTTCTGACACAGCTAGAACTTGGCTATTTGATTTAGCCATGCGTCGAATTCCTACAAAGTTTAGTACAAATTAACCACATTTTAACTTATTGGGCCCAAACATGCTTTGTAATACTTGGCTAAATTCATGGAAAAATATCCATGAATGGATACTTCTTATGCTCTCAAAGCATTAAATGATCTAATTTTTAGAGCCAATAACTTTTATTTCTACAAGTTATCAGTATGTTTTCTTTCACAGCATTTCTAGAACCTCCATACAGTCATCTTGGGAGGCTTAAGGATAAAGAATAATCGATTAATAACCAAATATTTCATTAGTTAATAGTTATGGCTTAGCCTTAGATCCTAAAGCATGTGTTTGATTAGTCTTGTAAAGTTTTTCATTCATTATTAATCACCATATACTTTCATTAGGAAGCAATTCTTAATTAGTAACTAAGGACGCTCAACGTCAGCTTTTCTGTTAAAGTAGGCATGTGCTTGAGTCGATTGAGTTATATCGTGAGACCATAATTGTGATTTGGGTGATTCCATCTTCATGAAGTAAGCACATCTTGTCATTTTACACCTTAAGGGAACAATCACTTTTCTTAGCTCATTTATCCTTTGATTCTCAAATTCACACACAAACCCCCTCCATTCACCGCTTTAACTAAGAAATGGGCTTTATAAGACTAATCTTTGAGCTTTCCTGCATATCGACCAATCTTGCTAATACGCGCACACATGTCAAGTAAAAAGATAATCAAAACGGCCTTGGTCGAGTATCGTCCTCAAGGAATTAGATTGATTAATCTTTTAACTATTCAGAGATCTTTCCAATTTTATCTAGGAGACCGAATTGTAATGACACTTAGGTTAAACTAATCTAAGAAAGAAAATAAAAGTGATCGAGACATGAAAATTATCAACTAAGAGACGTTTTAGGGAATAGATGTCATCAAAGGTATTATTAAACACAATTGCTTGACTCTTGAAGTAATTAACATAACACCTAGATCTAGAAGTCTTTTATCTGGATTGAATCTTTCAAAAACAACCTTTTCTTTTGCTTAAACCCTAATTACTAATCACTTGAAATTAGATGATTAAGCAAAGCATTAAAAACCTTTCTTAACAATCTTGACAGTTATCCACTACTTTATGTTATTTCAAACGATAGTCTAGCATCCATGGTCTAATCTAAAACTCACTTGTTTAAGAAAGATTCTAAACTATGAAATCGTTCAAATATTAATCAAACATTTAGAAGCATTAAGAATGGTCATGCTACAAATCATAAATGTAAATTAATATTCAAGAAGTAAAGTGTTCAACAATTTAAACTTAAAAATTCCTCTACCTCTAAAACTATGAGACATTTGGCCTAACATGGCTTCCATAGACAAAATCTACATTAGAACAACAAAATAAAACAAATAAACCAAGAATAGAGAAAGGGAAGCACTTCCAAGCTCGTCTACGGGATGGATTTAGCCTTCCAACGATTCCCAAACCTTTGGCATCATCGTATCTTCATACTTTGCTCCAAACTCTCTCTCTATGTCTCAAATACTTAATTAGGGCTGCTGAAGACCTCCCAATTTATAGAAAATTCAAAACTTGATCAACGAAAACTTTCCAAAAAAATAGAATTCCTTGCTCTCGGGTCTAGAGCGTAAAGAGGCAGCATAGCTACGTTTTAACTTTACGCTTCCCTATTTTTAGGGTTTTCTTTGCTTGTTTTCATCCGATTTTGGCTTGGTTTGGTTCTTTTACCTTTTCGTTTGCTTAAACCCTAATTACTAATCACTTGAAACTAGATGATTAAGCAAAGCATTAAGAACCTTTATTAGAAATTTCGACAGTTATCCAACTACTTTCTGTTATTTCAAACGATAGTCTAGCATGCATGATCTAATCTAAAACTCACTTGTTCAAGTAAGATTCTAAACCATGAAATCATTCAAACATTGATCAAACATTCAAAAGCATTAAGAATGGTCATGCTAGAAAGCATAAATGTAAATTGACATTCAAGAAGTAAAGTGTTCAACAATTTAAACTTAAAAATTCATCTACCCCTAAAACTATGAGAAATTTAGCCTAACATGGCTTCCATAGACAAAATCTACATTAGAACAATAAAATACAACAAACAAACCAAGATTAGAGAAAGGGAAGAGAAGTTATACCACTTCCAAGCTCGTCTCCGGGATGGATTTAGTCTTCCAACGATTCCCAAACCTTCGGCATCATGGTATCTTCATACTTTGTTCTAAACTCTCTTTCTAGGTCTCAAATACTTCAAATTCTGATAATTAGGGCTGCTGAAGACCTCCCAATTTATAGAAAATTCAAAACTTGCTCAACAAAAATTTCCAAAAAAATAGAATTCCTTGCTTTCGGGTCCAGAGCGTAAAAGGGCAACGTAGCTACGTTCTTGCTCTACGCTCCCCTATTTTTAGAATTTCTTTGTTTGTTTTCATCTGGTTTTGGCTTGGTTTGGTTCTTTTACCTCTTCTTCTGCTTAAACCCTAATTACTAATCACTTGAAACTAGATGATTAGGCAAAGCATTAAGAACCTTTATTAGAAATTTCGACAGTTATCCAACTACTTTCTGTTATTTCAAATGATAGTCTAGCATGCATGATCTAATCTAAAACTCACTTGTTCAAGTAAGATTCTAAACCATGAAATTATTCAAACATTGATCAAACATTCAAAAGCATTAAGAATGGTCATGCTAGAAAGCATAAATGTAAATTAACATTCAAAAAGTAAAGTGTTCAACAATTTAAACTTAAAAATTCATCTACCCTTAGAACTATGAGAAATTTAGCCTAACATGGCTTCCATAGACAAAATCTACATTAGAACAATAAAATACAACAAATAAACCAAGAATAGAGAAAGGGAAGAGAAGTTATACCACTTCCAAGCTCATCTTCGGGATGGATTTAGTCTTCCAGCGATTCCCAAACCTTCGGCATCACCGTATCTTCATACTTTGCTCCAAACTCTCTCTTTAGGTCTCAAATACTCAAAATTCTGATAATTAGGGCTGCTGAAGACCTCCCAATTTATAGAAAATTCAAAACTTGCTCAACAAAAACTTTCCAAAAAAAATACAAATTTTCACTTTTGGGAAACGTCGCTGTGCTTTGGAAAATTAGCCGCAGCGTAGTGCTGCGCTCCCATGAGTGTCGTTGTGCTCTGCCCAACGTAGCTATGCTCCCAGAGAGCATAGATACGCTTTACCAAATGTCAGAATTCCTTGCTCTCGGGTATAGAGAGTAAAGGGGCAGCATAGCTACGTTCTAGTTCTACGCTCCCCTATTTTTAGGGGTTTTTTAGCTTGTTTTCGTTCGGTTTTGCCTCGATTTGGTTCTTTTACCTTTTCTTATGCTTAAACCCTAATTACTAATCACTTGAAACTAGATGATTAAGCAAAGCATTAAGAACCTTTATTAGCTATTTCGACAGTTATCCAAACTACTTTATGTTATTTCAAACGATAGTCTAGCATGCATGATCTAATCTAAAACTCACTTGTTCAAGCAAGATTCCAAACCATGCAATCATTCAAACATTGATCAAATATTCAAAAGCATTAAGAATGGTCATGCTAGAAAGCATAAATGTAAATTAACATTCAAGAAGTAAAGTGTTCAACAATTTAAAATGAAAAATCCATTTACCCCTAAAACTATGAGAAATTTAGCCTAACATGGCTTCTATAGACAAAATCTATATTAGAACAATACAATACAATAAATAAACCAAGAATAGAGAAAGGGAAGAGAAATTATCCTACTTCCAAGCTCGTCTCCGAGATGGATTTAGCCTTCCAATGATTCCCAAACCTTTGGCATCATGGTATCTTCATACTTTGTTCTAAAATCTCTCTCTAGGTCTCAAATACTCCAAATTCTAATAGTTAGGACTGTTGAAGACCTCTCAATTTATAGAAAATTCAAAACTTGCTCAACAAAAACTTTCCAAAAAAAATACAAATTATCACTTCTGGAAAGCGACGCTGCACTTTGAAAAATTTGCTGCAGTGTAGTGCTGCGCTCCCATGAGCGTCACTGTGCTCTGCCCAGAGTAGCTATGCTCTGCCAAATGCCAGAATTCCTTGCTCTCGGGTCTAGAGCATAAAGGGTAGCATAGCTACGTTCTTGCTCTACGCTTCCCTATTTTTAGGGTTTTTTTTAGCTTGTCGTCAGGTTTTGGCTGGGTTCGGTTATTTTGACTTCTACAACTTATTTCTTCATTTATACCTAATAATCGCTAGCAAACAATATTAAATCTAATAGAAATGTCTCTAAATAAGAGGCAAATAACACACAATTTAGGTGCGTTTCACCACCCCAAACTTAGAATTTTGTTAGCCCGAGCAAAAGTTGAATAACACCATAGGGACGATTATCATTAAGTATGCACATGATTCATGCCTCAATAATAAGAATAATATGTTAGATCCATAAGGAGAAACATTCAAGCACATTTATTATCATGAAATTTCAAGACCAAATCTTTTCATCCCCCAAGTGTGTCGTGCAAGTCACATTTAATTCAAAATGCAAGAACTGACTTTAGATTTAACTGAGCTTTTCTAGTTTTCCCCTACTCTAGCATCATGCACAATTATTAAGCATCAAAACATTCAAGAAAGTAATATACCAACTAAGGTGCCTGAAATAAAACACCCAAGGGATCCTTAAACTTCGTATTCTTTTGCCTAGGGGCACTAGCTTTCACACGTTGATCACTATAGGAAACTGTACCTAGTCAATTCCCAGTTGCCCTAACTGATCACGACAAAGAAAACTCTTTTTACCCCTATCCATGCATACACATTACAAGTTTATATATTTTTTCAACACTTATCAAATGATATTCTGTAATTTCACTCTTTCTTTTTGTGCACAATTATATTTTTTTTTCAGTAGACAAATACACTTTTTTCTTCCCCTTAGTATCACATCATAAACTATCATGCAAGAGAACTCTCTAACTGGTGGGGCCTTTCGAGGTGACAACCAAATTGACTCATTTAACTCATCCATCAGTTCAAGATTTTAAATTAAAGTGACTACGTGCTCAAATATGGGAGATTCAAAGGACTTAAATAGATCATAACTCAAGAGTATGCTATCCAATTTCCCCAACACATCATCTAACATGTATATTTAAAGTATATCCTACGCAATCATCATCAAAAGCGTACAATTTATTCTTTTCATCTCATATTTATCAACTAAATTGAAAAAAAAAATCTCTCAATTTCAAATCATTAAATTAGCATGCATAATGTTCATAATTTCCTAATTAACATGAATGACAGGATAAGAAAACACAAAAGTACAAAGTAGGCCTCCCACCCCAAACTTAGAATGATGCATTGCCCTAAATGCATGAAAAAGAAAAACACAAACACTAAAAAGAGTGATACAAGCTTGGGAGCATGCAGGAATCCACTGAACAGGATGGCAGAATGAGTATTTTGTGTTGCTCATGAGATTCTGCAAGAGAAACTAGAAATATATTAGGACTGTTATGGAAGCCAACTTACTAAAGGAAAAACATACAAGAAAGGAAATAATTGAAATAACAATAAAGCAAGTAAAACATGGGTTGCCTCCCAAGAAGCGCTAAATTTAACGTCTTCTAAGCTAGACGACAAGAGAGATTTTTTACCAAGGCACATAAAAATTCTCTCATTTTTCAGGGCCCTTCGTGCTTGAATCAATGTAACCTACTAAGTCAAGAAGGCTTTCTTTTTTTTCATGGGCACCTGAAAGTAAAGAAATATTTTTGTTATTTTTCATATATGGAAAGTAAAAAAAAAAAAAAGACTCAAGATTAGAAAAATAAGAAAAATATTTACAAGACTCATGATAAATAAGGAAAGAATTTTTAAGAATATGAAGATTTTCTAGAGATAAAGAATTTGGTTTTTCAACCCCAAACTTTATCTCTTGAATATCTTTCTCAACATTAGGCACAATTTCTTCTTCAATCTCACAAATCGACTCTTTGGTTAACTCTAATTGACAAGGCTCATAAGGGAAAGAAGGCTCATAAAAGGGCTCTAGAGATGGTACACTAGGTTCTTCTACCTCAATCTTAATCTATTGGGTTTCCTCATAAAAATTGGGCTCAATTCCTCTCTTAATCTCGTAAACCTCATCTTAAGTGCCCTCTATGTCATCCTTATCATAATACACAACCGTAGGTTCCCCTAGCTCAGTGGCATAGGACGAATTATCCTCACTCAAAGCCTTAAGGGCATCAACTATCAAACTAAGTTGATTGCATATACGGTTTAGGGCAACCTTGTTCTTTACAACTTGATCAACTTCTACCCTAGCCAACCTATCTCTCTCTCTTCCCTAATGAAAGTCTCCACCTTACTCTCTAAGATATATTCTTTTAACACATCTTCTAGGAAAGATTTCTCCCCTATAGGGTTGGATCATAACACTCATACTCATAAGAGGGATAGCTCACATACTCACGGGAAGAATAACTAAAGGAATAAGGGGTTAGGATTAAAGGGTGGTGGTGGTCGTGTTGGACCTAAGTTGGTTTGAAACTTTCCATAAGGCCACATATATTTATTGATTTCCATAAATGCAAACACCACAATAAATCAACCAAAGAAAAACTTAAAAAATAATAATAATAAAAACAAAAATAAACTAATATACACCCTAAATTAAGATTAGTCAAATCTTTTAAATATTAAAAAAATAAAAAGTCAATTTCTCGGCAATGACGTAAAAAACTTGATATGCGCAAGCAAACGCATCGAGTAATAATATAGTTAAAACAGCCTTGGCTGAGTATCCTCTTCAGATAATCAGATTGATTAATCTTTTAGCTATTCAGAGATTGTTCCAATTGTATTTAGGGGGCCGAATTGTAATGATACTTAGGATAAGCTAATAAAAGAAAGCAAATAAAAGTGATCGAGATATGGATAAATTATCAACTAAAAAATATTTTAGGGAATATATTTCATCAAAGGTATTATTAAACACAACGTTTTAGGGAATAGATTTCATCAAATGTATGTTGACTCTTGAAGTAATTAACACAACAGCTAAATCTAAAAGTCTTTTATCTGGATTGAATCTTTCGAAAACAACCTTTTCTTTTGCTTAAACCCTAATTACTAATCGCTTGAAATTAGATGATTAAGCAAAGCATTAAGAACCTTCATTAGCAATCTATACCGTAATCCAACTACTTTCTCTGATTTCAAACAATTGTCTAGTATACATGATCTAATCTAAAACTCACTTGTTCAAGCAAGATTCTAAATAATGAAATCATTCAAACATTGATCAAACATTCAAAGGCATTAAGAACGGTCATGCTATAAAGCATAAATGTAAATTAACATTCAAGAAGTAAAGTGTTCAACAATTTAAACTTAAAAATTCATCTACCCCTAAAACTATGAGAAATTTAGCCTAACATGGCTTCCATAGAAAAAATCCACATTAGAACAATAAAATACAGCAAATAAACCAAGATTAGAGAAAGGGAAGATATTAAGTCGGATAACATATCTTCCCTTTCTAGCATCATAGTATCTCCGACTTTCAAGCTCATTTCTGAGATGGATTTGGCCTTCCAACGATTTCCAAACCTTCTAGCATCATAGTATCTTTATACTTTAAACTCTCTCGCTGGGTCTCAAATACTCCAAATTCTAATAACTAGGGCTACTAAAGACCTCCCAATATATAGAGAATCTAAAACATGCTCAACAAGAACTTTCGAAAAAATACAAATTTTCACTTTTGGAAAGGCACCGTTGTTGTGCTTGTTCAGAGCGTCGGTGCACTTTGAGAAATTAGCCACAACATAGCACTGCACTACCATGAGTGTCGCTGCGCTCCCAGAGGCTGAATGCCAGAATTCCTTGCTCTCGAGGTTAGAGCGTAAAGGGGCAGCGCAACTACGCTCTTGGTCTACGCTCCCTTATTTTTAGGATTTTTTATCTCATTTTTGTTCGATTTTGGCTTGATTTGGTTCTTTTGACTTCTACAACCTATTTTCCTCATTAATACTTGAAAACTACTAGTAAATACCATTAAATCTAATAAAAAAATCTCTAAATAAAAGGCAAATAATGTACAATTTAGGTGTGTTTCACTTACTAATGATACTTCCAGTTAGTTGAAGTTGTTTGATTCGTACTTTTAAATGATTCGCTTAGTTTAGTTTTTAGTTAAAGTATTATTTTGCTTTGAGTTGTTTTCCCTTTTTGTGTCAATTCAAGCATGTCAATTCAATCGAGTTATTTTTCTGGATTGGCCAGTTAGTGGAATAGAGTTCACAACAAGCTCGAGATTGCAGTGGAACCCAGAGCCACGTGGCTACCCAATGGAGGGGTATTATGGTCATTTGGACTACGCACCTCATCGTCCTAGATGGGAGGAGAACTATGACTATGAGTACTTAGGATGACAGTCGAGCCTTGACAGCGAAGACTATACAGCACTCCGAGGGTCGACTCAAGACACACCTCACCGTCCAAGGACGGATGAGTCCTATGAGTTTTAGTAGGAAAACATCCGTAGGTAGCAGGAAGTTCGAGCGCTTCCCACAGGAAAGTCTTTGCCTTAAGGTAGAGATTAGAATTGATCTGCAAAGCCTAAGTGACCTTGTTGTTTAGTTTGTAGTATCAAATGTGAGGCAGGACGAGCTGTTGCCGAATCACTCTTTGTAGTTACTAGAGGCTCAGGATCATGAGGTAGTTCATGTCGACAAGGGAGGAGAGCAACAACTTCTTCAAGCTTCTAGCCATGGTATGACATTGGAGTTTATTATTTCGAAATTTGCTAATAAATTTGTTCAATCTCAGCAGGAGACACAGGCACATCTGGAAGACATGCTTAACCGAGTAGCCCAGTTTGCTGAGTTCCATACAAAAATTGGAAAGCCTACTAGAGCAGTCAAATGTCCACACTGCCATGGTTGGATTCCTAGAGGAAGGATGTTCCATCTCCAGTGAGGATGAGGAGCCCATACCATGCTTGCCAAATTGTGGAGATGAGGAGAAACACGAACCTAAATCAAACGACATTTAGAAAGTAAAGTTAGAGATCATCTGATCTCGCCATGTTCTAGCTTCAGGTATATCATTTATTGATAGCTCCCTAAAAGAGCTATCTTTCTAGGCCTAAATCTTGTTACTTCTTATGAATTTATTGTTTTATTAAGTTATATGACAGGAAATCGAGCAGATGAAACCCTCGAGACATTTCAAATGTCTTTTACGTCAAAACAGAGCATTAAGCAACAATTGAGATGCAAAAGATTGAAATGAGGCAAAATAAAGACCCCTAGTGGCATAGCGCCTGGAAAGCACTTGCATGGCGCCATTTCTAGAGAGAGCCCCAGCATGCATAGGGTGCGACAGCGCCACAATGCCCCTAGGCGCTGCGGCACTGGGCGCCCACCCGATACTGAATAGGGGTCGGGCGCCGTGGCGCCAACGCTTCTATAAACGCAACTTTTATTTTTAGGTTGGGAGCATGGTGGAGAGCATGGGAAAATTTAGGGAGCAACCTCCAACTTGTTTTCTTCTTTCTTTTCCATCTCATAGCTTAACTTTTCTTTTATTTCAGATGTAATTCTTGTCTGGATGCTCCCCTCATCTCAATCTCGTCTGTGGATCGATGAGGTGAGGATTTCTCTAGTGTAGGGAACAAGACCTTGTGTAAATTTTTGTGAGTTTATTTTAATCGAATCTTATGCATTATGTTTATTGTCTTTAAATCTGAGTTTATTTAGATATATGTGTATGCTTGGATTGATTCTCCCTTCATGGAAATATGTCTTGGGTATCGAGATAAGGCTTGCATGTTCTTTATTTGTTCGTCTAACTTAAATCCCTTAGCAAATATTGAATATGTGGGTTAAGGAATATAATCAATCAATAAGGCCTTAAATTGCATGTTCAATCTAGTTTCAAAGACACTTGCTTAATTAATTAGCCTATCTAATTAGTTAACACACAATGGAACCTTAGAGTTTAGGGAAAATGTTCTTAGTTCTAAATGGACGCTCTTGAACCCACTAGGACTAAAGCTTTTAGTTTAATTAAGGCTTAGGCTTTAATTAATAATTAAGGCGCTTGGTTGGCTTAATCCGATGAGTTGACTGCCTGTAGCATCATCAAGTTTGATCGGATCAAGCAAGTCGTTGTGCATATAAACTAAGTGCATATTCAATTTAAGTATTTAATGACCAAGAATTACACAAGACTTCTCTTGCTCCTACAACTAGAATATTCATTCCTGAATTACAATTATTTGTTTATTTTAAATTTCAAACATTTTATCCCCATTCCACACACAAACCCCTCCCCCCTGATGTGAGTCCTATTAGGGCGTCGTTTAATTCCCAAGAGAACCCAATCAAAAGAAATTTAAAATACCAAACTCTAGTCCTATTACTACAATGGCGTACTAACAGTGGCAAGTCCGGGTCGATCCGCAAGGAAGCGCTAAATATGTTTTGTCAAGCCAATTTCCTAATTATAGCAGTAAAATGCAACGGGTAAATGTAAGCTAGGATAGAAAATTTTAGTTTCGAAAGCAAGAGGGATTCCTATGTAACTTTTATCATTGACTTATGTTAATCAAACATGTATTCGATTTATACATGCACACCTATTTACTTGATTCAACCAAACTCATCGACGCTACAGGCAACCAAATCATTCAATTAAACCAAGAAAATGTCATAATCATCAATTAAAGCCTAAGCCTAACTAAACTACATTCTCCTCTGTCTATTGGGTTCAGAAAGAGGTCCTACATAATTAAAAGCATGACAGTTAAGCTTTAGGATTCCATTGTGTGATTAATTAATGGAGAAGCCCTAACTTAATTAATCAATTTAACCTTAAAACTAATTGAAGCATGCATCCTAATTAATCACACAAGTTTTGAATCGATTAGCAAAGGCAACACATATTTATGAAGGAAAAGCCACACACAAATATGCATTTAGAAGTTAAAGAAGATTCAAGGAAGACATAAATCCATATACATTCAGTCCCATTAACAAAAATCTGAAGATATTTACATAGGTTCTTGCTCTCAAAACTAGAGAAAATCCTTACCTCAACATCCCATAGACAATAAGAAGAGGGAGAGCTCCAAATCCATGCTTACAACCCAAAAGAAACTAAAAATCCTAAGCTAAAATGTTGGAAATATGAAGGAGAAGAAGAAAATTTGATGAACTTCTTGTTGGGACTGGTGTCTTAAATCTCTAGTTTCTCGTTGTTTGTAATTCTTGCAAATACAAATTATTGTATCAATAAAATAAAGAGTTATTTTATTTTATTCTTGTAGCATTAACTCAAATCCAATAAACAAGATCCATGGTTATTTCATGTAAACTTAAATATGTGTGTGGTTGACATACAAGGTTGGATCATGTTTAAGTAATAACCAAAAAGGTCGGTAGTATAGAGATAAGGTTGGGTGACTTAACCTGGTAACAGTACGGGTACGACCCATTTTGTAATTGTTACAAGAGTTGTAAAGTGTTACAAACGATGTGATCCTAATCGTTCATGTGGAGACATGTGAGCGGTGATATCTTATGCAAAGAGTTTGTATAAGACCGGACCGCGAAATGTTTAATTTCTCCATATAACATTGTTAATTGAAGAAATTAACATTTCATATGATGACCATAGGTAACTAGACCTTAATCCTGAGTGAGTTATGAACTCCTGCCTATGAGGGCAATCCTTTGATCTATATGGTTGAGAGTGGCCAGAACGGCAACTCAATAAGCCTACCATTTTGGAGATTTGTCCGAGTAGGGAGCTAGGAACGTATACTCACAAGATGAAATTCACTTCCTTCCCATCTTTAGGGTAAGTAGATAATTGCTCCCTTAAGGGCTGATTCCGAGTCTTGAACACTGAGGCCTCAACTTCTCACTAGCCCAGAGGGGTTAGTTTATAGTTGGACTATAAACTGTTTGTTCATTAGAGGGATTAGTGGTACTTAAGAAGTTAGGTGTCCTATAGGGGTAAAATGGTAATTTGACCTAGCAGTAGTTACGAGCAATTGCGAACGATCAACTTACTGTTGATTGGTTATATCCGTGGACGCAAAAATATATCTATAGTATGAAGAGTGCAAGTGTAGGTCTTTAGTGGAGTGACCTGCAATTAATGAATATTGATTAATTTAATTAAAGAGTTTAATTAATTAATCTCATATCATTGAAGCTTTTAATCTATAGGTCCATAAGGTCCCCTAGCTCGCTCATTAAGAGTTTGGATAAGAATCAATTGTTTTTATTAATTTGAATTGTTCAAATTAAATAAGGAAATTAATTGTATATGATACAATTAAGATACTGTATATAGATACATTATAATATAAAATTATTTTGAACAAGATTCAAATTTAAACTTTATATGACGAGAGAGGTAAAATATTTGAATAAGATTCAAATATTAATTATATGAATTAGATTAATACAAAAACTATAGGTTAAGTTTAATATGAACATGATTCACATTAAAACTATAGGTTATGTGAGAGTTTATTATTTGAATATGATTCAAATAAAATTAAATATGTAATATTTAATTTATTATTTAATTATATATACATATTAAATATGATTTAATATATATGTTATTAAAATTACTTTAATATTAATAATATTATTATTAATAGAATAACTCCCTTTTGGGAGTTACTATACGTGGGAAGGAGATAACTCCCTCTCCTCCATCTTCTCCTCCAACACTGAGATACTAATATATCACAGGAAAGGTGAAAGGTGCTCTCTTTGTAAGAGAGAAAACCCTTTCAAGAACAATCTAAATTCTTTTACCAAAAAGAACAGAGAGCCCACAACTCTTCTGGATTGATTCACCCTGAGACATAGCAAGGAAGATCTTACGGTGGTGTCTCTATTACTGTTCTCTGTACGAGTTCGTGACCCAAATAAGGAAAATGAGAAATTCATTGAAGATTGGTCTTCAAAGGTATTTGTGAAATTGTTTCCTTAATTCTTTTGTAGAAAGCATGCTAAGAGAATTATTTTGTTTATCTTGTAGTTTTTGTTTCTGTGTATTTTGGTATTTCATAAGTGAATATCAAGTGCACGACGTTCACGCGCTTCCGTTGGGAATTCGATTCCTTCACTTCTTGGCCTCCATGAGTTCCAACATAAAAATATGGGGTATAGGACTATGCCCTAGTTTATTGTATTGTGTAATTTACTTTATATTGTATTTGTATTATACACTCCACAAGCTTTAGAACAAGTGAAAGATTGTTGGGATTAGTGTCCTAAATCTCGTGGGTCTTGTACTTTGTACTTTGTAAAGATGAATTATTTATTTAATAAAATAAGTGGTATTTTATTTGACATTTAGGATGCATTAACTCAATTCAATAAACTAAGATCCTAGGTTATTTAATGTAACTTGGACAGTATGTGATAGAAATAAAGTGGATCGTGTTCAAGTAATAACTTAAAAGGTCTGCAGTATATAGACAAGGTTGGGTGCCTTATCCTAGTAACACTGCAGATACGACCAACTTTGTAAATGTTACAAGAGTTGTAATTGTTACAAACGATTTGATCCAAATCCTTTATGTGGAGACATGTGAGTGAGGGTATCTTGTACAAAAAGTTTGTATTAAACCGAACCACAAAATGACTAATCTCTCTTTATAACAGTGTTAATTGAAGAGACTAGCATTTCATTATGATGACCATAAATAACACGATCTTAATCCTGAGTGAGTTATGAACTCCTGTCTTTGAAGGTAATCTTTTGATTTGTATGAGTGAGAATGGCCCGAGTAGTCGACTCAATAAGTCTACCATATTGGGGATTTGTCCAAGTAGAGAGTTGAGAACATAACTACACAAGAAGAAATTCACTACTTCCCATCTTTAGGAAAAGTAAATGAATTGCTCCCTTAAGTGCTGATTTTGGGTCTTGAACAAGGGGCCACTCCCTCTCATTGGCCCAAGAGGGATTTGTTTATGGTAGAACTATAAACATGTTATTCATTAGATAATCAATGGGACTTGAGAAAGAAGTAACTACAGGGGTAAAACGGTAATTTTGACCCAGCTATAATTACAAACAATTTGTGAAGGATCGACTTATTGATGACTGGTTATATCCATGAACACAGAAATATATCTACAGTGCGAAAAGTGCAGTTGTGGGTCTTTAGTGGAGTGACCCACAGTTAATGAATGTTAATTAAGTTAATTAAAGAGTTTATTTAATTTAATTTCAAATCATTAGAGCTTCTAATTTGTATGTCCATTAGGTCTCCCTGCTAGCTCACAAAGGGTAAAACAAGGATCAGTTAATTTTGGAATAATTTGAATTGTTCAAATTATTTAAGAAAATTTTATGTTAATAAGGATTAATATAAAGTATAAAGTATAATGTATAATGATATATTATAGCATATAGTTATTTATAAATTTAATTTATAATTAAACTATATAATATGACAGAATAATATTTGAATAAGATTTGAATATTAATATGAATTGGATTCATATTAAAACTATAAAGTAAAATTGATGTGAATGAGATTCATATTAATACTATAGGTTAAAGAAAGAGATATGCACTTTTATATGATTTAAATGCATCATTAATAAATATGTGGTATTTATTAATTAATTAATTTTTAATCAATTAATTAATTATTACTATTTAATTATTTATTTATATATATTAAATATTGATTTAATATGTATTCATATTTAATTTAAATCAAGGGTTGTTTTCAAATATAGAAAAATGAACCAAACTATTTACAAATATAGAAAATTTTTACCGTCTATCAGTGGTAGACCGCGATAGAATTCTATCGCTTTCTATCGCTCAAGCGATAAAATTTATTTGCTTCAACAATATAAAGCGATAGAATTCTATCGCGGTCTGTCACTGATAGATAGTGAAATTTTTCTATATTTGTAAATAGTTTGATATTTTTTCTATTTATAGTAATTTCCCTTAAATAAATAATATTATTTTTAATTAAATCTTAGTTTTAAAAAGAATTTGTAGGGGAGTGGGATGTGCAGTGAGGGGAAGTTGTCCCTCACGTTAAATCAATCATAATGTTCTGTATTTTTAGATACAGCAGACAGAACACAAGTGGGTCCCAAGCATTCCTTACTTTCTCACAATACAATCTTAGAGAATTTTTTTTCTCTCAAATTTCTCTCTCAGTTCCCTGTCATTAAGGATCCCATAATCCATTAATCCTTGCCTTGACAATGCTAGGTTGCAAACTGGTGGTGTCTTTATTGTTCGTAATCTTGGGATTCACACAAAGAAGAATTCTTGGTTTTACTTGGAGAATCGTTCTTCAATTCCAAAGGTATTTTCTCAATTTCCCTTTACAGCATGCTTAGCCTTAATTTTCTATAAATTAATTTTGTTTTTCACTTCCCAATTCAAAGACAAAAAGTGTTCAATCGCTTTCGTATTGGGATTCAATCGTCCTAAAAAATGAAGAGATAATATAAAGACATCACGAGAGCGCCTAGGTACTAGGAGGTAGCACCAAGGTGCTAATGGCCCTAATCGGAGCGCCACCCTTAGCGCCAGGGTGGCCCCTGGGTGCTCCAAGACAGGCACAACTATTTTGTGTGAACATTCGAAGCACCTAAGGCACTTGCCTAATGCCTGCTCTCGGATGTTAAGCGTCTGGTTGAGCGCTAGCTAGCGCCTGGGTGCTCTCCTTGGGGCATTTTTCATCATTTTACTTCCTTTGAAGCCTCGGGTCCTCAGTATGACTTCTAATAGCTCCAAGTAATCTTCGATCGACACGTAACACTCCGTAATGAATTTTTTATTCAAGAATCTATAATTTTAATCATTTAAACACATGAAACACGACAATCAAAAGAGATTAGAGACATAAAAGTAGCTCTTCTCGAGAGCTATCATACACCCCCAACCTAAACTGCTCGTCCTCGAGCAAGGCTCAACAAAATAAAGATATGAATCATATGTTGCAAATGAGTGACTCTAAACTCAAGACTAAAGATAACAACAATTTCCACAAAACTAGAATAATTCAAATGCATGCATTCAATTAGGAAATTCAAAATTAGTTCTCTATCCCCTTACGTGTGTGTGCACTTAGCCAATCCTATCTAGGTCTTTACTAGCCTGGGACGGTTTTATTCAACTCTCAACTCATTTTCCCCTACTTTGGCTCGAAGGCTCAAGAGCTAAGCTTCCTAGAATCAAAATGGCAATGAAACACTTAAGGGAACCGAACTTTTATTTCTGTATTTTTTTTCATTTTTTTACTTTACACAAAAGGGGAAACCTTCTCTAGACACGTTACCTTCGTTTTGGCTTGCCCACGCGGGTTACATGAAAGACATCCAACTATGAGTAATATCTCCTTAAAAGACACTGAAGCTTACTCATTCCTTAAGTGTACTTTAGCTCAAAGGGAAACTGCGGGTGTCATAGCCACCCCAGACAAATCATACCTCTAAGAAGGAGGAGTAATCCCCTTCAAAAATAACATACAAACTTTCTTTTACTTTACAACATGCTTGCGTTTTACAACTTTCTTTTATTTACTTTACAATAGGCTTTTACTTCACAACAAGATTTTGGACAAAACGTAAGCAACATTACTAAGTTGAGCTTCAGTTACTTAAAACTCAAAAAGCTGACCTCTAAGGTCACTAACCTCATTACTAGGTTGAGCTGCTACACTAGATTGTCCCAATGAAGGAATTGAATTCCTCGCGGAAGCATTTGATCGTCTTGTGCCAATCATTTTCCTTTGAGGAAACACTCAACAAACAGAGAACAAAAGTATAATAAACTAGATAAACATCTACAGAATTTACAACATACTTTGGTGGAGAGGAAGAGAGAAGAAATTCAACCTTTGAAGACTTTCTTCTTCTTGGAAAAAAATCTATGATTCACAATAACTCACAAAGACCCAATACCTTCTTGAAACTCAATGTACAGAGAATTCTCTTGGGACACCACCAAGACGAGCTTCCTTACTAATCTCAGGAATAAGAATCAAGAAGAAGGTGTGGACTCTTCTTGTTTTGGTGAGGGAATGGAAGATTTGATTGAGAGAGTTCTTGTGAGATTTTTCAGAGAGTTCTTCGGTCTATCACATAACTCAAACTCCCTTATGCGAATATTATCCTATGAGAGAGATGGAGGGCTATTTCTAACTTTCCACCAACACATATAAGAATAACTTCAAAAGGGAGTTATCCTTTTAATTTAATTTAATTAATTTTAGGGAAATTTTTACAAATAAAAAAAATGTCAAACTATTTACATAAAATAGCAAAAAACATACTGATAGACATTGATAGATTTCTATCAGTATCTATCAGCGATAGATTTCTATCATTTCTATTGCTGATAGATCTTGATAGACTTCTATTAGCGTCTATCACAACTATTTAAAAAATTTGCTATTTTGTGTAAATAGTTTACTTTATTTTTCTGTTTTTAAAACTTCCCCTCAATTTATTTAAAATATATATTAAATCATGTTTAATATATAATTAAATTAATTCATTAACAATAAATTAATTAATTAATTAAATATCACATGTTTAGTCATGTTGAATTTAGTTTGAATCATATTTCAAATAAGGGTTGTTTTCAAATATAGAAAAATGAGTCAAACTATTTACAAATATATAGAAAAATTCTACTATCTATTAATGATATTGAACACAATTCAAATTAATTCAAAAATTAACTAATTCTTATTAAACCCTTAATGAGCCAGCAAGGGGACCTTATGAACATATAGATTAAAAGCTCCAACGATAAGAGATTAATTAATTAAACTATTTAATTAAATTAATCAATATTCATTAACTACATGTCCATAATTAAACTCTTATGGACCTACAACTGCACTCTTTGGACTATAGATATATTTCTGTGTCCATGGATATAACCAATCAACAGTAAGTTGGCCCTTCACAATTGCCCGTAACTACAGTTGGGTCAAATTATCGTTTTACCCCTATAGTTACATTTAACTCCTTAAATACCACTGATTCCTCTAATGAACAAATAGTTTATAGTCCAGCTATAAAATAACCTCTCTCGAGACAGTGAGAGCGTGAGGCCTCATTATTCAAGACTTGGAATCAGTTCTTAAGGGAGCAAGTATCTACTTACCCTAAAGAAGGGAAGGACTGAATTCCATCTTGTGAAGATATGTTCCCAACTCCCTGATAACTTGTAGAAATACAAGTTATTGTCTTTCTTTTCTTAGAATAATGGTCAAAGAATGTTGAAAAACGCATCATCTAATGCTTTAATTTTTTATATATCCTTAGTATGCGTACAAGCTTGTAAATAGGCTGAAGAAAGATTATTTTGAATTTAATGCCTTTGAACGCCTTTGTAGGTAGTCGATGTTCAACGCATGCGTAGAAGACAAATGGAAATGCATATATCGGACGCATGGTGCTAAAAGACAAATTTCATTACCTCGGGGAGCCTAACCTTGAAAATTGGAGACAGAGAATTTTTGGCACCTTGAGTCGTTGGACAGAAATAGGCTACCTAGTCAGAAAGGACGACGCCGAATGCGTCGTGGGTCCCCTCTGCATTAGAATGGAGGGTACAATCTAGGGTTATAAACGCCAGCTTAATCTGCAACAATTTAATCGAAAATTTTTAGGACAATTTGAAAGAGAATTTTGAGAGAGAAAATTTTAGATAGACAGTTTAGGAGTAAGGTTAGGGTTCTTCGTGCAAAAGAGGAGTCTGAAATCGCGCCGCCGCCTTCTATCTCTCCCCTCTCGGCGACAGTCGAGTGCCTAATTTTCGTCTCCGTTAGAGTTCTGCTGAATCTCAACCTCGAAAGAGAGTGAAGCTTCATTAGTCCTTCTCAACGCGAGCAAACACTGAAAACACCATCTCTGTCGGTGAACGAGACACTGCTGCCGACAGCTTCATTTCTTCACCTTATCATCCTGTATTTTTGTACCTTTAAGCAAGTTTGGCTATTTGTACTTTGAAAGAACAGAAATCATTTCGCCTCTTAATATATATTTATTTCTTACATCATGAGTCATTTATTCTCTTCCATATTTAAGTTCATTTCACAAACAAGTATGAGTAGCTAAATTGCTTGAGGGGTTGGAGAGTAACATTCATCAATCTTAAGAGTTTAAGCTTAGTTTCTAGTTCGTTTACATCGATTCATCTTTACCTTCCATTACCTAAATCCACTTGACAACTTGATTTAGGTAGAAATAGTTAACTACTCGAGAGAGCAAGTAACTGTGGATCTCATCTTTGTAACTAAGAATTAATCCTAGACATGGGAATCATCTTGGGCTCACTAAACAACCATGCATCATAAACATATGATTTATGTGACTCATCTGCCGAGAGGTATGAACCATATAGGTTTAGGAGCACGAACTATGAAACGAAGCAAAAACTCAACCAGTTGATGAAGGATTTTTCTTCAACCCCTTTTTTCTCCATTTGAAAGAAAACCAAAATTTCGTTGTTTGCACAACCCACATCAGTGATTCTTTACCTCTTGTTGCATGTTGCTAGTTATTTTATTTCTTACATGTTTGTCACCAATACCTCACTTTATTTGCACACTTCTGCAAGATTTACATTTCATTCATCTGTTTAGTCTAAAATCTCCATGTTCGACCCCAGTCCTCACCGAGAAATCTGAATATTAGTTTATACTTGGGCTAGTATTGAGAAAAACTTGAACATATTCGAACATACATTAGCACAACCGTAGAGTTCACAACACTCCCTAATTAGATAAATCCTCATAATGGTAGGCATATTGAGTCGACGATCTGGCCACTCTAACCCAAAATACCATAATAGTGTAGGGACTCGTAGCTAGTGGCACTAACTAGTGGGGCACTAGTTCCCCTATTGCATAGTGTGTGTGTGTGTGCAAGTCTCCTTTAATTCAAAATACCAGAACTCAAATTAGGACTTAAGAAAGCTTTTCTAATTTTCCCCATACTCTAGCTGATGCACCAATCATCAAGTTTCCACACAATTCAAGAAAGTAATATGTCCACTAAAGTGTCTTATAAATCAATCTCAAAGGGCCCTAAACTTCCATTCTTTTAGCTAGTCAATTCTCAGGCGTCCTAACTGATCATAGCAATGGTAGCACTTTTTACCCCCATCCATGCATACACATTACAAGTTTAATCAAAATTATAGTTAGGTGAAAGATATTCAAGTAAGCTCATTAAAACAAGTGCACTTTTTATTTTCTTTTCAAAGACATAATCAATCTTTTCTTTCTCTTTAGTGTAACATTACAAACCATCATGTACTTCAACTCTCTAACTGGTGGGGCCTTTTGAGGTGATAACTAAATTTACCTAACTTAATCCTTCTCTAAGTTAAAGTTTCTAAATTAAATTGACTATGTGCTCAAGACATGAGAGATTCAAAGAGGAACTTAAATTGATCATAACTCAAGATAGTGTTATCCTATTTCCACAATAAGTATCCATCATGCATATTTAAGTCTCATCATAGTCAATCAACATCAAAAGGACACAATTATAAAACAGTTCAATTGTCCTTTCAAATCTCGAATAAGAATATTTATCCAAAATTTCAAGCATTCAAATTAACATGCATAGAATCATTAAAAACCTTATTAACATGCATAGCAGGATAAAAAAACACACAAAAGTATGAATGACCTCGAAGCGTGAGGCTAGTGGAAAGAGTACTTTCTGTGTTAAATAAAGATCTTGAAAAACGTGAGAGCATTTAAGTGACTTCATTATTAAAATAAAAAAATACAAAAGAAGTTAATTTAAAAGACTGAAAATAAAGAAAATAGTAAAAACTTGGGTTACCTATGAAGAAGTGCTTGGTTTAAGGTCTCTAGCTAGACTCAACCCCAAGATCATTCTTTGAAGACTTGGTTCTCGATTCGACGTTCCTTATCACCTACGTAATGCTTCAGTCTTTGACCATTTACTTTGAATATTGTGCCATCATTGCCTTGCAACTCCAATGCTCCATGTGGAGATACCTACACAATGAAAAAGGGTCTCAACCATCGTATCCTGAGCTTACCTGGAAACAAACATAAATGTGAATGAAAAGGTAAAACTCGTTGTCCCAGTAGAAAAGTATGTGGAGTGATCTTGTCATGCCATCTAGCGGTGCGCTCCTTGTACAGTTTAGCATTCTCATAAGCTTGAGCGCGAAACTCCTTCATCTCATTGAGTTCCAAGAGTCTTTTCTCATCGACTTTCTCTAACTTCATGTGTTAGCTTTTTGATGGCCCAATAAGCTCTAAACTCTAGCTCTACCGGTAAGTGACAAGCTTTGCCAAACACCAACTTGTATGGTGAAGTACCAATTAGGGTTTTGAAAGTTGTACGGTAGGCCCACAGTGCATCATCAAGCTTTAAGGGCCTAATCATTCCTGTTAATCTTAACGATTTTCTCTAGGGTTTTCTTGATTTTCCTGTTAGACAACTCAGCAAGACCGTTAGTTTAAGGTTGATAAGCTATGGCAATCTTATGTTTAACACCATATTTATTCATCATGGACTCAAATAATTTATTACAAAAGTGATAACCCTCATCACTAATAATAGCTCTAGGGTGTGTCAAAATGTGTGAATATGTTCTTATGCAAGAATTTTAAAATAGTGCAGGCACCATTAATCTAGTAGCTATGACTTCTACCCATTTAGACACATACTCAACTGCAACTAAAATATATAGGTAGCCATCAGAAGAAGCGAGAAAGGACCCCATAAAGTCAATACCCCAAACATCAAAGAGCTCCACCTCCAAGATAGGTTTCATGGGAAGCTCATGTTGTCTAGAGATATTGCCAGTACGTTGGCACCTATCACATGTTCTAACAAAGGTATAATAGTTTTTTTTTTTAAAAAAAAGCCAATAAAAACCTGACTGAAGTACCTTAGATGCAGTTCTAGTGGGAAAGTGACCTTCATATGGTGAAAAATGACAAGAGTTTAGGATACTTACAACCTCCTCTTGAGGCACACACTTCCTTATCATATTGTTTGCACAAACCTTGTATAGAAGCGGGTCCTCCCAATGATACGATCTGACATTATGCATGAATATCTTCTTTTTTTTTAGTGTTAAAGTTAGGTGAAAAGTGTCCTCTTGCAAGATAGTTAACAATGTCAGCAAGCCAAGACAAACTATCTTTTACCTAATACAATTGTTCATTAGGGAACATCTCAACAATAGGAGGGCAAGCATCATCATGTTGGTTCTTAATCCTAGAAAGGTGGTATGCAACCACATTCTCACATCCTTTCCTATCTTTGATTGCAAAGTCAAATTACTGTAACAATAGAATCCATCTCATCAATCTAGACTTAGCATATTTCTCTACAAATAAATATTTCAAAGAAACATGATCAGTATGCACTACAACCTTAGAGCCAAGCAAGTAGGGTCTAAATTTATCAAAAGCAAACACAACAGCTAGTAACTCTTTTTCAATGGTAGTATAATTCTGTTGAGCACTATCAAGAGTCCTACTAACATAATAAAACGTCGTAAACATGTTATCCCTACATTGGCCTAAGACAGCCTCTAATGCATGTCACTAACAACACACATGATCTCAAACGATTGACCCCATTTAGGTACAACAATAATATGTGTATAAATCATCCTTTCTTTCAAAGTATTAAAAGCTAGTAGACATGCATCATCAAAAAAAAAATTTATCTTTCTTTTCTAGCAAGTTACAGATAGCAATATTAAAGTGCTATAATTCCTAGCTAATTCCTACCTCGTTCGTGATTCTTATATATTAATTCTCTAATTTTGTAGAAAATATTCATCTCAAGGGTAGAACAACCATTTATAGCAAGAAAGGATAAAAAACAAGCATTGGAGCACCAAAATTGAAGAAATGAAGAAAATTACAAAAATGCCCCTACATGGACATAGCTACCCTCCCAACAGCATAACATTATGCTTCAAGGCAGTAGGTGTAACTGCAATGGAGTGTCGCTACGCTAGGTTTACGTTCAACGTTACACTCGAAGGCAGTAGCTGCAAAACAGGACAGCATCGCTACGCTCTTCAAAAACGTCATTACGTTACGTAATTTGATGCGAATTTCATCGCGCGTGCCTGCCCAAATCAGCTCAATGCCGCAATGCTCATGCCCTTGCACCTTATGCTCAGACTACACTGGTCCCAGCGTTGCTCTCCTCACTATTGCTACACTCCTTCTTTTATAAACACAAATTTTTCAGATTTCCAATCGGTTGCAAATCAGTTTTCTTTGAGTTTTTTAGAGGATTTCACCTTTCCCCTTCATTCTTCTTCACTTTCTCTATACTTTCTTTGTATCTTTCATCAATCTTGTGAAGAATTCACTGAAGAATGCTTGGCTAAGGTAAGTACTTCTTGGGAATAGGAAGTTGTATTTTAATTCTCGAGAATTTTCTATGTAATTTCTTGATAAACTTTTGGAATCTTGGTTTAATTTTGAGCATATTCTTAATAAATTTTAATTTTTAGTGAATTGATGACTCCAAAAAATCAATTTCTTGTTTGCAAATTTCATAATGCGCTATGTACCAAATTGTGGAATAAGTTGCAAGATTACGGATTCATGCATTTTTTAAAAACTTTTTCTTTGATTAATGCATACTTGAAGTACTTATATTTAACCAAAGAATCAAATTTATGAATAAGGCTTTCCATGCATTAATTTGTTACAACAATGATTCTTTTGTCTTTTATACGAATTCTGGTAAGTATTGAAAGCCACTAAGGAAATAAATGTTTTAAAGGAATTTAGGGTCAAACAAGAATTCATTCTAGTTTAATTAACTAGGTAATTAGAAATTTGATTTCTAATTAGTTGTGGATTCTATGAGAAGTATCACGCTTTCTTTGATTCAATTATAGAATTGAAAATCAACATATTCCTATTCCCAAGCATTTTATCTTGATTACTCTAAAAAAACAAAAACATTGCCCTTATTATGAATGTTTTAAATTACATTTGAATATTCTTAATATTAGATGTCCATAACCTTCATATGTTACAAATCTCTCTCATTTAACTCCCAATTATTCTCATGAGTTACAAATTTGAATTATGTAGATCTTGTAACTTACACTATTTCAAATCCTATAAATAGTGTTGTATGGAGCTTTTGGAATATCTATCTCAATCATAATAACATTTGGTCTCTCTACTTTTCTTCTCTTCATCTCTCTTGTGTTCTTATGTTTGTTTTTCTTATTGTTCATGTTTGCTCTTGTTTTATAATATGTTATCAGCATGAATCTCTAGCACATTATATCTTGGAGATTGGAGTCAATTCTCATTGGAACACCAAGAATGCTAAAGGCCTACGTATTTTTTAGGTATTTAAAACTAAGGTTCAAATAAGGTAAGTACTCTATTTTAATCATATATGTGATTTATGTGTTTGCAAATTAATTGTTAAGGTTTATTTGGTATTAGTTTTTTTTGTTAAACTTTAAATTAGATCAATGGTAAAAAGTTTATATTATGAGATTTCTTTAATTAAGAAAACCTAAGTAGTAGGTTGCATGGTAATTTTGGTTTCCTAGACCTTATTTATTCTTGAATTTGATTGGCGCTATTCTATTACCGATGATGAGAATTTTCAACCTTTTGAAGTAAAGTTTAATCGTTACTTTTCAACATTTGTGTTAAGCGTGCACTTGTGTACATGGACTTTTGAATGCGGCTTGGTATAAAGTAATTAAGCATTATTATTGAAAATTCATATAAAGCATTGAGCATTTAACTTTTTCTTGTATGCCTTTGGGGTGCATATGATGCATATTAAACATAGATAATTCGCGTTTTGGTTTAAAATTTATTTGAAGAACATACAAATATACATATGTATGTTTATTGTTGTTAGGCCATAAACAATTTTGAATTTGTGAATTGAATAACTTCTTCAAAGCGATTGTGTAAGTTGAGCAAAGAATTTTTTTTAAAAGGTTTTTGAATTCTAAATTCAAATCAATGTAATTTAAATTGTCTTCAATCTCTTAGGACTATCAATTATCATGCATGTGATGTGTGTTTAAAATTGTTGCATAAAGTATATACATCTTATTTTTAAAAATATAATTCTTATATTTGAAATATTTGATTGATATATTTTCCTAATTAGTTTATATTTTTCATATTTTTTAATCTAATTGTTTTATATGAAAAATTAAATTAGGATATTTGTTTTCTTAATTGGTATGCATACTTCTTGATAAGATTTGAGTTCATTTCAAATTAAGATAAGATTCTCTTGTATTAATATTATCTTTTATATGTTAAGATTATCTTCTAATAATATTATCTTTTATTTTTCAAATATGAGAATAAATATCTAAGACTATCTTTAATTTTATTTTCAAAGGTTTTAAGATTTAAAATATTAAAGATTATTTCTTAAGTGAATTAGTTTTTATAAGATGGAAAATAAACCTTAACAATTCACTTAGATTCATTAATATATTAATAACTCTTAATTAAAAGATTAATGTATTAGAAATAAAATTTTTACTATAAGTGAACTCTGTCTAAGTATGGTTCTGGCTAGGTTGAGGTATTTAAGCTAGCCGTAAGGGAACGCTTATATTTGGGAACTAACTTGGGAGTTGAATTAGTCAACTTTTTGTTTGTCTTATTGAAATTTATTGGATTGTTGAATATTTAAATGAATATTTAAATTATTCTTATGTGGATTTTGTAAACTCTAAAAATTTATATATAGTAATTATATATATTTGGTTGAATTCTCTCATGGCAAAGTTTGAAAGTTATGCTAAAAGTTCATTACTCTTCCTAAAGTTAATTTTGATTCAATGCACCTGAAGTTGCATAAATCAAAATGAGCATATGATTTATGCAAAATAATGACTTTTGACTTTTTAAAAGTAAATGTTGCAATATTTAATAATTGTGATTGAAATCATCTTAATAGAGTAACAAATAATTATTCTATTAAAACCATACATATTTATATGAAAATTTCACAGGTCAAATGTGATGCAAAAGAGACAATAATCTTGTGCATGTCGTACATTAAGAGTTTTTTTTTAAAAAAAAAAATTAAAATCCTTAATAATAAAAAGAAAAATTATTTGAGAATTTATTTGAATCTCTCAAAGAGATCATAACTTATCATTTTAACCCCTAAATATGATGTTATTTGGATGTTACAAATTTTTAGAATCTGCTAAAGAGATGATTATTCTTTTTTACCCATTTGTATGTGAGATATTTGGATTTCTTTTGAATCTCTTGAAGAGAAAAAGAATAATTAATATTTATGTTTTGAATATAGCACATCTATGCATATTGTACTTAAAAATAGATAATATGGTATTATGTTTTCCAAAATTCAAATTTTTGAAGCGAAAAATCAAATATGATATATATTAAGTCCTATAGACTTGATTAAAGATTTTGGAAAAGAAACTATTATTTTTCCGAGAGGGGCAAAATATACAATTGATATACTTCATTCTCTTGTAAATCAAAGGGAAGTTTAGTAAATTTGGAAGGTATATGTTGTAATAGATATCACCTAGAGAAATTGATTATAAGAATAATATATGGTATTTATATACTATATCTATTGTCTCCTACGGGAAATGCATATAGAATAGTCGTCTGCTTGTCCTTCTAAATTGTATGACACACATATTCGTGTAATTGAAATATATGCAACAATGAACTCAAAGTTCATTGGATCCAAATATATTTTTATTTGGCATGATGAGCCATTTTGGGTCAATAATGAAAATAGTTATTAGAAATATACATTGACATCCACCGAAGAACTAAAAAATTCTTCCATCTAATAAATTGTCATGTCTGGCTTTGTGCTCAAGAGATTAATTATCAAACTCTCACTACCGAAAATTAAAATTGAACCTCTTAAGTAAACCATTTAAATATTTTATAGTTTTTGTTGACACATCTAATTGATGGTCACATATATATTTATTATCATTCAAAACCTTACATCTGCAAGATTAGTTGCTCAAATAATTAAGAATACAATTTTATTTTGAAATTAAAAATTTTGTTTTGATAATGCTAGTGAGTTTGCATTCCAACATTTGATAATTAATTGAGATAAGTGTTAAACATCCTATAGCTTATGTTGAAATAGCAAAGCTTCTAAATCTGTATGAGATCATGTTATTATGTATGCTCTAAGCCCAGGCTTATGTGCTTATGGCCAGAAGCCAAATATATTTCATGTGTGCAAATGTGCAGTAAACATTTAAATTGTTACACAACAACAATTAAGATAAAGAAGCAATTAAAATGAGTCTTCAAAAGAGGTTATAAATCTATGTTGAAATTGATTTCACATCAATTAATAAATATTTTGAACCCTTCATGAGTGATATATTTACTACACAATTTGCTATTTGTCATTAATGAGACAAATTTTCCAACATTAAGAGGAGAAATTAAGAAAGTTAGAAAAAGAAATTGAATGAAATGCATATGTATTGTCTCATTTTTATCATCATACAAATCACTTTGAACTAGAAGTTCAAAAGATAATTCATTTGTAAAATATTACAAATCAAAAGCTATATGTATTTACAAAGCATTTATAGTTGCAAGAAAGTGACTAAATTATATATACTGGTTGTAAATACAACATCTAAAAGTGATATCCCAATGCAAGAAGTTATCATTATTAATGAGTTTGCACCATGCCTGAAGCGTGATAAACAAATGAGTTTCAAAGATATAGATCCTCGAAAGAGTAGTCAGTACTCAAAATGACTCAGTTAAGAAAATGGATATTTCAAAAGAAACCCTGAATATGAGTACTCATAAGAATCCTGAAGTAAATGAGGATAATAAAGAGATCTCAATAAATTATATGTCATGACAGGAAAAAGTTGGAACCATGCTTATATAAGTTGACAACATTTTTTTGCATACAATATTACTCACGATATTATTTATTAAAATGAGTATTATGTACCTAGATATATTAAAAAATGTTGGCATAGAAAAGATTGACTTATGTGGAAAGAAACAATCCAATAGAAATAAATTCATTTTCAAATCGTGAGGACTAGTAGTCCATACTTCAGAGAATGTCAAACACGTGGGATACAAGTGAGTATTTGTAAGAAAAACAAATAGAGTGAAGTCACAAGATATAAAGTGAGACAAATTCCACAATAATTATCTCAATAGATTGGTATTAACTATGATAAAACATATCCTCTAATGGTGGATATACAATACCATGAGATATCTAATTTATTTGACTGTGTATGAAAAGTTTAATATACGTCTTATGGATGCAGTCATACCATATTTAATGAATCTCTTAATAATGATATTTAGTTTATGAAAATCTCTGAAGGATTAAAGGTACTAGAATCATATAATTCAAATGTTAGATAATTGTATTTATCACAGATATTCTTATAAATCATTCCTGACATGTGATATAGTGATCATCTTATTAAAGATTTATTGAAATAAGGATATAAAATAAACGTATTTGTCTATATGATATTATAAAGAAATCATAGTCAAGATTTACTATATATGTTTATCTTGATGATCTAAATATATAATGGAAACTTCTAAAAAGATTTCAAAGGCAATAAAATTTATTAAAAATACATTGAGATTAAAGTTCCAGTAAACAAAGTTTTGCCTTAGCTTGCAAATAAAGCATAAAATGCGCAAATGTGATCACATCAATTTATACAGAAAAGATCTTATATGAACTAATTACAACATTGAACATTTCTGTGGTGGTTCATTCACCTGATGTGAAAAGATAAACCATTCAATCTCAAGAAGATAATGAAAAATTTAGGTCCTGAATAACCATATTTTTTGGGAAATAAATGTAGTTATGTATCCTTACTAGTTATAAACTACATGTTGTAGTAGTATAGTAATTTTGTTACATAGATATAATATTTCTCCATAAGAAAGATATTGAAGTAAAGTTAAATATATGTTAGATTTATTTGAGAATAGCTTACATGAATTTATTTTATTCTAATAAATCTAATTATGATCTAGTTGGTTGTGAAGATACATGTTATTTATTTAACCCATGCGAGCTAGATCTTAAACAGGTTACTTAGTACATGTAGAAGCATTTTTATATTTTATGGCAGCCTATGAAGCAGATCATAACATCTACTACTTTAAATCTGCATGTTGAAATCTAGATGATTTACGAGGTTATCCAATAGTGTTCTTATATGAAGATGATAAAGCATAAAATAGCAACATCACTATTAAACAAATTTCTTCAAAAGACAACTTGGAAGACTTATTGACAAAGATGTTACCTACAACCATATTTGAAAAGCTAACACAACATTTGCATGTGACGATCAAGAGTTATCAAGTGATGTTTTCATGAGGGAGAGTAAATGTGCTGCACTCTTTTTTCCTTAACTATGGATTTATCCTACTTGGTTTTTCTAGTAAGATTTTTAATGAGCCAGTTATTAAAATATATGAATAATGTACTATTTTTCCTTCACTAGGTTTTTATCCTATTGGGTTTTTCCTAGTAAGGTTTTAATGAGGCATATATTCTATATACAATGGACATCTAAAGGGGGAGTATTATGAATATTTTAAATTACATTTGAATATTCTTAATATTAGATCTCTGTAATCTTCATATGTTACAAATCCCTCTCATTAACTCCCAATTATTCTCATGAGTTACAAAAGTTAAATTATATAGATCTTGTAACTTACACTATTTCAAACCCTATCAATAGTGTTGTATGGAGCTTGTGGAATATCTATCTCAATCATAATAACATTTCTTCTCTCTACTTTTTTTCTCTTCATCTCTCTTATGTTCTTATGTGTTGTTCTTCTTATTGTTCTTATTTGCTCTTGTTTTATAATGGCCTTTACATTTTTTTGCAACTCAATTTTCTTAATTCTTTTTACAATTTCATTTTAAACAAAACCCGCCATTGAATAAAGAATTCGATTCTTGATTAAGAATAGTACTAATTCCCTATGGATGATTCCGAACTTACCATCGATGCTACTTTTTTAGTGTGGATTGTATAGTTATGTGTTATAAATTCTTTTGGTCCTTAGGAGTGTGTTTACGATAACACATTTTGAGGCGATCAAATTGGCATTGTTGCCAAGGAATTAGGTAACTATTTTTTTTCAATTGTTAAATTCTAAAAGAATCTTTTAAAAAATAGGTTTTCTTGTGTGGTTAACTTTCCTTTTATGTATGGCCCGCTCCTCTGGGAGTTCTGTGCTCAACTTTTTTGTAGATATCGCTCAAGAGGAATGTGGTGGATCCAAAGGGAATGACGAAGAGAAATCTTAGAGGAAAATCAAGCTAATATGGAGGATAATTTAGAAGTCTTTGAAGAGGAACAAGAGTACAAGTTAACATGGGTGAGGCACGTGAAAGAACCTTAAGAGAGCTTTCTGAGCTGGATATATATGATGCACCAACCTTGGTGCATAATATATCTAGAGACCACCGCCTCGTTTGAGCTCAAGTCGGGGCTTATACATGATTTCCCTATTTTCAAGGGAAGTGTCGACGAAGACTCGCACAAGCATATAAAGGACTTCCATATAGTTTGTGACGGAATGAGGCCCCACGGCATAACGGAGGAGCAACTCAACCTTAGAGCGACCTTTCTCATTGAAAGATGCAGCGAAGGATTGGTTATACTATCTTCCTCTGGGCTCAATCATAACGTGGAACGGTTTGAACAAGAAATTTCTCAAGAAGTTCTTTCCAACATCGAGAGCTCATAGCATAAGAAAAGAAATTTATGGGATAAAGCAAGCAGTTGGAGAAACGTTGTTCGAGTATTGGGATAGATACAAACACTTGTGTGCAAGCTTCCCACATCATCAAATCTCGAACCAATTTTTCATTCAATACTTATACTCCAGTTTGCTCTCTAATGACAGAGCCTCAATTGATGCAGTAGTGGGTGGAGCCCTAACAGATAAAACACCCTCCAAAGCCAAAGAGTTGGTTTCAAGGATGGCGAAGAACTCTCAAAATTTCGGAACACGAGCAATGGAATATGACCCATCAAATTCCAAGGAGGTAAGTGAATTGAAACTCAACTTTCTAACTTGACTACTTTTGTGATTCAGTTTGTTCAAAGAGAATCGCAAGAAAAGTTTTAGATAGTGGATTGCTTTGGAATACATTGTTTGCCGATGCATGCTTTTTGTAAATCATGCACAAAATGCCAAAGAACCGGATCTCTGTCTAAAAGAAATGAAATTCCTTTAAATTCAATTCTTGTGTGCGAAGTATTTGACATTTGGGGTATGGACTTCATGGGTCCTTTTCCCCCCTCTTTTGAATATTTTTATATTTTATTAGTTGTTGTTTACGTTTCTAAGTGGGTTGAGACAATCCCCACTCGGACTAAAAATTCTACTGTTGTTTTAAGATTCCTCAAAACTAACATTTTTTATAGATTTGGAATCCCACGAGCAATCATTAGTGATCAAGGCACACACTTTTACAATAGGATAGTTCAGACGCTTCTAAAGAATTACAGAGTTCACCATCACATTGCAACTCCTTATCACCCTCAAATCAACGATCAAGCCGAGATATCCAATAGAGAAGTCAAGAGCATACTAGAAAAGAACATAAATCGAAACAAGAAGGATTGGAGCCAACGATTAGATAATACTTTGTGGGCATATCGAACTGCTTACAAAACGCTCATCGGTACTACACCTTATAGAATCACTATGGCAAGGTGTGCCACCTTCCTGTTGAGATTGAATATAAAGCATTCTGCGCGATTAAGTGATGCAACATGCACTTGAAACAAGCCGACGAGGAAAGGTTGCTTGAATTACCAGAGTTGGAGTAGTTAAGACTAGAAGCTTATGAGAACTCAAGGATCTACAGAGAGAAGACAAAGCTCGTTCATGATAGAGCTCTCATAAGGAAGGATGATAACTTGGAGAACAAGTTATTGTTCCTCTTTTCTTAGAATAATTAAGAAGGTTTAATGAAATATGCATCATTCTTTGTATAAATTCATGTTAAATACATATCTTGCATACAAGCATGCAGAAAACTTGAGAATAATATATTTCACGTTTTAATCTCCTTAAATGTCTGTTCTTGTAGGAAAATTTCAAGGCTCAACGCATGTGTCGAACATCGTCGAAAATGCATCATTCAAACGCATCGCACTAAAAGCCAAAAGTTCAAACCTAGAAGATATCTAACAATGACAATTGGAGACAAAAGAGGATTGTCTGCCATCTGACCCACTTAATAGCCCTGCAATCAACCAACTACCGGTCAGAGGTGACGTTTGACAGATGCATGGCCTTATCCTTTATGTCATAGCTTGAATTTATGGCATCAAGACAGTACATCTCTCTACCCAGTTGAAGCTATTAGAAAGGAGTTCGAGAGTTAGAAGAAAAAGAGAGACTCACGACATTCTCCACCATTTCCATCTCCATTTGAGAAGAAGCTGAGACTCAGACTTGAAAGAGAAGCCGAGCTTTCACTTCCATCTTTTCACCACCGCAAGTAAGATGACAAGATTCACCCACCTTGACGACAAGCAGGACACTATCGCCAATACAAACAATAGTTTCTTGTTCCATTTTCTTTAGCTTAAGTCCTTGTATTTTGCTACTCTACTTCTTTATTGTATTAACTAACTCTTTCTATCATTTAATATATCTCTACATCATGACTCACTACATGTCTTCCACTTTTACTTCGTTTTCATCCACATCCATGAGTAGCTAAATCATTCAAAGGGTTGAGGAAAATCAATCATCAATCTTAAGGAAGCTTAGCCTATGGTTCATTTAGCTTGGTGTATTTTTCTTACATTGCTTAAATTCATCTGACAAATCGGTTGAAATAGAAATAGTTAACTACTTAAGAAAGTAAGTAACTGTGGAACTTATTAAACTAACTAAGAAGTATTATTAAAGATAGGAATAACCTTAGGCTCAACTAATCTAAAGCATGCTTCATACAAAAATATGATTAATGTGCCTTAACTACTGAGAGGTGAGACCTATTTGAGATTAGGAGCATGAATCAAAAGTCTAAAAAAGAACTCAATTGATTGATGATAACAACTCTCTTTTCTCCACTTGTTTTTCATCAGACTTACTAGCATGCAACTTCATCCATATCCACTTTTATAATCTATTTTCTAATATTAAGTTCAGTGCAACAATCTCACAGTATTTGACAAACCATCGAGAGTCAAGCATATGTTTACTCAGATTAGTGTCAGTTAAAATCCCGTGTTCAACCTTGGGACTCACCAACATACCTTACTTTCAGTTTATACTCAGGCTAAAGTAGGGAGAACTTGTCAGAATTATAGCATGTGATTTGCACCTCTAACATACAATAAAGGGTTTAGGATTGGTCAAAAAGTCATTCTCTTCAACTTTTGCTTCCAACTAATGTCAAGTAAGTTGAAATCTAAATGGGTTGGACCTTTTGAAATTACTAATGTCTCTCCTTTTGGCGTAGTGAAGTTAAAAGTCTTAACAAGAAAAGTGTATAAGGTGAATGGACACCGCTTGAATATCTTCAAAGAAGGGTGATCGCTTCAAAATGTTTCTAAAAAGCACTTGAAAAGTGCTTTATTTGCTCCTAATTTAGAAGTATTTTTATTAGATTTAATATGGTTGCTAATGAATTTCAGGTTAGAATGAAGAAAATTTGTTTCGAGAAGTAATGGAATCAAACCAAGCCAAAATCGGACAAAGATAGCTAAAAAACTCTAGAAAAATAAGGCAGTGTAAAGCAAGAGCGTCGCTACGCTGCCCCTTTATGCTCTAGACCCGAGAGCACCACTTTTCGGCAATATGGAGAGCGTAGCGACACTATATCAAGAGCATCAGTTCCCCTAAGCACAACGAAACGCTGCGAGTGATTTTGGCCTAGCGTTGCAACGCTCTATCGGAGCGATGCGACATAAAGCGTTGCTCGCTACCTTTCCTTCATTAAATTTTTTGCAGTTTTGAAAAATTTCTTCTATATAATGGGAGGTGTTCAACAACCCTAATCATGAAATCATAGAGGGAAAAATAATGAGTTTACTACCAAAAGGAGGGAGATTAAGTTTGAGAGTGTTTCGCAGCCGTTCGAGTTCCCGAGGTGTTAATCAAAGGAGTGTTGCCGATTTCCACAAAATGAAGGGCTCTTATCGATAGTAGAGTTTCTTTTATTCTCTCTTTCTTGACTCTTATTTATGTTGAATTTTTGTGCAAACATGTTGTCTAAAGCTATGAGTGGCTAAACTCTTTAGTTTTAGGGTATTGATGAACTATTTATGAAGTTATGTTGATATTGTAGAACCTTTCATGGATTGTTGTAATTATATGGTTTTCATTATTATTGTGCTTAACTTGTGTTGATCGGCCTTCAATGCATATTAGATTAGATGTGTAATTTGATAGATTACATGTTTAATTGGACTTGTAACAATGAATCGTTATTAATCTCTCATGGAAATAGTTAGGTTAATAATGAAAGTTGCTAAAGACTAATCTTAATGCCATGTAATTTGATTTGGTTTTAAGATGTTAGTAATCAATTAAGTTGCATGAGAAAGGTTTTTTCTTTTATAGAAAATAATCCAGAATTATGTTTCTAGACTTACGCATATGATTTGCAATCAATTCCATGAAACTTTATAATATTGCATGATGAATAAAATAAGGATTCAATACCTTAGAATGCTCTTTGACTCTTGTTTTTTTCAAACTTTACTTGCTTTCTTTAATACTTCAAGGTTTTCACAAACACAAATAATCGATTTCGAATCCTCAAATAAAATTGATTCAATCTTAGTATAGCTAGGTAATTAAATCGTGATTGGATCCTGAGTGAAACGATATTCAGACTTTATCGTCTTATACTATTACTTGACCCGTGCAATTGTGGTGTTCACATCAAGTTTTTGGCGCTGTTGCCGGGGACCCAAGTAACGGTATTTTTGGCTAATATTCATAGGTTTGATAGATCTTAATTTGAGGTGTATTTTATTATTTTTTCTTTTTTTATAGATTGGTTGTATATTTTTTGTTTATGCCTCATGGTAACACTAATCTTCTTTCTCTTGATCCCGAGATTGATAGGACCTTTAGAAGAAATCTAAGAGTTCAAGAAAATCCTAACATGGAGATGGCGGAAGAAGTACCCAAGGCTATCCGGGATTATTTTCAACCAACGCTCCTGACAAGTCAACTTGGAATTGCAAATTTGCCTATAAATGTCAACAATTTTGAATTAAAACTAGGGTTGATACAAATGGCTAGAGATCTTGCTTTTAGAGGACGATCCACTGAAGATTCTCATAAGCATCTTGGATCATTCATTGAAATATGCGGAACGATAAAGATGAATGGTGTTTCTAACGATGCTATTAGACTAAGATTGTTTCCTTTCTCTTTACAGGACCGGGTCAAGGATTGGCTAGAATCCATACCGTCAGAGAGCATAACGACGTGGGATGTACTAGCTCAAGCGTTCTTAAACAAATACTTCCCACCAGCGAATTCTCAATGGTTGTGGATGGAGATTGACACATTTAGGCACATTTAGGCAACAAGATGAACAATTATATGAAGCTTGGAAGAGGTACAAGAACCTCTTGAGAAGGTGTCCCCAACATGGATACCCAAATTGGTTGCAAATCCAATGGTTCTATATTGAGTTTACAAACACAATGAAGTCTATCTTGGATGCAACCACCGGAGGCTCTATTTTCTCAAGGACCTCCCAAGAAGCCTACATAATTTTAGAAGATTAGGCTAAAATTTCCTATAATTGGCTTAATGAGAGATCATCTTCAACCAAGGCCGTCGAATTGTATGAGGTGGATGAGGTAAATTCTTTTAAGGCTCAATTGGCTTCTCTTACTAATGCTCTTCCTAAATTGTCTACAGAAAGCCAATCACAACTCAATCCACCATCCATAGCCTCTCTAGTCACCATAGCTATAGAAACTGCCAATCAAAAGAAGTTGGAGCAAAGTGAGAATAAGACAACCAATTACGTTGATAGAGGACACTATAGAGGCCATCAACAACAACAACTTCCAACTCACAACCACCCTAGTTTGAGGAACCATGAGAATTTTTCCTATGCCAATAATAATAATGTTTTACAGGTTCCTCCACTTTTTCTTCTGCAGGGCCTTCCTATACTGAAAAGAAATCTAAAATGAAGGAATTTATGGTAAAATTCATCAAATAATCTAGAGGAAGGACCACAGCGTTTGAAAACGCTGTAGAAAGTCATGGCAAGGCTATCCACAATATTGAGGTACAAATTAGTCAAATACCTACTTCTCTTCAAAATAGTTTCCTAGTGTAAAACCTTGACTTTAAGGAGTGGGAAAACATTGTCCACACCTTTGATTGATGAAGAGGATGAGGCACAAGAGGTAAATGAGACCATTGATAAGCCTATCCTAGAAGATGAACTCAAGGAGATCATCGAAGAAGAAAAGATAGAAGAAAAATTAAAGGATCTAGAATCTTCAAGTAAGTCATCTACCACTTTTCCATATCCTCAAAGATTTTAGAAAAAGAAACTAGATTCGCAATTTTCTAAATTTTTTGAAATTCTTAAAAATTTGCATATTAATATTCCTTTTGTTTAGGCTTTAGAACAAATGCCCAATTATGCTAAATTCATGAAAGATGCCTTATCTAAAAAGAAGAAGTTTGGGAATATGAGATGGTTAGCTTGACAGAGGAATGCAGTGTTGTGCTGCAAAACAAGTTGCCACAAAAATTGAAGGACCTAGGGAGCTTTACTATTCCTTGCACTATTGGCACTTTAAATGTTGCTAGAGCTTTATGTGATCTAAGTGCTTCCATTAATTTAATGTCTTTATCTGTTTACAGGAAGCTAGATATTGGAGAAGTGCAATCTACCACGATCTCACTACAATTAGTTGATAGATCCTTAGCGTATCCTAGAGGTATTGTTGAGAATGTTTTAGTTAAAGTTGACAAATTTATCTTCCCAGCAGATTTTGTATTGGACATGGAAGAAGATTAAGAAATTTCTATCATTCTTGGACGCGCATTCTTAGCCACTGAAAGGACTCTTATTGATGTCCAACAAGGGAAGTTGACTCTAAGGGTAAATGAGGAAAAGGTTGTCTTTAATCTTTATAAGTTTTTGAGTCACCATGATGAGGTTAGTAATTGCAATGTGATTGGTGTGATTGATAAAACTGTTACAGAGCATGTTGAGGTTGTGCTTGCTAATGACTATCTAGAACAAAGCATAGTAGATTTTAATTTTGATGATGTTGATATTGTTGGAGATGATATTGCTTTGTATGCTAAGTAGTTAGATAGTTTGCAAGCGATGAATGATGTAAATGTTGAGAAACCTATCTTAGAATTGAAAGCATTACCTTCTCATTTGAAATATGAATTTCTAGATACTTTTTCTTCTTCCCTTGTTATTGTATCTTCTGAGTTGAATGATGTTGAAGAAGAGAAACTGTTGAGAATATTGAGGGAACATAAATCTGCTATTGGTTGGTCTATTGAGGATCTTAAAGTTATTAGTCCATCGGTCTGTATGCACAAAATCTTGATGGGAGATACCTTTACTCCTTCAGTGGAACACCAAAGGACACTTACCTCGCAATGAAGGAGGTAGTTAATAAAGAAGCGCTTAAACTTTTAAATGCAGGAATTATATATGCCATATCTAACAATTCTTGGATAAGCCCTGTTAATGTTGTACCTAATAAAGGTGAAATGATAGTTGCTAAGAATGAAAAAGATGAATTAATTTCCACTAGAACTGTAACAGGATGGTGTGTATGCATTGATTATAGGAAGTAGAATGAGGCTACTAGAAAAGATCATTTTCCTCTTCCTTTTATTGATCAAATGCTTGACAAGCTTGCAGTGTATTCTCATTATTCTTTTTAGATGAATATTGAGGTTACAATCAAATTGTCATTGCTCCTGAGGACCAAGAAAAGACCACATTTACTTGTCCTTATGGGACATTTGCTTTTAGGAGAATGCCTTTTGGTTTGTGTAATGCCCCCACAACTTTTCAACGTTGTATGATGTCTATTTTTCAGGGGATCATTGAGGACATAATGGAAGTGTTTATGGATGATTTTTCTATTTCTGGGTTTTCCTTTGATCCTTGTCTTGCTAACCTTTAACTTGGTTTGTAGAGGTGCCAAGATACCAACCTTGTTTTAAATTGGGAAAAGTGTCATTTTATGGTAAAGGAAGGCATTGTTTTAGGCACAAAATCTTTCAAAAGGGAGTGGAGGTGGACAGGGCTAAAATTTCTGCTATTGAATTATCAACACCTCCTACTAATGTGAAAGGAGTTAGAATCTTCCTAGGGCATGCAGAGTTTTATAGGAGATTTATTAAAGACTTTCTAAAATTGCTAAACCCTTGAGTAACTTGCTAGAAAATGAAGCTAAATTTGTGTTTGATGATGCATGTCTACTAGCTTTTAATACTTTGAAAGAAAGAATAATTTCTGCGCTTATTATTGTTGTACCTGAATGAAGTCAATCTTTTGAGATTATGTGTGATGCTAGTGACTATGCATTAGGAGTTGTCTTAGGCCAACATAGAGATAACATGTTTAGGGCTATTAAATCCATTATAGTATCCCCAGTTCAAATCAAATTTAAAATGGAGGAATTTCAAGGATATTTAGAACTTGAGAAGGAGCAACTTTTAATTTATTATGAGCCCAAACGATGGATTCAATAAGTTATACCATAGGCTCCACCACTTGTGCGGTCCCCCGTCAATTCCGTTGAGTACATATAGATTCTTAGCATAATAAAACGACTTCTATTATTGGTATCAAACCAATAACGATTCATACAAGCTAAATCTTCTAATGTATAATTGGGCCAAAGAAAGAACTTTATTTTTTATTTTGTCGTAGAACTCTTGATAGTGCTCAATAGAATTACGCTACTATTGAAAAAGAGCTATTAGTTGTTGTGCTTGTCTTTGATAAATTTGACCCTACTTGCTTGGCTCTAAGGTTGTAGTGCATATATTTGATGCTAAGCCTAGATTGATACGATGGATTTTATTGTTACAGGAATTTGACTTTGCAATCAAAGATAGAAAAAAATTTTAAAATGTGGTTGCAGATCATCTTTCTAGGCTTGAGAACGAGCACAACGATGTTTGCCCTCCAATTGTTGAGATGCTCCCAGATGAACAACTGTATCAGGTAAAAGATAGTTTGCCTTAGTTTGCTGATATCGTTAACTATCTTGCAAGAGGACACTTGCCACCTGACTTGAACACTCAACAAAAGAAGAGATTTTTGCATAATTCAAATCCTATCATTGGGAAACTCCACTTCTATTTAAGGTTTATGCTGACAATATGATAAGGAAGTGTGTTCCCCAAGAGGAAGTAGTAAGTATTCTAAACTCTTGTCATTCTTCACCATATGGAGGTCATTTTGGACCTACTAGAACTGCATCTAAGGTACTTCAGTCAAGTTTTTATTGGCCCTCACTTTCTAAAGACTATTATACCTTTGTTAAATTATGTGATAGGTGCCAACGTACTGGCAATATCTCTAGACAACATTAGCTTCTCCCATAAAATCTATCTTGGAGGTGGAGCTCTTTAATGTTTGGGGTATTGACTTTATGGGGTCCTTTCCCACTTCTTCTGATGGCTACCTATATATTTTAGTTGCAGTTGACTATGTATCTAAATGGATAGTAGCCATAGCTACTAGGACTAATGATGCCCTCACTGTTTTAAAATTCTTGCATAAACATATATTCACACGTTTTGGCACACCTAGAGCTATCATTAATGATGAGGGTTCTCACTTTTGTAATAAATTATTTGAGTCCATGATGAATAAGTATGGTGTAAAACATATGATTGCTACAACTAATCATCCTCAAACTAATAGTTTTGTTGAGTTGTCTAACAGGAAAATCAAGCAAATCCTCGAGAAGACCGTTAAGATTAACAGGAAGGATTTGGCTCTTAAGCTTGATGATGCACTATGGGCCTACCAAACAACTTTCAAAACTCCCATTGGTATGTCACCATACAAGTTGGTGTTTGGAAAAGCTTGTCACTTACCGGTAGAGCTTGAGTTTAGAGCTTATTGGACCATCAAAAAGCTAAACATGGACTTCAAAAAAGTTGGTGAGAAGAGATTCTTGGAACTCAATCAGCTGGATGAATTTCGCGCTCAAGCCTACAAGAATGCTAAACTCTACAAAGAGTGCACCGCTAGATGGCATGACAAGATCACTCCACATACTTTTTCACCTGGACAAAGAGTTTTGCTTTTCAATTCACGTTTACGTTTGTTTCTAGATAAGCTAAGGACATAATGGTCAGGACCCTTTGACATTATAAATGTGTCCCCACACAGAGCGGTGGAGTTGCAAGGCAATGATGGTACAACTTTCAAAGTAAATGGTCAAAGATTGAAGCACTACATAGGCGATGAGGAACACCGAATCAAGAACCTAATCTTCAAATAATGATCTCAGGGGTTCAGCCTAGCTATAGACCTTAAACGAAGCGCTTCTTGGGAGGCAAACCAAGTTTTATTGCTTTCCTTACTTTCAGTCTTGTCGATTAACTTCTTTTTTTTTCTTTTAATTAAATAATGGAATCACTCACATGCTTGCAATTTTTCAGGATCTCCCTACAACACAAAAAATACTCATTCCACTGGCCTGTTTGGTGGACTCCCGCACGCTTCTAGGCTTGTTTCTTTTGCTCTAATTTTTCATGTATTGAGGACAATGCATAATTCTAAGTTTGGGGTGGGATGTGTACTTTGTACTTTTGTGTGTTTTCTTATCCTTCCATGTATGTTAATGAGGTTTTAATGAATTTATGCATATTAATATTGAATATGTAAAATTTTGGAAAAAAAATCGATTTGAGACTTGAAAAGACATGGGAATGTTTTATAGTTGTGTGCGTTTGATGTTGATTGACTATGATGAGACTTGAATAAGCATGAAGGATATTTATTGTGGAGGTACGATCGCACCATCTTGAGTTATGATCTATTTAAGTCCCTCTTTGAAACTCCCATATCTTGATCATGTAGTCACCTCGAAAGGCCCCACCGGCTAGAGAGTTGAAGTGCATGATGGTTTGTAATGTTAGACTAAAGAGAAATAAAAGCTTGATCATGCCTTTAAAGGAAAAAGAAAAAAGTACACTTGTTGTGATGAGCTTCCATGAATATATTTCACTTAACCTAAAGTATGATTGAACTTGTAATGTGTATACATAGATGGGGGTAAAAAGAGTTGTCTTTGCTGTGAATAGTTAGGACGCCTGGGAATTGACTAGGTACGAGTCCCTATAGTGAATGTATGAAAACTAGTGCCCCTAGGTAAAAGAATGCATGTTTAAAACGACCGTTAAAATTGATAAATAAAGAACTTTAGTGGACATATTACTTTCTTGAAATGTGTGGATTCTTGAAGATTGGTGCATGAGTTAGATGATCTGAGCCAGAAAATGGGTGTCGTAAACCTCTCTCTGCCATCAAATAAAATTTATATTCACCAAACTACTACCTATACTACGATGATGTAGCATAAGCGGCAAGTCTGGGGTCGAACCACAGAGAAGCTCTAATGTATTTTCAAGCTAATTAGTATCTTTTAACTAAAGTGGTAAGGGGGAGGAGGGTTTGGAATGGAATAGAGAATTGAATGAAAGAAAAAAATTAAGATAAGACGGGCAAATGCAATTATGAATTGGAAATTCTTGTCTTGGGAGTAAATTTCCTATGTAATTTCTATCACAGGATTGCTTCAATTAATAACATATTCGATCATGGTTTTGCAACAACACAACTAACTTAGCCAAATTGATTTAACGCTAAGGCAGTCAATTAATTCGATTAAACTAGTCGTGCGTCCTAATTGTTAATCAAGGTATGAGCCCTTAACCGAGTATGATAGCGGTCAATTGAGACGAATACATGTGAATTAAGCCCTAGGATTCTCTTGCGTTGATTAATTAATAAGATAGCTTAAGTAATTAACCAAGTTACTTTGAACCTAGTTGAAACATGCACAATAAGATCTAAGATACCCTAGCATGCAAGATTAACAAAATCTAACCTAAAAATGTGAAAAACTATGGAAAATCGAGACGGGGGTTAGTTTTTTCCCTAAATCTCCACACCCTTTGCCCTAAAAATGAAGAAGACATTATATAGAAAAAGGCAAAAGCATAGTTGTTGGGTTTTATGTCCTAAAGCTCGTAGTTTGTAAACATTAACCTGCATTCGATTTATTAATAAAGTTGTTATCAAGGTTATTCAGTAAACTTGTTATTGAATAAAGTGAATTGTTGTTAATATAACTCTCAATCCAATAAACTAAGAACCCATGGCTATAGTATGAATACTTGAACTATATGTAGTTACATAAAAGTGGATCAAGTTCAAGTAAATAGCCAAAACGGTCTGTAGTATAGGGATAAGGTTGGGTACCTTATCTTGGGGACACTATAGAATGCAAACCATTTTGTATATGATACAAATGATTTGATCATGAGTCGTTCATGTGCAGACATGTAAGTGGAGGCATTCTATGCAATGAGTTTGCATAAGATCAGACCACGAAATAGTCATCATTACTTTATAACGTCGTTTTACTTTTAAATACTGACTATTTCAACTAGATGACCTAAGTAACTTCATCTCAATCCTGAGCTAACTATGAATTCCTGTTTATTTGGGGTTATCTTTAGATCTGCATAGGTGAGAGTTGTCCGAGTATGTCGACTCAATAAGCCTCCCCTTTCAGGGGTAAGACCGAGTAGATAGCTAGGGATATAGTCTTGCAAGACGAAATTCACTCCTTCCTGACGTAGGGTTAGTACATAGGTTGTTCCCTAAGTACTGACTCCAGGTCTTGAACAAGGAGCCTCACCCTCTCATTGGCCCGAGAGGGACTTGGTTTAGTGATAGGAACACAAACCAATTGTTCATTAGAGGATCAGTGGGTCTTAAGGAAAATGATGTATTCACAGGGGTAAAACGGTAATTTTGACCTAGCTGTGATTACGAACAACCTGTGAAGGATCGACTTACTAATTATGGTTATATTAAGTGGACTGAAATATATCTACAGTGAGGAGAATGCAGCTAGGGGCTTTAGTAGAGTGTCCCATTAGTTAACAAATATTGGTTAACTAGGTTAAAGAGTTTGGCCGATTAATCTTGGATCGTTGGAGCTCATGATCTGTAGGTCCATTAGGTCTCTCTACTAGCTCACAAATGAACAAAACCTTAGATAGTATAGTGAATGAGTTTGAATCGTTCAAACTCGGCTTAAGAAATGAACGTTGGATATATGCGATATGTCTAACATATTAACATTTAATTACGAATTAAACAGACAAAGAGAGTTGAATATAATATTTAAATATGAGTTAAATATTAATTATATGAATAGGGATTCATATTGATTTTTTTGGAAAAAATCAGGATTAGTGGGGAAAATAATATTATTTTATTATTTGATATTAAAATAATTTTATATTTAATTCATTAAAATTAAATTGTTTTTTATTTAATTAATTAATTTTAAATTTAATTATTTGTTTTTAGATTTTAAAATTAAAATTAAAATTGAATTTTAAAATCGATTTAAAATTCAATTTAGAATTTAATTTCAAACATTGGATTTTCCCACTAACTAAGCTAGTAGCTTAGTTGTTAACCTCTCAATTAGCCACACAAATTAAAGCTTTTTGTTGTCAATTTGTTGTACAATTAGATTGCATGTTAATCCTTAATAAATAAGGATGATTTAGGCTGAGAATTAGGTTGAGAATTTTGGTAATTAAGAGGTAATTTTGTCAAAATTTCTCTAAAGCTCTCTTTCTTCTCCAACCTTCATTCCTTCACAAATTCACCACAAAATTGGATCCCACCATCCAATCTAAGGCCAAAGAATAGTAGAGAAGACTCTTGTGGTGGTCTACAAGCAATTGGTGTTCCAATTCGTGGAGAAATGAAGGAGAATTTTATCTACAAAGGTTGTAATTTCTAACTCTCCATTTTTCCCTCTTTTGCATGAAAGTTTATCCTTAAAATTGAGCATGTTAGAGTGTAATGAATCTTAATTCGCTTCTGTTGCATGTTCATATATCCTTCGTGTGATATCAAAGCATGTTAATTGCACTCAATTTACTTTGATGGGGTTCAATTCATGAGATGAATGTTTGGTGTTGCTAAAATAGAGTTTTATGGTTTTTGGCATCAAATTACTCTTTCAATTGTTGAAATTTGGTATAATTAAGCCCTTGTTGTTGGGTTTTGATGGTGTTATAAAGGGTCTGTAATTTGCTTGAGTCGATTAGAGTTGAAATTAAGTTGTAATTTGAAGAGATTCGAGAAAAGGACAAGCTGGCGCAAAAACAGGGGGTGTTGTCTGTGCGTGAGCATCGTGGCGCTCCTTCAATAGCATCGCGACGCTGTTCTTCATTTTTCCAGAATTACGCGTGAAGAAGAAGGACCGAATCGACTTTTTTGACCTATTTTAGACCGGTTCAGCCCTTGTTTTTCACATTGGAGGCCAATTCAAGGGTTTTCGAGGTGGTTCGGGCTGATTCGAAGCGTCGGGGGCAGTTCAAGTCACTTTTTTTCATTATTAATGTAATAATTTAGCATTTGTGTGCTTTCATGCCAGAAACCAACCCATTTTAGTATTATTTAATTATTTATGCATTATGAGTGTACGTTTAATTAAAGTTAAATCTTTTTATGCATATTGTATGTCATATAGATTTGAACCCCACCATAGGATAAACATAAATCATGCATTGCAAGTACGTTATAAGTGTTATAAGAGTTAGTATAATTTTTATATTAATTTATGGTATGTATGTGAATATATGTTATAAATTTAAATGTCATTTTTTTATAAACATTATAAAATCAATTAAACATTTAAAATCTATAACAAAGATAAATTGCATGCTCACTTAGGGAAAATCGATGCAACTCAAATCAATCTAGTTTAATAGTTAAATTAGGTCGATTTCTTGTAAAACTTAGTTTACGAGACTCACCAGACATAATTCTGTCTGAAGCTGAAGGAACTTAAGTTGACGGTTTACGGAACACCTCCTACCTGGGGATCGAGTTGGCGTCTGAGTTAAGTTAACTCGGTTTATGAGCATGCGAGAGCAATGTAAGGTGAGTTAAAATGGTTTAATAACTTAGACATCGTAGGTTAAAAATCCAGTATAAACGTTATACTTTGATTATTCATCTAGACTTAGTTTATGTTTTATTAGCCAAAATATACCTAAGTAAAAGAATACCCTAAAAAATAGAACACTTCAGGTGGAGAGTAATGGTATATACAATATATCGTTTTTAGCTCTCACATCCCTAAGAGTTCACACCGTGAGAATCATGTAGGGCTTCGTGTCTCTTTTACCATGACTTCTCCATTCAAAAAGTGTTTGCATAATTCAATAACAAGGTGAATAGGGGAAGTAGTTCATAGTAAGTAGGTGAAGGGTGTGTGTCAACACATCCTACGGTCTCTTCCATTAGGTCACAAAGTGAGATTCCTATGTTGCACCTGCTTAATGGGATCTTATAAGACAGAGATTAAATTAAGATAAAACGCACACCATGATAGCTAAATAAAAACTAAAAATAAATAATTGAAATAACGAAAAGCAAGTAAAACTTTTGGTTGCCTCTAAATAAGCGTTGGAAGGAATTGAATTCCCAGCGAAAGAGATTTATCGCATTGTGGTTTCAATTACTCAATTATGAAATTTAAAGAAACAGTGAAAAAAATATAACATGATAAACAACATATTTTTTGAAAAGAAAAAGAAAAAACAAAGGGAACAAGAAAGAACTTACCTTTAATGAAAATCTTCCTTCAATTAGCAATTTTCTTTAAGAACACGAACGAATAACCAAAAGGAACAAAAGGGACATCACCACTAAAGAACACTTACTATTCTCAAGGTTATCAAAATTCATGGAGAGTGGTCTTCATTTGTCTACTTAAAAGGAGGAAGAAGAAGTTACATTCTTCAATAGAGAAAAATTATGGAGAGAATTAGTGGAGAGGAATTTTTAGAGAAAAAAAACTTTATATTAAATCTCATTTAATATATAATAATAATTAGCTACTACTTAACCAATTCTCTCACATAACCTATAGTTTAATATGAATCATATTCACATTATTTTTAACCTATAGTTTCAATATGAATCATATTCACATTATTTTTAACATATAGTTTTATATGAATCTCATTCATATAATATTTAATATTTGAATCTTATTCAAATCTTTCTCTCATGTATATTATAAAGTTTAATTTTTCTATTTCATATAAAAATCAACTTTATATTATAATGTATCAATATAAATTATTTAATTGTATCTCATATATATAATTAATTTCCTTAACTTAATTTGAACAATTCAAATTAAACTAAGACAACTGACCGTCATCTTAACCTATATGAGCTAGCAAATGGACCTAATGAACCTATCAGTTTGAAGCTCCAATGGTACGAGATTAATTAATTAAACTCTTTATTTAAATTAATCAACATCCATTAACTTGTCGGTCATTCCACTAAAGACCGACAGCTACACTTTTCTTACAGTAGATATATTTTTATGTCCACGGATATAATCAATTAATAGCAAGTCGACCCTTCACAAATTGCTTATAACAACAGCTGGGTCAAATTACCGTTTTACCCCATGTGTTACCTCTAACTCCTTAAGTACCATTAATCCCTCTAATGAACAATTTAGTCATATTCCAACTATGAGCTAGACCCCTCTTTAGCCAGTGAGAGGGTGAGGTGCCTCATTGTTCAAGACCCGGCATCAGCTCTTAAGGGAGCAATTCATAAGACATGAATTCCTTCATGTACAGTTGAGTTTCCAGCTGCCTGCTCGGACAAATCTCCAAAGTGGTAGGCTTATTGAGTCGGCGAACCTGGCCACTCTCACTCATACAAATTAAAAGATTTCCCTCACAGGCAGGAGTTCACAACTGACTCAAGATTAAGGTCAAGTCACCTATGATCATCCTAGTGAAATGTAAGTCTCATTAAGTAAAGTTGTTAATACAGAGGACTATTCATTTCGCGGTCCGGTCTTATGTATGTCTCACATATATAGATACCCCCACTCACATGTCTCCACATGAACATTTAGGATCAAATGTTTGTGACACTTTACAACACTTGTAACAATCACAAAATGGGTCATATCCGTAGTGTTACCAGGATAAGGTAAGGATAGGGTACCCAGCCTTATCCATCTACTACAAACTGTTTAGGTTATCACTTAAACATGATCCACTTGTATGTCTCTACATACATGTTTAAGTTACTACTAATAACCTAGGATCTTAGTTTATTGGTTTTTAGGTTAATGCAACTAAATTGAAATAAAATAACAATTATTTTATTAAATAAATAATTTGGTTTGTACAATACAAGTCTACAAAATACAAGACCATGAGATTCAGGGCATCAACCCCAACAATCTCCCACTTGTCCTAACACTAGTGGGGTGTACTATGTAAAATAAAATATAGTACATACAAAACAATAAACTAGGGCACAAAATCCAGTAAATCCTCCTACTTGCCCTAGACTAAATGCGGCATGTCTCGTAGACCCAGACTCTCCAGGTGACCCTTAAACACTTTAGTCATGAGGTCCTTTGTAAACGAATCAGCAACATTGTGCTCTGAAGCGCCTTTCGTGACAATCACGTCTCCTCGATGTACAATTTCTCGGATTAAATGATATTTGCGCTCTATGTGCTTTCCAGGTTTGTGGCTTCTAGGCTCCCTAGAATTCACCACAGCACCACTATTATCGCAATATAGTGTGATGGGCAATGACATATCTAGAACAACTTCCAGATCAGTCAAGAATTTTCTAAGCCATATTAGCCTTCTTGGCAACTTCACAAACCGCTACATACTCTGCCTCCATGGTAGAGTCAGCAATTCAACCTTGCTTTATTCTTCTCCATACTACAGCTCCTCTGTTATGAGTAAACACTGATCCTAGAATGAATTTCCTAGAATCCCTATCAATCTGAAAATCAGAGTCAGTGTATCCAGCAAGAATCAAATCATTAGCACCATACACGAGCATGTAGTCCCTCGTTCTTCGAAGATACTTTGAGGATCGTTTTAACGACAATCCAATGATCTAATCTTGGATTAGATTGATATCTGCTAACTATCCCCACTGCAGAGTAGATGTCAGGTATAGTACATAACATCGCATACATCAAGCTACCAACAAATGATGCATAGGGGATCCGTCTCATTTCCTCAATTTCTTGAGGTGTCTTAGGACACTGTTCCTTAGACAGAGCAACTCCATGCCTGAAAAGTAGTAAACCTCTCTTAGAGTTTCGCATCGAATACTTGACAAGCATTTTGTCAATATAAGATGCTTGAGATAAAGCTAACGTTTTGTTCTTTCAATCTCGAAAGATCTGAATACTCAGAACAAACAGCACCTCTCCCAAATCTTTCATTTGGAATTGGGCCACCAACTATTGTTTTTTTGTCAAACAACAAACCTATATCATTTCCAATGAGTAGGATCATCTACGTATAACACTAGGAAAGCTACTGAACTGTTGATGATCCTTTTGTAAACACAAAGCTCATCAACATTTTGATCAAAGCCATAAGATTTGGTCGCAGTATCAAATCTGATATTCCAAGATCGAGAAGCTTGTTTTAGTCCATAAATGGATTGATTAAGCTTGCAAACTTTTTGCTCATGACCTTGGGTTATGAATCCCTCAGGTTGCTGCATATAGATGGTCTCCTCAAGATTGTCATTCAAAAAGGCAATCTTAACGTCCATTTGTCATATCTCATAGTCATAATATGCGGCAATGGACAAGAGTATCCTGATAGACTTTAACATGGCGACATGTGAGAAAGTCTCCTCATAGTCAACTCCCTCAACCTGGGTATAACCTTTTGCCATAAGCCTAGCTTTAAAGATTTGCACCTTATCATCAGCACCCTTTTTCCTCTTGTAGATCCATTAACAACCTATAGGTTTTACTCCATTAGGTTGATCTACGAGATCCCAAACTAAATTGAAGTACATAGACTCCATTTCAAAATCCATAGCTTTGATCCATTCATCTTTATCTATATCTTCCATTGCTTTCTTATAAGACAATGGATCCTCAACATGACCATATGATATGACAGTTAAGGTTTCAGTAAAACCCATATAGTGAACATGTGGGTTCGCAACCCTCCCACTACGCCGAGGTTCTCTCAATGATTGAGGTTAATGTAACATGTTAAATGAACTATCAACAACTCTTGTTGATGTGATTGGCTCTTCAACAACTCTTATTAAAAGTTTAGTAGTTTCGTTGGAAAGTTCGTTTAATACTATCTTACTGCATGGTTTATGCTCCCTTATGTGGTTTTCTCCTAAAAATGTAGCGTTTGTCGATACAAAGACTTGATTATTTTTAGGATCATAGAAGTAACTACCTCTCGTTTCCTTAGGATAACCTACAAATAGGCATAATCTCGAACGTGGTTCCAACTTTTTAGGATTTGCCTCAAGCACGTGTGCGGGAAAACTCCAAATTCTGAAATGATGTAAACTACCTTTACGACCATTCCATAATTCCAAAGGTGTTTCAGAAACACTTTTGGATGGAACACAGTTCCAAATGTAAACTGTAGTATGTACTGCATAACCCTAAAAGGAATCAGGTAAATGAGCGTAACTCATCATAGACCAAACCATGTCCAACAAGGTTCGATTTCTTCTTTCTAATACACCATTTTGCTGAGGTGTGCCAGGTGCTAAGAGTTGGGATGCAATTCCATGTTCTATCAAATAGTCTTAGATTTTTAAATCCATATACTCTCCACCTCGATCGGATGAAAATGTTTCAATGATTTTACCTAATGAATTCTCAACTTCAGCCTTATACGCTTTAAACTTTTCAAGAGCTTGAGACTTATGTCACATTAGGTATAAATGCCAATATCTAGAATAATCATCTATAAAAGTGATGAAATATTCAAACCATCCTCTAGCTTTAACATTCATAGGACCACAAAGGTTTGAATGTATAAGTTCTAAGGGTTTTTTGGCTCTATGACCTTTTGTAGTAAAAGATTTTTTAGTTATTTTTCCTTCAAGACATGACTCACATACTTGTAAAGAATTTTCTTCTAACTTGCTTAGAAGTCCATTATTAACTAGTCTTTCAATCTTATTGAGATTTATGTGTCCAAATCTTTGGTGCCAAAGATGTTCATTTTCTGTAGGAGAATATTTTTGTTTTTTATTTTGAGTTACCGTAGTTTTAAGCATTTAAGTATTAAGGAGAGACTTAGATGCTAACGGCCTTAGCACATAAAGATTGTCTTCTAATTTTGCATAACAATTTTGAACACCATTCTAACTTGGCATCAACCCCAACATCGTTGAGTTTAATGTCTCGAACTAGATGACAGGGGAGATTATACCTCAAGGTACGTAAAAATTCTCCCATTTTTAGGCCCCTTCTTGCTCGAATCTATGTAATCTACAAAGTCTTGGAGGCTCACCCTCTTTTCCTCGGTACCTGAAAGCATAAAATTATTTTTGATATTTTTATCATTTGAAAAAATAAAAGACGAAAAAAAAATGGAGACTCATATTTACAAGGTTCATAAGAAAGAGAAAAATCAAGAATGGGAGGACTCTCAAGAGATAGAAAACAACGCTCTTCAACCTCAACCTTAATCTCTTGAGCTTTCTCATCTAAATTAGGCAAAAATTTCCTCTCCAACTCACAAACCCACTCTTGGTGTGACTCTAGATCCTCTAGTTCATCCTCATCGTCAGAATATAAAATAGTAAACCTCCCTACCTCAGTGGCATTGGAAAAAATCTCTTCCTGTAAGGCTTAATTTAAATGCATCAATTATCAAACTAAGTTGATCTCCTATACGTTTAAGGGCTGCCTCATTCTCTACCACTTGGACTTCTCTCCTATCCAACTTTTCCATCTCAGACTCGCAAAACCTCCTAAGTTTGGACTCTTTAATTGGTCCTCTAGTGAAGGTCTATTCTCTACTGGTGTTGGATAAACATAAAACTTCCTATGGTCATGGGAAGGACAACTAACAGAATAAGGATATAGGTTGAAAAGCATAGATTGTGGTGGTGCTGTTGAACCTAAGTTAGGTTGGTGAAACCCATAAGGCCACCCAAAATTATAATAAGGCATGATATGCAAACACCACAATGAATCTTGGATTTTAGATACCTCATATGGAGTCATGATCATCTATTTATGGAAGATTTGATCTTGGGTTTTATCTTAACCGTATTATGGGTTAGGATATGAATTTTCTAATCGGCCCTAATAAGCTAGCGTCAAATCTCATATTATGTTATATTATTTTGATTTTGATTCTTATTTTGTTTAGGCCGAAATCCAACATGAGCATAAGTTTAAATTAAAAAATTAATACAATATTAGACAATTTTAGTTGGAAAAAATTCAATGTTTATCTAAACAAAGAAATCGAAATAATCATGGATTGAATAAATACATTTTAGTTTGCTTCTAAGAAATTATATTGCCTTTATAATAATTTGGATTTGGACAATTCGGAGGTAAATGACAATCTAGATATTCATCCAATACCGACACTAATGGGTCCCATAATTTCTTGGACTGGTGGTGGAAATACTGTGGGCCCACTTGATGCAAGCTCCCAGATTTTTCTGGGAAATAATAAAAGCTTGTGTCATCTTTTTCATTTTTCATTTTTCTTTTCCTATTTTATGGGTAATAAATTCAATTTACACTCCGACCTCAACCCAATAATTTTTACTAATTAAAATTTAGAAATTATTTTAAATAATAAAATAATAAAACTATTTATAAATATAACATTATAAATATAGCAGAAAGAATATAGATGAATAAATTTTTATCATTTTGCAATATTTATAAATATTTTTATTATTTTATTATTTATGAAGAAACTCCTTAAAATGCCGGTCTTTGTTTTTTTTTTTTTTTTTTTAATTAAGCAAATTTAAGTTTATAAATACAAACTTTAAAGGCTAAAAAACATTAGTTTTTGGAAATTTTCTAACTTCTTATTTTGTTTCTTTTTCAAATTTTAATTAGAAATTCAAACTTTTTTTAGGGGTCTTTTCACAAATAGAAAAAAAATAAAAGTAATTACACATATAAAAAAAGTGGAAAATACAAAAACATGGAGTACACTTCTTTCTATATGTGTAATTACTTTTTTTTTCTATACACAACAATTTCTCTTTTTTTTTTTTTTAAGAAAAATAGATAGTAGGAAAATAAGTATAACTTTATAAAAAAAAATAAAAGAATGAAGATTTTGTTTAGTAACTGTATTGTTTTTTATTTTTAATTTTTAAAAATTAAACATAAATATTATTTTACCTGTAAATTTTTTACTTAAAATTAAAAGAGGTAGTTTTTAAAAATATATTTTTGTTATTAAAATTTCACTAAAAACTCAACCATATATTATAAATTCAGCTCAATGTTTCTTTAATTTAATGAAGAATATATAGGTAGCTGCTTTAGTTGACATATATAGTGTTATAAGAACAACAGACATTATGTTTATAACTTTCTTGGCATGTAAGACTTTTAAATCATATTGAAGATTCTCTCATTATGTAGTTAGATGTTTGAGTATTTATAGTAAATGGTAAAATTTGGACCAAGTGTTTGTAAATTTATAAAAAATATTATAAAAATATTGCAGATATAGTAAACTGATTCTCTTTCATATTTAAATTTTTCATAAATCCAATTTTAACTTTATTACAGTCTATCAGTAATATACTAATATTCACATGTGATATCAGTCTGTCAATGATAGACTAATATTTGTGTAAGGTCTATAACCAATAGACTGATATCGCATGTGAATATCATTCTATTAGCTATAGAATACAATATAAGATTTTCTTAATAATGATTAATGAGTTTAAATATCTATATTTGTAGGATATTGAGCAATTCGCATTCTGGAGCGTTACAGGTAGTTCGAGGTTAATTTGGAACAATTAAGAGCTTAATAGAGCAATTGGGCTTCAAAGAGTGAAGGAATGACAAAATACCCCCAAAAAAGGCTTAGGGCCGCAACGCGCCTACACATAGAAAGCAAAAGCAAGCACAACACCGCGACGCTGCCCAGTGACGCCAAGGCACTATCGCAAAGGTAGAAGACGCGCACACATTGAACTGTTGTGGTGCTCTGCGGCACTGTGACAAAGGGGCTTGAGTGCCGCAGCGATTTTTATAAATAGGTTCTTCATTTCAAGGTTTGAAAGGAGGAGAGAGTTAGGTTGATTTTGGAACTTTAAGCTTGGTTTTAGCCATACTTTGTATTTAAGATTATCGCGTTGGGATTCAAGTTTAAATGACCGACTAAAGGCCCAAATATCAATTTTGAGGTTTGTTGGACACTTTTCTATGGATTTATGAGATTTTTTATGAATGTTTATGTGTTGTTCTGATTTCTTCTTGTTTTCTATTTTCTCATTTGAATTTATGCCCAATTTATGTTCAATTAATGTGACTGATTAGTCGTTTCAAAGCATAGGTTGTGTATGTATGCTCTGTATGTTGGGATTCGTAATGAAAACATGCTTAATTTGAGTAGAAAATAGGTTTAATTATAGTTATGATCGACTTCTAGTATTACTAAGGTCATCAGTAACGAAAGATAACAAAATCTAAGGAATGGAAAAACGTTAGGTTAAATTAGATCAGTTTGATGTAATGTCTTAATTGATCCAAGAACTTAATTATCTCTCTCTCTCAATCTATCTTATTTTCCGCATTTTACTTTTCTCCATTTAGTTTTCGTGTCAAACCAAAACCCCCTTCTTTTATTGCTTTCCACAAACTAATTTACCTTAGAAAATTTCTATCTTAGGCTCCATATAGTTCAACCCGATCTTGCTAATAAAATTACCTAGTTAGTTGAAGTTCATGATCAGTTATTATAAATGTTATTTGATTGATTGAATGCCTACAATAGCATTTGGTCCATCAAATATGACACTTAATTTTATCAGTTATTGTATGTTATAAATAACATCAACTCACATCATGGGGTTTTTTTTCTGGCTGTAATTTGAAATCATGGTTAAACTTTCTATAGTTGTGTTTTCATGGTAGATATATAATAGAATTATGATAATTGCTATGAAAAATCATTGCATTGTTGCACTTTGGCTTTTCTCTGCCCCACCCATTGAATCACATAAAAATATAACGTTTATGAATGTAGCATATTAATAATAGACTTCTATCATTGATAAACTACACACATCTTGATTGTATTTTATTACTGATAGATAACTATCATTGATAGACTTCAATTAGAATACATGTAGTCTATCAATGATAGAATCGTAAGTGATAATAGACTTCTATCACTGAATAAAACCAACTTAAAAACATAAGTAGTCAATTAAGTCTGTTAGCGATAACCTTCTATCACCAAACTATCAGTTAATTAGTCTATCAATGATAGAATCCTGTCAACGATATATTTTAATTATAGTGTTAGACAATGAAAAAGATTCTTAATATTGACAAAAAATAGGAATTTATGAAAGTTTATCCACCATTAGATAGTGATTTTTCGTATACTACTTCAACCCAAATAGTTATAACGGGAAAATGATGTGACTGTTCGTTGGAACATATTTCTACTGTTAGATCATAATGTTTCATATTTATGATTTAGATCATACCTGTACACATAAAAGAATACACAACTTCAAATATAGCTACTTTAACTCAAATTAATTATGACAAATGACAATATAGAAATTATGATAAATTATAAGTACAAAATAGGAATCTGAAGAATATCCCTTCACAGTCCCTTTTATATATACTATAGATTATAATAATCGTAGCTACTTTTGCATCTTACAAAAGTTGGGTTTACGTCAAATTCATCTCTAAGAGTAGAATTGTCTTTCCCTTCATGATAGGCTTGTTGTTACTTCACTATTTCTTTTGAATGTTCATCATGAGAGGGACACTTTTTTTTTTATCATCAAGAGAGAGAGATTGGAAAAGTAATGAAAAACAGTAGTCAATTGCACCTTTTTTTCCCTCTCAAATCCTAAACACATAGTTCTAATTCAACTGAAAGGGTAGAGTTTAATTTCAACTTTAATTTAATGAGGAAAGGGTTTTTTTTATTGAAAAATTACTCTAAACATAAAAAATATCGAACTATTTACAAATATAGAAAAATTTCACTGTCTATGAGTGATATAACGTGATAGAATTCTATCGCTTTCTATCGCTCAAGCAAATAAATTCTATCGCCTAAGCGATAGAAAGTGATAGAATTCTATCGCGATCTATCAGTGATAGATGGTAAAATTTTTCTATATTTGTAAATAGTTTGGCTCATTTTTCTATATTTAAAAAGAGCTCTTTTTTATTAGGCAATCTTACAACTTCAACTTAAAATTAATATTTTTAAATGATAAAGAATATAATTGAAATCAACTCTATAATTCATTTGATTTTTATTTAGATTTTTTTATCTGATAACTTGTAAAATATCAATTTTCAGTCAATATAATTTCTAAATAATATCCAACTCCAAATATATTGCTTTATTAATACATGTATGTATACACATATACATGTAAAAATTATTGTCTCACTTGATAACTATTTGATTTTTTGTTTTATGAAATTAAGTACATAAACAATACTTTTATTTGTAAGTTTTTTTTTTTTTTAAATTTAGTTTTTAGGGAATACTCTCAAAATTCAAGTCAAATTTTAAGAATGGAAAAACAGATTTTTTTTAATATCTTGTTTTTTTTTTTTTTGAAAGTCCACTATAACTTTCAATTGATATACTAAATTGTTTGTTATATGAAATATAAAATACAATTTTATACGATTGATATACTAAATTATATAATTTATATCAGTAAATGTGTAGTTGTTCTTATTCGTGGACTAAAATTTGAATTTGTTTCAATGTATTATTTTACTAGCACGCTGCCATTAACCAATGGTGATTCAATTCATCATGTTAGTAATACTATTCTTATTAATTTATTGTTGATGGTAACGTATTACACTTCTAAAATTATTAAACATTAAATGGAAGGGTCTAAAACAAATGATACCTTCATAAATGGTGAGTCGACGAAGCTCAAACATTTTCTAAAATACATTTTTAATGTTGAAGTAATAAAAATGTGTCGGACTCACCTCCGAAATGCTCTCAAAGCCAATTTGAACTTGGTTTCCAAATTGATAAGAAACTATAGTCTTAGTTCATTCCAGTCACACACTTATTTTAAATGGAATTTAAATCATAACATCAGTGTATCGATAAAATACCAATAATCATTCAAAATTCATTTCAAGTAGAATATTGATGTATCAATAGTAAATATATGATATTCCTGATTAAAAATACATTTCAATCACATATAATTCATTAGTATGTCAGTGTAATATATCCACACTAATTCAGAAAACAATTTTAAACATTGGTGTACAGATAGTTTATTAGCAATCATTTAAAATTCAATTGAAGTAAAACATTATTGGTATATTTTAATACTCATTATTTAAAGGGAAATTGCATTGAGTATCAAAATTTGATTATACATTAGCATCCATATCATCAACTTTAAAAATATTGTAAATATGTCAAAATATATTGATAACAACATAAATGGTAAAAAGATCACGCTTGATTTGATTTTTATGTGAAAATATATTCCAAAATTACCCTCATATCTCCAAAAATAGAAAATTATCATTTGATATTCCTCCCAGGCGCGTTTCTTCATCTCTTCGACATTCTCCTTCCCACCGCGTCTTCTAATTCCTCAGTGCTCTCCAAGTTTCTGCAACAACAAGATTCTTCAATTTCCAATATTCATGGATTCTCCAAGATTTAAAGTACAAGATTCGATTGCGCAGGTTTTTTTGTTCTCCAAATCTTGTTTTGATTTCGTTAGCTAAACCCACAGCTTCAAAATCACGATTTCTTCTTGAAGCCATGGTTTATTTTTGTTTATTTTTGCTTGAATTTCGTCCTCACCTCTCTCATTCACGATTGTAAACACAATTTTACTGGTTTTGATTTCATCAGCCGGAGATTTCTTGAAGCCAATTTCGAAAGTTTTCAACCATTTGATTTTTTTTTTGTTGAAGTTCGTCCTTACGATTGCGCTCAGGTCTGATATGAGTTTTCTTGTGGTTGCTTTGTTATCTGCTTTGTTATTTGATAGTATTTAGTTTGTGATTGTCATTTGATTATCATCTAATTGCTATCCGATTAGTATTTGATACTTAGTAGTTTGTGATTGCTATCTGATTTATTTTTCATTTGATGACTATCTTATATTTAGTTTTTATATTTTTGCAGTATTTTGCAGTTGTGGTTAAACTTCCAATAGTTGTTTTCCATAGTGGTCAGTGGAATGATCAACAATGCTATGTAGATTGGTCAGTGGAATGATCAACAATGCTATGTAGATTACAAAACTATTGGTGTTTTGGTTGACGATGCGATGCGTTTTGACTCTTTTGTTAACTTTATACAAAAAGAAATTGAACTTCATTTATCTATTCAACTTTCAGTTTTATTGGATTTAGGTAGTACTGGGGTCCAACTTGTTGTCAAGATTCTTGAAGATAAAGATGTATGTTGATTTTTTACTATGATTAAGGATCAATTTACAAAATATCCCTTGGTTGCTCATGTTGTGAATACATTGTTGGAAGGTTCAGTTGCTTCTTCTTCTTCTATAGGTTGAGGTTGCTTTTGAAGGTGACATAGAAATCTTTAGAGATGTTCATATTAACAAAATGTCTTCTACATTGTCTTTGAAGAATAATGATTTGTTTGCTAGTGTATGGTTGAGAGTTTAAGATACAGCTATGATCATTCGACTCTCAAAGATATTATACATCATATGCGGATGAACCTTGAAACCATGTGATGGAATGTCTTGTTAAAGTATATTGACACTATATTAGTTTCTAATAAATTAGTGTAACAAACATTAATCACTAACTACATGAAAACATGGGTGAATCAATAGGCAATCTAACAATGTGATAAAATGCTACTTACTTTAGTGCTTTGTTCTTTTTCTTTTGTTTTTTTTTTTTTTTTTTTTTTTGTTGAAGATTTTCCCTTCTCAAATTTCATTGGTCTTTTTTTGCTTTTTTTCATCTGTCTTGTTCTTCCTATTTTTTTACAATAAAAAAAACAAGCAATTTTATGACATTGGACAAAAGATGAAAAGAAGACAATCAGAAGTCAATTAAATGACAAAAAGTAATCATATAGTAATCACATGACAATTAGTTGACTATGAGAAACTATTAACTATTAAATGGAAATCAGCAGACAACCCCATATGGAAATCAAATGAAAATTAGCAGGAAATCATATAGTAATCAAATAGAAATCAACAGACAATCTCCATATGGGAATCAAGTGGAAATCAACAGGAAATCATATAGTAATCAAATCGAAATCAGCAGACAACCCCATATGGAAATCAAATGAAAATCACTAGAAAATCATATAGTAATCAAATAGAAATCAGCAAACAACCAGAAATCACCAGACAACCCCATATGAAAATCAAATGAAAATCAGCAAAAAATCATATAGTGATCAAATGGAAATCAACAAACAACCTCCATATGGAAATCAAATGAAAATCAACACAAAATCATATAGTAATCAAATGTAAGAGTATTTTTGACTTTTTATCAACGAAATTGGGCTGGGCTTATGAACTTTGACATTTTTGCAAAACATAAAAACATAAACTATGGGCCTAATTTTAACAAATATTTTTGACATGGCTGCAACTAGCCCTTATTTAAAATGCATTTGAAGTATATCTCATTAGTGTATTAATAGTATATCAACACTCATTTAAAATTCATTTAGAATATAACACTATTGCATCAATAGTATATCAATACACTTTAGAATTTATGATTTCGAGTATATCATTAGTGTGTCAATAATATACCAACACCTTGCTCTAAGTATAACATTGATGTATCAGTAGTATATATCAATACTGATCATTCATAGCTCATTTCAATAGAATATCAACACTTGAACAAAATGCATTTCAATTATGTCATTAGTGCATTAGTGGCATATCAACACTCATTTAAAGATGCAATTTCAAGTGTATCATTAGTATATCAATACTTTATTCAACACTCTTTCAAAATTGATATAAAGTACAACTTTAATGTTTCAATATAATGTATCATTACTCGTTCAAAATGAGTTTTAAGTATATCATTAGTGTATCGGTAGTATATTAGTACAGATTAAAAAAATACAATTTCAAGTATAGACTACTATTGATACATCAATGATATACTTAAAATAAATTTTGAATGAGTAGTATATCATACACATTCAAAAATGCAATTGCAAGTATAGAATATTAATGATACATCAAAGTTATATTTGAAATAAATTTTGAATGAATATTGATATACAATAATTGAGTACATTAGTCGACATATACACCAAATATAAAGTCTCTATGATGTACTATTAATAAACGAATGATATACAAGATACAAAGTATATCATATATATATTATTGCATATATGAAATATAAAGTATATCAAATATTTTAGATATACGAAATATAAAATATATCATATAATTGATTCATATAGAAAATATAAAATTTAGAGTATTTGTAGTAAATGAAAAGACTGGGCAAAATAGTTGTAAATATAGCAAATATAGCAAAATAGTTTTCTTTTAAATTTTCCGTAAGTCTAATTTCACCCTTATCATTGTCTATTAGTGATAGACTAATATTCACATGTGATATTAGTATACCGATGATAGACTTTAATATCTTCCTAGAGTCACGGATAGACTGATATCACATGTGAATATCAGTCTATCATTGATAGAAGTCTAGAACTAAATGACTTTATCTATATAGGAATATCATTCTATCAGTGATAAACTTTTATCCCGTTAATAATTAACTTGTCATGTAGATATATCAACGATAGAAGTACTCTATCACCAATATAAGTCTATTAATGATTTTTTATATAAATTTATTAGTGATAGATTTTTATTCATGCTCTAAGTTGACATGTCATATTAGTGACATTCCAAGTCTTTAACTGATAGGATGATATTCCCTTGAAATATCATTGATGAATATCATTATATCAGTGATAAAATACAAAAATGAATAAAGTCTATTACTGATAGACTAATATCATAAATTAACATCAATCTATAATTGATACACTATACTATGACACTTAATTTTATCAATTTTAATCTGTTATCAATATAATTAACTCACATTATGTTTTATTCTTTTTTTTTTTTTTGGTTTTTTGCAGTAATTTGAAATCACGGTTATATTTCCTATAATTGTTTTCATGGTGGACAATAGAATTATAATATTGCATGGTGGACAATAGAATTATAATAATTGCTATGAAAAAATCGCTTGGTTTGCTACATTTTGGTTTTTCTGATCCGCCCCACCCAATGAATCACATAAAAATATAAAGTTTGTACACGTAGTCTATCAATGATAGGCTTCTATCATTCCTAAACTACACGCATCTTGATCGAATTCTAAAAGTGATAGATGAATACCGTTGATAGGGCTTCAATCAAAATATATGTAGTTTGTCAATGATAAAAGTGTAAGTGATAGAGTTTGTCAATCATGCAAATATAAGTAGTTAATTAAGTTATATTAGTGATAACCTTCTATCACTAAAATATTTGTTAATTTATCGGTGATAGAATCTTATCAATAATATACTTCAATCATAATGCTTAAAATGTGATAGATTCCTAATATTGAAGCAAAATTCGTGATAGACTTCAATTAGTGATAAGAGGTTGTCAATCACTCATAGACTTCACTCACAATCCAAGTCTATTAGGAGTGTTTGGGGTGAGTAGTGAAATAGTGAGGAGTAAGGAGTTATGAGGTTTAGGGAGTTGTAAAACTCCGGGGCACACAGTGTAAAGAGTTGATAAGATATAAAATTGGTGTTTTTTAGTAGTGGAACCCACCAACTCTTTGGGCCACGCAAGGAGTGGAGTTCAATACTCATACTTTTCAACTCCGATTTCCCGACTTCTTGGGCCAAACACACTCTTAGTGACAAAATTCTATCACTTATTGAAGAATATTAGTTATATGCATGGGATAATAAAAGTAGAAACACACTAAAAAAACATAAACTCAATCAATAGACATGCTACCAAAAAAAAAAAAAAAAAAAACACACTTGGACTAAGGCTATGAGCTAACAGAAACTCTATTGATGAAAAATCCACTCAATTGATTAAAAAAAGAAACTTAGTTGATAAAAAAGAAGAGTTCTTTTTCAAATATAGAAAAATGAGCCAAACTATTTACAAATATAGAAAATTTTTACAGTCTATCACTGATAGACCACGATAGAATTCTATCGCTTTCTATTGGTCAGGCGATAGAATTTAATTGCTTGAGCGATAGAAAGCGATAGAACTCTATCGCAGTATATCACTGATAGATAGTGAAATTTTTCTATATTTGTAAATAGTTTGACATTTTTTCTGTTTATAGTAATTTTCCTAAAAAGAATGACCACATGAAAAGAAAAAAACTACGAAAACCACTATCATACTAAGGTTGTGAACTAGTAAAAAACTTAGTTGATAAAAAAACTAAGGTCAAATAAAATTTAAGGTTCATATTGAAAAAGCTATAAGATGACTCGTCACAAAAAAAAAAAAAAAACACGAACGTTAAATAGAAAGCACAAACAAACACTGTGACAACCATCGAAACTAACAACAAGCAAAAGAGTAAATGCACACAGGAGTTGGTAACCCAGTTCGACGATAAATCACCAACGTCTGGGTGGCAATGTGCCTAGGAAAGATAATTTACTAATATTAAAGAGTCAAACAATTACAACATAGTACTTATTTGTAATTCTACGACTATTGCAGTGACTCACGTAAAGCCCAACTAATTAGTCACCTTGGCTCCCCCCTAAATGTGAGACTCTCTCATTTGTATTTAGGTTCCCCCTATGTGTGTTAATATTAGTATTGAACACTTCGGCTTTCGACAGCGTGAAAGACTTCTCTCCTCTTGATTATCTTCCTTGCAACTCAGTGAACGTCCTTTACTGACGAATCTTAGGTCCCCCTAAGATGGAGAAATCCTTCTTGAGAATGAAGTTTTAGGGTCTCCCTAAGACCTAGAATCCCTTCTCTATTAGGCTCCCCCTAAGACAGAAATTATCTTCAAGGTTTCACATTTATCAAATAATGAAATTCATAGTGGAATACAGTGAGCAAAGATCAAAACTCAATGTTGCACAACTCGGCCACCAAAAACAGAAATATTCTCTAAAAAATAAACAAATGTGGCAACCTCCGATGAACACCATAAAACTCCTTTTAAAAATTGTGGCAAAAAAATGAAAGGAATTTCTAGAAAAATATTTTCCTTTCAAACAAAATAAGTTGCACCATAAATAAAAAAAAGTATCGAACAAGATACATCGGTAGAGAATTTCCAAATTAAGAAAGAAATAAATATTTCTAATAGAATTTCTAGATAAAGAAATAAGAGATACTACATGAATTAATAATGTCTAAAACATATGTTACCTGACAATTCTTGCCAATTTTTCGAACTTGAAACAAAAAGAATCCAATTCGAAAGGTCAATCTAAAATCAACAGAGGCGAAAATAACCCATTAGAGATTGGTTCAAGCCTTATTCAATCAACTTGAAAGAGAAATTGATTTCTTACTCAAGACTCCAAGAATGCAAGAACCAAGGCATGGGTTTTTGCCCATTGTTCAAAATCAATAGTGGCGGTGAAGCAATGATCAATGACGGCGTCTGGGCTGAGTGGAGGCCGCAACAATGCTGAGAGAGCTAAAAATTGACAATGAGGGAGAGAAAGGGAGAGAGAGTGTGTGTGTCTGTGTCTGGGCTTATCAGCGTGTTAGATTTTTTGGCAAAGTGTAGTTGTCCGACATCGGTTAAATTGAAGAATGGGATGAACTCCAAGCCTATAAAAAAAGCATATGCCTCTAATTTCAAGTCGTCTCAGTTAGAAACACTTTAAGTTTAGTGCGCTAACTCTCGTTAAATTTCTTTTGTATTCTCTAATTTGAGAGTGAGAAAAAGGTGTAAGTAGTATAAAAATTTTGAGAGAGTGCACATGTAAGTGAGATCGGGGGAGAAGATTATTTCTGTGTGATTGTAGCAATTTTTCACATAGTGAATTTTTTCTTAGTTCGTGGTTTTTCTTCGAGTTGGAAGTTTTTCTCGTTAATTCTTATGTTTCCAGATTTTATGTTTTCCTTTAATTTTTCTGTTATTTTCTGTTTATTCCTACGGTAGAAGTGGGAGGTTTTTCCCAACACAGCGAAGACCATAACAATGCTGAGAGAGCAAAAAATTGAGAGAGAGAGTAAAGCTTTGAGAGGAAAAATGGAAAAGAGGAGGAGGGGGAAGGAAAATTAAAAAAGAGGTTAATAAAGAAAGAGGGGGAAAAGTGTGGGGAAAAAAGCGGGTAAGATTTTAAAATAACTTTTCCCCAAGCAAGTTGCATGGGCAAAAACTTGTTTTGGCAGGTGTCTAAATATTTCGATTTAGAGGTTTTTGCCTACGCATAATGCGTCAGCAGATACTTGGAGTTTTTACCCACGCAACGTACGTTGGTAAAAGTCTAAATGTGTGGATTTAAAAGATTTTTGCTCACACACATGATATCGACAGATGCTCAAACTTTCTGCCCATGCAACATATGTCGGCAAAAAACTAAAAAAGGCGTCGGCCTTACCTTCAGTAATGTGTTCCATTAAGTTCCCACTCAATTTTCTATCCACACACAACTTTTCATTAACTAAACTGTCGTGTCCACACACGATAAAGTACGTCGACAGAAATTAGATCTATTGACGTTTTTAATTGTGTTAAAAAAAATCGTCCGCACAAAAAAAAAAATTCCTCTAGTAAAACATGCTTCGAAAGAGAATGACTTGCCAAATAAATGAGAATAATAGAAAACGGTTGAGTTTATTTAAAATGAGGAAAAAAAAAATAAAATTACAAAGACGAAAACATGGAAGAAAAAACTAAAACAAAAAAAAAATAAATAAATAAATAAAAATGCAAATAACTGGAAAGAGAATTTGCACCATATTGCAATTTGTTACTTCTGATGATAAGTTAAACTTTAGGAAGATATCTTTTTTAAAAAAAAAAAATTATTATTTGTTTGTTTTTTCAGAAAAAAATATTTTCTTTCAAAAAAAATTATTATTTGTTTTTTTAATTGAAAATATTCAATATGTTTCATGTCATTTCAAAGTACTATTTGGGATATTAATTATATTCACTACGTACATTTAATTCAATTAAATGCAGACTGTTCGGTATATATCTATTCTCAACCAGCTGTCCGAAAACATATAACATTTGTCACTACGATACGAGCCCCACAATCAAGATATTTATTTTCCCTTTGTTCTTATAAAAAAAAAAAAAAAAAAAAAAATCCCTTCGTTCACTTTTATTTCAATATATTCTCCGTCATCTTCTGATAAGATTATTTATTTTCAATTAAGAAGTTTAAAATTCAAATTCTCTTTCTGAATTGGTCTGTATATAAATTAAGGTGGGAAAGTTTAAATTTTGGAGATTTGTTGTATCAATTTAAATCTCGAACTAATAATTATATCAACTTAAATTCTAAACTTTTATAAAAATATCAATTAACACCATTCTCCAGACTTAGTTTAAAAAATATACCGTATGAACCATATAATTTTTTCAATTGAAACTAGTTTTTAAGTGAAACAATTTAGACCCTTTATTAAAATTACATAAATCGTCCATGCGTTTGAATTTTACACTTAAGTAACTTCTTTAAATGTCAAATTAATAAAATGAACGATTAGATTTAATGTATGAACTTGAAAGAAAATTTTAATTGAGTGTTTAAATTGCTTCGTTTATAAAAGTGTATAAAAATTTTAATAGATAAAATTATAAGTCTCACATTATATTTATCCAATCATAATATAATAAAAAGTGTAAATTGATATGTTAAAAAAAAAACAATTCAAATTTTAAATTGATACCACAAATAAAGTTTAGAATTGTAAATCCAAATTTTGCTTAAAAAAAGAAAACCCATCAGAACCAACATTGGCATATTTTAGCAAGTCTTATTTATTTATTTACTTTTATAGAAGTGTGATTAATATTTAAGTTCTTCTGAGACTGGATTGCAAATTTTCCTTAAAAACCAACCAATAAAATAGACTAAATTCTGCCTAGAAGAAACTTGCATAAAATTCTCAAACTCAGAAATAAGGTGTCCAAATCCACTCTAATTGAAAAGAGTTTAATTAATTAAAAGAATTGAGGATATATTAAAAGAAATTATTTACATAAAATAGTAAAATTTTTAGATAGTTATAATAGATGTTAGTAAAAATTTTAGAAATGATAGAAATCTATCACTCATAGATGCTAATAGAAGTCTTTCAATGTTTATCATTATTATTTTTTTTTTTACTATTTTCTGTAAATAGTTTGAGCGAAAATTTTCTATATATTAATTGCACAATTTATTCAAAACTTTAAGGTTTAATTTTGATTAAATTTTTTTGTGTACATAACTTTGATTAAATTTAAGATCATAAAAACTAACCAACCGACATAATTAGACCAAAAGTCGAAATTAAATTACACCACTTTGTTTCCATTGTCTTAATTAACGTTTTCATACTTTATTTCAATACTAATCTTTTTCAACATGAAAAAAAAAAGTTGAAAGATTGACAAAGAAAACACACCAATCTGAAAATACCAACTTATAAACATAGTTCATACTTATTATTTTCTTTGAGATAAAAATAAATAAAAGGACATATAGATCATCAAACATAAACATAGTTCAACTGACATGAACTTGTACTAACTACTTAAAAAAACCCATAGATAATTTTTCCTTTTTATTATTTTCATACTTTGACTTTATTATAAGATAATTCCAACTTATTTCCATATGGAAAGCACATCCCAAAAGCAAGGGCCTCTAACAGGTTGGGAAGGGAACACCACATTTGGAAGCAACATTTTTGGCGCCAGGAGAATTCACATAAGGCCTCAAGGATGGGTTCCTTATGTACCCACAAAGGCATGGTTGTTGCTCTCTTAACTTACTGCAGCAAGTAGCCGATGGGTTCGACAACGACGTGATTGCCCCGGCACACGAGCTCAGCTCCAAAGGGCTGCAATTCACCGCCTCTGCAAGACGAGCGCTGCTGAGAAGGGCCGCCATAGTCACCACGAAAAGACAAACAACTGTGACTGCAAGAACTTTCTTCATTGTCTCTTGGTTTTGATAGAAATGAGTATGTGTGGAAGGCAAAAGAAAAAAAAGAAAGAGGAATGGCTTTTGTGTGTTTTTCCCAACTCTTTTTTGTTGTGTATTTATAGCCACATAAAAGTTGAGAGTGTGGAAAAAAGGGTCACCCCTTTTATTAATTTCTCATTTTCATTCTCACCTACTTTCTCTTTGATTTTAATTCTCTAAACATTCTTTTCAAGTTAATATTTTTATGATAACAATAAACAAATATAGTTGGCATTGATTTAAATGTTGGGTTGCTTTCAACCCAGTTTCATTCAATCATACATTTTTTCAATGACCTAAATCAAAGCTAAATAAGAAAAGGTATAAAATTTGTTATATTAGAAGTTCAAATCACGAAAACTTTTAGAAGCAAGATAAATCAATTAAGAAATTATTTTAAATGGAAAAATTGTTGAAAATATTTATAAATATAACAAAATTTCACTGTCTATCTGCGATAGACCGCGATAGACTACATATAGACACAGATAGTAGTCTATTAAGGTCTATCACAGTGTATCACACGTAAACAATAAAATTTTGCTACATTTGTAAATATTTTGGTTTATTTTTTTATATTTAAAAACAACTCTTACAAATTTAAGCTTTAGACTTTCAAATTTTTTAAAATTTACATATCTACTCGATATAGAATTAAAAATTTAGAATTGTATTAGACATAATGATTTTTGAAAATTTTGCTAATTAGTTGCAAAGAAATTCTAATTAATAAAGTAGTATGAGAGAAGGTTGAGCTCGATAGGGGATATATCTGGACTTTAGGCTTCTAGATCTATGTAATTGGTGCTTAATTAATGTAAGAGTTAATCAATTAAATTTGTCAGTCCATTAGTTGACGTCCGTACCCTAGCTAGGATGCTTCATTTACTGAGTTTGCCTCATTTGTTGCTTTTATTCTTTTTGGTAGTGCTGTGATAATTCTTACAAGCGTTACCTAAATAAAATTGTTCCGCTTGATTTTCACAATAGTTAAAAGAAGATTAATTACCCGATCTCTATAAGACGATAGTTGGTCTCATTATATTATAATTTGACGTGTGTGCGAAACTGAAAGTATATTTTTAAGAAAAATTAGACAGAAATTTATATATTTATAGAAGGATTTTGTCGAGGCCAATCGAATAAAATATCGATCCAGAGCTAAAGATTTGTAGTGCTTAACAATGGATCGAGTCAATTCAATAGGAAGCCCTAAAGATAGTTTTTCACGAGTCTATTCTCAAAATAAAGTAGTAACCGTGGGGTAGGAAAGGAAATAAAAGACATAAAGTAAAGGCATGATTTTAAACATAGAAGGATAACAATCTCACTAAACGACCTAACTTAGGAGGAAAGGGTCTATCCAATTGCAATTCAATGCTAGGAACTGTCTAATTTATCTAGCATGGCAAACACACGACCTACTTGATTGAAAAAGTCGAGTCAAGAACCCGACATGGCAAACACACGACCTACTTGATTGAAAAAGTCGAGTCAAGAACCCGATTAACTGTGACTAACGACGCAACTAAACTAAAATGTCAACCTACGTACTGGAAACAATAGTATTCCATATAAATTTATAAACATTTGCATTAAGTTCAAAGGAAAATCTCGAGGTGGTTAATCACTTGGATATTTGAAAAAATACTTAAAAAGTGCTTCTTAGGCTTAGAATTTAGTTAGGTATGTTCATTAATTGTGTTTGTGGATGCTTTTATTTAATTTATTGACTGAAGTATGTGGAGGAGGGACTTGTTGAAGGTAATTCTCCACCCAACACATAATATTTATAATTACTGATCTATTCAGCCATTACTATTGAGTAGAATTAATAGTAAGACTAGATCGATCCTCAGAGAAGCACTGAGATTAGTTTCTTAAAGCTAGTTCTTTAATTAAAGTGATAATTGAGGGGTTTGTATGAGTGATAAAATGATAATAAATATGGTCTAAAGTGCAAGCATACACTGTCGATGAAGTAATAAATCTTGGAGTATTCCAAAAGTCGAGTCCCACGAGACTATTTATACAATTCAAATTTTCTAAGAAAGAGTTTTTCGATGCAAACCAAGGGGTAACCGGTAAATAAATGATTTTGAGGTTGAATAATAATAAAAGCAGTAAACAAAAATGTTGAACAGGGATGCAGTTATGTTCAAACCTTTCTGGTTCTATGTTATAAGTGATGTGACTGCATCATACCAAGACAATGAAATATGCATGAACAGAATAATACTCCTATTCGGTCTTGTGTCAAGTTCCTTTAGGAGATCTAAGCAACTAATGCCTAATGTTTCCATGGTTAGTTGGATCTTAGATTAATTCAAGCTTAGATTTTTTACCTTACGGTGTCCCTTATTTCTAAGGTGACATGACCATCCTATTTCTAGGCTCCCAGTCCCGTATTCTGTTGTGACATCAGTTTATATCCTAACATTCTCAGCAGTAGGACTCCACTAGATCACTAAATTAAGTGATCAGTTTAACTTAACAATATTTTCTATAAACTCAACAAAAAAAATGCATAAGTCAAAAAGGTATGAAGCATAACCATTGCTCAGGCCATAAAACCCTAGGGTATCCACATAACTGAACCCCTTTGACTAATGATAAAATAATAAACTTTATTGAATTAAAAATCATAGCTACAAGATGATGTTCAACGGATGAAAAGAAAAGAGAAAAGTACAAGAAATAAATGAATATAAATGCTAGAAAAATACAACTCAAGAGATCTTAGGACAAGTCCTCAATTCTTTAGTCTTTCCCTAGGTTGATTCTCCTTTTTCAAGGAAGAATCATTTCTCACCACACGCTTTCACGGGATGAGATTACCTATAGCCGTTACGCCTCAGAGGAACTTTCGTTCTTAAGACTACTGACTTAAGAAATTGAGAAAATGCCCAAGGTGCTGGAAATTTGACAGTAGAATGGAGAAGGAAGTGGTGATTGCAGCGGTGGTGAGTTGTTCCTTGAAGATGGAGAGCTTCCTCACCTTTTGTAGGCCCCAAATCTGTTAAGGAGGGCCGAGATTTGCATTCTGAAGATTTACCAGGTAGAATCGAAGATTTTTAGCTGATAAAATCGTGAAAATCGCAACTGATCTGGACAGAATCGAATCTGAAAAATTAGGGCTTGATAGTGCTGGTACATCACTTGCTGTTGTGGGTGCATCACATGAAAATAGCCAAAAACCTATAAAAAAACGTACCAAATCTTCACCAAATCTGCAAAAATCATCTTTTACGCATAATTAACCCTCATTAAGCTTATTTAAATATATTAAGACCAAAGTTGGAATAAAATTCATGTGAGAGTTCATTTTTCTCATTAAAAATGCCCAAATAAAAGCCTAATTTGATGCATTTCATAGAATGAATCACACCCCCAAACTTGAATCTTTGCTTGTCCTCAAGCACACAAAATATATAATAGATATTCAAAGTGAATTAACATACTTAGTCAAAAGTATATGCAAAGTATGCGTCTTTCAGAAGAGGTCTCAAACCTTAGTGTCTTACTTGATCAAACTCCAAAAGGGCCTTCACAAGAGTTTTGATTGACTTTAGGCTCAACTTCCCTTAACTAACTAGCCAACATGCCACACTAACCTAGCTTCTAATCATGGAACCTAGTGAGATCCTTAGTGATTTACAAGTTTCACCAAAGCTCCATACCTAAGTGGAAATACACCCTCCCTCAAACATGTGCTTTCGTTAGGCCTTAGGGCTTCCATTTTACAAGCCTTCACATTTTTTTCCTTTTCTTTTCTTGCTCTTGCCTAGGAACGATCCTTAGTGTTACTCTCACCTTCGTTCCCGCTTGCCCACACGGGTGTCATGCGGACATCTGGCTACGAGCAAAGGTCATACTCAAGGCAAACACTCACTTTCCTTGTTAACCGTTTCACATAAAGAAAACACGGGTACCATGCTTCACTTCTAGCTACTTTAGCTAATTCAGAAAGAAGGAGTATCATCCTAGCTTTTATTTTTTTCCTTCATTCTTTTCTTTTTTCTTTTCTTTTTCAAGGCCTAGCACACATACATATATATTTGAATACAAACATTCTCATATAATTGATAATGAAATTTGAAGCGTACAAGCTCTCCCCCAAACTTAAGGGAGACAATGTCCTCATTGGCTAAAAGGAAAAAGAGAACAAAAAAAAAAAAAAAGATTGTTACTTTGGCTAGACTGCAAAACATAGAGCTAAGCTCTCCTAGTGTGCTAGGTTAACATGTGGAAGACTAGCCTAAGGAGGTTTTGCACTCAAAATCAGACAATAGTCTTGGTTTTGTGCTCTTTAGAATCGATAATAAGGCATGCTAGAAAGATATAACCTATAGTTATCATCATCATAGACTACTTTGCAAAACAAAAGAATAGCATGCTTATACTTACAGAAACATCCATTTTTTTTTAGATTCTTAATTAAAAGCACTTTAAATTTATCTAAACTAAAAGCAAAAACAAAAAAAAAAGAACTATGCAAAAATGCAATAAAAGCAATAAAAGAGAACTGAGAACTCCCCTATGAGCTTTGAAAACTCCTTCATCATCTTAATTAGTGGTGGGGTCATGGAGGATATCAGTAAGGTAGGGAGGTACAACTTGATAGTGTCCTAGAGCCATCAAGTGCATGAATCTTGGAAATATTTTATCCCACGTTTTACCTTAGGTATAATAGGCTCTGGATTGTGCCATGAAGAACTCCAATTGGTCAGTCATGTATTCAACCACAACTATGATATAGACAGAAGGTGGTGAAACTCCATATGCCTAATGCGACTGCGATGCGGTTGCATCACTTCCTGCTAGTTGGCCAGGCTAGAGGAAGTAATTCAGGAGCTAAAGGCCTTATCTTCACGTGTTGAAGGGAAAATAGGATATTTGATGGACTAACGACTCGTTACATGGTGGTGGAGGAGTGACATTTGCTCACCGAAACAGGAACCTTCGGTGGGTTTTCTTTCTAGACTTCTTTTTGAACCTGAAACACTTGAGGTAAAGGGTTAAAAAGTTCAGGAAATTCCATAAGCAAATTTTTTTTCTGTTTTGAATATCAACTTAGAAATTTAATTGTTTCAACTCCCAAGTAAGTCCCCAAGTTGAGGTGTTCCCAATGGTCAGCTTAAATATTTCTTCCTTAGCCAGAACCAACCTAGACAAAGTTCTCTCGCATCAAGATCATTAGTTGATAAAAAAAAACTTTTGAGTTCTCTTGTTTTTTTTTTTTTTTTTGCTTTTTTTAAAATAATAATAATAATAACTAAAAATGTTAATTTATCATAACACTAGTAGCGAGACAGAGATTTCGTTCTTTCATTTTGTACCTAGATCTTGATGTTAGACCTGATTTAAGTCTTAATTGAGGTGCTTTAATCATGGAGGGCATCATAGTTGCATATTGCGTATATTCATCGTCCATGATTGTCTCATCTACTCCTTCCCTGAGTCATTTCAATGCTTCCTGCAAACCACAAGTAAAAGTATTGATTAGTCCAAAAGCATAATATTCTTTTCTTCCCTCAGGGTATTTCAATGCCACAGGCGCATTGAATGTTGCTTGCTGTGAAGTTGCGGTCACATGGCTCACTGCAACTTCTTCTTCTTGTTCCTTCTCTTTATTTCTTGTACTTTTCTCTTTATTTGTTTTTTTTTTTTGGTGAGTTTTCTATAATCTCTTCTCTTTATTTGTTTTTTTTTTGGTGAGTTTTCTATAATCTCTTCTCTCTCTTCTGAATCTTCAATGCTTTCAAGTGTCGGAGTGCTTCTTGCTTCTTCTAAGAGCACTACCCATTCCTTTTATAATCCACTTGTAAGTGTCATTGCTTCATCTTGTTCTTTTTCTTCTTCATTCAAAGTATGTATGTTGTTGAACAAGGTTTCTTGTGGGGTAATCTTCACTTCATTTGCATACTCTTCCATCTGGGTCTCCAAAAATTGTTGAGATGCCGCTTCACTTTCAATGTTGACACTCATGTTCGCCCTATATTCCTTACAAAGCTCTTCAATGCTTGTTGACACTTGTGCCTCTTGTTGGACATGTCTATGATGAAATTTAAGCATTGATTCAAAGCTATTAGCGTCTAATTGGACAACCCATTAGGTCTTAGGATACTGCCTCCATCCTCATTTGTGCTCATTTGGAAAAGGATTCAACAAATTTTGACAACCTTCTGGCCCTATATAACACCAAGAGTCGAGATTATAAGGACAATCGTCAAATACATGTTTTGCTCTACAATAAACACAAGACATCAACAAAGCAAACAAATATTAGAGTTTATGAGAAAAAGACAATGTGGTTGCAATCTCATCGCAATTTCTAAAAAAAAAAAAAATTTGAAATAGTCCCCGGCAATGGCGCCAAAAACTTGATTGACTAAATGTGTATGAGTGATAAAAATGATAATAAATATGGTCTAAAGTGCAAGCATACATTGTCGATGAAGTAATAAATCTTGGAGTATTCCAATAGTCGAATCCCACGAGACTATTTATATAATTCAATTTTTCTAAGAAAGAGTTTTTTTATGCAAACCCAAAAATGTTGAACAGACAATGAAATATGCATGCCTAATGTTTCCATGGTTAGCTGGATCTTAGATTAATTAAAGCTTAGGATCTATCCTAAGATGTCCCTTATTGAAATAAGGTGACACGACCATCCTCCAACACGGGTCCTTTCTGCATGTTTTGTCCTCACTCACATGCATCCTAGGAAAATTCCCAGGAGGTCACCCAACATAGGATTGACCCAAGCTAAGCACGCTTAACTGTGAAGTTCTTATGATTGAGCCACCGAAAAAGAAGGTGCACCTTGTTGATATAGTTAGTAACTTTCAATTTTTTTAAGCCTTTCTTAACTATACTTTCATGTCCTTAGGATCCCTCTCATTCGGATGTGATCTCGGTTCACTCATGTTTCCTTCCTAAACTCGAGTCGTTACATGCCCACCAGCTTTTGCTTGGTTCGTCCCCGAGCCACACCTTACTGGGAGAGGTTCCGCTCTCATACCATCTGTAACGCCCCCAACTCCCAACACTTCTATAGGACATTACCATCCTCAAAGACTTACATAGATAATCAAATAAAGGACTCCAAAATCATTTATAAATAATAATAATAAAAATAAAATTAATTTTAAATCCTAGATCGGGGTACCCCTGTCCAGACAAAGAAATAATTAAATAAAATATCTAACGAATGAAAACAGAGGAAGAGAAACAACTCAAAGGCCGACCACCCCGGCCTATCTATGCCAAAAGACACGAATAAATAAAATGCAGAAAACCAATCCCTGTCTGGCCCGGTCAGGGGTTCTTCCTGTTGCCCGCTGGTCTGTTTCTGCCTTTACCTGAAAATCATAAGGAGAAAGAAATGAATTTTAAAACTCAGTAAGTAATCCCATTGTCGGGATTCCTTTGTACTTAAGCAAACTACCCCCTTGTCACCATGTCTAGCGGCTTGAGGGCGCGCCGTCAAAACTAAAGGGTGAGCCTAATGACTCACAGTATAGAACATGGCGAACCCGTCGGTCCACACATGCCTAGTGGCCTGATGGCACACCGTCAACATGGGGTGAACCTGTAGGTTCACAACATCGTAACATGGGACGTAACGACGTCTAGCATGGAACTCAACATACATACACATTTACACAAATATAATATCAAAACTCGGTGACCTGCCATAGTAACCTAAGCATGCATGCTAAATTTCCAGAGACAAACAGTGCTAAAGTGCTGCAATCATAAAGCTGACATGAAGGCTGAGACTTGGCCTGATGGCCAGTCCCAACAATAGAACTACTTACCTTGAAATAGACAGTAAACAATCGAGCCTAAAAGTCCTTGTGCACCAAAACTCCGACCCTAACACACAACCCAACCTTTACAATTAATAATGAAAGCGAACTGCCAAAATGACATTTAAATTCTAGTAATCTCATACTTACCCAACAAGCGTTCTGACCCAAAACCGCTACGAGCTCCAATCAAACCCACAAACGGTTACCGCGTAAAATCAAACGAAATTAATAATAATATGTTGAAGCCAAGACTTGGTGGGTACAACTAAAACTTTAGGGACCCAACAACCACAACCTTACCCCGAACACAACTAAAGGGTACCGCTGAAACCCTTGACGCAGCGACGACGCGACTGCCCAGGCGGCTCCGACAATGGCAGCGGCGCGAGTGTCTAGATCTGGTCTGCGACAGCACGTGGCGGGAGCGGTGTCTTGCGACAGGCGTGGCGGTGGAAGAGCGGTTGAGCAATGACGGCGGGTTTGAGCGGCTGGACGACAGCGGGAGGCACGAGCGGCTGGACAGCGGCAGATTCGAGCAGCGACGGGTAGCTGACGAGCGACAACGGGCATGAGGGGAGACGACTGACGGCGCTCCACGCGAAGGAGAAGAAGACACGGGAGAGGGTTTCCTTTCTCTTTTTTACGCACGCATACCGAGGCCACTATTAAATATTTAATAATAAATATATATTATAATAACATATATAAATAATAATAATAAATATTATTATATAATAATATATTATTATTTCTTTTACTCTTTTCTTCGCCAAAATTCATCAAATTCTCCAAAATAAAATCCAACTCAAATTCCAATTAAATCTTAGGTCCAAAAATATTCAACCAACGTAAAACAAAATCAAACAATTAATTTACTAACACTTGAAATTTCAGGATGTTACACTCCTGACTTAAGAAATTGAGAAAATGCCCAAGGTGCTGGAAATTTGACAGTAGAATGGAGAAGAAAGTGGTGATTGCGGCGATGGTGAGTTGTTCCTTGAAGATGGAGGGCTTCCTCACCTTTTATAGGCCCCAAATTTGTTGAGGAGGACCGAGATTTGCGTTATGAAGATTTACCAGGCAGAATCAAGGATTTTTAGCCGATCAAATCGTGAAAATCGCAACTGATCTGAGCATAATCGAATCTGGAAAATTAGGGCTCGACAGTGTTGGGTTATCACTTGCTGTTGTGGGCGCATCACATGAAAAATACCCAAAACCTGTAAAAAAAACGTACCAGATCTGCACCAAATCCGCAAAAATCATCTTTTACTCATAATTAACCCTCATTAAGCTTATTTAAATATATTAAGACCAAAGTTGAGATAAAATTCATGCAAAAGTTTATTTTCCTCATTAAAAATGCCCAAATAAAAGCCTAATTTCATGCATTTCATAGCAAGAATCACAATTCTTGATCTAAGGTTGCATGCTTGAGCATTCACAGATGATCCACTTGCTTGTGGAGTGTTCAAATTTGGAGTAAGGAACTAGTTCTTCTTTGCCTCATGGTCTTCGATCAAAAGGTAATCCAATTCTAATTCTTTCCTTTGGATTGGTGCCAATTGATTTGGGAGTTTTAGAATTTGTTGTTAGGGATTCAACAATTGGGTTCTTAATTTTAAAATTGCTATGATTTTCATGTCACTCTGTGTGTTAATCCTTGTCTCACTGCTTTCAGTTTTGTGATTATTTCTATTTTGTGCAGGAACGCTTCTTGAGACAACTAATATCTATGTGACTACCCTTCTTAAAATTTGAAACTGCATTAAGTTCTAAGGATAAAGCTAAGATGCATGACATGCAGGTAATGCCTCATAAGTCAAACAGTATGATGCCTAACTAAGTTAAATAAACAATGCGCTAAAACCAAACAATTTCACAAGTTTTATCTTAACCTTGCTATCATGTAATTAAGGAGTTCAATGATTACAGATTGAGATTTAATCTATAGTGATAAATCATGCAACCTAGTCTAGATTGTCAGTTATTCATAAAGAAACACGATTGATGAGAATAAATCAAGATGAACATCCATAGACATTGAATAGATAAGCAAATAGAATTCCTCACAAAGTTACAAAGGGTTCATCTAAAATCCTTACACTAATTAAAATATAATTAACCAATAATACATACTGAAAAGTAGTAGTCAAGGCTCGTTGACATCGAGCAATTATTCAATCCAAAGAAAACAACCATAAACTAAAGAAAGCCTAAGAAGAATAAAGAAAATAGAAGAAAAGATTCCATGCCTCAGGTAGGAACTCCTCTCTTCTCCTTGATTATTCAAACCCTAGAGAACCTTCCATATTTCCAGAGATTGTAGTGGCACTACGACGTTAAGGATGGTGTCGTGACGTCAAGGATGACACCGTAGTTTTATGGCTTTTCTCATCCCTAAATATTTTTTCCATAACTATGTAGCACTGCAGTGCACAGGATAGTTGTGCTGCTATCACCTGCTCATGCTATTGCCTTCAGCGTGCACAACACTACACTGCTTGACCCTTATCTTCAATGTTAAATACATAAGAACTCATATAAATGTTAAATACATAATAACTAACTCGATTTAGGCCAAGAAAAATAGCTCATTTAGGGAGCTATGAAGCACTTCCAACCTAAACCTTGCTAGTCATCGAGCAAGAGAAAACAATAACATGCTATAAACAAAAGAAATATTTAAATTAAAAAATGACTTGGGCCTCGACGCAAAACATGTCTCAAAGCTTGAAAATGAGAAAGTAACAATTTGATAAAGCATTTAATATTTTCCTCATCCTTCCCTACGTGGGTGTGTATAAAAGCCAACCTAAGAAGACTCTACTAGACCCTGGACAACCTATGGTATCCTCCATCCATCTTTCATCTACTTTTGGTTGGGCACCAATCATTAAGCGATTTAAACCACGAGAGAAGTAATATTTTGATAAAGGTGCCTGAAACACAAACATGAAGGAAAAGTAACTTGCATCTCTTTTACCTAGAGGCACTAGCTCTCACACTCCTACCATAGGGACTCATATCCAGACTTTTTATGGGCGTCCTAACTGATCACGATGGAGGCAACTCTTTTTACCCGTATCCAGTATGCACAATTCTCTTTTCTTCTTTTTGATTTTTCTTTCACTTCTTTGCTCTATTCTTTTCCTTTTAATTTTTTTCAGCATTCATTCATTCATCATTTTTTTACTCTTTCAACTCTTTTCTTTCTTTTTTCTTTCACAGACTAATAACTCATTTTCTTTCTCTCAAAGTCTCACATTACAACCTACCAAGAAAGAAAACTTTCTAATCGGGGGACCTTTCGAGGTGATAACAGACTTATAGATATCATAAACCCATCCTAAGTCCTAAGAACAAAAACAAAGGTTTGTTAGTGCACACAGGAGCAAGAAGGTCAAGTTTTTTTTAAAAAATAGGCTCATCAAATGCTTATTTCAACAAAGACAAGCAAAACTACATATCAAGAATTTTCTAGGTCATCCTAATCATGCAAAATGCAGAAAATTCAATGAAACTAGCATGCTTAAAAAAAACACGACCCAACTCTAGATGCAAAAGAAAGCATAACACACCATCTAAATTTGATGGTGAGAATTGTATGCATTCGAAGCACAGGAAATACATGCATATGTGATAGCACTCTAAAAGTGCTACGCTTTCTAGATTAACGCTACATTTATAAGTCATTTTTACTCATTAAATCTCTACTTTTATAGAAAATATTCATCCCAGGGGTAGAAGAGTAATTTTGAGCAATAACATACCAAAAATGAGCATTAAAGCACCAAAATTGAAGAATTGAAGAAAAATTACCAAACTACCCCTGAGAGCATCACTACCCTCCAGACAACGTAGCATTACGCTCAAAGACAGTAGGCATTCAATGATGACATTGTCGCGATGCCCCCATTACACTTACACTTTACGCTGCAAGGCAGTAGCTACCAAACACAAGGTAGCGTCGCAATGCTCCCTCACAGCGTCCTACGCTTCGTAAATTGAAGCAAAATTCAAATGCCTGTGCACGCCTGCCAAAATTTTCCTCAGCATCGCAATGCCTTCACCTTCGCGCCTTACACTATCGACTACTCTGGTCTTATCGTTGCTACGCTCCCAGCTACCGTCGCGACACTCTTGCGAAATTATAAAAGCTCAATTTCATTTTCTACCCGACTTAAAGAGCAATGTTTACCAAAAATTTGAGAGCCAACTTCAATATTCTTCATTTTTCTCTCAAATTACTTGTATTCTTCCACCAAATTCTTGAAGATTCCTTGAAGATGCAAGCCTAAGATAATTTCTTTTGGGCATATGATAGTTGTTCTTCAATTTTTCGAGAATTTTCCTTGTAATATCTTGATTAATTCATGAATCTTGGTTGAAGTTTGTGCAAAAGCTTGTGGAATTAGTTGCAAAATTAGGGATTCATGCCTAGTTTAAAATCTTTTCTTTGATTGTTCGAGAGAGGTTTATGACGCCGATTCTCCGGTCATTCATCACCCCCAACCAAAAATCATGCATTTTCCTAAATGTATGTGAAATAATACAAAGCAAGGAGAAAATAGAGGGAAACAGAAAACCTTCCCTTAATTTGAAGCAAATGAGGGGAGGCCTTATTCTTCATCATATAGATCGTGATAATTGTGGAGAAGAAGGAACCACCATGCAAAAGAAATTAAAAATGAGCCAAAAGACCTAAAACCTAAAAAATAAAAACCTATAATGAACAACTAGGCTAAAAGAAGCTAACTTATGGAAACAAGACTAAAAACCTAAACTAGAAAAGACTAAATTGGACGAGAAAAAAAAAAACTTACTAAGGAAAGGACAGCTAAAACACAAAAAAGTTGAAGTCAAACGCTACTCCTCATCTGAATTGGATAGGCTCCTAAGGTCAGTCCAGGTAGAGATCTCCAAAAAATCTAAGGTGAGATGGATTTTGAAGGAATTGAATTCCTCAGCAAAAGCGCGTGAACGTGTAAGCCTTTAAAATTCGTTTTGGAAAATTTAGAAAACAGAGAAAAATACAAAAGATACAGGATAAACATATTGATTATAGCATATTTTCTTTACACACGAGGAGAAGAACTTACCCTTGAAAAATGTCTTCTCGGTGTTCCTTTCACCTCTGCACGAACTCCTCGTACTACAAGAAGCCTCCCACCAACATGAATAGTCATGAACGGGGACACCTCCAACAGGAACGCTATTCTCAAGCAAGGAATTAGATTGTGAGATCTGATTGTTTTTGGAAGAGGAAGAGAATATTGCAGAGTACTTTTGAGAGAATTTTAGACAGAGTTATTCTTCTCATTTTTCACTTTTGTAATTCTTAAAGAATAAAAAGAAATCCTTTTTCACAACAAAAAACATGAGAGGGATAACTCCCCTCACTCCAATAACTACTCCCCTACAACTGTAGGGAGTTATTTTTAAATATAATATTATGTAATAGATTTAATTAAAATCAAATTCTAAAACCAAATTCAACTTTAATTAAATAAAATATAATTAATTAATCTACTTAGCTAATTATAAAATTAAATAATAAATATAATAATTAACTAATCTCATTAATTAATTACAAACTCAATTACATATAAAATATTTAGTTAAATATGCATTAAAATCATATTCAATTGCATAACTCTCTCATAATCTACAATTTTTAATATATGAATCTTATTCATATTAATTTTAACCTATAGTTTTTATATGAATCTCATTCATATAATTAACATTTTTTTTTAAAAGATTCATATAGTTCACATTTGAATCTTATTCAAATATATTAATCTCATATAATATATAGTATTAATTATAAATCATAGCTATAATTAACTATATATTATAATGTATCAATATACATTATATTTTATATTAATGGTTGTTTTCAAATATAGAAAAATAGGCCAAATTATTTAGAAATATAGAAAATTTTCACTATCTATTAGCGATAGACCACGATAGAATTTTATCGCTTGAATTAAGTAATTAATAATCTTTCTTATATTAATCACATTAATATAAATCACACTTTAATTTCCTTTAAATAATTTGAACATTTTAAATTATTCCAAAACCATTTATTCCTTGTTTTATCCATAGTGAGCTAGCAAAGGGACCTAATGGACCTATAGATTAGAAGCTTCAATTATACGAGATTAATGAATTAAACACTTTAATTTAATTAATCAACATTCATTAACTCCAGGTCACTCCACTAAAGACCCATAGCTGCATTCTTCACATTATAGATATATTTTTGTGCCCACAGATATAATCAATCAACAATAAGTCGATTCTTCATGAATCGCCCGTAACTACAGCTAGGCCAAATTATTATTTTACCCCTGTAGTTACATCTAACTCTTTAAGTACCACTGATCCCTTTAATGAACAAACAGTTTATAGTCAAATTATAAACTAATCCCTCGGACCAGTGAGAGGGTTAAACTTCATTGTTCAAGATCCAAAGTCAGCCCTAAAATGAACGATTCATCTACTTATCCCAAAGATGGGAAGAAGTAAATTCTGTCTTGTGTAGCAATGTTTCCAGCTCCCTACTTGAACAAATCTCCAAAATGGTAGACTTTTTGAGTCGCCGATACTGGACACTCTCTCCCATACAGATCAAAGCATTGCTGTCATAGACAAGAGGTCACAACTCACTCAAGATTAAGGTCGAGTCACCTATGGTCATCCTATGAAATGTTAATCTCTTCAATTAATGGCGTTATAAAGAGAGACTAAACATTTCGTAGTCCGATATTATACAAACTCTTTCTATAGAATACCCTCACTCACATGTATTCACATGAACGATTAGGATCATATCGTTTGTAACACTTTACAACTTTTGTAAAATTACAAAGTGAGTCGTATACAAATTTATAAACTACGAGAACCATAAGATTTAGGGCACCAACCCCAACAGATTTAATATATCCTATAGCGCATATCTCGTCACAACCTCCTACTGCCCCTCTAGATGACCTACCCTAGTCCTTAAAGGGTCATCCTCAAGCTTCTCCTTTGACTCAGGATCCCTCTAGTCGGGTTCCTCCTCACACGGCTCACCACCGTCAACATATACATGGAAGTGAGTGATTAATTGCCTGTCCATGACTGATTTAGGACTAGCAATCTCCTCCTAAGGACCGATCTCCACCCAGCTAACTGGCAAAGATTAGTGATCAAGGACGGAAGTCCAATAACACGTGTGTCGAACCTTGGTTTATGTGGCAGATGGAGTGATAAATCACTTTCCTCACATCTACAGAGAGCCCTGTGGATAGGGTGTAGAGCATAATGAAAATATTGTGATTAATTATCTTCCTACGAAAAATCAAGTAGCAAATATTCTTACCAAAGCATTAAATGAAGAAGTATTTTGTAAGAATAGACTTGCACTTGCAATCATTCACATTTGATTTCATAATTATGCTTGATAGAGGGAGCATTTTGTTTTTTGAAAAAAAAAAAGTTTCAAGAGAGAACATTGAATTTATTTCTTATGATTTCACATGAATTCAGTGATTAAGGGGGAGCCAAAACATTCTTCTTGCATCTCTTTGGTGACAACAAAAGGGGATAATATTTTTGAGGTCATATGAGTTATTGAGTATTTTTTCATCATAAAAAAGGGAGTGATTGTTAGCTTTGGGGCTTCAATCAAACCAAGTATTTTGATGATAATAAATTCAATTTGTACTAATGATTTTTAGTGTTTCAAAATATTTATCTTGTAGAGCTTAAAAAGATGATTTCAATGCATCTTGAATTGTTTGAATCGAAGTTCAAATGAAAAAAAAATATAAGCAAAAGAAGATTGGACACAAGTTTCGATGTTGTCGGTGACATGGCTCACTATGTGGCAAACATGGACCAACTGTAAGATTACATGTGGTGGGTTGTTGAAGAGAGATGAAAAGAAAAAGAAAATGAGAAAAGTATGATCATATGAGGTTGCAACATGTGGCATCCCAAATCCTTGAATTAAAATAAATAAAATAAAGGGGATAGGTGTGATTACCTTCCTTCCCAATTTTTTTCCTTCCTAAATTTAATCCTCTCAATTTTCTCTCTCCATTTAATCTCAATATAAAACCTAGCAATTACAACATTGTACTTATCTGTAAATAAACGGCAATTACAGTGACATACGAATAGCTTAACTTCGTGAATGATTACTTAGGCTCCTCTTAAGTGTGAGAAGCTACATCTCAATGAAACTTAGGCTCCCTGTAAGTATAAGAATATTAGTGAATGATCACTTAGGTTCCCCTTAAGTGTGAGACTCCCTCTCACCAAGCACTTTTATCTTTCCATCTTCAAATGAAGACCACTTCACTTGGAGAAACTTAGCCTCCCCCTAACTATGAGAATCCCTTTCTCAAAATAAAGTATAACGAATCAATAAGCATCTAGAGAATCACTCAAGATCGACAATGGCAAAAGCTTCACAATCCCATGGATTGACACACTTGTATTTTCGGCACAAATATAAGACAACGACTCAAATATTCTTTAAAATGACTAATCCTAAAATTGAACACAACACAATATATATATGGGTAGTTTTGAGAAAATCTTTAAGGAAAAAATAAATCATTTCTGCAAGGAAAAAACAACAGGCCACAAAATCTATAGAATCTCGCTAATAGATAAGGAAAAAATATTTTGCAGAATTTGTTGTCTTTCATGTTACAATATCTTTGAAAATGTCCTAGCATGTTGCAAGACATGTCGTAGAGGATAAGAAGGCACTCTGGAAAATATGCACTGCACATATCAACATATAAGAAACCAATCTCAAAGTAGAATCAACACGACAAGGAACATATTACAGAAACATGTTCAAGTTTTGCCTATAATAAAATCAATGAATCATAATGCAGAAACAAACTCCCTAACAATCTTCCCCTTTAGCTATTTTTTAAGGCAAAACAAACCATACAACAAAGCACGACAACGAAAACCAAACAAGACCAGAACAACCACAACCACAAACTATCAAATAGATAAATCAAACCAAATCAGAACAATCACATACTAGGTCAGATAGGAATTGTAGAACCAGCTTTATGAACCAAACTCATTGAAATAAAGGTTATCTAACACACAACAAAACTTGTTATGAACGATGTTACAACAATTCCAAGAACATTAGATATAAACACAGAAAAATAAAGCATGAACAGAACATAGAGTTTGGTAACCCAATTCGGTGCAATACCACCTACATTTGGAGGGCAGTGTGCTTTGGAAAGATAATTTAACTAATGTAATGTCAAGCGATTACAACGTTGTACTTATCTGTAAATGAACAACAATTACAGTGACACACAAATAGCTTAACTTCATGAATGATCACTTAGTTGAGACTCCCTCTCAATGAAACTTAGGATCCCCTAAGTGTGAGAATATTAGTGAACGATCACTTAGGCTCCCCCGAAGTGTGTGGCTCCCTCTCACCAAGAACTTTTAGCTTTCCACCTTCAAATGAAGACCACTTTACTTGAAAAAACTTAGGCTCCCTCTAAGTTAATTACTACACCTTTCGTAATTAATCCATATTCCAAACTAGAAATTACATCCTCTCTTTTTTATCCAATTTAACGCACTTGTCATTTTCAACAAATTTTCCATTTTTTCCTTTTTTTTTTAAACAAACAAAATTAGAATCTCTCTCAAAGTTAATTACTTCAAGTACTTTTGTCTATAATCTTCCCCTCCATCCTAATTTTTCATCTCCCCTCTCTCTTTTAACGCATTTCACTTGAGCAGCCAAAAGAAGAATACTCTCTCATATTTGATTTCTTTAGTAACTCAAAAATCAAAACGTTTGCATCAAACTTATTGATCCCTTTTCTCATTTTTGCCTCTTCTATTCCAACAATTCCATTATTTGTAAATATTTTCGAACATATCTTTCGACAATTTCATACAAAAGTAATCGAAATGGACCAAAAAAAAAAAAAAAAAACAAAAAGACCCCACAAGACATTGCTCTTCATTTCCCCAAATGAAAGCTCAAATGAACAATGAACTAGCCAATTTGTGTCACCGACTTTACTTTCTTAGTCATTTTCTCTTGTTTTTTTTTTTGTTTTTTTAATTTTTTTCCTTTTTATTCCAAACAATCCTTATGAAAGAGCACAACCAACAAAAATCCTTGGAACTTTAGGCAACAATAAATCAAAATCTATATTAAAGTACATATTTCTCAAATCCATCAAACTTAAATTTTTTTTTTTTTTACCCGGCTTGAAACCTTTATCAATGAGCTAGTACGAACTAATTTCGGCGTTAAGCATGACTTTTTCGTTGAGTGTTCATCCTTACCCATGGTTTTATCTGAACACCTCCTTCAGTTTCACCATTCCTCTATTTTCCCTTTTTTCCCTTGTCTTTCGTATGTCTTCTATTTTTCTTGTTTTTTTTTTTTCTTTTCTCTCCAAACTTCCAGAATCCTCTTTCTTTCTTTCTTTTTCTATTTACACACACATTTCTTCTCTCTTTAAAACGCATGTGTGGCCAAACATTTTTTTGTTTTAAGTTTTTTTTTTCTTCAACATATGCATAAACGGCCCCTATTTCCATGTTCCAAATCCTTCTTCGCCAACAAAATTTTAGAAATTAAGTAACCAAAATGTCATATACACTTAAATTCTAGAATACGAGAAATTGATCTTACAAATTATTGCCTCATTTTAAGAACTTCCTCCTCAGAATTCAATTAGGAAGTTTATTTGAATCCTACCTTTTGAAGTTGCCTTTATAAAGCACAATTCCTTTTTCAAGTACTTTAAAAATAGAAGAGGGTGTTACAATAATTTTCATTAATTCTTTTGAATGTGTTGCTTCATATTGGTTGAGTTTTTACGCTAGAATGTAATATCGAGTTATTCAAGAGACAATTTTCTTCTCTATTTTGTGTTTCTTGAGTGTTGTAAGAGGTCGAAGTTCATTCTCTTCAAGATTATAGCATTAGAGTGGATGTTGTTGTGGATTCATGATATCATTTAAAAAGTGCTATGCTAAGACTTATAATTAGTTAGTTTTTGTTCAATAAATGTATTCTTTGATGCTTTTCCTTGTTTTTTTAGGAACATCTATGAAATGAAAATTTAAGAGTTTGAAGTAAATTTGGATAAAAGATGGGCTTAAAGCCTTAATTTTGGGTCTTAGGCATGAGACGCTGAAGATTAGGGGTCAAAAAGCTGGAAAGAAAGTGTCGGAACGGGCTAAAACGTGCATTGCTCGACACTGCAAAGGAGAGAGCAAGCTTCGCAATGCTGCGAGGGAGTATCGTGATGTTTCAAAAAAAATTACAACGACGCTGTACAATAGGTTGACGATGCGAGGTACTGGGGCCAACGCCCAGAATCGTCACTACACTATTGTCCAAATAACCATTAATTGATCATCTCATTTAGATTTTGGGGGAATGATTTTTGGGGGTTTTTTAGCGCGAGAGAGGGAGATGCAACAGGATTCCAACCGAATGTGATGCTAGGGGACGATAAGCGATCAATCGAAAGCATGAGGACGAGAGTCAAGAGCTCGAAGAGTGATTCAATGCCATAGATGGAGTGGATCCCATAGATATATAACTTCTCCTACCTTGTTCGTTGTCCTTAATCTATTCTTAATTTTTGTGTTTTTATTATGGTTCTATCTATGGAAGCTGATGAGCTGATTTCCTTTTGTTCTAAGTTTTTTTTTTTTTTTTTTTTTTTTTTTTTTTTTTTTTTTTATGAATTGAATGTAGATTTAATTATTAACCTTAAATTTTAGTTGCATCAATTACATTTTAGCATATTTGTGTTTAGTGTTATTAGCACTTGATCATCACTAAATTAATTTTTTTCTTATCATCTTTTTTGAGAGAAAGGGCTTTAGGCTAGATCTCAAATGTTAAACTATGCCACGATTATGTACGAAAGTGATATGAAGAGGTAGAGATTAATGATGAAGGATCGTAATGTCATGCTTAGTTAGCTAATCATTGAGAGATTTAAGTTAGTAATTAGGTATGAGAAAAAGTTGAGCTCGTGACAGAAAGCTTGGACATTAGACTTGTAAATCTAGGCAATTGGTACTAATTAATTAGTTTAACGGTCAATCAATTAAGATTATTAGGTCCATTAACAAAATTGGTACTCTAGAATGTCTCTTTGATTGAATTTAACCTAATCGATCAATTTACATCTTTTTTCTTGCTTTAGTATTAGTTTTAAAATCATCAGATTTCAGTGGGTTTCCTAAATAAAGTTTACACCATCTTTATGAAATAGTTTAAAAGATTTAAACTAAAAAGAGAGATTCATGGTAAGTGAATCTAGGAAGTTAGAGGTTTTGATCAGGGACATTTACTTATATCACCAACCCTATGCACATGAAGAAGACATGGAGTGAGAAATTGTTATTTATGACCTAAAAACTTTTTTGATGGGACAAAACTAACCCCTTTTTTTAAACTATTTTTTAACTTTTCAGATTTTTAGTGGTGGGCTCTAAAGGGTCAAATATCATAAATACCCCCAATTTATTTTTCATCTCACCTTATTCAATTTTCCTTCTTCTTGAGAGGCGGTTCAGCGTCCCATTTAATTTGTTTGCTTTCCCCAACACCGGTTCAACTCCCAAACGGTTCCAATTTTTTGGCTTTTCCGAATCCCTCATCTTCCTCCTTCTCGAAACCCTTGCCTTCCTCAAATCATCTTGTTCTTCATCAAAAAGGTTGATTCGTCTCGATTTTCTAGATCTCCTCCATTCGTGCTTTGGATTCTATACAAGTACCTTGAATTTCTACAAAGGTACTTTGTCTAGAGTTCAGTTCTATGATTTTTTTTATTATTCCCTTGTGTGATGTCTACTAACAACCCACCAATATGTGATGTGATTTCTGAAAAAAAAAAAAAACCAAAAAACCCACAACGCTGTTGATTTTTGAAAAAGACTGGTGAATTTTTAAACGAACTGCTTAGGTTAGGGTTTTTGAATACTTGCTGGTTAGAAAACCGTTGAAATGTAAAATAATTGAAAAATGGAGAACAATATGTGAAAAAAATGAAAAAATCCCCAAAATTTGGGGTTCTGTCCTTTTTCCCGTAAGGTCTTGACCAAGAACGTATGGAAAAAATGACATAATGTCCAAAATTTCATGGTAAGTCCAAACCTACCATGAAATTTGAGACATTTGTCATTTTTCCCGTAAGGTCTCACATGAAATTTAGACATTCTGTCCTTTTTTCCATAAAGTCTCAACTCAAAACTTACAGAAAAAATGATAGAACCCCCAAATTTCATGGTAGGTTTGAAATTTTATGGTAAGTCCAAACCTACCATGAAATTTGACGGTCTATCATTTTTCCTATAAGGTCTCGATCAAGACCTTATGGGAAAAATGGCAGGAGGACCAAATTTCATGGTAGGTTTAAAACCTACCATGAAATTTGGAGGTTCTCTTATTGTTCTCGTCAAGTCTCGACCAAGAGCTTACGGGAAAAGTGACAGAACCCCCAAATTTCATGGTAAGTCCAATCCTACCATGAAATTGAGGCTTTTGTCATTTTTTTTTTATATATGTAGGTATATAGTATGAGATCCCTGTGTTCATATTATTTTATGATATACATAGGTCGGTATTATGGAGCTAAAGATATTGCCTGATGACTACTTTAAAGCATTGTTGACATCATGTAGTCATTTGTTCACACCCGGGATATCATCATGTAGAAGTTAAGTAGGGTCCAGCTAGATATATTTAAGAAAACTATTTTCAGACACGTCCTGGATTGTAACCTTGTCTCAATGGCCAACTTATACACCATTTACTGCTTAGGGAGGTCGTAGACGAGAGATCGGATGTCATTTTGTTTAACCTGTTTAGGAATAGAGTCCCATTTAGTAAGTATGAGTTTGACCTCATCACTAGGTTTAGGGTACAAATGAGAAGAATTAGCAGGGACACGAACCTCGTTAGGCTTAAGAGCTTGTACTTTCAAAAAAAAAAAGTTGTATGAAATGGAGAAAGAGTTTGCATCCATAGATTTTAGGAGTGATGAGGATGCAGTGAAGGTTGTACTTGCATACTTCATTGACCTTGTGATGATAGGGAGGGAAAGGACACAGAAGTTTGACCATTGTTTCTTAAGGTTAGTGGACGATTGGGATGTCTTCTGCAATTATGACTGGAGCTGAGTGATATTCAATAAGATGATCGACAGCTTGAAGAGAGCTCTGTCCTATGCGATCCACAGTGGCGACCCCAACATGACCGCCAGATACACACTCTACAGATTCCATGTTGCCTTATAGGTTAGGAAAAAACTTTTCATATACCTACATAACTGAGTCTTATCTTATTTTTTTTCTATATTAAAGTTGATCCGTTTTTGTAGGTGTGGGTGTATGAGACGATTTTGTCTCTTACGAACCAAGTTGCGTTGTTCGTGTTAGTAAGACGACGATTCCACGTATGTCTCGGTGGGTGTGCAATACTTCTTTGTCATACAACATTCTACATAGAGATATTGTTTAGTCAAACGAGGTAAATAAAAAAACCATTTTGTAATTACATTTTCTTGCATGTTTGTGTCTTTATTTATATAATTACCAATAATTCTTAACATATGGTGCAGGCAATAAATGTAGTTACCACGAGGTTGGTAGCTAGTATGGAGGAGGTGGCTCATATGGGGCGTTCATTACGAGCACTTAAGGCACGTGCATTGTCGCCTGACCAGGTGGCCATCAGACTACCAAACCTTCTATTGGACGATGTTGAATGACACGAGAATCATCATGTCCAGGATGAGCTCATCTAGGAGAATGTACAGGAAGAGAGCCATCAAATAGAGGATTTCCATGACGAGGGTCTCCTGGATGACGAGGATGATGGTTGGACAGACGATCATGATGTGGAGGGTCATGACGAGGAGGTCATGAGGGACGAGACTGTATGTGAAGGTCACTTGAGCAGCCTTGACTAGACCGTAGAACTGAGACGGATTGAAATCGAGATGAAGTCAAACTTTGCCACTGTCAGATCAGAGGATGCAAGCATGAGATCGAAGTTCGCCACTGTCAGGTCAGAATTCGCTGATGTCAAACGAGACTTGTGTCTGTATGATCCTCTTTCTAACCGACTTATTGTTTGTCTGCATTACAGTTGTCAGTTTTTCCTTCATTAATGTCTGTATGCATTCATTAACGTGCTACAAGACAAGTATGTTCAACAGATCTCTGGTGGATCTCGAGATGACGAAGATGACGATTGAGGTGACGGCATGACATCTGACACAACTACCTCGAGCAATCATCACGACATTGCTCCTATGTCTAGTTTTTCCAGACTATGTGGGGTTGTAGAAACTACTAGGCAGACTTTGGGTCACATCAATCATGATCGGGGTGGTGACGAGACGACTGGGTACACGAGGATTGATATTGGTCTGGTGGAGGAGCTGGGGGTTGTTGTTCTCAATGTTGTTCCAGCGACTGACAGTTGCCTAGTGGAGGAGCAGAGAGGTTATTTGACTTGGGGGCTATTCCAGAGGCTGACAGTGGTCCATCCAAGGCCCAAGAGCCGAGATTATCTGACTCGGGGGCTGTTCCAATGGCTGATCTGAAGACTGTAGTTGAAAATGTTCTAAAGGCCAGTTGCCCAGTGGTTATCTAGAGGGTGGAAGCGGGTCCGACCACTGCCAGTCATGCAATGCCGGTAGTTTAGATCATGGATGATGACATTGATGACCCCGTAGGAACACTAGTATGCAATTAGAGGGTAACAACAACGATCCCACTATTGACCGGGATGTCACTTGATCCACCATAAAGATACTTCGAAGTATCCTGACTTACTATGTGATTCAATTTAATTATTCTTGAAACCATTCATTCACACACAACACAACACTTGTTCTTGTCAAAAAAACACAACACTTGTTGTTCATGCAGGTAACAGCCCCGGCAGAAACTTCATTGTACCATAAACTTTACTCGACTGTCCAAATGGAGATGAGAAGACTGGAGAAATTTTGGGAACAAAATCGGTTGGAAGTGAAGCATGAGATGGAGAAGTTGGATGATATTCCAGTTCCAAAATGTGTTGCGGGAAATACTTCGACCGAATCCCATTAAAGACCCTGAGCCAAAAAGAAAGCGATGACAAACGTGGAAGCTGGATAGCCCATACACTGAGCCAGGCAAGAAGAAGCAAAAGCGATTGAAACGTTACAACCCAATGGCATGCATCCCGATTCCATTCGAACGATAGATGAAGGTGTGGATCGACGACCCCCTTGTTGATCCGAAAAAGTCTCTTTGAAGGCTGTTTTATCACTGAAACTGAAGGGATGGTGGATAAATCTCCTCCGTCCACATAAGTTAATGGATGACGAGGTAATCAACCATCGACATTTCTTTTTTTTTTGTACTTTGGTTTTTCACATTTTAGGTGTATAACCGTAATTCATATTGCAGACGATGAATCTCTTGTTTGTGTTTTTGCGAAACAAACTGTGTATGGAAAGTCACATGTCAATCTTACGCACAGTTTCACAATGGCTGAATGGGTGGTTACGGTTAGTTACTATTCCAGTTTACATATGATTTATCACACACTACTTAATGAATTATGGGCTAAGTTATTTTTTGTCCTTTTTTTGAAATAGAACTTCTTTTGTAAACTGAGTAAACTATATAGTAAGTGGAATCGACCGGACCGAATGATAACGTATAATTGGGAAAAAGACAACCTCTTGAAGTACGTGATGGGAGAAGGTGCAGACTATACCATCCCATGGAAATTGTTGACGTTGTCTACATGCCGTACAACATATTGAACCTCCATTGGATCCTGGTGAAGATCGATTTGGTGGCCGGTAAGTTGTTAGTTTGGGATTCGTTGAGATCAATGACAACACGACTGGAACTAGAGGGCCACTTGAAGGTCATGCAAACGATCATTCCAGCGCTGCTTCAGAAGCATGGGGTCATGGTAGTCCAGCCAAACCTCCCACTTAATCCATGAACAGTGGAAAAAGTTAAGAATGTGCCACAACAACCGAGGAGTGGGACTGTGAGATTTTTTATGCAAAGTTTTTTTAGTATGTTGTCACTGGGTCCTCTATGTCTACACTAACCCAGGATAATGTACCTTTTTTTAGACATCATTTTTCTATATAGATATTCAAGTATAGAGCCTTTTATTATTATATGTGCAATTCGATTCGTTTCAATGCATTTTGGTTATTTTCATTTTGTTGCACATATAATGGCGGCGAACCAAATTAAGGAAAAAAAAAAGTTATCTCGAATAATATGTTTGGAAGAATACTAAATAGGTAATATTAGAATATGGATTGGAAAACAGTAAAAAAAAAAAAGAAAAAAAAAAGTGAAGAAAGGTGTCTATCACACATTCTATGAGATTTCCCGTAAGGGTTGACCAAGGTCAACCTTTACGGAAAAATTTTCTGTAAATAATGACTTTGGTCAACCCTTATGGGAAATCTCACAGACTTGAAGGAACAATCAACTTACATTCTGTGAGAATTCTCGTAAGTGTTGACCAAAGTCAATGTTTATGGAAAATTTCCCGTAAATGTTGACCTTGGTGAACTCTTATCGGAAATCTCACAGAATATGTGATAGACACTTTTATTCAGTTTTTTTTCCTTTTTACTGTTTTCCAATCCATATTATAATATTACTATTTAGTTTCGTTCCAAACATATTATTCGAGACGACTTATTTTTTTCCTTAATTTGGTTCACCACCATTATCTGTGCAAGGCGTAAGAGGCTTAAATTTTGTTGTAATAATAATTGACTTAATTTTTTTGAAAACGCAGAAGGTATCAGATAAGATTACTTGCAATGGAAGGTTACAAAAAAACTAACGATAAATAAATAAAAAGATTTGTACATCGACTTGCACGACACCCTAATATATACTGTTCGTAGTGGTTGTCTGCAAGTTTTCTGGTTGTGGCCTCTTTGACCGCACCTCCGAAATCTATGAATTTCAACAATCTCACATGTAGAAGGAATTTGAATCTCTTGACGACGACCGACTTGTGCAACCCTCATTGGTGGCAATATCTCCACTTCTTCATAATAATTTGGCCGCCTCCACCCTAACATAGACCCATCTGAGAACATCGGTTCTCCATATCCACCATAATCTACTTGTATGTGATATGCGGGAGAGCAGAGGGTGTATGGGAGCAAGGAATCTCATAGTAATTAAACTTTTTGCATGTACACGTCCTCGCTTCCAAGTCAACAATCCCACCAAAGTGACTGTCGGTTACTTCGCATTTGTAACGATCGATCGACCTAATTCCATGTCTTTTTTATCTAAGTTCTACTTTAGCGATTATTTCCTCTCCATAGTCAGAAAGTGTGATTTGTATACCCGCAACATACACTCGCCACCAGTAAAACCAATCTTGCAACAAACCACATATTTGATCAAGGAACTTGGTAATTGGTAGCATCCGAGCATCCTTCAGAATGGCGTTCAGGCTTTCAGTGGAAATTGGCATCATCTGATCAAACTGTTTGCCATACTAAAATGCCCTTACCCACTGTTCAAAGTCGGATCTCCTTTAAGTACTAAGTTGATCCTCTAATCGATCGAATCTTGGCCCACTGTGCTCGAAAACCCATCTCACGAAATGCCTTGGCAGCAAGAAAGAAGGCAAGGAGGATGACTTCTTTTTTAAAATGTTTGTTCAAGTTGTGGCTTAGGTGGTGTATGCAAAAACAATGGAATGCATACGGGAATGCATACGAGATTGACGTGTCAATGCTCAGTTTCCTATCCGATACAATGACAAGTTCTGTTACGGCCCCGATGACATGCTTCATCCTCTAAAAAAACCACGTCCATGCAGCATCCGTCTCACCGCCCACCACGCCAAATGCAACCAGGTATATTTGTCCATTTCTGTCAATTGAATTCGCACTTAGCATGACACCATTAAACTTTCCTTGTACATGTGTCCTGTCAATGACCAAAACACGTCGAATATAGTTCAAAAAACCCCTAATACACGGACTTAGTGCCACAAACACATACCTCAAATATTTTCCATCATCAAGGTTCAACTCATACAACGTCCTGGGGTTCATTATCTTCAGAGCTTCACCGTACGCATGTAAGTGGCCAAAAGACTCCTCTAGCCTACCTTGAACAATTATCAACGCCTCCTCCTTCGATCGCCAAACCTTTTTGTAACTAATGCTCATGTCATACTCTTCACGAATATCTTGCATTATATCTTTTGACCTATACACCCTACTAACATTCGTGAACTTGGACTGAATCAAATGTCCTATTACCTTGCTCCTTGCCTGTCGATAGTCATGGTCCATTAGTTGGTGAGAGCAAGTATGGACAGTCATATACCTATTTATCTTAAAGTAGATTCCTTAAGCTTCCGAGCCCTAATCCTCCATCCACACTTCTCATGTTTACATTTAACAACTAACAAATGACTTTGTGGATTTAGGGATCAAAGTTTCAAAATTCTAACGCATGGCAAAGAGCGACAAAGAATATGCAAGCTCTTTCTTTGAAAGGTATATTTGTCCAAGCTCAATATCGACAACATCCTTACCGAATACCTGATCTGTCATAACGATAGGCATCTCAGCCATAGACATTGCGAGCTGTGTAGAATTATTTCCAACCAACGGTGATTCATCACCGACATATCCCTGATCGACATCCTCCTCAAATTCAACCTCACACTCTTCAACATCATCTCCCTCGTCATCCATAGGTGATTAATAAGTATCATCACCTATTACCTACTCTTCATCACATTCATAGTCTTCGTCATTGTCCTCATATGCATTTTCATCCACATAATCCTCTTCACCGAGCACCCCTACACCAACATTTCCTTGTCCTGCACCATATCTTGAAGACAACAGACCATCTTGTTCAAAATTGTAGGGATCAAGGTACAAACTATCATCATCTAGGTTGTATGGGACTACGTTATTGGTTAAGGGAGTTGGTGAAGATACATGACCATAGAAATCATCTTGTGATAGAAAATATTCATCAACAGAAGGTGGTGTGCGGTGATAAGAGGTTGGTTTAGGAAAATATTCATCAACGAAAGGTGGTGCGGGGTAATAAGGGGGTAGGTATTCTTGCGCTAGGTATATGGAAAACTTGGTTGGTATGAGCAATCAGGTCTTTTCATGTCACTTTCCAATCCACCACTGTACCTGGTGCTTGTTGATAAATAGATAGAAGACCTACATGTATCCTCTCCATTTTAAAAGAAACTTAGCTCTTGGTCTTTTTTTATCAAATAGGTAGGAACTCTTGATCCAAAGTTGTATAGACATCTTAGAATAAGGTCATGATGGTTCGGGTTAGTCCCACTTAGTTTATACAACTCTAACAAAAATTCTTTATACCTGATGTCACCTCTTACTTTCAAACCCACAAGATTACCCCTATGTAATCTCGTCCGTCCTCCTTCCAAATACCACCGTAGTAAACAAATATGTGAGGCATTCTGCAAGTAGATTTAATACCATCAACGGAAGAACAGCAAAAAAAGAAAGAAGTAAGAAGCAAACAAAGCAAACAAGAAAGGGAAGACGAATGCAGAAATTTTTAAAAATGATATTTGAAAAAAAAAAAACACCATTCTGCCATTTTTCCCGTAAGTCAACCTTACGGGAAATCTTGGTAGTGACAAGATTTTCCATAAGCATTTCCCATAGGCTCGACTTACAGGAAATCTTAGCAACGAAGTGATCTATCATGATTTTTCGTAAGATTTTCTGTAAGTATTCTTACAGGAAGTCTACGGAAATAATGATAGAATGACATTTTTTTTTCAAACTTTTTTCTTTAATTTACACCTTGCTTCTTTTTCCCATAATCTATTTTCTCCAAAGTAAATGGTTGACAAATTTGATAATTTGGACAAAATTGCAATAAAAACTTCCCCATCCCACCAACAAAACCATTTTTTCCAAAATCATCCACTTATATAGAACAAAAATAGAAAACAAACTACAATTACCCCACGTGAATGAAAAAGAAGGTCAAACAACCTACATACCTAATCTATCAAAGGGACCCTTGAAAAGGAAAGAAACAAAATTCTTTGAAATTGGGACCTTCAAGTATAAGCCTTTTTTATGAAAGTGAAAGCGAAAGCAAAAGCAACATGAAAAATGACAAGTTTAAGGTTGTGAACTGAAGTTGTAGGTCTAAAAATTGTGTTAGGTAAGCTAGGTAAAGTTAAAAGTTAAAGAAAATTGAATGAAATTGAAGAAGGTGTGATGAGAAATAAATTGGAGGTATTCATGACACTTCACCCTGTAGGGCCTACCACTAAAAATCTAAAAAGTTGAAAAAGGGGTTAGAAAAAGAGGTTTTAAAAAAAGGGTTAATTTTGTCCCATCAAAAAGTTTTTGGGTCCTAAATAACAATTTCCCACATGGAATGCCATTAATATGAAGATTTTTGTTTTTTGCTGTTTCCCCATACAAAAACCTAATACGTAACATTTTGTGCAATCCTTTTTTTTTTTTTTTCATTTTAATTCCCATTTAAATCTTAAATTTAAAATGATTAATCAATTGATCCCAATAAATGATATTCGGTCTCAGATCGTTTTATATTTTCCTATTATTTGATGTTTGGGCTTGTGCCTATCAATTCATCAATACTTTCAACTCTTACAATTTTAGTAATACATATAGTTTAAGATTATCGAGAAAATATACCGAGTGGTCCTTAAAAATTTTGTACCCCTAAGTTTTTGAGAAGTGACCATGTAATAGTTCTAAACCTATTGGTTTAGTTGAAAGACACTCTTTTTAACTTCTAAGCCGAATGTAATTCTCCAATATTAATTAATCATTAACGTGCCAACATGAATATATAGCTCAATTGGTATAAAGTATGTATTATTAACAAAAGAAAAAATGTTAAAAAATACTTATGGTCCTTGAGCTTTTATGAAATTAACATTTTAGTCCCATAAATTTTAGTTCGTAATGATTTAGTCCTTGTACTATATATCAAATTTGTGACAATTTGGTCTATGAACTTTAATAAGCGTAATGATTTATTCTCTACAATTTATAACTGCTTAGTCTTTATAATTTACAAATAAATTTGATTCTCGATCAGTTTATCAATCTATATGTGTAAGAAATTTCATGAAATCATACTAATATTTTTCACGATAAGAACTAAATCATTATAAATTGTAAAGTAGAAAGACTAAACTGTTACTTACTGAAATTTAGGGATTAAATTGTTACAAATGATCGCATACTAATTTTTTCACCCTCCATTGCCGATTGTAAACTAAATCGAAGGTATGATAAACTTCCCATCCTCCATTGTTGAACTCGTTCAAAAGAAAATAAAAATGAACATATCAAGTAATGTTAATTATTTAAATTAAGTCTATAAAAAGGAAAACAAAACTTATTCAAGTGAAATATTAAAATTAACAAACTGAGCCAAACATTTGAGTAACAAATAAACTTCTCCAAATATAAATATAGTAATATACTATATATACGATATCAAGATGAAAATACATCCACTTGTTTCAACAATTGTCTAGATATTCCATATTGTTTTATAACATCATAATTTTTTATCTATATAAAGATAAAAATTGAAGCCATACACAAAGAAAACATCAGATCATTTTCATTTTTATTCATAGTTTGATATTGTAGTAGAGACTATATATATAAGTAGGCACAGCAGCTGCCAACTTAATTACCATAATATAAAGACCATTCCAAAGCATGGCCTCTAGCATTTGGGAAAGGGAACACCACATGAGGAAATAACAGTTTTGGCACGAGGAGATTTCACGTAACCTCCCAAGCTTGGATTCTTGATGTACTCACAAAAGCACGGTTGTTGCTGTCTTAGATTACTGCAACAAGCGGCTGACGGTGGTGCCGTGGACGTGAATGCACCGGCGCATGGACTAAGCTCCGCAATGCTGCAAGTCACCGCCTCGGCAAGACGAGCTCCAGTGAGAAGCGCCACCATTGCCACCACCAAAAGGCAAAGGCTTTTGATCGGAAGCTTTGTCATTTTTTTTGATATGAAGGAAGGGTATAGAAAGAGGAATGAGTTTGTATTTGCCACACCTTTAAAACCACTTTTTATAGCCTCATAAAATGGAATGTGAGTAGAAAATGGTCCATCTCTTTTATTAAATTCTCACTTCCATCCCACCTACTTCTCTATGTGTTGGCTTCAATTTTTCAATAACATTAATTTCGATTTGTTAATTTTGATGAAAACGTCTATAGTTAGCATTAATTAAATGGTTGGTGGTAATAAATTAGCATTAATTAAATTGTGGGTGGTAATAGTGACCATCCCCAACTTTGTGAGAGGCCAAAATTCATATAAATAAAATTTTAAAAAAAAATATGTACATTATTATTATTTTTTAGTGCAACATTGGTGGAACTAGAGATTTGAGCTTTTATATTAGTTATTTTTAAGTTCAACAATACAGTGGAGATATATAAATCCTTTACCTTTTAGTTAAGAGTACATGCATTAACCAGTTAATGTTCAGGTTGATAGGGATAATGACACTCTACATATCTCCACAATGGTATGATATTATTCACTTTGAGCATAAATCTTCATAGTTTTGCTTTTGGTACCACCCAAAAGGCCTCATACTATCGGAATAGTTGTCATCCTTTATAAACTAAGGATTATCCTCTCATTTAACTAATGTGGAACTTTGGTCGTATTTTCAACAAGGTTGCAACGCTTTACATCTTTTCTACAAATTCAAACAACAACAATTCCTGCACTTTAAAGTAGCTAGGTATCTAAAAATATGTACAAATTCATATTACATTGTTGTTCAAATGCCCATATCGTGCATCAAATGAATAAAATGTAAATAGAGACATGGAATTGTAAAGTTGAAAAGTTGAATGGATGTGATATATATATATATAATAAGAGCATGCAGAAAAAATCCTAATAGAAACCTTAAAAAATGTTCCATAATCGAATTACATACTAACCTGGTCTTGATAAAAGTTAAAAGGGTTAGTTGAAAAGTTGCGAGAAAATGGGGCTTTAAAACGTCTCATTTCACCGAGAAATTTAGATCGTAAATGAGGAGTTGGCCTAGTAATAATGGGAACATCTAATAAAAGTTAAAAAGGCTAAGTGGTTGTGAGTTCAATCTATAGTAGCTATTATATTGTTTTCCTGTTTTTTTTATGGGCGTTATTATTTGCTTCTTATTTGGTAATGAAAGTGGTTTTTCTGTTTTCCTGAAAAAAGAAATATTAATAGATTAGTGGACTTTTCCTATTTAAAATTTAATTTTAGGAAGCTTTATTATTTTTCCAAATAGTTCAAATTTGCTTAGAGTTTAATTGTAGTAGTTCAAACTTTGTTTTCAAACAAATATTATGTGTAATGTATCAATTATTATATATTTTCGTAAGCTTGCCTAGATTCAAAGAAGAAATTTGAGTTCCAAAATTTGATATATAGTTTTAGAAATTATTATAAATTTCATCTTGTTCATGCCGACATTGAACCTTTAACAACTTTTACATTATTATAGATATTTAACAAAACGTTAGTCGAATAAACTATATAATGACATGTGACAAATTTATGAAATAGAAAAGAAAGTAGTTTGATGGTTGAAAAAGTATACTCCCCCACAAATGCACACGTCCTTTTTTTTTTTTTTTTTTATCTTTAATAAATTGTCACTCTCGTGTTCAATTCGAAAGATAACAAAGTACTAAGGAGCAATTATAGTTATGAGTGCTATTAATACAAAGGAACCATTGCAAAAATATCAAATTGACTTGTTAAAATTAGGCCCATATACAATGTATGATTTTGTAAAAAAAGCAAAATATTTAAGCCCAACCCAATTGAAATGCCCGGATGACCAAAATGCCCCTCACAGTTAAAAATGTGTGACTGGATCTGATTGCCCACTAATTACCATCTGATTGCTATCTGATTACCATATAATTGCCAATAATACAAATTCCTATCTGATTGTTGTCTTATTATTGTTTGATTGTTATTAATTGTTAATGATACTTATTTTGTTTGATTGTTATTTGATATTGATTGTAATATGATTGTCAATGATACCATTGTTATCTGCTTGTTCTCTAATTACTATATAATATTGATTGTCAACGATATCGATTGTTATCTGATTGTTGTCTGATTATTATTTGATACTAATTGCCAATGATACCGACGATTGTCTGATTGTTGTTTGATTAATATGTAAAATGAGTTGTCAATGATAGTGATTTTTATCTGAATACTATCTACTTATGATTGTTAATGATATGTGATTGCTATCTGATTTTCATTTGATATTGATTGTTATATGATTGTTGTTTGATTATTGATATACTAATTGTCAATAATTTCTTGATTGTTGTCAACAATAAACTGCTAAAATAAGGCACTATATATTGTACTTACATAAAAACAATGATTAACAATATATCTTTGATGTCCACAATATGAATATTCAAATAGATACAAATTATTTACATGTTTTTTTATTGTGACCAACACGCTTACAACGGCTACAGTTTGCATACTTTGCCAATTCACCAATTGAAGGAATCCTTTGCTTTTTAGGTATTCTTGCTTGACGAGGGTTGTTCACCTCTAAAATACAAGTAGTAAAAAATCAAACATCAATGACATGACAATTAAATATAAATAACAAAGTACTTAATATTTAATAAAAATCATATGAGAATCAGATAGTAGTGAGATATCAATCACTTGGCAATCAAATAGAAATCACAAAGTACTTGATATCTATGAAAAACACATGGTAATCAATGACAATCAGATATCAATGATATGGCAATCACATGACAATCAAACAGATATCAGACAGAAATCATATATCAATTATATAGCCATATTTGATTATCTGTGCTTAAACAATTGACCCGCACTTCTAATTTTTAATTTAATTTTCACATCTTGTGTAACATATCTAACTAGCAAGCTACAACAAATTTTTGTGGGTTATCCTTAATGATCGATTGTCTTAAGCATGATACCATAGCCTGGTGAATGAAATTAATTGCTAACCATCCCCTCTAAAGAATGTTCAAGTAAAATATTAGGGGAAGAAAAATACAAGAAAAAAATGTAAATAGAAAGAAACACATTCATACAGCAAGCTAGATATTCCTATGGGAGTCCAAAGAAGTTCTTTCCACATCAGGCCTAACAATTCTGACTCTCCAAAGTACTAACAATAACACATGAATTTTTCTCTTACCCATGTCGCAACTCACCTCCTTTCAATTCCTCAATATACATAGCCTCAAATAAAAAGTTCGTAAAATCAAACTACAATAAACATAATAACCAAAGAACACAAAATTATCTCACATACAAACCAACAATCTACACCCATAATTATACACAAATAATTAACATCATTTCGAAAACCTAACATTCATTCCTAAAAAACGCTAGTAATGAAAAAATCGGAGAAGATCTTGACGAAATCGAAACCAGTAAAATTGTGAGTGCAATCGTGAATGAGAGAAGGGGATGATAAAATTCAAGCAAAAAAATAGAATACAAATCGTGGCTTCAAGAAGAGAAATCCTCAATGAAGGGGATTTTGAAACCGTGTGTTCAACTAATGAAATCAAAACAAAATTTCGGAAAAAAAAATATGCACAATCGTGTGCATCAAAAGAAATTTTGTATTTCAAATCTTGGAGAAATTGTGAATATTGGAGAAGATCGAAGAATCTTAGGTTTCTTACAGAAACGTGGAGAATATTGAGGAAGAAAACGTGCAAAGGAAGGAGAATATCAAATTTACTAATTTTCTATTTTTTAAGAGATGAGGGTAGTTTTGGAATATTATTTTCACATAAAAATCAAATAATGCGATTTTTTAACTATCTATATTATTTTCAATATATTTTGTCATATTTGTAATATTTTAAAAGTTGATGACATGTATGCTAATATATAATCAAAATTTGATACCCGATGCAATTCCCCTAATACGACTGACACCCTAATAATTACAATTTTAATTTACCTTCTCTTTATAATTTTACCCCTCACCAATTAATTGATTCTATAGACATTTGTTAATCTTTAAAAAACGTGTCAGCTTTTTATTGGTGGATAAAGCAATTTTTTTAAGTACAATATATTCTTGGGAAATTTTTACATATAAAAAAAATGTCAAACTATTTACAGAAAATAGCAAAAAGAATACTGATAGATATTGATAGACTTCTATCAACATCTATTAGTGATAGACTTTTATCATTTCTATCACTGATAGACCTTGATAAACTTCTATCAGTGTATATAACAACTATTTAAAAATTTTGCTATTTTGTGTAAATAGTTGTCCTTATTTTTCTATTTTTAAAAATTACCCTATATTTTTTTATAAAAAAATACTTAAGTGCATCTTGTTAGAATTAATTAAATTAATTCATTAATGGTAACAATTCGGGTGGTTCATAATACAAAAGTTGTAGTGGGGGGCCAAAATCAACAATTTTATTTGTAAATATAGCACATTTAGAAAAGATAATTGTTTGATATGTCAATTTCGTTTAATCAATATTTTCTATTCCCATTTTACCCTTCAATTCAAATTGGATTCACGCATTCCCTTTCTCTCAAATGAACAACGACCACACATCCATGATCTCCTACGACCCAAAGGCACTCTTCTTGTCGCCTGCGAGCCTCCAGTCCATCGTTTCGAAAGCTTCCAATCCGTCCATGGTGAAATCCAATCTTCACCCTTAAACTTGTATACGGCCTTCGTGGGCTCATTCTATGTGCCACCATGTGCTGCTTTGTGAAGCTAGAAGGGTCGTCTGGCACCGTGTGCTATTCATGATCTTTGTCTAGCAATGCTGTTATATGAATAATATCACCAAAGGATCAGAAAAATATGTAACACTGTATACATGAGAGAATCTAAGCTCAACGACTTCACGTTGTCTCCTTAAGATAATTTTACTCACTCTAGTGCCTGAGATTCATAAGTAATTGTCCCCCAAAATAGAACAAATTACATTTCTTATGGAAGTAACACCTCGTCCACAAGATCCAACAACTATACTTTGTAGAAATAAACCAAACTTCAACGACTTTATAAAAAGGGAGAAAGATTCAATGAGAGAAAAATGCTTATGAAAAAAATCTCAAGTGCAATTTGAAAGAAGAAACATATTCATAGACTATTCGTGGTCATTAGAATAGTCGCATCTCTTCTTCAAGTTGGTTATTTTCGAAAGGACATATTCATTTATGAAACAATGCAACTCTATACGAATGGTCACATACCATGTATTCCAACAATCTCCTCCCCCCCCCCCCCCCCCAAATAAATGGTAAGCTGACAATTTAAGATCAAAGGAAAAAGAAAACGTTAAGTATTTCCAAATGAAGAATCTGCATCGGGATAAATGGTAAAAACTTTGAACTTTCCCTAGTGAACATCAATCGAGTTTACTTGGTTAATCAATGGACTTGATGCCTTGAACTGTCAACCGTTCTAGAGTAAATTAAGACAATTGAAGTCACACAATATTTCATTATAGCAAAGTTTGTTCTCATAATTGTTTTCATTTTGGCCTTGAACACCGCCTGGTCTCATGAGTGTTTTAGAGAATTCGCTTAAAATTCTCATAGAAGTGACCCTTTCACACTCACAAAGGTGATTCATATAAAGAACATTGTATATGTTCTTTTTACAAATAATGATTAAACCACTTATAGAAACCATTAAAAGCATAATGCGTACCCTAAAACCACACTTGCACATTGTGATCTCATCATTCTTAGAACGGGTAAGAGAAAAAAAATTCAACGCAATGCTCACTAGGTATTCAAAGGTCGGTTTGCCTGTTAAACCTAGATCTTGGGATCTAGCTCTAGTCAACTAGGTTGAGTTGCCTCTCTAATTAACTTTTTTAAATTATAGGCTATAATCTCATTCTGCTTGATGAACTTTTAACCAACTCTCTAGTTAGGCCTTTTACAAACAGATCCGCAATATTATCTTTTGACCTTACAAAGTCAATTGTGATAATTCCACTAGAAAGTAGTTGTATGATTGTATTAAATCTTCGTCATATATGTCAAGACTTATTATTATTCACTTAAGAGGTATAGAGTGTATTCACACTTTAAGAATACCATACAAGATTTTGTAGCCAACTCAAAACATATCTCAAACTCTTTTTAAATTGTTATCCAATATTCTAAAGCTTGGATTATCAATATTCCAAATACCCCCACAATAATATAATACTTTCAGAAGGTTTTCCTTTTCCATAATTCCCAAGGAATTTTCTATGTTTTGGTATATAAAATTTGATACAAAATTATGCTTAACCTTCAAACGTGATGAGACATATTCATGGAATGCGTCTTATCACAGTATTGGAATCAATCATTTTATAGAACATAAATTGTTTGACTATAAGCTTCATTGGTATGACATCTTCTGGCATATATATATTATTTTCTCTAATGATTCCCATAAAATTTTGCTAAATCCACTACTATAACATTATATAGTGTGTTATCTAGTTCATTCAAACATTAGCTCTTGTAGAAATAATTTGCATGTATTTCTATGCCCCAAGTGCAAGCAACTTTTCTTTATTGGCTTCTCCTTGAACATTACAATAACTTTTTTTTTTAATAAAAAACTTTCCATATTCCAAGTTGCAAGGTGGAAGGGAATTTCTTCTTGTCATTATTTGAAATCATTCCAATTAAATTTCTCATGATTTTTTTTTTATGATAATTTCCACCACAATGTGGTATAATAATTTGGTAGCTTTGATGATATTTATGTGAAATTAATCACCAAGTATCCGTGAAACAAAGTTAATAACATCACCAAACATATTATCACAAAATAAAATCGATTAAGCAACAAACTAAACTTATATAGAACCATTGATTAAGGCACTTTTCTCTCATAACAAAGTGGTTACAGATACTGAAATTTCGATGAAACAACACAAAAGATCGTGCAAGCAAATTTCCACAACTTTCAGTATGAGCGGCCTTAACATGAAAGATTTTTTTTTAAAGAAAAAAAACAGATACATAGTTCAACAATTTCAATATCCTTTCAAACAAAAAAAAAAAAAAAAAAAAAAAAAAAAATCAATTTAAGTAACGCACAAAACAACATCTATTGAAGTCAGTATAATAATTCTAAATAGTATTCAGAATTTTTTTTCACTAATCTTCCACTCGCTAGAGAAGAATGATTTTTCCTTTTCAACATTAAAAAAAAATTAATAATAATAATTAGTTATGCATACTGGAACACAATTGTACATATGTATATAACTAATTACTTCACTTCAACACAATCAAATCAAATAAGAGAAGAGAATTACTATTATTAATTCTATGCTTACAAAACCATCACCCAGTAAAATATATGAACAAAATCACACTGATTGTACATACCAGAAGCAAGCGAAACTAAATTTGTAAAACATTATATATTATAAAACAATATACAATTACAGAAACATAATTTTAAACAATATTTATATATACTCTGTTTTATATTTATATATTAAAAAAAAAAAAAAAAAAAAGAAATGGATTCTAAACAGAATCAAAATAAAATCACGCTAAAATAAAATTCTACTATAACTTGGCGTGGAGGGCAAAGATCGAGAACACATAAAACAAGAGGGAAATAACATGTACCATTTATTCCAACAAGTGCTTGTGTGGGTATTCACATGGTGGCTCTCGGAAGTGATATTTCTTGCTTTCGGTGATATTTACAATATTTTGACCCCTTAACCGTTCTCTCTTCTTCTTCATATGACCTTTACAATATTTGGACTCTCATAAACAAAAAACACAAAAGCTTCTTCCATTATTATCAAATCCCCCTTCTTCATCCGCATGACATTTCCACTTCCATGGATTATTTCCCCCATTTTTTCCTTCATTCTCTTAATTTGCCCATATTTTTCCCTCTATTTCTTCTTTATAATCCACTGTTTCAAATTCTTAAATTGGAAATCAGACTCAGAGTTGTGTTCTAGTTTTTCTCCTGGGATTCAAATTTCATCAATCCCAATGTTTCTTATTCTGGGATGTTGCTGGAGATGGATTTTTTATGGCTTGAGAAATTTTTCGACCATTGGCATGCCGTGACTTTTCGACGGTCCCGAGCCAAATAAATTTCTATTCCCATTTATGCTTGAGATAGTGGTAGTACGAGTTGAACCACAAAGAACCGTTGAATCTTCCTAGAAAAATACTTTGAGCTTTTATGTAACCGAAAAATGGGGGGTTTTGTGTCGGTGTTTGCAAGAAACTTTAAACGTGCTGAAAGTACACTTGTGATGAGTGAATGCGAATGTTGAGATGGTGACTGATATTAAGGGTGACTCTATAACTATTGATCATGCAAAACCGACTAGTTCGCCAGACAATCTTGATTAGACAAGATCATAAGGTTCGATATCAACAAAAAATTTCCAAAAGCATGAAGAAAATCAGATTAAGATGAAGTTTAAATCTCACCAATACATAGAAGAATGAAATCCCTAAATCCCAAAGCTAGAACTTACAAGATTAGCCAAGAATCATCTTCAAAATGAAAGTCAAATGATTATTGAACATTCGTACAAGCCAAAATCAATAAAAAAAAAACAAGAGAAAATGAAAAATGGTTGTCTCCTGGTCTGGGAAATCAGGCTGATGCATCAAATACTTTCGTTACAATTACAATAACTCCAACATGCATAACAAACATACATAACGCATGCTTAAGACGGCTAATCTGTCACATTAATCGAACATACTTTGCATATGAGTTTCAGCGAAGAATAAAAAACAATAATAAATCATAGAATCTCAGAATTCCATAGAAAAGTGCCCAACAAGCCTCAAAATCGACATTTGGGAGCCTAGTCAGTCATTGAATCTCGAATCCTGATGCCATAATGTTGATTACAAAGCAAGAATGAAAGAAATACCATGGGTTTTCGCTAAAAGTGGCCAAAACCGAGCTAAAAACTCTGAAAAATCGCTCCTAAGACACTCCTCCTAAAACCCTATATATATATACTAATCGTGGCAGCATTGCGAGGCTTTGTGGCGTTCTATCATCTGATGCCTCGCACACGCACCTATCTGGTGTTCCGTCAATGTTCCAAGCGCTGTAGCCCTGTCGCTGCTCTCTATCTCTATCAGGCCTCTAGGGGTATTTTTGTCATTTCTTCAATCCTTAAAGCTCGATTGCTCTATTTAGCTCCGAATTAATCTCAAACGATCCGTAACGCCCTAAAACACATGAATTGTTCGAGTTCTAACAATTCTGATTAGACAAGATCATAAGGTTCAATGTCAATAGAAAATTTCCAAAAGCATGAAGAAAATCAAATTAAGATGAAGTTTAAATCTCACCAATACATAGAAGAATGAAATCCCTAAATCCATGTTGTGTTCATAAAGTGCAAAGTCTAAGTATGAAATGCAATGCGTGCTGTTTCTACCAGAGAATTAACATTTATAATGACAAGTGATGAACACAAGCTTTACCTAACTTGAATACAAGTATAAACTCAAATCAGGAACCTGGTGAGTCTAGGGTTGAACACAGGGACTTTTATGCGATTGTGATTTAATCTTTGCGATGACAACTATGCGATGAATATTTGTACAAAAACTGAAGAAATGATAACTATCCTAAAATGTATTTGCAATACAAGAGAGTTATGCGACGAGCAAAGGGGGACATGGTAACTGTCAATGAAATTCTTTTTCAATCAAGTAGCATGCGATGACGTTTGAACTAGTCTTAATAACAGTGTCAAGATTCTTTGTAGTTTGATTTTATGCAAGATTTGCGATACCAGTTATGCAACCTTGTAGCAACCTCTTGGCCCTTAACCTACACTTTCCCTTATTTCTAAGGTGCATGCGATGACTGACTATTTTGAATGTATCACCTTATCTCTAAAGTGTTACTTCTAACTGCTTAATGCTTTCTACACTTTCTTCACCTTCTCAGGCAAGAACTCAAGCTTAAACGTATCTCTCAATAGTTTAAAGCAAGTATTAATGATGCATTAGACAGTAAAGCCGTTAACTATGCATAAATTCAATCTCTAAATAAATCTTCCCAACGTGTCAAAAAGATTAATATGCAAACAAGTAAGTAAGTGGATGAAAGATATGGACTTATATTAATACTTGAATCAGAAATCTTTCAAAATCAATTCAGAATACAAATACAAGTAAGAGAAATAACTAGAATGGAGATGACGGGCCCTTGAGACAATCTCTTAATCTCGTTGGCTTGGATTGACTGCTTGATGATAATACTTCAAGGTGGAATATGGCTCTTGCTTTTCTAAGAAGAATTCTGAACTTTGCATTCAAAATTCTGCAGAGAAAAGCTTGAGGATTGACAATGGTGATGCTCTTCACTCTCTTGGGGAAGCTGATCTCTCGACTCAACCAACCCCTTCTTCAGTTTTTGAGCTGAACATTCATAGGCGTCAAAAGTAGCTTCTCTCTAATGATTTCCTAACACATGCATTAAATTTCATGCCCTGCTGCGCCGCTTGCTTTGTCACAAGTTCATTGCCTCTGCCATGAATCAGTCTAATCAGCTACCTAACTTGTTCTGCAGATTTGACACCCGCTGCCTGTCCATGTCAAACATTTTTACGTTCATCGCACGGCTTGTTTTGTAACATGTTGGTCACCTTCTTTTTTATTGTGCGGTTATGGCTTCAGCAGTTTCTTCAGCTTTTATAATTTATCTTCATTCCTGCGTTGAAACAAAAATATTTTCATGATTTCTAGTTTTATAGAACTTGTAAACACATGATCACAAAGTCTGCTTATTTGCTAGGAATTACAACACATATCCATAATTTTCTTGCGAATTTCTCTAATTGTTTTAAATAAAATAATAGAATAACTTGTATTTTTACAAGTTATCAATCCCCAAGCTAGAACTTACAAGATTAGCCAAGAATCATCTTCAAAATGAAAGTCAAATGATTATTGAACATTCGTACAAACCAAAATCAGTAAAAAAAAAAAAACAAGAGAAAATGAAAAATGGCAGTCTCCTTGTCTGGGAAATCAGGCTGATGCATCAAATGCTTTCGTTACAATTACAAATAACTCCGACATGCATAACAAACATACATAACACATGCTTAAGACGGCTAATCTGTCACATTAATCGAACATACTTTGTATATGAGTTTCAGCAAAGAATAAAAAATAATAATAAATCATAGAATTTTAGAATTCCATAGAAAAGTGCCCAACAAGCCTCAAAATCGATGTTTGGGAGCCTAGCCAGTCATTGAATCTCGAATCCTGATGCCATAATGTTGATTACAAAGCAAGAATGAAAGAAGTCTCATGGGTTTTAGCTAAGAGTGGCCAAAACTGAGCTAAAAACTTTGAAAAATCGCTCATAAAACACTCCTCCTAAAACCCTAAAACATAAGATATATATATATATATATATATATATATATATATATATATATATACTAATCGTGGCAGCATTGGCGATGCTTTAACCCTTTTGTCTAGCGCCGTAAGGCTTTGTAGCATTCTATCATTTGATGCCTCGCGCGCGCACCTGTCTGGTGTTCTGTCAATGTCCAAAGCGCTGCGCCTTATCGCTGCTCTCTGTCTTTGCCAGGCCTCTAGGGGTATTTTTGTCATTTCTTTAATCCTTGAAGCTCGGTTGCTCTATTTAGCTCTGAATTAATCCCGAACGATTCTTAACGCTTTAAAACACATGAATTGTTCGAGTTCCTAACAATATAAATATTTAACCACATTAAACATTACAAGCAAGCATGATTAGAGGGAATAAGATTGCTCATTTAGGGGACTATCATAGAGATTTTTCCCTTGTTGTAAGCTTATGAGATTTGCTCAAAATCATTATTATTTTTAATCTTGTCTTTGGGTTTTTATTTTGTGATACATTTATGGTTGTATTTTCTTAAGAATGTCGGACGAACTAGTCAAAGTTATATAATATATTACTATAGGTAAAAAAGCAAAAGTTAAGTCAAACTTGTTGATTGTGTGGCACCCTTTTGATTACTATTGTTTAATTAACTTAAATGAAAATCATATTAAATGGCTAATGAGGCATTACCTATTCATTATTCATCTCTTAGCTCATTTCCTGAATCTAATTGTGGTTAACTTATATGTTTAGTTTGTATTCAACTATACATGTTGGTTAATTAGGTGTTTAGGACTTTCATTTAGCATTACTAAATGAGTTGTTTGTGCTTAGGCAAGAAATAGAAATAAATTTACATGAATTTGATGATCGAGTGAGCAATTGAGGATACCTTGAAAGCCCGAGCTAGACATTTAAACGATAGTTCATTATATACTCTCCAATCTTTTCCACCATTACCGACTTTTAATTTTCACGCCCTCTTTACATTCCAAGCATATTTTTATAATTACAAGCATATCATACCCCCCCTCCAGTTACAGTGGAACCATAAGCATTCTTGTTTAGAAAATCGTCGGTTCTCTGTGGATTGCCCCATACTGCTTTTATTACAAGTTTCAGTTGGCAAGAAATTTATTTGGTTAACGGCATTCGACAAACCCTTGCAACTATTTTTCCCACTTTGGCATCAACACTTGATTTAAATTATAGCTCGAGAGAGTAAATTTTTTATTAGAACATGGATGCATGACTATTAACAAAATCTTTTGTACGAGTGAGAATTTTCTAGTAGAAGCCATTAAAAGAAGTTTCGATGTTGGTTTTATAAATAAGAAAAAAAAACTAAAGCTTAGGAGAGTAAGTGATTAATATTAGTATATCTTCTTGGTTGAAAAATGTAGAAAGAAAATTGGTGCGATTTGTTGGAAATTTATACGAGATATAAATAACCACGGAATAAACTAAATTATATCTCAAACTCCCACTTCACATGTTAGAGCCAAATAAGTAATCGATCATAAAATGACAAATAAGAAAATGACACCAAAAAATATAATGGTTCACCTCAAACTCAGGACTACGTCTAGTCTTCTACAACTACAGATTCTACTCTGATGGAGATTGCAAAGAAATCCAAACTCGCACTACAAATCTCTCCCAAATAGTCCAATGATAGCACTATAAAAGTGCTATTTTTTCTAGCTTAATTAAGGCTCGCTCATGGATTTTATTATGCCATTTTGTAGGTATTGAGCAACCAAGTGGTAGAACAGACCATCGGAGCCGAAACATGATGAAAATGGATCAAATCAGAGCTCCGTATCATCAACTGTGAAGAAAGAGGGTGAAAAGACCAAAATTCCCTTGTCGTTGACCCCTAAAGGTAGAGATAAAATATTTAGGGAGCACTGTGATGCTCCAAACTTTGACGAACAGACAATGAGCTCGTGCGCGAGAGTGTCATAGTGCTTCGAGGGCGATGCTATGGCAACGGGGCCAATGCCACGACGCCAGGCCCTTTTTATAAAAGAATTGTTTACCAAATTAGGTCATTCCAAGCTCAAATTTACAGCTTCCAACTTCATTTTCTCTGTATTTTCTTTTTTCCAGCATTTACTTCCTTGTATTCTTATTTATTGCAACTTCAAGATTCATCTTGCCACATTATGAGTGGCTAGGTAAGTACTTCTAGTTTAGGGTAGGATTGAGACCCATCAAATCTTGGTTGGGAGTCTTGAATTTTCACTTCTATGATGTATGCTTGCTGATATTTCTTTGTTCTTAAATGATATATCAACTTCTATGCATTGAATTTATGGGTTTTTAGCCAACGCTCATTTATTCTTTGATTGCTAGGGAATAGGAATGCATCTAATGTATTTTTAATCTCAAAGGGGCAAGGGTTAAAGCATGCTTAGTTGTGAACTTAGGTTGTTTTGAATGATCTTTTCACAAACATTTGCATCATTAACTAATTTCAAGAACGTATTAATTGGTAACTTAGCTAAATTACCTATCTTAATGTGGGTGCTTAATTGATATGGACACTAATGAACCCAATTAGTGTAGCATCTAGGTTGATTAAGAAATTAATTGATACATTAGGGCATGGAGCTTTGGTCTTCTAGAGCACTTGGGCTAAGATTAAATCAAGCTAGCAGTGCATTATTTTAGAAGTTCGATCTATGATCAACCAAGTGAATACGTTGATTCTGAATCTATAAGTTAGGCCTTTTAATCGAATTAATTTCCGTTTTAATTACGCTTTTACATTCATGCTATTTAAATTCAATTGCAATCAAATCAACATACAACTCCCTTGCTAACCATTCGAATTAGGCTTCAATATCTCAAGATTTTCTGTAGAAACGACTTGTTCCCACTAGCTGCAACTTCTTGAGAGTGATTTACAAAATTTATTTGGGGTCCGACAGCTTCGAACATCCAACACGAACTATTTAATTTTCAGTACCAAAACTCAGGAACTTGGAATAAACGATAAGAGAAACGTCCAAGAAAATGAGAGAAGTCCTCTCAAAATTGCTCACTGCCGCATGAAAACAGCACACTAACAAAACTTCAAGCTGAAAGAAGGTGACTGCCGATTTTCTCCTTTTTGAATTGCCGCCCTTCATCTTTTGGTTAAACACACATATATAGATGTGTTTGCTCGAAGGAAAATGCCTAAGGCCTATATAGGCCTAAGCCCAAATTCTGTAGGTGTTACACTGCACACGTGCGGAGGTTTGTCTCCACACCCTAAAATGCTTAATTAACTACACAATAGTTTGGGGATGATTGGTACGACTTAACCAAACCATAAAGACTTAATTAAATATAATGGTAATTTAACCCAAATAATAAGAACTAAATCAATTGGTAATTAAACCATAAAGTTTTTTTTTTGTTATTGTTTACAATACCCCAGAAAGTTCTAGAGGCATAGAAAAAGTAAATGTGTGATTAATTTATTCTTTAATGATAAAGTTGGCAGACACAATTAATCCAAATCCATAGCTTCTAGGGCAGGTAGACCCATAGGAGATGGTATGTGACAATCCAAAATTTTAGGTAATTTTAATTTAACTATCTTAAATTATTTGGGTGTTATTTTGAATTTTTAAGGCTTAATTGAATTATTTTGGAAAAATAATTCAATTTAAATTAAACGAAATAAAAGATTTGGGTTTAAATTCAATTGGTGAAAATTGAATTTTAATTTGGAAGATTTAATTTGTTTAGTTGAATTGGGGGAGGGAAAAAAAATTTAAAATATATATATACCTAATTTATTAAGGAATTAGGGTTTGAGATTGTATATATATATATTATTAAGTGACTTAGGTAGAGAGGGAGAAAAATACACCGAAAAAATGGAGGAGAAAGAGAGCAGTGCTCGTTTTTCAGCGACAGCTCTCGAAATATTGTAATTTGCTAAAGTTTCAACCGTCAAATCGTATTGAACTTTTGTCAGCCTGTTTGGGACACATAGGGTATCATTCTGAATGGTTGGATCGTTGTTTTGAGCTCTGGTTCGTCCATAATCTCTACTGAACAGAACCTGTAAAACAAGGTGATATTTTTCGAGTATTGGTGAGTTTCTTGCAATTTTTTGATACCCATTGTTGTTGGGATTTAGACTCAAAGTTTGAGGGTGGCGAAGCCGCTGTCCAGCCGGTATAAAGTTTGTTTTGTTGGAGTTCAGTAAGTTTTTTTTATTCTGGTCTTCGTTGGGTTATTTGATTTACTGCCGAAAAATTGGGTTAATTCTCTAACGTTGATCTTATGTTAGGTTTGGGTTGTTGAGAAAAGTTTGGACTCAATCTTGGTTCAAGCCTCATTTTGGGTAAGTTTTTGGAGATCGTCAATCTAAGCATTTTAGTTGGTTTAAGCTTGAATATTTAATTTAGTTTTAGTTTATGTTTAGGGTGGCTCAAGGTTACTCAAAGCAAGGAAAAAGATAAATTGGTGGCGAATTGGACTTATTCTGAGGTAAGTGACATTATTATCGGCTTGCCTTCGTACCAGGCGCCCGGTTCATGTTACCAAATTTAATAATAGAATTTTGGTTGATCGTTATGATTCATGGAACATGCGCACTTATGATATTTTACAGTTTATGGCTATTGTTGTGAGACTCTTTATTAAATACATATACGTACAAACTACATGTTAGTCAGGTAACAGTGACTTACCCCCGCCACGTCCCATGTTACGATACCGTGAATCAACAGGTTCACTCCCATGTTTGACGGTGCCCCATCAGGCCACTAGACATGTGTGAACTGACGGGTTCACCTCCATGTTACCATACTGTAGACAGACTTATTATATAAGTCCAGAATGTCCCTATGGCCCATCAACGAATTCTTCGTCATCGCCAGGTACGCCTTGCAAGTAAAGTTTTTATGTAAAGTTGTGCATTAAAATATTTGTTTAGCTTAAATGCACCCACTATGTTCTAATGCTAGGTTAATGACTAGATAGAAGTTATTATGAGTTGATTATTCAGACACGGAAAAAGAAAATTTATTTATAAGGTCACTTGGCGCTAGTTTATCTCATGAAAGAATTGTTAGAAAGGAACATATACTTCAGTCCAGAGATCTTAAAACTTGATGAAACTAAGTAGAGTTATGGTAGTTAAGGAAGAAAAGTATGTATTTGTTAAGGCAGAGAATAAAATATTCTAGACAAGAATTCACTAAGGATTAGTGTTATGTTTTGCATTAGAAAAGGAGATTAGTAGTACCAAAAGGAGATTTATCACCGCGCGACACACAGTTAGGTACGAGATTGAAGATGCTTTATAGATAAGAAAGAGAAGAAGAAGAGACTATAGATTTATTAAAGGTTCGAGATACTAAAACCAAACATTTCAGGAGAAAGTTTGGAAAGAATTAATAGGACATGATCACTTTTCTGGTACTGAAGATTTGTGGTTTGAGTGAGGTGTGTGTTTTGGTGTAACACCCCACAAATTTTCTTCAATTGTTTGATCATTAATTAGTTGAGGATTAATTGTAGTTGGTTTGACATTTTGGATTTAAGAGTGATCTAGGGAATTTGAGTTTGAATTGGATGTTAATTGGAGAATATGGTAAATTTTGGGAGAAAAAAAAAAGAATAATATCGTTATCTAGAAATATTATAAAGTGTATTTAAGATAAGTATATATTTATTATTATATATATATATATTTATCATTATATATTTATTATAATTATATATTTATTATAATTATAATATATATATTTATAATTATATATTTATTTTAATATGAATATATTTAAAATAAATATATAATCTAACCTAGGTTTGCGTGCGATTCAATTAAAAAAAACTCTTCTTCCTCACGTCTTCTCCCTTCTCCCTCTGCGCGTTTTGTCCGAACTCAGTTTCACGCCTCGCGCCGCCGGATTTTCACCCAGCCCAGCTGTCGTCCGCCAGTACCGCCGGCGCTCGTTTCGTCCGCCAGCAAGCCGCCGCCGCGTTGAGGAGCCACCGCATCTCGTCCTTGCTCGCGGCCGCCACTGGATTCGCGCCGCCGTGGCCCCGCAGCCGTAGCCGAGACTCTCCGACCGCCGCTGCCGCTCGTTTCGTCTGCACCGCCGCCCAAGCCGCCGCGCCGCTGCGCTGCCGCTTAGTGTCGCCGCTGCATCGTTTCTCCCCGTTTCTATTTGGGCAGACTGCAGTAGGTTCGTGTTTGGTTCAGAGTAAGACTTTCTTTTTCCTCATCTCGGATTTCTGACAATTGTCCTTAAATTTGGTTTCGGGGTGAAAGTCATTCGCTTGTGTTTAAGGGTAGAAGACTAGTGGCCACTGTGGGTTAATTGTAAAACTTGGATTGTGCGGGGATATTTACTGTCTATTTCAAGTAAGTGATCTTATGGCTGGGCTGGCCTTCAAGCCAGACCCCAGCCTTCACAATACTTTTAGCATGATGGTTATGTTTTTCTCTGCATACTAGTATGATTATTCACTGGCATGTTTATGACTTCTGGCTAATTGGGTATGTGTGGCCAACTCTGTATTTATTACTTTTATATAATTAAAACTGATGCCAAGGTCCGTTAAGTCCCATGCTATGTGACATGATGTGAATCGTCAGGTTCACCTCCAGTTTCGACGGTGTGCCATCAGGCCACTAGACATGTGTGGACCGACGGGTTCACCTCCATGTTCCATGATGTGAGTCATCAGGCTCACACTTCAGCATTGACGGCGTGCCCTTGGCCGCTAGGCATAGTGACGGGGCAACTTGTCTATACACCAGAAATCCCAGTAATGGGATTACTTACTGAGTTTTATACTCACTCAGTTACTTTTTATGGATTTCAGGTAAGGGCAGGAATGGACCGGCGGGCGACAGACAGAATCTGTGATCGGGCCAAATGGGGACACGTTGAGCTTCCGCATTTCATTTTTTTACGTTTTCTAGATGGGTTGTCCAGTTTCTTTTGGTTTCTTTTGACCGGTGAATCTGTCCGTTTATTTACTTTATTCGTTAGCTATTTAGATTTAGTTTGTTGGTTGGGGGTACCCCGATCAAGGTTTAGTGTATGTTCTTTTGGAAGAGATTTGATTTATTTAATTTAATTATTTATTCTTATATGAATTTTCTCGGTTTTTAGTCAAAATTGCAAAAAGGGTTATTTTGAGATGCATGCATGCGTGGGTAATGACTTCTAGAAAGTCGGGTCGTTACATTTGGGTTCTTCAGGTAACGTGCCTAACAAGGATGAAAGATTACTAGTTGGAGAGTATAAGTGATAATATGAAGAACTCATGGTAAGACAAAAGTAAAATGAATTCCTCAAAACAAATATTGATTTAAAATGAGAAAATAAGTTGTTTGATTGAATTATTGTTGCTGAGATGCTTGGGTTTGGTCTATGTTTTGTTGCAATGAAAAGACTCAAGTTTAATTACCTATGCCAAGAGGAAAGATAAGTGTTTGAAGTTGAAAGGCAACATTAATGTGTGGAGAATATCCTACTAATGTTTGAAGCTTGGAAGTGAATGATGGATTATGAAAGGGTAATAAATAGTTACATATCTTGGTATAGAGGTTATGTTTCACTTGGAAAAGTGAAAAGAGCACCTTGATTGTTTTCCAATCTTACCAAAGCTAAGTGGGAGGAAAAGAAAAAGTATTTAGAAAAGGTTTTGTTATTTTGAGAAGATAAAGGAATTTAATGTTTTGGAGACTACAAGTACATAAGTCTGGTTTGTGTGTTAAGAAAGGATATGAGTGTTTACCAGCCTTGGTGTGGTATAAGCAATACTATTACTACTTGCAACTTTAGACCTTAGTGTTTGTTGGTTGAAATGATGGCTTGTTTAAGTTATTGATCATGGAACTCAATATTAGCATGAAAATTCTCTTCTCAAAATAAAAGATTAAGCACAGACAGTCAAGTGTTGGAGGAATGCTTGATAAACTTCTTCAAAATATAAAGAAGTTGAAAAAACTAATATTTTATATGAGGATTTTTGGTAACAGTAGTTGCTAGGAACTATGGAAATGGAAGTTTAAGTTTGGCTAGAGGATGGGTAAATCATTGAAGGTATTAGTAAGGTTTGGGAGATTTTTATTTTGGGCACAAATTAAAACAAAGAACTGGTATAGCCATCAATTGGATTGAGGAGTAAAAGTAATTTAGCTCCAACTGAAGAACAAGTGGTACGCACGTCAAGGTTAAGTAATTAATCTAGATCTTCCCGGATTACCACTAGCACAAAAGATAAACTTGAGAATAGAACTTGAGAATAGAACACTTCCATTCCTAAGATTGCTTACAGAGTGATGCTAGCAGAGTTGAATAGCAAGTCACAGATACATGAAACTATTTATAGAAGTTTTTCAGACGCCTTAATGTTTTGCCTCTAGGTACACTATTTTTGTATGTTAAGAAGAGAGTTAATGTGCTTATGTATCAACTATATTAAGAGTTGATTATGGTAACATATCTAGGTTGCAGGAGAATGTCGGGGCCATTAGGTGTCGAATCTGGATTCTGAATCTTAAACTTGGAACGCCATAAATAGTATGTTTCTTCTAGCATGGATGAAGAGTTGATCGACTCTATGGAGATGGATATTTTCGAGATGGATTTACGAATCAGGAAGGTTTTTATCTTAAAAACTATCTTCAGGGATTGGATGCTGTTATTATGAGGTTATGGAGATGTGTTTTAGATCGACTAATGCTCTATAGTGTCCAAGAAACTTCAGAAACCTTATTATGAGAGAGATTTCCAAACTTGTTCGTATTAGGGTCTAAATAGTGTTATGTGATTGTTTATGACTAAGGAGTAACATGAGATTTAGTTGGACAATGTTGTTTCTCACACATGTAGCTACTAAGACAGGCATCACAGTTAACGCTCTTAAGGCAGAAGCACTTTCCAATTGACCAAATTTTTCTTTACTATGCATCTTGAGATTTCACTGTGTCGTATATGGTCAGTTGCTCTGCCGCACGTACAAAAATTTCTCTACATCAGCACGATCATATCAGATACATGTTTTCAATGAGTAATACTTATTAAGCTCATGACAGTTCTCAGAGTGAACGTGTTAAAGTATTATTGGGTTTTAGCATCTTAAGTTTCATAGTTATAAATGGAAGAGGTTGTCACACTTCTTGAGGTATCAGTTTCAGTATGTCAAATGGTGACTTCTATTTCACATGCATTGTTGGAGGTGTCTCTCGAAAGCGTTGAGCACACAGTTAGAGTTTAGTACAGCTTTTCACAGACATTTTGACGGTCAAACAGGGTGTTTGAACTAAACTTTAGAGGACATGTTACGTGCTTGTGCGGTAGAGGTTTTCAGGATGTTAGGACTCCTACTTACATCTCATGGAGATTGCTTTAAAATAATGGTTATCAGACAGCTATTGGAATGACGTTTTTTGAGACCTTGTATAGGATGAGTTGCAAATCTTCTGTTTATTGGGATGAGGTTGGATAGCGAAACTTATTGGGGCTTAAGTTAGTGCAGGCTACAAATGAAGCTATCCAGAAGATTAGAGCAAGAGTGTAGACAACCTAGAGTAGGCAGAAAAGTTACGCCGATGTTAGGCATAAAGATCTGGAGTTTGAAGTGGGTGTTAAAGTGTTCCTGAAAGTGGCGCCTATGAAAGGTGTTTTGAGGTTTGGAAAGAAGCGGAAGTTGAGTCTCCGTTTTATTGGGTCGTTTGAGATTTTGGAGTGAATCAAAGTCTTGTGGTTTATCGATTAACATTGTCGTCTTCTCTTTAGTTCATAATGTTTTTCATGTTTGGATGTTGAGGAAGTACGTGACAAACCCATCCCATATAGTGACTTCGAGTCTTTACAGTTGAATGATAACTTAAGTTATGAAAAGAAGCCGATTCAAATCCTTGCAAGAGAAGTGAAAGTTTCGTGCCATAAGGAGATAGCACTAGTGAAAGTTGTATGGCAGAACCATCAGTTCAAGGAAGCAACATGGAAATGAGAGGATGAGATAAGATCAAAGTACCCTGAGTTTTTTCAAGATTAGAACTTTCGAGGACGAAACTTCCTTAAGGAGGGAAGAATGTGACAACCCAAAATTTTAGGTAATTTTAATTTAATTATCTTAAATTATTTTGAGTGTTATTTTGAATTTAAATTAAACAGAATAAAAGATTTGGGTTTAAATTCAATTGGTGAAAATTGAATTTTAATTTGAGAGATTTAATTTGTTTAGTTGAATTGGTGGAGGGAAAAGAAATTTAAAATATATATATGTCTACCTAATTTATTAAGGAATTAGGGTTTGGAATTGTATATATATATATATATTATTAAGTGACCTAATAAGGTAGAGAGGGAGAAAAATACACTGAAAAAATGGAGAGGAGAAAGAGAGCAGTGCTCGGTTTTCAGCGACAGCTCTCGAAATATTGTCATTGCCGAAGTTTCAACCATCGGATCGTATTGAAATTTTGTCAGCCTGTTCGGGACACATAGTGTATCAGTCTGAACAGTTGGATCGTTGTTTTGAGCTCTGGTTTGTCCACAATCGCTGCTGAACAGAACCTGTAAAACTAGGTGATATTTTTCAAGTATTGGTGAGTTTTCTTGCAATTTCTTGATACCCATTGTGGTTGGGCTTCAGACTCGAAGTTGGAGGGTGGCGAAGCCACTACCCAACTGGTATAAAGTTTTTTTTTTTGTTGCAGTTCAATAAGTTTTTAGAATTTTGGTCTCCGTTTGGTTATTTGATTTACTGCCAAAAAATTGGGTTAATTCTTTAACGTTGATCTTGTGTGAGGTTTAGGTTGTTGAGAAAAGTTTGGACCCAATCTTAGTTCAAGCCTCGTTTTGGGTAAGCTTTTGAAGATCGCCAGTGTAAGCATTTTGGTTAGTTTAAGCTTTAATTTTAATTTATGTTCAGGGTAGCTCAAGGTTACTCAAAGCAAAGAAAAAGATAAATTGGTGGTGAATTGGACTTAATTCTAAGGTAAGGGACATTATTATCAGCTTGCCTTCGTACTAGGCGCCCGATTCATGTTACCAAATTTAATAATAGAATTTTGGTTGATCGTTATGATTCATGGAACATGCGTACTTATGATATTTTACAGTTTATGACTATTGTTGTGAGACTCTTTATTAAATACATATACGTACGAACTACATGTTAGTCAAGTAATGGTGACTTACCCCCGCTACGTCCCATGTTACGATACTGTGAATCGACAGGTTCACTCCCATGTTTGACGGTGCTCCATCAGGCCACTAGACATGTGTGAACTGACGTGTTCACCTCCATGTTACCATACCGTGGACCATCAGGTTCCCTTTCATGATTTTGACGGTGCGCCATCAGGCCACTAGATATGTGTGGCTGACGGGTTCACCTCCATGTTACCATATTGTGGACCATCAGGTTCACTTTCATGATTTTGATGGTATGCCTTCAGGCCACTAGACATGAGTGACTGGGCGGGCAAGTTATCTACTTAGATGTTCACCCAGAACAGTACTAGAATGCATGCGATCCCGATAATGGGGTCACTTACTGAGTATTTTTATACTCACTCTTTTTTATGTTACAACTTTCAGGTAAAGGCAAGGATAGAGAGGCGAATGACAGGAAGAATCCGTGACCGTGCCATGACCAGTCAATGCTTCTGCTCACGTTTTTATATTTCTATTTCAGTCTTGATGTTTAAATTCAAAATTTTAGTTTTGCATCGTTAGACGTTTTATGCAAAGTTCACAATTTTTGTTTTATAATTTTTGTAGGGGTACCCCATCCAAAATTTTTAATTATTTAAATTTAATAAAGTTATTTATTTTATAAATTTCTTTGATTTTAGTCAAATATATGAAAAGTGTCATTTTGAAGTGCATGCATGCACGAAATAATGACCTAAAACAAGTCGTAAGAAGTTGAGTCGTTACATGGTAAATATTGTAGCTCCTAGTAATTGAACTAGAGTTAGTAAATTCAATAGCATGATTCAAGATTGGATTTTTGAGGTGTGCATATGGTTCAATGGCCTTGCTCCTTCAACTAATTTCAACATGCCCAAACGGCTTTTAAGAGCCGACGTGGCAAATTTCTTCATTGTTTCCCGTTTTAAGAGGCTTTGTTGTGTTGTGTTGTGTTGAAGAGAAATAAGAGTATTATGTGTTTTTGCTAATGCCTTCAACCATGTATATTTTAGTACAACACCGGTTCAAAGATTTTAACTACAGACCTCTTGATTGCTAATATATTTATATTTTAGTTTTTTTTAAACTGAAATTTATTAGTTGGAAAAGACACCATAACCATATGCTAGTGGAGCTATGATCGTTTTTTAAGCTAAGTGTAATTTATAGTCTCGTTATAGTGTACTTACCTATTTATATTTTGGTTAAAATACTATTTTGGTTTTCATATTTTGAAATTTGGTCAATTTTAATCCCTATATTTTTAATTGTTAAATTTTAGTCATGTACTTTCAATATCTTAAATTTAATCCCTCAAAAAGTTTTTTAAAAACTAAACAATAAAACAATAGTAGGACTAAATTTAAGATTTATTGAATGTACATGGGCTAAAATTAAACTATTAAAATTACATAGATTAAAATTGAACAAACTTGAAAGTGTAGGGACCAAAATGGTATTTAACCTTTTTTTTTAATTTGACATGTGTGGAGAGTACATAATATGTTAATTAGCTGAGCTACTTCATTTAAATAGTACTATACATATTATAAAGGGAAAAAGGGAAATTTTTACTGAAAGAAAAATATCAAACTATTTATAGAAAATAAAAATAAAAAAATCACTGATAGATATTGGTAGACTTCTATCAGCATTTATCAATGATAGACTCTGACACACTTTTATCAGCATCTATCACAAATTACATTTTTTTTTGGAAAATTATATCTTTTTAAATCTGATCTAATCCAAATGGTTTTTCATATCCCTAGTTTTTTTTTTAAATAATTTGTTTAACTTTCTTTTTCAATATTTTCTTTAAAAAAATGTGTGCATTCCAAAATTAATTTTGGAAGTTACATCTCATTAACTATATGGATATAGATTCTATACATATACATTTAGATTTATAGGCAATGCGAGAATATATAGCTCAACTCCCTTCAATCTTATTCATTATAAATTTAAGTCAAATGTTAATTTTATCAAACAACTTGTTTTGTAATTAATATAATAATAAAATAAATTAAAATAATTTTTACAAATAGAAAAAATGTCAAACTATTTATAGAAAATAACAACAACAAAAAATATTGATAGATATTGATAGACCAAACACACAAACCAACTATCTAAAAGTTTTATCAAACAACTTGTTTTGTTATCAGCATCTATCAGTGATAGACTTCTATAATTTCTATTACTGATAAACCCTAATAAACTTCAATCAGCGTTTATCACATCTAAAAATTTTGTTATTTTGTGTAAATAGTTTCTCTTATTTTTTTTATTATTTTAAAAAATTCTTCATTTTTTAACGAAAATCAAAATATAGAAAGAGAAATAAAAAAAATAGACGCCTGAAAGGCCATTTAAAATTATAATTAAAATAAAATATTATGTTGAAATACTATTTTACTCTCTACATTTTGTGTAGTTTATTCAATTTTAGTCCTTTCTTGACCAACAGAGACAAAAGGGAGGCTTACACGAAATTTAAGGGTAACCAAAGTTTTTCAAAGATTAATAATTCCAGCACATTGAAACCCTATTTAGTAACCATTTTGTTTTTAGTTTTTAATCTTTTTTTTAAGAGTGGTTTTTGGTTTTTAAAAATTAAGGTTATTTTCTTTCCATTTCTTACAATGTTTTGCATCTTTATTAAGTATAAGAGTTAAATTATGAGTCAATTTTTTTTTTAAAAAACTACTTTTTTTTTATGGAGCCATTTGATAACTAATTGGTTTTTGGTTTTCTATTTTTAAGAAAAACAATATATTTAGTATCCAATTGAATTTTCTATTTTTTTTTTTTTTACTTTTGAAAGCTCTTTAAAATGGTTATAAAATTTCAAAACCCAAAAAAAATGGTTTTCAAAAACCAGTTTTTGTTTTTGAAGAACGCACATATGTGTTATAGAAACTAATGAAACAAGAATTTCCTGAGGTTCACCGGTCTGGGCTCCCATTCTTTGCTCCCCGGACCTGAGCTTGAACCTTTGGCCCACCAATGCAATTTTTGAGATAATAACCAAATAAGTAGCAATATTTCAAAAAAATTACAAATATAGTAAAGTCTATCTGTAATAGACTTTTATCGCTGATAGATTCTTATGGCCTATCAGTGATAGACCACCGAGACCATAAAAGTCTATTAGTGATAGAAGTCTATCACTGATAGATTTTGCTATATTTGTAATTTTTTAAAAATGTTGTTATATATGTTAATATTTTGGATTTGATTGCTATATTTGTAATTGTCTTATTTTATAATACCCTTCTAATCTATTTTCTTTTTATTTCTTTTTTATTTTTTTAATACTATTTTTTTCTATTTTATAATACCTATTTCTACTTTTGATATTAAACTAAATGGTATTATATCCATTTTAATAGGAATTTCTTGATTTTTAAAATAAATTTGAAAATTGAAAGTTAAAATTTTTAGAAAATATAAATAAAAATGAAACTATTTTTTTTATATACATTTTAGCATTTTGTTTATTTTTTATTATTTTTCTTCATTGTAATCATGATTAATCAGTGCATTTAAAATATTGATATGGTCGTTTTATCAATATGATTATTTTTATTTAAAAAAAATAATATAATTTTTTTATGAAAAATTATTTTAAATGACAAAACTGCTAAAAAGATTTATAAACCTATCTGTGTCGCGATAGAGTACAGATAGACATAGATAATAGTCTATTGCAGTAAAATTTTGCTATATTTGTAAATCTTTTGATTCATTTTCCTAAATTTGAAAACAACCATTTTTTATTTTTTAAAAAATTAATATGATTTTTTAAATATAAAAAAATTGAAACCATTTGAAAGATTAGGATCGGCAATTACAAGATTAAGGCAATTCGAAATTATCAAGCTTTACAAGAAGGAGATAGCTTGAGATTTTTCGAGTGATGCCTTTGCAATACAAGTTGGAAGTCTTTTATAGACCCTATATTTCAAAATTAATTGAATGCAAAAAATTAAAAGATAAGATCGAATCATCAGGACAGGACCCCTGACAAATTCGTTTTTATAAAGTTACTAATATTATTGGAATAGGCTCCAATAATTTGAACTAAAATACAAAACTACAAAAATATCAAGATACCAAAATTATTACAATATGGAAAGAAAAGTTGATGGAAAAATTATTACAATATGAAAAGAAAGGGTGATAAGAAGTGAGAAATTATTACAAAAGATAAGGGAGACAAGATATAAGAAAAGATAAGAAAAGATAAGGTAGGAGAGAATATGTAAGAGATAAGGTCAAAGTAGCATGAGGGACCATGCCAAAAAAAAAAAGATTTGTGGGATAAATAAAAAAATTTTGGCAAAATTTTTATGGTTGCAGTTTCTTCTATTTTAAATTTGCTTCATCGTCAACCGAAATCTTGATTCTTCCAAGTACTCATTTGCGCTAGACTGATTATACGCCAAAAACTCCGACTTATACCATTTTGCGGATGGGCCAAACTAGGCGCGCTCGAATGAGCAGACGCAAGGACTAACCAAAATTATATGTCTTCGAGGATTCAAATTTCTTCTTTGGTTGCACTACTGCTTCAAAACATTTGTTCTTCAACTCTTGCCAACAGAAATTTATACACAGTGTAAACTAGAAGGAAATATACAAAGTTTACACATGAGATCTAGAGATGAGAATATACAATTTATTATTATTTATTTATTTATTTATTTATTTTTATTTATTTATTTATTTTTATTTATTTTTTTTATTTTTTTTATAGTAATAATAATGATAATGGAATTGCTTCTTTATGAAACATCCTTTATGAACACCATTTATTTCTTGGCAAAACAGGTTAATTTATTGGATTCGGAGCTCACATGGGTTGTGAGTCGAGAAATGGGTCGTCAAGGTCGTACTCTGGTTCTTCCTCATTTTCTTCTATTGAGGGAGGTGGAGATGCACTCAACGACAAATTTGAAGTTGCAAGGGCCAATATTTTTTGGAAGTCAGCTTCTGAGGTTGTCTGTGCCAAAGCTGCTAATAATTTTGATTTATCATTTAAGAACTCTGCGTTCTTCTTTAAGTCCATGTCTTGAAGATATCCGTTATCTGCTAACCATTATTTAATATTTTTTATGGTGGCGTGTTGGAACTTGTACTTATCCCACCATTTTATTTTGAGAACTTTTGTGATTATTTTATATTGAGGATATGAGCTGGTTGAGAAATTCCATCAAAATATGCATGGTATTTGAAAATATAAACAAAAACGCATCGAATTGTGGAACGGTGTTTTTTGGATTGTTCTTGCAAAATAAAAATATGATTCTTGCCAGGGAGTTGGAAGAATATCATCTGTCATTTCGAATGTATTCCACCATTGAATGAACCATAGAGGAAAATTGATCTTGTAGGCATTTTGACAGAAGGATATAAACCAAGAGTGGTTATAATTTGAGTACCACATAACATTATACCAGACTCTAATATAGTCCCGATATGAAAATGTTTGAGGCACAAAAGGTTTTGAAAATTATTTTTCGGTATAAATGCCTTGATTCCAATGGGTAGGATTCAAAGCTTTGAAAATTTTTAATTTGGAATAAGCAATCCTTGAAGGATCACTTTTATCTGGGATGTGAGTTATTTTTGCTGACTTTGTGTCAACGAGAATAAACTCATAAAAGGTTCTGGTCTTTTTAAGATCCTCGGGGATGAAATTAAAACCCTCGGGCTTTTGTCCTTTGAAGAAGAAGAGGCTATTACCTTTCTATTTCTTTCACTCATTTTCTTTCACTATTGGGAGGGCGAGTTTAGAGAGAGAGAGGAGAGTTTTGGAGTTAGAAACTCGCTTGAGAGATAGTTTGCTAGGGGATTTTGCTCTCCTTTTATAGGCAAAATTTCAAAATCAAAGCAAGATAAAATTGTCTGCCACCTTGCAAAGATTTGTTTTGAAACAAGATTTTTAACATTTTTTTCGAGGACGAATTTAGAGGCTCTTGAATCAGTTTTAATTGTAAATTTTTTATTGATTAAATCTCCTTGAAATTTTTGGACACAAAGGACTATTGCTAATAATTCCTTTTTTACTGTAGAATAATTTCTTTGAGTTTCATTCCAAATTCCTGAGTGAAATCTTACTATTGATTCTGCTTTATCTAGACACTGTTTTAGGATTCCTCCATATCCTATATCAAAGGCATCTGTTTCTACTATTAGTCTTGCCTTTGGGTTGATAAGACTTAAACAGGGAATTGATTTGACTAAAGTTTTAATTTTTTTGTACAGCTTGAGTATGTTTTTCAAACCATTGAGGTGGATTCTTTTTTAGTCTTTGAAAATGTGGTTTGCAAATGGGCCTGAGATTTTGAATAAAATCAGAAACATAATTTAGACAGCCCAAAAATCTTTGAATTTGGGTTTTTTCAAGTTTTTTATCTGGAAAATTTGAAGCAAATTCTATTGTTCTTTGAATGGGTCTAATTAGTCCTAGGTGGATCTCAAAACCCAAAAATCTAACTTTGGTTTCAAATAACTTGACTTTAGACATAGATATTACTAAGCCATTTCTTTTGATAATATTTATGAAGATTTCAAGATGCTTAAAATGTTTTTCTAAGCTTGGAAAAAAAACTAGAACATCGTCAATATAGACTATTGTAAAATTTTGAAAATCATTGAAAATGTCATTCATTATTTTTTGAAATTCTGATGGGGGCATTTTTTAGCCCAAATGGCATTACGTTCCATTCGTATTGTCCAAAAGGAACGTTGAAAGTTGTTTTGTATTTATCCTTTTCAGAAATTTGGATTTGCCAAAATCCTGAATTCATATCAAATTTTGAAAATACTTTTGCACTTGAAATTCGTTTTAATAAATCTTGTTTATTTGGAATTGGATATCTTGTCCATTCCAAAACTTTGTTTAGGGGTTTGTAATTAATTACTAACCTTAGAACTCTGCGTTGTTGACGTAGAAGGTTGCACATGACTATGGACTTTTTGATGGCCTTATTAGCTTTTTATCTAATAAGTCCTGAATTTATTTCCTGCAATGTGTTAGCATTTCTGAATTCATTTGAATCGGCCTAGCTTTTGTAGGGATATCCGATTCTTTAAATTCTTTGATGTAAGGAAGATCAACTATATGTTTTTTCCTATCCCAAAATGCATTTGGGAGGTTTGAACAAATTTCAGTTTCTATTTTTAATAGAATTCCTTTAATCTTTTTAATTGAAGGTTCTTTTAGATTTTCTTCAATTCTTTTATAGCTTATTTCTTCTTTTAAAAATTGAATTTGTTTTTGTTTTCTTTTTATTTCTTCATTTTTAGTTTCATTAATTCCCAAAATTTCTAGTGGAATTATGGGGCTAATGAATTCAAAAATGATTTCTTTTCTAGAAATTTTTGTTATTAAACCTTTTTCGGTTATTTTAATAAGGTATAATTGAGTTAAGAAAGGTGTTCCCAATATTAACTCTTGTTTTAAATCTTTGACTAGAAGAAAAGAATTTATAAAACAAAATTCTTGATTACAGACGTGTACATTTGAAAGCTTGTATTTGATATTCAGACGTTGTCCATTTGCGCTTCTTAAAGATTCTGTTGTTTTTTCAAAATACTTTGTAGGTATTAATCCTTGTTGTATACAATTTTGATCAGCTCCTGAATCTATCAAGGCTTTAAGTTTTATTTTGAAATCTTGAATCTTTAAAGTGATTATTGAATACCACTTTTGGTAGTGTACTTTTGAAATTTGATTTATGAAGAAGTTTTCTCCTTCTTCTGTTTCCTTTTCAGAATCAGAGTTTTTAAAGTCTCTTGATTTTATTAAATCCATTTCTTTTTTGATTTCTTGAATTTCTATGCGATTTTGATTTATTTCTTCTTTAAGCTATTGATTTTAAATTGCAAGTCTTCTATTGTTACGGGTTTTTCTTCCTTTTTTTTTGTAAAATATCTATCAAATTCCTTTGTCTTATTTCTTTTCTCTTTTGAGTCTGAGGGGTAGAAATAGTTACTGAATCTTTTAATGTTTTGAGTATTGTTCTTTTAAAATCATCATCAGTTATATGATCTATAGTTTGAAAAAGAATTTCTTGTTCACTTGTTAAAATATTGATGCAACCCTAAGTTGCTATTCCTTCTTTAAAGGTTTCTTCAGAACTGGACAATGAAGAATCTATTTCTTCAATAATTTCATGAATTTGAGGCTCAAAATCTTATGAACTAGAGTATTGAGAAGAGCTTGAGTCAGAAAGATAATTTTCATTGTCAACTTCGTTTATGTTCTTTCTGCTTGGGTATTTATTTGCATAATGCCCTTCTTTTCTACATTTGTAACAAAAAAACTTTTTCTTTATTCTTTTTATTCTTTTGAATTTTTCTTTTATTTTTATTTTCTGTTTGTTTGTAGTAATTACTTCTTTTGTGATATCTTTTTGGTTTGTAAGGGATATATTCTCTTTGAGGTTTTTTATAATATTTTGAGTTCTATAAGTTTTTGTAGGCTCTTTTTGAAATTCTTTTCTTAAAAGAGCTTGGCTCTTCTAATTTTTCAAAACCATATTGAGAACAGAAAGTTTTCATTTCTCTTTTATGGAGATTAGTAGCCTTTTGAACTTTTATTTCATTACAAATTTCTAAACCACATTTTGACCGTAGGTTAAGTCTAACCAAGGTATATTTTGGCTATAAATTTTATTGAGAGAGTTGTAGACTCTTTCTGCCATAAAATTTGGAAGGCCATCAATATATTGTTCTTTCCGATGTCGTTGGTTGCAATCATGGAGAGCATATATTCGACCTATAAACATGTCTTTATACCATTTGAAGTTATCCATTTTTTAGCAACGCAAATTTTTTAAAATTTTTCTTTGATTTTCAGCACCACAATCATTTGCTGCAGTGAAATAATATGCTATACTGTAGACTAAGGTTGCTACAGCATCTTCTATTTCTTCTTCTTCTACTTCTTTAGAAGTAGAAGCTCCGCCATCGATGGGTCTCCCATCTTTTCCAATTGTCACTGTGTTTTCAACTTTAATTGTTCTTTTTCATTTTACTTTTGTCTTATGAGTTTTTATATTTTCTCTAGCTTCGAGGCTGGGACAATTGTCTCACCACATTTTTAGTGTACCTGTGAAGCGATTGAGAATTAATCTTACTGCTTGGTGATCTGAAAGATCATTTGATTCATAGGCGCTGGTTGCCATGAACATTTCATTAAGGACTTCGAAAATTAAAAAGTTTGGCATTCCATCTATATTCCAGACGTAAATTGAGTCACCATCAAATTCAGTATTTCTAATATACTTATTTCTTTGTTCATATCCCATGTCTGGTAACGATGGTCTATGATACTAATCTATTTTGTCATTTTCGTTTAATTGACTCTTATATTTAATTCTATTTATATCATTATTCGAATTTATTTCTTCAATTTGAAGTTTTTCAAGTTGTTCAATGAGTGACTTTGCCTCACTATCATCTAGAACGTTAATTCTCATATCATGTTTTGAACTTTCTTCTTTTGGGATTAGAAGTTTGAGTCTTTTTTCAACTTCTTCTAAAATTTTGTCCTTTTTTGTATTTAATTTTACCTTTTCAGGGGGTTGAAACAGTTTTTGTTCCTTTTCAATCTTTTGAGGATTTATTATATCTTCAATTCTATAAACTTGTTCGGCTATGGACGACAGAATTCTGTTTGAAAAATTATTTTGAAGTTGAATACTTTTAATTTCTTTATTAGTAGGAGCTTTATACTCATCTGAATCTTTGATTAATTGAAAAGGTTTTGCAATAATTTTTTCATTGTAAGAACTCTTAAATTCTACATCTTCCATAGGAGGATAGTCAGATATGACTTCTCCCCTTCGGGCTGTTTTCCATATTTCTTTTTCTCTGATTGTATAGAGATAGTCAAATTCTTTTCTTTGATTAAACCATTTGAAAAAGGATATATGTTCTTGGAGTATTTCCAAGGTTTTAAAATATTCCTCTTTAATTATTTGTCTTTCTTTTTCAGAATAATTTTTAAAGAAAGCTATTCTATCTTTCTTATTTTCTTTTGACATAAACTCCTTTTAGAGAGCTTCTTTATTTAATTTGAATTCAGAAATAATGACATTTAATTGACTTTTAAAATTTGACCCTATATCCATATCGGTTTGTGTTGGAGATGTAGCTTTTTCTTCTTCATATTGAATGTTTGGAATACCATGATTTAATCTTACTGATTTGACTCTTAGAGAGTTAGATCTAATAAGACTAGGATGAGGATCCTCCCTAATACTTGATGTACTTAATAAATAACGATTTAGTACCTATATTTTACAATTTGGAACAATTTAGTTCTTATTGTATGAAAAATATTAATATTATTAAATAAAATTTCTTACCTATGTAAATTGATAAACTTATCAGAAATCAATCTTATTTATAAACTACCAAAAAGTAAGTCTTTACGTAATAAAAATAGACACTTAATTTTGATGAATTTTTTCACGATAGAGATTTAAATCATAACAAAGTGTAAAGTACAAATACTAAATTGTTATAAATTTGAAAATATAGGGACTATAAATCGTTACAAACTAAAGTTTAAGGACTAAATTATTACTTTTCAAGAATATTTTAAGGAGTAAAATTATTTTTCCAACCAAAAAAAAAGAAAAAAGATCAAATTAGTACCTAAGGTGAAAGTGAAGTATATTTCGTTACAATTAATGCAATTGTATTGTTGGTTAACTTTTTTAGGCCAATCATTAACATCTTTGAATGATCAGACTAGTGTGGTACAGTTAAAACATGTAGGATTCTTATTAAAAATTTAGCAATGAATTAAAAATTTTGGACTTCTCCTTTCTGTTTTCTAGACTATGATTTTCTCCAGGCGTGTTCGATTTAACTTTTTAAATATTTAAATTTGAAAATAATTTAACTTAAAAAAATTGAAGTATTTTATTATCACTCAAAAATAACTTTTGAAATATATTTAAAGTATATTTTAAACAATTTTTATCAAAAGAGTTTAAATAAAAATAACTTTTTTGAAAACATTTTTTTTTCTATAGTGAATCCAAACTGACTTGAGTTTCGTGAGGGATTCAACTAAGTTGTGTTCTTTGAAATAGACCAATTTGTTGAGTTATTGGATTTTTTTTCATTATTTGTGCATTAAATATTATTTACATTATTTTCTCCTTTAACATTTTCAATTAGATGATTTTTTTTTATTTAATTTGTAGGAAAATTTTCACAAATAGAAAAAATGACAAACTATTTATAGAAATAGTAAAAATATACGGATAGATATTGATAGACTTCTATCAGTATCTATTAATGATAAACTTCTATCATTTCTATCACTGATAGATTCTGATAGACTTCTATTAGCGTCTATCACAACTATCTAAAAATTTTATTATTTTGTGTAAATAGTTTCCTTATTTTTCTAATTTTAAATTTTCACCTAATTTGTAATAGATTTTTTCAAAAATTTTCTTTCAATTTCATTTTATGAAAAAGGTTACCTTTATTTACACTTCCAATATATATTCTTTTCATTTTTTATATTTCCTTTTATTTTCCATCTTTTTTCAATTTTTTATTTCTTTTTTCCTGCCCAATTCATTGATTGTGTGTATTAAATGTGAGTCCACAAACTTATTTTTTTCCTTTATCGACACGTCGTCTTCATATTTTTTTTACTATTATTCGGCTTCTTCCTCCTTCATCGACACGTCGTCTTCATATTTTTTTACTATTATTCGGCTTCTTCCTTTGTTGCTTCAAATTTCTTCTTCACATTTCTTTCTCTTCTATGTTGTTTCAATTTATGGAAATTACGACTAAAAACTTGGTGAAACTCATTTCATGTTTTTATTTTTTAGTTCAAAATTATGTACGTTGTTTTCAAGTCAATTTTTCAACAAATTGTATTGTTATGCAGTAGCCATCGATTTTCCAACTTGATTGTATTCAACATTTTATATAACATAATATATTGGAACATTTTTCGTATCTTTTGTATTTTATTTTTAATAGATATTATTCAATAAATTGTATTTTTAAAATATGATTTATCTTTAAAAGCATAGTAAAAAAAGACCAAATGATTAAGTGCAACTTAAATGCAAAAAATTAGGACTTCACTTTACTGCATCCATGATATACCATGCTGGACAGGTGCTGCCAATGATTGAAATTTTCCTGAAAATTATGTATTTAAGCGGATTAAAACACGATATTAACTTTTCTTAAGTTTTTGTACATGTTGGACGCAAGAAAGATATTTTCACATGAATTTCTACCAAAGATGATACAATATTCACATTAAGCTTTCTCAATTATTCAAAAAAAAGAGATATAATAACTTATATTTCTATAAGTTATCAGACAGTTTTTTTGTATAGTTAATGGACAAAAAAGGTCAACATACCCTTTGTTGATGGCAAAAAACGTCAATAAAGGGCATATGTTGATGTTTTTTTGCCCGTCAACAAACCTATTTCTATTGACGTTCATGCTTTCTTGACCTTTTTGGCCATCAAAATGTCTTTTTTAGATTTTTTCTGTCAACCAAGGCTAAAATTGTAGTAGTGAGAGTATGGCTGACATCTAAATGCGTTAATAACTACGAGGTCGGTGGTTTGAATCCCCGAACCATTATTATTATATTGAAAAAATTAATTGGACAACTAGTGTGAGTTGTACGCCCAACCAATATAATATGATATATTTTTCTCGCAACTAGTTATAATCGGTAGAATATTTGTTTGATAATTAACCTTCTTTCTTTAAAAGGAGAAACATGAAATTTCAACACATGTACATAATTTCATCATTTTGTAAATATTAATCTTAATATTAAATTATAATATCAATTTTACATATATTGGTTCTTTTAAAAAGACTCTGGACCAAAAGTCTACAAATAAAATAAATGACAAAAAGAATATTAAACAAATTTGATCATTTCGTATTATTATATAATTTTTAGATAAATTGTAAAGTAATTCCAAATAGCAGTAAATGAGAAAATTAATATTTGTGTACTAGCCTCTCACCAATCTTTTAGATCCCTACACACCATTACCTCCATTACCATGACTTGAGATGGAAATGCTTATACTTTGCTTAAAAAATATTTCTAAATTTTTTAAAGTTTGATTAACAACCTTAAATTATCAAAAATAAATAATTCATAAAAAAGTACACTTATATGAATAAAAATGGTTAGTACATTAGTTTAAAATAGGAGTGGTCATTCAAACAGTAAAAATCGAATCGAACCGAACCAAACTGACAATTTAGTGAAAATCGAAAAATGCGATTCGGTCCGATTTGAAGATACTTTGAAACCGAATTATGCGGTTTGATTCGGTTTCAATTACGAAAACCAAATTTGAAACCGAACCAAACCGTTATATATATGTATTTTTTTTAAAAAAAAAAGAGCAAAGCCGAATTTGAAACTAAACTTTTTTTAATTTAAAGAGCAAAATCGAACCGAACCAAACCATTTTTTAAATAAAACTATATATATATACATATTTTTTAAAAACAACAAAACAGAATTGACCACCAAATCAAACCGAACCGTACTATTTCCACCCCTAGTTTGAAAATACCTATAAACTTTCAAAAAGTTGCATTAATATCTTTGTCAATTTTTTTTTTTAAAAAAAGTAAAAAGAATAATCAGATTGAAATCACTAAAAAATCTTACCTCCAATCTAAAAGTTAACTAGAAAACGGTTCTTCATCTATAAATAATTTTCTTTATCACTTATGAATCCTGGTGCGTTTAAATTGACTTTTTAAATATTTAAATAAGTGTTAGAAAAAATGTTTGTATTTAGAAAATCAATTCAAATAGACCCTTATTTATTTTGTTTTATTTTCTAATAATTGCTTTGACTATATTTGATTTTTGGTGGGATCTAAACATTAATGAGTTTCTTTAATTTTTTTTATCTACTTTCTTTAATATATAAATATCAAACTCCAATTCAAAGTTTTAGAAAATTTAAAAAGTAATTTTAGAACATTTATTTTTATAAAAAAAATAATAAAAAAACTTGCAACCAAAATCTCGGGCCTTACTTGTTTGACTTTATGTGCCTTTTAATTCCATTAATTAATGGGAGATTTTCACAAATACAAAAAATGTCAAACTATTTATAAAAAATAGCAAAAAAAATATTGATAGACATCTATCAGCATCTATCAGTGATAGACTTCTATCATTTCTATTAGTGATAGACCCTAATAGACTTCTATTAGCGTCTATCACAACTATCTAAAAATTTTGCTATTTAGATTATCACTTATTATAATTTAGATTTGTTTAAAAAAAATAATATTAATAACGTAAATAAATTAAAAAAAAATCTTGAATGTAGAGTAGAAATGTAAAGTAATGACAAATTTAGGATTATTTGGATTGTCCTCTTTCACATCGGCTTCCATGTTAGTAATGGAATTCATGTACATGGTACACGAGACATCTACGATAATCATGTACTATGTACATGAGTTCCTTAAAAAAAAAAAAAAAAACTTTCATTCTTAGATTAAATACACATTTTTTTGGTTAATTTTTCTTCTCACCTTTTTAATTGTGTTGTTTTCAAATATAGAAAAATGAGCCAAGCTATTTACAAATATAGAAAAATTTCACTGTCTATCATTGATAGACCGCGATAGAATTCTATCGCTTTCTATCACTCAAACGTTTTCTATATTTGTAAATAGTTTGATATTTTTTCTGTTTATAGTAATTTCCCTTTTTTAATTTCTCTCCTTAATTTCCTTACTTACCATTATCTTTTGGGCAATTGTTTTAAATAGTAAAACTGCTAAAATATTTTGCTATATTTTGCTATATTTGTAAACAAATGGGCCCATTTTGCTATATTTGGAAACAACTCTTATCTTTAAAGTAATTAGTTGTCCTTTTTTCAAATAAAAGTAAAAACATACTTATTTGTTATTATATTTATTATTATTTATTTTGTTAACATTTTTTACTCGTATTTTGTTACCAATACATTTGTATTATTTAGTAACACTGTCTAATCCCTTTTAGGTGATAGTACCAAAAACAAAAATTAGGGTTTTAGAGGTTTGAATATAGGGTCGTTTCTATATTTAGAGTTAAAATTTAGAATTTTTTTCCATATTTATGGTTTGGAATTTACGGTACATAACTCACAACTTTAGTAAAAATATCTAGAAAGAAAAAAGAAAATAAAAAGAAAAAGAAATCAAACAGAGGAATGGAAGGATTTTAGGGTTGAATAAACTTTTGGACAGAACAAGAAATCTTAGTTAATTAGTAAAGAAAGGAGTTGACTAGTTTCATAATCTCCATCAACAAATTTTGGTGAGTGTTGAGAATAGCTAAATTTAGAAATCTTGTTTTGGTCCATTCTTGCATTACAACAATTTTGACTTTCAATGTCAGTTTTACACTGCTATCAAATGCGGATTACAAATCGCCGTTGTATCCAGTGTCATCGTAGGATACGATGGCGGTTTACATGTGATGGCGATTTTGAACCGCCATCAACTATTTTGCCATCTTATATATACGATTTAACGTGGAAATCATGTAACCATGCACATGAGTCAAATATGGAAGTCGTGTACATGGTACACAATTTGTGTGAGCACAATTGAGACCTACTTGCACTAGGTTGGCAGTGTATGTCTAGGTCGAATCCATGTCATGTAAATTGTGTATAACATGGTCAGATCCACGCCAAATGCAAACCATCTGCATTTAGGTTAGAGGAAGTTATAACTCCTTTTCCAACTGACCACATTACCATATAAATGAAAAATGTGACCAGATAGAGACCTTTTGTCAAGGTTTGCTGCATAATCTGCATCTGTGAAGCCTTCCAATAGTGCTGATTTATCACAATCTATGCTAAAACACAATGATACACTAACACTACCTTTCAAATACCGAGCACCCATTTAACTACATTACAATGCTCCTTCCCAGGATTTGACATAAACCTACTTATCATACTCATAGCATAACCCAAGTCAGACCTATTACAAATTGTCAAATACATAATGCTTCCAACAACATTACAATAGGAAATATTAGACATCTCTAACCTTTCTTGTTCAGTAGTAGGACACTGAGATGAAGAAAGTCTAATAGTGAGATGCTAAGGTTGTCGAAACTGCCTTACAACCAGACATATTATACTTCTCTAGCAGTTTATGCACATAACTCTCCTACAAAATGGTTAACAAACCTTTCTCTCTATCTCTTTTAACATCCATGCCTAGGATATTTTTTCACTCGCTTAAATCTTTCATCTCAAACTCACTACTCAACTGTCTCTTGAGTTTACAGATTTCAGTATAATCCTTAGACACTGGTACCATATCATCTACATAAAGCAGTAGATAAATATATGCATCTTTTTTAGATAGTTTTCAGTAAACGCGACATCATATGAGCTCCTATGAAACCCCTGCTTCAAGATAAAGGTATCAAACTTAATATACCACTATCTCAACGATTGCTTCAGTCCATAGATGGACTTGTGAAGGCGACAAACCATGTCTTCCTTTCCCTTCACCTCATAGCCCTTAGGTTAAGCCATGTAGATCACATCTTCCAATTCTCCATGAAGGAATGTTGTGGTGATGTCCATCTATTCAAGAAACATATCAAAGTGAAAAACAATAGATAAGAATAAATGAATGGACGAATGCCTCACCACCGGAGAGAAAATCTCATGAAAGTCAACTCCCTCCTTCTGTCTGTAGCCTTTGGCCACCAGACTAGTCTTATACCTAGGCTTACTGTCACCCCCTATACATGGCTTGGTTTTATAATCCACTTTGACTGAATGTGTTTCTAATTAGGAGGTTTTATAACTAATGACCATGTCTGATTCTTCTGCAACGAGAACAATTCTGCTTCCATAGCATTCTTCCATTGTTCCTTCGAATCAGATACAATTGTCTCCTCAAAAGTAAGAGGCTCTGCTTTAATACTATTAATTGCACAAGTAAGAGCATAAACAACTAAATCAGCATAACCATACCTCATGGGAGTGTGCCTCACTCTCTGGGGCCTGTCACGTGTAAGCTGATAGTTTTATAGGTCATTGTTACTTGACTTTCTTCAGTAAAAGTTCACTCATCAATCAAAGTCCTCTCCTGTTGAGACTGTCCACCATCAGAACCAGGCTACTATGAAGGCTCTGCTTGTGAAACCAGAGTGATTGATCACTAGATTCACTTGAAGTAACTGATGGTCGTGCTTCAAAATCAATTCTGACCTCTGGCTCAACATGTTCAGCTGACTGTTGTTTTTTATGCTCTTTGACATAAAACAACATTTTTGCTTCATTAAAAGTCACATATTTGCTGATGATATATTTATTTCCTCCCCCCTCTAAGCACCTAAGCTTATATCCTTTAACACCCTTAGGATAGCCAATAAACATACACTTCAATGCCCTCTTATTCAACTTTCCTTCCTTCACATGAGCATAAGCCGAACATCCGAACACTCTGAGATGATCCAAACTTGGAGCTTGTCCTGTCCATATCTCCTGAGGAGTTTTTAAGCCTAAGGCAGACGATGGACTCCTGTTAATGAGATAACAGATTGTTTGGGCAGCTTCTCCCCAAAACTTTAAGGGTAATGAAGTATTTGTCAAGAGACATCTTGTACACTCCATTATTGCTCTGTTACACCTCTCAGCTAAACCATTATGTTGTGAAGTGTACGTAACAGTAAAATGCCTCGTGATTCCCTCAGATTTGCAAAAGGAATTAAATTTGTAATTCACAAACTCCAAACCATTATCTATCCTCAAATACTTTACCTTCCTACCTATTTGGTTCTAAACCTGCTTCTTCCATTCAAGGAATTTCCCAAAACCTTCATCGTTCTGTTTAAGTGGATACGTCAACACCTTCCTCGAAAAATCATCAATGATTGACATGAAGTACCTCGAACCTCCCATAGAAGGTACTTTAGTAGGACCCCACAAATTTGAGTGAACATAACCTAGTATACCTTTAGTAGAATACTTCCCTTTCCAAACTTCACTCTGGTAGACTTTCCCATTATGCAATGTTCAAAAAATGGGAGTTCAATGTTTTTAACTCCTCCAAGCAACACCTGTTGTTAAAGAGCCTGTAGACCTCTTTCACTCACAAGAGCTAACTTTTTATGCTACAACATAGACATATATGTCTCTTTGCCAGATGCAACAGTAGCACTACCTGAAACTGCAGTACCCTCCAACACATATAGGCCATTCCTCAAGGTTCCCTTCAGCTTAACCAAAGAACCCTTGGAAACCTTCAGAATTCCTTTCTCAGATTTATAAGAATAACCTGCTCTATCTAATTCACCCAAAGAAATTAGATTTCGTTTAAGTTCTGGAATGTACCTTACATTAGTAAGCATTCTGATCAACCCATCATGTGTTGCTATTCGAACTGACCCAGTTCCTTTTACATCACAGGTACCATTATCACCAAGCAGAACTTTTCCCCCATCATTCTTCTTAAAGTCAATCAAAAGATCCCGGTTAGGAATTATGTGATATGTGCACCCTAAATCCATGATCCAAGCATCTTGAATATCCTTGTTGGATACTATCAAGACCTCTGCAGTATCATACCCATCAGTAACATTTAGTGCGCTAGATTTACCTGCATGCTTGCTACTTGATGCTTCCTTGCTCTTGTCCAAAAGGAAATATTTCTTAAAATGTCTTCCCTTATGATACAAGAAACACTTTCTGACTTTCCTTTTAGATTTCAACCTAGATCTCATCTCTTTTCCTTTATTGTTCTTTTTCTCACGTCTTTCTCTGGCCATAAGTAACTCTCCATCCTTGCGTTCTTCTTATTTCAAGATTTCTAGTTTTCAAAGCATCCAACACAATATCCATGGATAAAGAATTCCGTCCATATTTAATATTTGTCTTAACTTCTCGAAACGATTCGGGCAATGAATTCAAAAGAATAACAGCTTGATTTTCATTCGACATCTTCTCATCAATGTTATTGAGATCAACTATAATCTTTTGGAATTCATCCAAGTTCTCTTCCAAGCCTTTACTCTAGTCCATCTTATATCCAAAAAATTTTCTTTTAGATATAATTTATTTGTTAAGGACTTAGTCAAATAAAGGACTGTCTAATTTTTTCCATAACTCTGTAATAGTCGTAGCCTCATGTACTAGCCTAAGCAATCCATCTAAAAGATAGAGAATTATTGTTGAATAGGCTATTTTATCCATATCCTTTTTCTCAGCTTCTGTAATTGTTGTCGGAGGTCTTTTTCGTCTAAGATTTTAGCTACTTTTTGTTGTACTAAAAGAGCCTTAATTTTTTTCCTCTATAACCCAAAATCACCATTTCCATCAAACTTAACAACTTCGAAAGGTGTCGATAACGAAGACATTATATTTTACACAGCTATTTTAACAAAGAATATGACAACAACACACTACTAAACACTCTCCTCCTTTGGATCGAATGGAGCTCTGATACCACTGGTAAAATACCAAACTCTAAATTTGCCCAATTAGAACGCAAACAACCAATAGATAAATTGAAAGCGATAAAGAACATAGATCAGAGAACACAATGATATATAGTGGTTCGACCAATTTGATCTACATCCACTTTGAGAACCAGCTTGGAATGATTTTATTAAGAGTAATCAAGTTACAAAGTACATAAATTTAATCAAGATCAAAATATATAATTTAACCATTCAAGAAGAATGAAACCACCATCTTTCCGCCTCTTGACCGAGACCAATCGCCTGAGCAATCCTTTGCCAAACACCGACTTTACTGCTAATGAACACCCACGGTACCAAGAGACGATGCACTGAATACAGCCTCTGATACCGAGACCTACACTTTTGAAACAACCCCTGAAATGAGACCCAATCAGTGGACAAAACCTTTCCAAATCGGAGAGCCACGTGATTTAAACTGCTCTGCAACCCGAGAACATCCACGTCGAAACTCGTCTCCGTTAACTGTAGACCCACACACTGAATAATCCTTTGAATGACACCTACAACACGAAAAAAATTGGCAGAAAACAACTTCTGACGATGCAATCCAAGACCCACGGATTCAATCTCTCAAGGCTGCTAAAACTCTCTCTCTAGAATGTGTGTATCTTAATCGGCAACCCCATTTTTTTATTTTTAAGATGATGAGGTTTTTGTACGGATGACCCCTTTTTAGGAGCCCAAATGAAATTTGGCCCAAGATTTAAATTTGCTCAAAAAATGGCCTTCTGCTTATGTCAGCCGCGTGTGAAAGTACCATTTTGTCCTCAAACCACCGCAAGGGTCTAGCGCTCAAACGAATTCTCGTTTCTTCCTCGCTTCTTCCTCTTGTTCCTTATCAGACACAACTGCAAATTTTTTTACTTGATTTTTTTCTTTCATTTGAATTCTTCCTCTAGTTTCTTCCTCTAGTTTCTTCCTCTCGCTTCTTCCTCTAACTTCTTCCTCATCAATTTTGTAGTATTTTCTTCGAGTTTTTTTCTTTCATTCGAATTCTTATTCTCGCTTCTTCCTCTCGCCCTTGGGTCTCACTATCGCTTCTTCCTCTCGTTTCTTGATCTCACTCTCGTTTTTTCCTCCTGTATTAGTTCACGCTCCAACTTACATCTTTGATTCCATGAGAAGAAGAATGCATCATAAACACAAGAAATCGTCAGAAAAGAGCCACTGAAAATTCTAAAAAAGTGGATCGACGGTGGGAGTAAAAGCATGGAAGAAAAAATGCAAAAAACGCAAAAAAAAAAAAAAAAAAGAAGAAACGAAAGAAGAAACATAAGAAAAGAAAAAAAATAATAAGAAGAACGCATAAAAAATGAAGTAAAAAAAAAAAGAAAAAAGACTGCAAAAGGACAAAGGAAGAAGGAGGAAGGGTTAAAGTGGTAATTTCATAAGGTGATGACATCAGCAAAAGGCCAAATTTCATTGGTTTTTTAATTTAGGGTTACTTTTTATTTGGGCCCTAAAAAAGGAGCTCTTTATACATTTATTTCTTAAGATGATACACGATGGAGCCCTAAATTAATTGAAGATTCAATTAATTACAAAATTGCCATCATGCTTTATTAATTTAAATGTCATTGGCATATTTACTCAATTTCCATTCACTTAAAACCCATTAATATTTTGTTATTTTTAACAGTAGATAACAAATGAATAAATTTGAAGGTGGAAGTAGTGTCTATGGCTTAATTTTAAAAAACTTACAAAAACGGGGCTTAAAATTTTGATTTTTTGAATTATAATTGACAATGTAGAAGTGTCATTAATTTAGAGATAATGGGTTGAAAGAGATTTAACGGCATATTTTTATCCAAACTTAGCCTAATTTCGTAAGGCGGGGTGTCCCATAGCGCCACCATAGCATTGGAAATCAACTTCTAAAGCTGGGAATGGCGTCGTTGGTGCTCTGGCGCGATTTTAATAACTATTCTTCTGATTAGGGCATAACTTTTGATCCGAGTGGCCGTTTTAGGCAATTGACCACTCGTTTTCTTCATTTTTTTGTCATCTATCCATCTACAACATCAGTGTTTAGCCTTTTGGTCTTCTTTTCGTAATCTTTACCATGAGAAGATTATTGGACATTATTTGTGGCTAAGGTAATTAAGTTCTTTCTAGTTGAGGGTTAGGATAGAAACCCATTGGAATTGGATGTGAGAACTTGCTCTTTTCATAATGCTTGCTGATTTATTTGAGTTGTTGAATGTGATTAAATTTCTAAATTTTGAATTTATGTTTGGATTGATCAACCACCATTTATTCATTGTTAGGCTAGAGAATAACATATAATACATGTAGAATTGTATGTTAATCTTAAGGTATAGCAAGTGTCAAAGTATGCTTGAGTGTTAATTAATTGATATGTTGTTTCGAATAGCCTATTAATGACAAATCACATGATTAACTTAATTCAAGTAACAATTGGTATGTATTTTACTGTAGTACATCTAATAGATTGAACAAAGAATTGGTTTGGTATGATACGTGCATGTTACTTGCAGAAAAAAAAATCAGAGGTGAAGCTTCAATCAAATGAATACGATAGCAATACATACATGCTTGTATAGTTTAAATAATACTTATTATATGGATTTATAGAGCTATGAGAAACTAATCCATATATGCAAATAAACAAGTCTTGAGAAGAAACGAACAGATAGGTGCATTGCCTTCCAAGATATATATGAATGATTATATATACAAAGTATATTTTTATTTAATATGAACTATTTTTATTAGCATGCATATACTTTATACTTTAGTATATTTTAATGGCTTTTGTTTTATAAATACATTCGTATAAATGATTGCGTATATAGTATCGAGGATATAGCAGATATTCCTTGATGTAATGAATATGTTTAGAAAAAAATCAATGGTACAGTAAAAAAAGTTAAAAGATATACTCGTATGAATACTATATTATATACAATTTTGTTTATCCAATGATGTAGTTAATGGAAGTATATATATAATAGTATAAATAATATATACATAGTTTAATTGTCCAACGATTCGTAAATATAAATAAATATCTTAGGAGACATATATTGGATATGTTGAGGGATATAAAAAAATGAAAATATAACTTTAGTATTCACTATATAATACAATCAATTATAAAATATCAATTTTTGATATAAGATAATGAGAGAACAACACAAGTAAGTGAAACATATCAATAAGTAGATTCTGGATATGAATGGTATAAAATACTTAAAACATCAATAAATGAAGACTATAAAGGAAACATCACACAATGTCTACTTCCGATCATTAGAAAAATAGGAAAAAGAATATGGAAAAAACTTTATGGAAATATAACAATGAAAAGGAAAAAAATTTCAAATCTTTCTAATTGTATGGCCAATTCTTCCATGACACTTGAAGGGATCAAATGCTTCGATTCCGCAGCAGAAGCGATGGAATCGTGTTCGTTGATTTCTTGAAAAAAATGAAAAATACAAATAATTAAAAGAAGGTTAAGCATCATACCTTTGTTGATACGTAAGTGTAGCAAAAAATTTTCCTCGAACAGGTAATCTCCCCTCGAAGTCTTCATTTTCCATGAGATCTTCCTCGCTATGACTTTGACAAGGATCCGGTTTGTGGGAACCGATCTTGAAAGATGAGAGAGAATGGAGAAGGAGAATTTTCAAAGAACCCTTCTCTAAAAATTGGGAGAATTTTCTTGGAGAGAATCTTTCCATAATGGTTGTAGAGATTATATTGTAGTAGTGTGTTCCATGAGGGTTCTATTTAGAGAACTCTACAGGGTTACTCCTAATCCTATTATGATAACGCTTCTGCAGTGATTTTAATTATAATTATCCATTTAATATCTCATATTAAAAGGATTTAAGTATTTAAATCATATTTAAATATTTATTCTCTATAGTTATTTCTTTAATTTGAATTTCATTCAAATTTATTTATTAATTCTCTCATTATCTATTTAATTCTAATCTCATTCAAATGAATTAATTCTCCATATTATAAAGTTATAATTTGAATCTCATTGAAATAAACTTTATAATATATCATGTATTAATTATTGTATCCAATACATCAATATTTTTCTTCATAAAATTTGAACGTTTCAAATTTTCTTTCAATATGGACCTATAGATTATAATTTGATCCTTGTTGATCCATTGTGAGCTAGCAAGAGGACCTTATGGACTTATAGATTATAAGCTCCAATGATCTAAGATTAATTAATTAAACTCTTTAATTAAACTAACATTCATTCATTACTATGGAGCAAACCACTACAGACTCGCAGTTGAACTCTTATGCACTGTAGGACAACTTGAGTCCATGAATATAATCAATATAAGTAAGTTGATCTTTCACGAGTTGTTTGTAATTACAATTAGGTCAAATGTCCGTTTTACTTGTAACTACCTCTTTTCCTTAAGTACCTTTGATTTCTCTAATGAACAATTTGTTTATGTCCCTTTCGGGCCAGTAAGAAGGTGGGGCCCATTGTTCAAGTCCCAGAGTCAACACTTAAGGGAACTACTCATCTACTTACCTTATGTGAGAAGGAGTGAATTCCATCTTGTGAAGTTATGTTCCCAGCTCCTTATTTGGTCAAGTCCCCAAAATGGTAGGCCACTACAAGAAAAACAATGTTTAGTGATGTTTTTTCAATGTCAAGTATGACTGTGCTTGACGTTTTTAAAAACGTCAAGGAAGCTCGTGTCAAGAATGTCGGGGTTCTCGACATGGTATAAACGTCAAGAATAGTAACATTTGACATTTTTGAAATGTCAATAATATGAAGTTCTTGACTAAGAAAAAACGTCAAGATGGTTTATAGTTGATATGTTAAAAATGTCAAGTACACTTAACTTGATATGCAAAAAATGTGAAGCCTATGGGTGTTCTTGACAAGGATAAAATGTCAAATGTATCTATATTCTTGACAAATTTAACTTGTCAAGTCTGTTTGTGGTTTTTTTTTAAAAAAACTTGTATTATAAATGTTCTATAAATTGCTGTTGTATTTTCGTCCAACAATAGCATTGAGTATAAAAAATGACAAACATAAACCCAAATAAACAACCACATACATTTACAAACTTGCCAACCAAAATTTCCTACAATATACCATCATAAACAATATATATATATAAAAAGAAAAAATATTCATCAAACCAAATAAACAACCACACACATTTGCAAAATTTCCTCCAATACCTTTATAAAGAAAAGATCACTTCTTCAACATTGTCAATATATAACTTACAACTCCACCGAAGAATTTTCTAAGTTAGAAAAATACGGACAACCCCATATGAACATTTCCAAAAAGCATATAATAAACATAATTCCAACAATCAACTCCATATGAACAATTTAAAAAATTACATTTCCATAACTATCAAAACCACCTAAAAATGAAAAAACAGTTTGTGATCATTATCATAAAACACAAAACATATATACTATTAAGAAAGAGAGACCACACCCTCCTCCAAGCACAACACTCTCAGGTAGCTCCAAACTAATCAAAGCCTCTTCAGATGTTATCCTCAACTAATCTACAAATGAAAAGAGAAGAGTATTAAAACTAAGGGTTGGACCTTTAGAATTGCAATGAATGAACAAAAAGTCCTGCGAATAAGCTAAACAAAATTTACCAAACAAAAAAGTAGAAATCGGTAAGAAGTACAAGCCTTAAGCTTTATTCAAAACATTCTAAAACAATCCAAAACTACAAACATCAAGCTCCAAATAAGTGTAGATTTATGACATCCATTTAATCCAAGAACCTATTGCCGCAAGAAGTGTAGATTTACCACATCTATTTAATCTAAGCAAACCATAATGTCTAAAAAATAAATTGTAGACGTCAAACTTAACCACAAGAATTTATATGGAAATAGAATTATCCATGCCAACAATAATCACAAGTTAACCCTATATCAAAACAGCTTAAAAATTTGTCTTTGATGATATATATCTTCCTCTTAAAAAATTAGTAATGTCACTGATTGAAGAAAGATCACAGGCCTGCAAACTAAAGAAAAATTATCAAATTTCATTGGTTTGATTCAAATTTTAAAGTATGATCCTACAGTTACCAATTCATGCTTCCACTGATTTCTTTACAAGAACCCTAAACCAAAGTTCCAAAACTTAACAAATGTAACAAAAACTAACTATAATCAACATTCAATCCTACCAAACATTCAATAAAAGAGGATTCCTAAGAAAACCCAGATAAATTTTGGACAAATAAACCGATATAGACTCAAGTACCTTAATGTCATTCTCAATTCTTAAACGACCATCATAAACTCAATTCTCGATTGGTCATCCTTAAAACATTGAATGTCCACTTTACAATCATTTTTCTATATATAAAAGTTGAGTAAAAACCCTAAATCAGAATAAAGAAGAGAGACATAATGCTTATTGAGTCGGCGACTCGGGCCAATCTCACCCGTGCAAATCAAAGGACAAGCCCTCACAAATAGGAGTTCATAACTCACTCAGGATTAAGATCGAGTCACACATGATTATCCTATGAAATATTAATCTCATCAATTAACCAGTTTACACAGAGAAATTAATTATTTCGCGGTTCGGTCTTCTACAAACTCTTTATATAGGATACCCCCACTCACATATTTCCACGTGAACGGTTTGGATCAAACTATTTGTAACTATTACAAAATGGGTTGTATGCATAGTATCACTAGAATAAGACACCCAATTTTGTACAATTTAACCTTGAAAATATAAACTAATTTAATTAGGAGTAATTTTTTTAGAATCGTATTTGAAAATAAGCATACGAATTACATTAACATATCGTTCTTATATTTTCTAATTATAAAAATAAAAAAGGGAATCACAAATTAAACAGAGGCTCAATATTTTGATAATGGGACAACCACATAAAAACTATCGACCTTAAATTAACATGTAGTCAATTTTTTAACCATGAATGTGACTGTAAAAACAAATTTAGAATGTTGAAAAAGAAGAGTGCACGAGTTATTAAAATGGAAGCTTTTACAAGAATAGAAACCAGATGTAAAAAAGCCCAAACATTAAGATTATAAAAAATGCTCTTCGTAATTAAGGTATAATTTTTAAATCGAGTGGTCGTTTTAGGCGAATGACTACTCATTTTCTTCGTTTTTTCATCCTCTATCCATTTACAATATTAATTTTTAGCCTTTGGGTCTTCTTTTTGTAATCTTTACAACAAGAAGATCTTTGAAGATGATTTGTGGCTAAGGTAAGTTCTTTTTATGTTCCCACTACCATTAGATCATCCTGGGTTGACCTAGTGGTATTGAAACATAAAAAAAAAAGACCAAAGGGCTAAGGAATCGTGGGTTGACCATGGGTTCAATTCATGATAGTCATCTAATTAGGATTTAATATCCTACCGATTTCTTTGACACTCTAATGTTGTAGGGTCAGACAAGTTCTCTCGTGAACATTCACGGATATAAAAGAAAAAAAAAATGTGAAAAAAGGCCCAAACATTAGAACTTTATATTGAACCTTTATTATATATTTGTAAACGTAAGAAGGGTTTGAAGCATAGACAAAGAAAGCATAGCTTCGTTTTCCCTTTTATCTTTAGTTGGGAATATTTTATAGTAGATTAAACTAACAGACATAATACTTAATTGTTGTAGGAGATGGAGCCCAAACTCAAGTAAGTAGGGCTTCTAGTTAGGGCACTCAGCCTGACTTGGGAAGGTAATATTGCAGGCTTTAGCAATCCTTTTAGCGGCAGGAGAATCCACCAAATTCTTCAAATTTGGATCGTGGAGATAAGTACAGTAGCATGGTTGTTGCTCCCTCAACTTATTGCAACAATCGCGACTGGGCGTCGACGATGAGAAAAATGCTGCTCCACATGGTATACCTAGCTGCGAAGGGTTGCATGTTGTCTGAGCAGCCACCGGACGAGCGCAGTTGAAAAGCGCCACCGTGGTCGCCACCACAAAAATGCAAACAACTGTGATAGGAAAATTCTTCATTTGTTTTGCTATGTGGAAGAAGAAAAGAGAGAAGGAATAATGGATTTGTGTTTTGTGTGTTTTGCTGATGCTTTCAACCTCTTTTTATAGCCTCATAGAGAGGAAATGTGTGCAACAATTTAACACACTTTCTATTCAATAGTTTTTGCTATGTGCATGCCTTATGTATTTTAATTTATTCTTTTATTTATAATGAAGAAATTTTCAGTTGTTTCATGTCTTGCCAACATAAACATAGCTCAATTAGCATGAACTTGTATTATATATATGGAAATCTAAGGTCCGATCCAACAACCCCAAATATTGTCATACATATATATATATATCATGTCTTAAATTTATAATAAAGGCTTTATATTACATTTTGTGAAAGATAGATTTTATTTTGTCATACCACTAATATATATATATAGCGCCACTCTCCTTTTTGTCCCTTTCCTTTAACTAATGGCTCATCTCCATAACAATCAAACTGCTCTGCTCCTCTCGTCTCCGTTCTTTTATGTCATCAATCAAGTTTGTCAGTTCATGCACGCTTTCACCACCCATCGTACATCTTCAGGCTGTAAAACGCATATTACGGTATTTGAAGGGTTATCTTGACCTTGGCCTAACCATCATTCTGGAACTGTTATCCACCTTCTTTTCATTCTCCGATGCTAACTGAGTTGGTCATTCTAATAACAGATGTCCACTACTAACTCCGGTTTTTGAAAAAAAACCTACTCACTTGTGTTTCACTATTATTTTCAAAGTTTTCATTTTTGTATATATATATTTTTTAAAAAGTCAGCTTTATGTTAATTGTTGCATTTGAAAGGGGTTTTTAAAAAAAAAAAAAAAAAAAAAAAAAAAAAAAAAAGATTTGTCATCCAAATTCAATAACTCATGAGTGGGTTTCGAATTTAATTTGGATGTAATGTCATGGGTGGAAATAATTTGGAAGATTTTTTTTAAATTTTAAAATTATTTATATTGTTTTAGTATGATCATTAATCTTTTTAAATTCCATCACTAAAGAAATAAATAAACCATTGTGATATACATCTTACCTTCTCTATAAATTTTTTCATGTTGTTTATGCATTTGAAAAGAAGTTCATTGCTAACCAAAAAAATTATTATTTTTCTTTTGCACCAATTTAATTGATTCAAGGTAAATGTCAATCTTTTAATTTTAATTTTTGCCTTTATGTCATTTTATAAGTTAAATTGATTTCATTACATTTTGCAAAATCGTTTTTAAATTAATTTTTAGACAAAATTAGATTTATATTAGTTTATTTAAATTTCATTTAAAACTACTCTTAGTAATATATGACTATAAAATTTCAAGCATGATTAAAAATTTGCTAATACATGATTTAGAATTTTCCGAGAATAATTGGAGTTTCAAATGATCAAATATCAGTCACAATTATTTTGTTGAAAAGTATTAAACTTAAAAAAAATGAAGGTATATTCTAAATATGGCGCCAATTAATTTTTGCATTTCTATTGATTGTATCCTCGAAATAACATATCATAAATTAAAAAGATATATAAATGATATTTGACCTATCTTTTTTTCTTTTTTTAGTGGTTATTTTGCATTCCTATTTTGTCTATAACAGTGATAATTTAATATTAATAACAAAACAATTGATAATAAATAATAATAAATTATTAATAACAATGTATCACTAATTTAGCGTTTGTATAAATAGATGTTAATAGACATCAAAATCTATCCGTGATAAAAGAACCATCATTAGTTAATGGTCTATCAATAATATACATAAAATTGTTCCTATAAAATAGATATAAAATGGTTGATAAATTATAGACATCTATCAATGGTTGACGCTTTCATTCTATAGCAACACTTTTGTTTGTTTATAACAACAAATGTTTCATTCTATAGCAACACTTTTGTTTATTTATAGTAACAACTGTTTTAGTCTATAACAACAATTTTGCAGCAATAAGTAAATCGGTTTATAGCAACATTTTGTGTGGTTTATGAAAATGACTAGAAGCTTTCTATTGCATATAAAAACAACATTTTGTGTGGTTATATCCATGGACACATAAATACATCTACAGTGTGAAGAGTGACCCACAGTTAATTAATGTTGATTTTTAATTAAAGAGTTTAATTAGTTAATCTCGAATCATTGGAGTTTCTAATCTATAAATCCATTAGGTCTCCCTACTAGATCACTAAGGATAAAACAAAAGATTAATTAGTTTCGGATAAAAATTTGAATGGTTGAAATTAAAGAAGGAAAAGTGCAAGAAATTATTGGTTATCTGTAAGAAACATAAAACTTGCAAACAAACTGGTGGAGCTTTACTTGTTTGACCTTATTGGGTTTTTAATTCGGTTAATTAATTTTTCATTTATTAATATTTTTTATGATAATAATTGAGCATTAATTAAATTTTAATTAGGGTTCAAAGTTTTGGGATTGTAGCGTGCAATAGGCTCTAGAGAGGGTAATCTAGAGTAGGCTTTAATGGCATGACGATAGTGAATCTAAAATCTAGTCATTTGGATTGCTTTAGAAGTTGTTTAAAATAGGGGTTTTTTCATAAATAATAAAATAATAAAACTATTTACAAATATAGTAAAATGACAAAAAAAAAATTACTCATTCCAATGTGTGTTTTTTTTGTTATATTAGTAAATAGTTTCATTATGTTTTCATTTAAAACAATTTCCCTTTTAAAATGAGGGATTATTATAGATTCAAATACTTTTCAAAAATTATTTTTATAAATGTCTAAATTTTTTAATATTTTGATATACAATATTTAATAGAATTTTCAGACAAAAATATCCATTGTGGTGGCCAGTTGGAGAGAGAATGAGGATTAGAAAAATCTTTCCATATTTACGAAGCACCTTTAATATCAGAAAATACATTTATTATATATTATTAATTAGTTGAGATTTTTTTCCCATTTTCAAATAAAGAGAGAAAATGCATTTTTTATTGATTTTTTTTTCATTTAACACCTTTCACTTATGAAGCGGTTGGTTTTAATGGCAGATTCATCTTATTTTTTAATATACCTTTAAATATTGTATAAGTTTTTTGCAAATGTTATAACCCATATATGAAATATATATGATAAATCATTTCATATGTACTCAAATACAACTGGTTTCACGACAAGTTGTTAGTTCTTTTTGCAGATTCATGGTTATTTTAAAATATACTTTAGAAAATTGTATTATATGTTTGCAAATATTCTAATCAGTATATAAAATATAAATATACTCAAGTAGATGGTTGTACCATTCGAAAGTTTTGATACTTAATGTTCAATATAAACCACAGTATATATCATAAATGCTATTTATATCACAGTATATATCATTAATTCAAAGTAATCGAATATAAACAAAAAAATCTACCACAGTATATAAATCATAAATGGACTCAATTTTCAATATAATTCATAGTATATATCATAAAATTTACAACATAAATCATATTATATATCATACTTGAGGATTTTTATATATATATAGGGTTAAAAAAATAAAAGAGAGATAGAGAAAACGGGGGATAGAGAGAGAATGGGTGGGGGTTTTGAAATTTTTTTTGGTTAAAATAAAAATTGCACATAAATTAAGGAAACTTTTGAGTTTTCTATTTTGAAATATGTCTTTGATTATAGGTTGAGAACAAGAAGGTAATTGAATGCTATTTTTTTGTGTAATTAAAAAGGCATTTGAACTTTTTTGAAAATAATAAAAAAGCTCGACAAAAGTGAAATATAGGCCTTGTATGTTGTTATCCCTTGAAATAATTAAATTTAAGATTGTTTTCAATTATATTAAAATGACTTATTAACAATGTAAAAAAATATCACTGTTTATCAGTAATTGATCCTTATAGACGATTATTAGTGATAGATACTGATAGATGTCTATCACTATGTGACATAGTTACCAGCAAAAAGAGTCTTATCCCTTAAAATAATCTCTCACTATCTATCAGTGATAGATACTGATAGATGTCTATCACTGTTCACTGTCTATCACTGATAAACATATTGACATTTTGCTATATTTGAAAATATATGTCAATTTATGGATATATCGGCGATATATCGTGATGTTTCAATCCTTGACTGGGATTCACAAACGTTTCAATCTTCTTGGATCTCGAACAAGACACCACCGCTATGTCTTCATTGCTATTTTCCAACAAGAATTGATTTATGTGGGAACCCTTTTTTGGAAGTTTGGGAAGAATTCTGCTGAGAAACATTTTCTCTGTATCTTGAGAGTGATCATTGATCCCAAAAAAACCGAGAGAGCTTGAGATTTTGAGTCACTGAGAGATAGAACTTCTCCCTCTCACTTTAACTCACGTTTTTTCTTTTGAGAGAGTGGGAAAGTTAATTCTGAATTAACTTCCATTTAACAATACTTCAACTCCCCTTAATCATGAGAAGTTAAGTTTTTAGGGAATTTGCACTGGCTTTCAAATTAAGAATAGAATATTGAAGGCGTGTCTCCTACTTTTTACATTTTGTAGATATGTCATTTTATTAAAAAATTAAGAATAGAATATTGAAGGCGTGTCTCCTACTTTTTACATTTTGTAGATATGTCATTTTATTAAAATCCTATTTTTTATTTCTTCGTAATTCCCAATTTGTCCCCAACTATTTATTACTTTGTATGGAACCCTACTTCTCCCTTCCTTCTTTTGCTCATTCTTCCACTACATCTCTTTTTCTTCCTTTTGCTCCTTTTGTTTCTTCTCACTAATAAGCCTCCTTCGGCAACGATAGACTCAACACGAACACCTTAAAATTTATTTTTTTTACAGTGGTCTTAAATTTTGGCTATGGATATTGCAGAATTTTATGAGTTGGATTTTTTTTTTTTTTTTTTTTTTGTGATTGAGATAGTGGGTGTTGCTCAAGAGAAGATCAGTTCGAGAAGGTTTTTTTATTGTTAAATTAGCAACAATCTTACTTCGTTTTTTTATCTGTAATTGAAGCATTGTTTTTATTTTATTTTATTGAAAGTGAGATGGTTTAGAGATTTGAGTTGGGTTGTAGTGCATTTTCAGCCAGCCTATTTAGCAATCAGATCGCAAGAAGATCTTCTTTATGATGAACTTTCTTCACGACTCAAATCGAACCTCAAATCACTATTGTTCCCTTGTTGTTTTCTTTTGTTATTATTATTATTATTATTATTATTTTTAACTTTCTCCTCTCTCAATTTTTAAACTAAATGACAAAAAAAAATAATCAAATTACATTAAGAAACTATTAACTAATTGTAAAAAAATTAAAAAGTAATCAAAACCTAATTAGAAAGCTATTAGAAACCATGGCCCAAAGGTAATCATATGACAATCATGGATCAATCTGATGAATATCAGAAACTATTAACTAATTGACAAAAAAATATAAGATAACCACGTGGGTAATCAGATGACAATCAGAAGTTAATTAGATGACAATCATATGAAAATCAGAAACTAATAATTAATTGACAAAAAAATGGAGGTAATCAAATGACGATATCGAAAATTATGAACTATATGATAAAGAATATAAGAATCATATGACAATCAGAAGGCAATCAAATGACTATCAGAAACTATTAAATAATTAACAAAAATATACTAACAATAAGATAGCAATATGTTTCATTGGCAATCGATATCAGATAGTAATTGACAAACAGTATCATATAGTAATCAAACAACAATTAGATAACACTCAATATCATTGACAATCAGGTAACAATCAATATTATATAGTAATTTAACAACGATCAAATAGTAAATCAATATAAGTAGCAATAAGTATAAGATAACAATTAGATAACAATCAGTATCAAATAACAATCAAACAGTAATCAGACAACAATTAGATAACAATCAGTATTATTGACAATCAGATGGCGATCAGACGGCGATCAGATGCAATAACACATTTTTAACTATGAGGGCATTTTGGCCATCTGACTATTTTAATTGGGTTGGGCTTGTTATTTAGCCATTTCTGCAAAAATCCATATATTCAGACTAGGGACCTAATTTTAGTATTCTTTTTTGACAACCTTGCAACTGTCCCAAGTTTTTACCTAAAGTTAAATTAAACTTAATTTAATTTAATTTAATTAAACAAATATTAATTAAATATAAAATAATTAAATATCATATATTTAATCAATATTATATTTAAATCATATTCAAATGTATTTCTCTCTCATAAACTATAGTTTTAATATGAATCTCATTAATACTAAATTTTAAACTATGGTTTTAATATGAATTCTATTCATATTAATAGTTGAATCTTATTCAAATACACTAATCTCTCATATTATATAGTTTACTTTTGAATCCAATTCAAAATTAACTTTATAATATATATATCAATATACATTATGTTAATTATATCTTATACAATTAACATTTATTTCTCTTATAATATGAATCTAGTTCATATTAGTATAATATTTGAATCTCATTCAAACATTAATACTCTCAAAATATAAAGTTTTATTTTGAATCTTATTCAAAATTAAATTTATATTATAGTGTATCTTTATACATTATATTAATTGTATCTAATACAATTTGAACAATTCAAATTTTCCAAAACTAATGAATAATTGTTTTACCCTTAGTGAGCTAGCAGGGGGAACTAATGGACCTATAAATTAGAAGCTCCAATGATACGAGATTAGTTAATTAAACTCTTTAATTAAAATAATTAACATTTATTAACTGTGTGGCACTCCATTAAAGACCCACAGCTGCACTCTTCGCACTACATATATATTTCTGTATCCATGGATATAATCAATCAACAGTAAGTCAACCCTTCATGAATCGCTCATAATTAGAGTTGGGTCAATTTATCGTTTTACCCCTGTAATTACATATAACTCCTCAAGACTCAATGATCCTCTAATGAACAATATGTTATGGTTCTACCATAAACAAAAACCTCTAGAGCCAATGAGAGAGAGGGGCCCCATTGTTCAAGACCGGAGTCAGCACTTAAGGGAGCAATTCCTCTACTTACCCTAAAGACGGGATGAGTGAATTTCATCTTGTATAGCTATGTTCCCAGCTCCCTCCTCGGACAAATCCCCAAAATGGTAGACTTATTGAGTCTGTGAATCTGGCCACGCTCACCCATACAGATCAAAGGATTGCCCTCATAGGTAAGAGTTCATAACTCACTCAAGATTAAGGTCGGGTTACCTATGGTCATCCTATTGAAAAGTTAATCTCTTGAAGTAACAACATTATAAAGAGAGATTAATCATTTTGTGGTCCGGTCTTATACAAACTCTTTATATAGGATACCCCCACTCGCATGCTCCACATGAAAGATTAGGATCAAATCGTTTATAACACTTACAACTCTTGTAACGTTTACAAAATGGGTCATATCCATAATGTCACCAGGATAAGGCACCCAACCTTATCCATATACTACAGACCGTTTAGGTTATTACTTTAACATGATCCACTTGTATGTCAACCACATACATGTTTAAATTACATAAAATAGCATTGGATCTTTCTTTAATGGATTATTGCATATATTAAATAATCAAACCTTATTTCAAATAACATATAACTACGATGCTTTAGGGCATAAATCCCAACATTGAGAAGAACCTGCGAGACGATTAAGGATTCGAATGAAGATGGAAAAGGATAAAAATTCGGGAGAAAAAAGGAATAAGAATGTTGATTTTTTACAGGGGCAAATTCAGAATAAAGAATCAACGAAATTTTAGAATTCAAGGTTGTTATATCTGCAAAATCTCAAATATGGAAGACATGTTTGTAAAATTCCATTTTGAAATTATCACCCCTTGCAAATTCCCTTAATATAAAGATATAACGTATATTGTACATTATAATATATAGTTAATCATAAATAAGATTTATAATTAAAATTATATATTATGAGAGAGATAAATATTTGAATAAGATTCAAATATTATTTATATGAATGAGATTCATTTAAATACTATAGGTTAAATTTTAATGTGAATAGGATTCATATTAAAACTATAGGTTAAAAAGAGAGATATGCATTTAATATGCATAATATATATTTAACTAATTAATTTTTATTTAATTAATTATATATTTATATTAATTATTTATATTAATTAAATTACTCCCCACTATAAGGAGTTACTCTCTTTTAACGGATAGTGGGGATAACTCCCCAGCTCTCTCTTTCCCTTTCATCTATGTCTTTAGACAGATGAATGTGAAGTGGTCTTTGACTGATAAGAAGAAAAGAGAGAATACAGAAGTTCTCTAATTTCTCAGACCGAAAGTTGTTCTGTTGATTTTCTCTCAGAATAATCCCTTCATCCAAAACTAGAAAAAAGGAGACCATACTTCCTTATTCGTTGCCGGAGAATAGCAAGGTCATTGCGAGGTAGTGTTCCTATCAACTTGAAGAAGGGATTCGTAAAGAAAATTCATTAAGGGTGAGTAATCTCTTCTTCCTTTAAGTTTTCTTATTCGATAGAGATATGAGGAGGGGGTAAGTTCTTTTTTCCTAAAAAATCGCCGATATTTGGGATATATCACCGATCATTTCAATTTCAAGGATATTTCGTTTACAGATCATGACAATTGTGGATATATCTCCAGTATATCGTGGATATTTAGTGGATATATCGTGGATATTTCGCAGAGATATTGTGGAAAAAATTTCATATATCATTTTTTTTCTTTTTCCAATATCAACCTTTTCCAATCAATGTGTTATCTTTTCCAATTTTAAACTTTTCTCAATTTTCAATCCAAGACTTACATTTCCAAAAGAAATTGAATTTGAAGAAACTACAAAAAAGAAAAACATATATTTATTTTTAACTTCATTCTTTCGTTGAATTTTTCACATCATTTCGCTGCTTCAAAATTAAATTGATTTGAGTTTTTCTTACTTGACCATCCAAAATTTTCATTTAAAAAAATAATTTAGAAAATAATATATATTAATTTTTGACCTGATTCAAACCTTTTCCACTAAATTTTCACATTATTTCACCTCGAAATTGAATTGATGTGAGTTTTTGCTTACTTCACCATCCAAAGTTTTCATTAAAAAAAAATTTGAAAAAATAACATATATTAATTTCTAACCTCATTCAAACTTTTGCATTGAAATTTCAAGTCATTTTACGTCAATAGAGCAATAGAAAAACCTTACACATTCATAGAAGATCCACAATGATGATGCTCAAATTGATTATTGAATCTTGTATTTGACCTTCATTTTGATTAATGAAATATTCAATTCATAATTATTTTTTCGGTCTTCCATATATCTATTATTCCATTATCAATCACAGCTTCTAACTATTGATTTGTATACTTAAAGTGATAATTAATTACTTAAATAACTTTGTTTTAAAATTTCACTAAAAGATTCATAATAATTTTATAAATTTTCGTGATATCCGTGATTTTTTCTAGAATATCCGTCGATATTTAAATATCCATTAATATATCCGTAATTGAGTTACCGATATTTACACCGATAAAAATATTTTTGTTCTTGATCCTAGTGAAGAATTGGAGAAGATTGAAGAGTTGTCTTCAAAGGGAAACATTTCTCCCTGATTTCTTCTTGAAAAGCATGCTTAATTACATATGTTTGTTTTGTTGGGTTTTGACAAAATATTAGAGCTGTAACTGTCCCACATCAGTTAAATTGAAGAATGGGGATGGACTCCAAGCCTAAAAAGGAGCATATGCCTCTAGTTTCAAGTCGTCTCAGTTAGAAACACTTTAAGCTTAGTGCTAACTCTAATTAAATTCCTTTTGTATTCTCTAGTTTGAGAGTGGAAAAAAGGTGCGAGTAGTATAAAAGCTTTGAGAGAGTGCTCTTATAATTGGGATCAGGAAAGATAAATATTATTTTTGTGTGATTGTAATAATTTTTCACATAGTGAATTTTTCTGGTCCGTGGTTTTTGTCCAAGTTGGGAGTTTTTCACGTAAATTCTTGTGTTTCCAGTTTTTTATTGCTTTCTTTCAATTTCTCTGTTATTTTCTGCTTATTCATGCGGTAGAAGTGGGAGATTTTTCCCACCAAGTGGTATTAGAGCTTTAGGTCTGGAGTTTCTTGAACTTTTGAGTATGCTCTATGGTTGCAGCATCATCTAAGCTTCCACATCAGAAAAAATTCTTGAAATGCAGGTTGCAGTATTGTGAATAGTGCGGGTTGTTCACTATTTGCTATTTTCTAGGAAGAGAAGCATATATGTCAAGCTTTATGAGTTTAGTAAAGTTTGATGTGGAGAAATTTGATGAAATTATCAACTTTGGCTTGTGGCAAATGCAAGTCAAGGATGTGTTAATACAATCTGGGTTACACAAGTACAAGTTAAGCAATGATGGCGTTCTAGTGCAGTTCCATAGTGATTCCAGCAGAGGTTCAAAGAAGGGAGTCTTTGAGAGGATGTGGATAGTCCGAGCACATGAAAAACAGAGCAGGTTCGTCAAAGGGCTCTAGATCAAATGCTGACATTGTCTTTCTCGCCAAGGGAGACAGTGACTTCCTCTGAAGAAGACGAAAATCATCCTCGTGGTATGACCACTTTACCATGATAGAAGATGTGATGTTAGCGAATCCACAAGTTTGCACACGGGTATTGACTTGACGGTTATACAAGGTGTGTGGTGGAAGTTGTGTTGATGGCTGAAGAACTTTCAGGTGAGCCAAGTAGGTGGAAGTTGCACCATAAATATCAGCAAGATTTATCGGCATGTGACTAAAAAGAAAAATCTTGGAAGGTGGTATTCCAAGTGGTCTACTCTTTATGGTGGAGTAGGTGATAGTTCTTTTAGTTGAGAATTATGATTGTCGGTGAAGACAATGAATGTTGCAGAAGTTGTGGATTCTTCAAATATCTTGTCAAGGTAGAATTTGTTGGGTTTTTGGCAAAATATTAGAGGTATAGTTGTCCCACATCGGTTAAATTGAAGAATGGGGATGAATTCCAAACCTATAAAAGGAGCCTATGTCTCTAGTTTCAAGTTGTCCCAGTTAGAAATACTTTAAGCTTAGTGTGCTAACTCTAATTAAATTATTTTTATCTCTAGTTTGAGAGTGGGAAAAAGGTATGAGTAGTATAAAAGCTTTAAGAGATTGCTCTTGTAATTGGGATCGGGAAAGAGAAGTATTATTTCTGTGTGATTGTAATAATCTTTCACGTAGTAGATTTTTCAGGTCTGTGGTTTTTCTCCGAGTTGGGAGTTTTCTACGTAAATTCTTGCGTTTCCAGTTTTTTATTGCGTTCTTTTAATTTCTCTGTTATTTTTTGCTTATTCCTGCGATAGAAGTGGGAGGTTTTTTCCACCATGTTTATCTTATTTTTGAATATTTCTCTATTTTCATGTTTTCCAAAACAAATTTCGAAAGTACACGCGTTCAAGTGCTTCTATTCAAAAATTCAATTTATTCACTCAATGGTACTCACCTTTGACAACAACCAAAATCCTTACAATAGCTCTAGAATTTCAATTCTAGACGAGATGGGAAGCTTTCAATTCAATGACCGATTATACTTAGACGCTACGGATTATGAAGTTTTTCTAAAGAAGAGCTCAATGATGGAATATGCTGGAATTTAGGGGAGGTTATGAAATAGACTGAGTTGGAGAATAAAGGCATAATGTTAGACCCTAAAAATAAAGTTTAGTTAATAGACATCTCATTATGACTCGAGTGACTTCCTTTCCTTTTGTTCACTATATGACATCACACTTTCTTTCTATGCGAAAAGAGCATTTTGTTAAGTAGACGGGTAGAATACGAAAACCTTTCTTCATTGCTAAATCGAACTAACTGCCAACATCGGCAATAACATCTGCGAAAGGGAGATAGTAAACATAATATAAAATTCATCATTGCATCATCGATCCATTTTATGATGAATAACCATTAACAAATACACTTCACCTCTTCTTTATTTGTCTATTAAGTGCCTCCCTTCGTTTCCCTTTCATTCCTCACGTCTTAAAAAGGATGGAAAGGTGGGGAATTTTGTGTGACCATTAAAATCGTTGTCATTCAAGTACATAGAAAGATGATGGAAGACATTTCATAAGTTTGTTTCTTTCTCCCATTATTTCAATGCCCAGTTAGAACAACTAAGCCTGCCTCGATTCTATTTGTATATATTATCAAGTCTGCACGTTACCTTTACCATTTGCCATTTAAGGGGGAGGGTACGTCTTGGAGCTATGAGTCGACGAGAAGAAACTATTCCCTCTGTGTCCCAATACCTTATTCCCTCCGAAAGAAAATGCTAATGTCAACTATACTTTTTAGTACTGATGTAGCTAAATGAGAGAGCCTCCCTGTAACGACCCTACTTCCTAGGATTTGTTCTAGGTCATTACTGCATGCATACATACACCTCAAAATGACATATTTCATATATTTGACTAAAGTCAAAGAAATATATAAAATAAATAACTTCATTAAATTTAAATAATTAAAAATCTTGGATCGGGGTACTCATAGAAGTTATGAAAACCAAACTGTAAATTTTGCATAAATCTATGGCACAAACCAATATTCTGAATTTAAATATTAAGTCTGGGATTTAAAAACATGAAAACATAAAAACATGCACGGAAGCATTTGAATGGTCCCAACAGCACGGTCACGAATTCTTCCTGTCATTCGCCTGTCTCTCCTTGCCTTTATCAGAAAGTTGTAACATAAGAAAGAGTGAGTATAAAAAGACTCAGTAAGTGACCCCATTATCGGGATCGCGTGCATTCTGATACTGTTCTTGGTGACAATCTAAGTAGATAACCTGCCGGCCCAGTCACTCATGGCTAATGGCCTAAAGGCGCACCGTCAAAATCATGAAACTGAACCTGATGGTACATGACGTCGTAACATGGATGTGAAACCGTCGGTTCATACATGTCTAGTGGCCTGATGGCGCACTGTAAAATATGGAAGTGAATCGAGATTCATGGTATCGTAACATGAGGCGTGACGAGGAGGTAAATCATCACTATCTGTCTAACAAATATTTCATATATGATTATATATACACACACATCTAATAATAGAGTCTAACACCAACAAATCATAAACTCAGAAAACATCATAAGTGTGCATGCTCCATTTCTATGGATCATAAAAATCACCCAAATTTCACTGATAACTTTGATAACATGAACTGAGGCGCCTGGCACAAATGCAAGCCTATAACAACGTCACTTACCTCAGAATTAAGTCCAATTCACCACCAATTTATCTTTTTCCTTGCTTTGAGTAACCTTAAGCCACCCTAAACATAAATTAAAATTAACTTAAATATTCAAACTTAAACCAATCAAAATGCTTACACTGACGATCTCCAAAAGCTTACCCAAAACGAGGCTCGAACCAAGATTGAACTCAAACTTTTCTCAAAAAACCAAAACTAACACAAGATCAACATTAGAGAATTAACCAAATTTTCCGGCAGTAAAACAAATAATCCAACGGAGACCAAAATCTCAAAACTCATCTAGTTTTACAGGTTCATTTCAGCAACGATTTCAGACAAACCAGAGCTCCAAATAACAATCCAACCGCTCCGAATGGTACCCTATGTGTCTCGAACAAACGGATAAAATTTTACTACGATCTGACGGTTGAAACTTCGGCAAATGACAAGTTTCTGATAGCTGTTGCTAAAAAATCGAACTGTACTGCCTCTTTCTCCTTCTCTGTTATTTCAGTGTAATTTTCTCCCTCTCTACCTTATTAGGTCACTTAATAATGTATACATACAATCTCAAACCCTAATTCCTTAATAAATTAGGGTTACATATATATATTTTACATTTCTTTTCCCCCCACCAATTCAACTAAACAAATTAAATCTCCCAAATTAAAATTCAATTTTCACCAACTGAATTTAAATCCAAATCTTTTATCCCAGTTAATTTAAATTGAATTATCTTTCCAAAATAATTCAATTAAGCCTTAAAAATTCAAAATAATACCCAAATAATCTAAGATAATTAAATTAAAATTACCTAAAATTTTGGGTTGTCACATTCTTCCCTCTTTAAGGAACTTTCGTCCTTGAAAGTTCTAATCTTGAAAAAAAACTCAGGCTACTTTGATCTCATCTCATCCTCTCGTTCCCATGTCGCTTCATCAAACTGATGTCTCTGCTATAAAACTTTCACTAGTGTTATCTCACTGTTTTGCAACGTTTTCACTTATGGAGCCAAAATCTGCTTAGGTTTCTCCTCATAACTTAAGTTTTCATTCAGTTGTAAAGACTTGAAGTCCACCACATGGGATGAATCTATCACGTTCTTTCTCAAGATCGAGACATGAAAAACATTATGAACTACAGAAAGAGACGGCAATGCTAATCGGTAAGCCATAGGGCCAACTCAGTCCAAAACCTCAAAAGGCCCAATGAAACAGGGACTCAACTTCCCTTTCTTTTCAAACCTCAAAACACCTTTGATAGGCGCCACTTTCAGGAACACTTTATCGCCTACTTCGAATTCCAGGTCTTTACGCCTAACATCGGTGTAACTTTTCTGTCTACTTCGGATTGTCGCTCTAATCTTTTGGATAACTTAATTTGTAGCCTGCACTAACTCAGGCCCTGATAATTTTTATTCTCCAACTTCATCCCAATGAAAAGGAGATCTGAAACTCATCCTATACAAGGTCTCAAAAGGCGTCATGCCAATAGCTGTCTGATAACCATTATTATAAGCAAACTCCATGAGATGCAAGTAAGAGTTCTAACTTTATGGAAAACCTCTGCCGCACAAACACGTAAGATGTCCTTTAAAGTTTGGTTCAAACACCCTGTTTGACCTTCAAAATGCCTGTGAAAAGTTGTACTGAACTCTAACTGTATTCTCAACACTTTCCGGAGACACCTCCAACAATGCATGTGGTACAAGAGTCACCATTTGACATACTGAAGTTGGTACCTTGACTTATGACAATCTCTTCCAAATATAACTATGAAGCTTAAGATGTTGAAAATCCACAATACTTTAACATTTTCACTCTGAGAACTTTGAGAACTATCATGAGCTTAAGAAGTCTTACTCACTGAAAACATGTATCTGAACTGATTGTGTTGATGTATGGAAATCTCTGTAAGTGCGGCAGAGCAACTGGCCATACACGATACAACGAAATCTCGAGATCGGTAGTAAAGAAAAAAAAATCTAGTCAACTGGAAAGTGCTTCTGCCTTAAGAGCGTTAACTGTGATGCCCTTCTTAGTAGCTACATGTGTGAGAAACAACATTGTCCAACTAAATCTCATATTCACTAGACAATCAACGTGAATCTTTATAACGCCAAAGGCTATAAAACTTACTCGTCAACCTCATGTTACTCCTTAGTCTCAAACAGTCGCATAACACTGTTTAGACCCAAATACAAACAAGTTTGGTAATCCGTTTCATAATAAGGTTCCTGAAGTTCTTTGGCACTATGGAGCATCAGCCAATCTAAAACACATCTCCATAACCTCATAATAACAACATCTAATCCCTGAAGATAGTTTTTAAAATAAAAACCTTCCTGATTCGTAAATCCATCTCGAGAATATCCATCTCCATAGAGTCGATCAACTCTTCGTCCATGCTCGAAGAAACATACTATCTGTGGCGTTCCAAGTTAAGAATTCAGAATCTAGATTCGACACCTAATAACCCTAACATTCTTCTGCAATTTGGCTACGTTACCATACTCAACTCTTAATATAGTTGATACTTGAGCACATTAACTCTCTTCTTAACATACAAGACTAGTGTGCCCAGAGGCTAAACATTAAGGCGTCAGGAAAACTTCTATAAATAGTTCATGTATCTGTGACTTGCTATTAAACTCTACTAGCATCACTCTGTAAGCAACCTTAGGAATGAAAGTGTTCTATTTTCAAGTTCATCTTTTGTGCTAGTGGTCATCTTGAAAAATCTAGATTAATTACATAACCTTAACGTGTGTGCCGCTTGTTCTTCAGTTGGAGCTAAATTACTTTCACTCCTCAATCAAATTGATGGCTATACCAGTTTCTTGTTCTAATTTGCACCCAAAATAAAAATCTCCAAAACCTTACTAATACCTTCAATGATTTACTCATCCTCTAACCAAGCTTAAACCTTCTATTTTTATAGTTCTTGACAACTACTGTTACCAAAAATTCTCACATAAAATATTATTTTCTTCAACTTCTTTATATTTTGAAGAAGTTTATCAAGCACTTTTCCAACGCTTGACTGTCTGTGCTTAATCTTTTATTTTCAGAAGATAATTCTCATGCTAATACTGAGTTCCAGGATCAATAGCTTAAGCAAGTCATCCTTTCAACCAACAAATACTAAGGTCTAAAGTTGCAAGTAGTAACAGTATTGCTTATACCACACCAAAGCTAGTAAACATTTATATCCTTTCTACCAAACTTATGTACTTGTAGTTTTCAAAACAATAATTTTCTTTATCTTCTCAAAATAACAAAACATTTTCTAAATACTTTTTTCTTTTCCTCCCACTTATCTTTGGTAAGACTGAAACAAAAATCAAGGTGTTGTTTTCACTTTTTCAAGTGAAACATAATCTCTATACCAAGATATGTAACTATTTATAACCCTTTCATAATCTATCATTCATTTCCAACTTTAAAACATTAATAGGATATTCTGCATAAGTTAACATTTCCTTTGAACTCCAAACACTTATCTTTCCTCTTGGTATAGGTAAATAAACTTGAGTCTTTTCCTCACAACAAAACATAGAACCAACCCAAGTACCTTAGGAACAATAATTCAATCCAATAACTTATTTTCTCATTTTAAATCAATATTTGTTTTCAACCATCATGGTTATTCTTGACGAATTCATTTTACTTTTTTCTTACCATGAGTTCTTCATATTATCACTTGTACTCCGACTAGTAATCTTTCATCCTTGTTAGGCACGTTACCTGAAGAACCCAAAACACACACCTCACTCAAACCACAAATTTTCAGTACCAAAAAAAGTGATCATGTCCTACTAATTCTTTCCAAAGTTTCTCCTGAAATGTTTGAATTTAATATCTTGAAACCTTTAATAAATCTATAGTCTATTCTTCTTCTCTTTCTTATCTATAAAGCAACTTCAATCTCGTACCTAACTGTGTGTCGTTCGGTTTTGGTACCACTAAACTCCTTTTCCAATGCAAAAAGATAACACAATCCTTAGTGAATTCTTGTCTGGAATATTTTATTCACTGCCTTAACATGTACATACTTTTCTTCCTTAACTGTCATAACTCCATTTAGTTTCATCAAGTTTTAAAATCTCTGGACTGAAGTATATGTTCCTTTCTGACAGTTCTTTCATGAGATAAATTAGCGCCAAGTGACCTTATAAATATATATTTTTTCTTTTCATAATACCATGGCAGAATAATTAGCTCATAATAACTTATATCGAGTCATTGACTTAGCATTAGAACATTGTGGGTACATTTAAGCTAAACAAATATTTTAATGCATAATTTTACATAAAAACTTTACTTGCAAGGCGTACCTAGCGATGACAAAGAATCCGTTGTTGAGCCATAGGGACATTCTAGACTTATATAATAAGTCAGTCTATAGAACCTAAAAACTTAGGCTCTAATACCAACTGTAACGACCCGACTTTCTAGGACTTGTTCTAGGTCATTACTTCATGCATACATACACCTCAAAATGACACATTTCATATATTTGACTAAAGTCAAAGAAATTTATAAAATAAATAACTTCATTAAATTTAAATAATTAAAAATCTTGGATCGGGATACCCCTAGAAGTTATGAAAACAAAACTATAAATTTTGCATAAATATCTAATGGCGCAAAACCAAAATTCTGAATTTAAATATTAAGACTAGGATTTAAAAACATGAAAACATAAACAACATGAGCGAAAGCATTTGAATGGTCCCAACGGCACGGTCACGGATTCTTCCTATCATTCGCCTATCTGTCCTTGCTTTTACCTGAAAGTTGTAACATAAGAAAGAGTGAGTATAAAAATACTCAGTAAGTGACCCCATTATCGGGATCACATGCATTCTGATATTGTTCTTGGTGAACATCTAAGTAGATAACCTGCCCGCCCAGACACTCGTGTCTAGTGGCCTGAAGCCGCACCATCAAAATCATGAAAGTGAACCTGATGGTACATGACGTCGTAACATGGAGGTGAACCCGTCGGTTCACACATGTCTAGTGGCCTTATGGCACACCGTCAAATATGGAAGTGAATCGAGATTCACGGTATTGTAACATGAGACGTGACGGGAAGGTAAATCACCACTATTTGTCTAACATATAATTCATACATACATACATACATACATACATACATACATACACATATATATATATATATATTTAATAACAGAGTGTAACACCAACAAATCATAAACTCATAAAACAACATAAGTATGTATGCTCAATTTTCATGAATCATAAAAATCACCCAAATTTCACTGATAACTTTGGTAACATGAATTGGGGTGCCTGACACAAATGCAAGCATATAATAACGTCACTTACCTCATAATTAAGTCCAATTCACCACCAATTTATCTTTTTCCTTGCTTTGAGTAACCTTGAGCCACCCTAAACATAAGTTAAAATTAACTTAAATATTCAAACTTAAACCAACCAAAATGCTTACACTGACGATCTCCAAAAGCTTACCCAAAACGAGGCTCGAAACAAGATTGAACCCAAACATTTCTCAACAAACCAAACCTAACACAAGATCAACGTTAGAGAATTAACCAAATTTTCCGGCAGTAAAACAAATAATCCAATGGAGACCAAAATTCTAAAACTCACTCAGTTTTACAGGTTCTGTTCAGCAACGATTACGGACAAACCAGAACTCCAAATTGTTGGCTTTTTGGCCCTTAATCTCAAATTAATTAATTTTAATTAATGAATTAATTAATTTTAATTAATGAATTAATTAATGTTTTGATGATAACAAACCTGATTTTTTATTAACAATTTTATTATTTTGAATAGTGCATAACGTAGAGCTCGGAACAACGATTCTAATGCCTCTTGAATCACCCTAATCGGAGTTCAAACGAAGAAGTTATCGTCGAAATAAAGTTAACGAAAAAATACCGAGGTGGTGACGTGACCAAATTAATCATCAAATTAGACTAATTAAGGAGTGTCACTTGGAGCCATAGGGGGAGTGACACAAGGAGCTTTATTTTATAATTGGTGTATTTTAATAAAACTAAAAGATATTGATTTTAAAAATAATAAAAAAAATGATTTTAAAAAGAAATGAATTTAATATTATATATATGTATGTGTCTAACGACTAGTTGTTTTTAAAGTAAATTAATTTAATATTATATATGTTTGTGTCTAACGGCTAGTTGATTTTAAAATTAAAAAGAAAATTACTTTTTTACTTTTAATCTCAACCACTCAATTTGCTTTTTACACAATCCAATGGATCAAAATCAAATTCAATTTTTTAGCCTACTTTCCTCTCTTTTTAAACTTATCTTCCCCAAAATTGTTTCAACTTTTTCACACTTTTCAATTCTCAAAATTAGTAAAAAGGCCACCACTGTTGCTCTCTCTCCAAACTTCCAATTTTTGTTCTTTTCATCTTATTCTTGAGAGAATTTTCTATTGTATTGTGAGAATCAAAGTGTGAGAGCTCAAATTTGTATACTCACTCTTTTTAGAAAGTTTTATTGTGTGATTTAAAATTTTCAACAACATTGTAACGATTTGATCCTAACCCGTGGAAAGGATCGAGTTTGCTCTTGAACCCGAAAAAGGAGCAAGGTAGCAGTTCGGCTCTGATCCGTGGAAAGAGTCAAAGGAGATTTTTAATCGAAATCCCAAGAGGCGCTTGGGAAAGTGGATGTAGGTCGAGTTTGACCGAATCACTATAAAAATTACGGTGTCTTCTTCTCTAACTCTTTCCTAATTATTTTTGCATTTAATTTTAATTGCATGCTTATGTTGGTTGAAATTGATTGAGTTTATTATTACATACTTTTTATCAATCTTGTTATTTGGCATCAATTAGGGTTTTTATTAATTTATTTTAAAAAGTATTTAATTAGTTTAAATTGAGCATATTTCTCAAAAAGTTTAATTAAACCCTATTCACCCCCCTCTAGGGTTGCCATACCGGTCCAACACAAATAACAATCCAACCGCTCAGAATGGTACGCTTTGCGTCCCGAACAGGCTGACAAAATTTCACTACGATCCAACGGTTGAAACTTCGGCAAATGACAAGTTTCCGAGAGTTGTCGCTGAAACATCGAACTCCACTGCCTCTTTCTCCTTCTCCATTTTTTCGGTGTAATTTTCTCCCTCTCTACCTTATTAGGTCACTTAATAATATACACATACAATCCCAAACTCTAATTCCTTAATAAATTAGGGTTACATATATGTATTTTAAATTTCTTTTCTCTCCACCAGTTCAACTAAACAAATTAAATCTCCCAAATTAAAATTCATTTTCACCCACTGAATTTAATTCCAAATCTTTTATCCCAGTTAATTTAAATTGAATTATCTTTCTAAAATAATTCAATTAAGCCTTAAAAATTCAAAATAACACCCAAATAATCTAAGATAATTAAATTAAAATTACCTAAAATTTTGGGTTGTCACACTCCCTCTTAGGGCTCACTAGGAATCTAAATGGATTGAATTTAAGAAACGACTCCCTGCAGGCCAACGAAAGCTATCAGTTATGGACATGACTACTATTTAGCTAGGAGGAACTAATTGTCACAGCCTTCGAGACGAAAGGAACAAAAGCTCGATGAGTATGCTACATTCTTGTGTGAATACATTCTAATGGTTTGTCATGTTCCTACTCCTTGTGATTATGGTCCTCCCTACTAAAGACTACACTCGAAAAGTCAGTGATATGATATGTGTCACACGCTGCTCCAAACTACCGTTCCTAACCTAGAGTGAGATGTGAAGACGACATATACCATACCTATCTATGACACTTATTGTCTAACCTACCTCTACTTGCCAAGGAAATCCACAATATTTGCAAACAAGTAACATACCAAAATACCAAATAAGAAAAAAATTAAACAAATATTGTTTTATAATTATAAGAGTTCATAGTTAAAGTAATCCAAACAATGAGCTAAAGTTTTAGACATCCTGACCTGATCCCGTGTATTTTTCCTACATGTTTTTAAAGCTACATGCCAACTCAAGAAGCTATAAACATACAATATGAGGTAAGTCTAACAGAAAGGTGGTAGACGTCGACTTTAGTAGGCACTTGAAACTTTTCTGCTACCTAGAGAGGAAAAAACAAAAGGAAAAGATGAGCTAGAAAGGCCAGTGAGTGACAATTTATAATAATTGATTTTATATTTCATATTTAGGCAAATAAACACAGTAAAAAAACAGCAAATAAACACAGTAAAAAAACATACTTCATAGAATACTAAAACATTGTCCGTTCAAATCAATAAATCAGAGTTACGAAGAATAATTAATAAATATCATCATGAGCTAGTAAAATCATGACCAAACATGTACCCCAACCTCACTGGTGTAGAGTAAATCCCAATACACGTAGCATAAATATCACTCATCATACGTGTAAGCAGAGCTGCCCCTAAAGGGTTAAGCACCCCAACACACGACCCAAAGCCTATATGTGTGCTACGGTGAGTCCCAAAGACCTATATCATATCCTCTCACCATATGCACAAGTTCCTCTGACCTCCGTTACTCTGGCCTCTTTCAGCTCCACTAATCCCCTGCTAACCTAAATGACGCTACAAAAACACATTTGTGTAGCATATGGGTAAAGTCACCAGGGGTACAAGATCTAGTGATTTGAAAACCACTTTTGACAAATAGTTATAAATCATCCCTTTCATAAATAACTCATGAATAACATTTCATGCAAAATCTTTCTACATAATTCAAAAGTGAAACATAATTTCTCAATACATAACTGAAATATTCTCATTAATCAATTAATGGCTTAAACATATTTTTCTCATAATATCTCAAAAGAACCCAGAATATTAGAAATACTCTATATACATATATGTGCTCATAAAACTCATAATAGAAAATCATGATCAATGCATGGTCATTTCAATCCGAAAACAGATCAAGCTCGTAAAAATCGTATGTAAATCAAATAAAGGATTTATTTTAAAAAATTAGTCACTCACAATCAAGGACGAGAGTTATTCGGGTTGTAGGCTTCTCCAATTTTCGTTTTTCTTGAAATTGGTGTAACCTATCGTATTAAGACAATTCCTATTCCAATCACCTAACTTATTCCAATCATTTTAACTCTTTCTTAATTCATACTTTAGAACACTTGAAGTTGAAACCCAGCAAGAGACTACCTTAAGACATTATAATATTTTCAAGCCAAAAGTGGGGTTAACCCAGATACAAACTAAAAAAAAAAAATCAACTATGTAAAGTAAACAGCAGTAAATTGACAGTTGAGCAGTTTTTTTTGACACCAAGTTCCTTGCTGATTTTCATGTGATTTTCTGCTGTTTATTTGTTGGATCAACATTTAATCTTTATGATTTGGGCAATCTAAGCTCTGTTGAGAATATGAAAAGATATAATATTAATTTGAATAATGGAAGTTTTAGTATTAAACTTGACTTGTGACTTTTGGTTTTTGTAACCAATAATGTCCATTGAATTCTTTGGGAGTTTAGAAGTTATGGGAATTAAGTAAGATTATTTATGATTTCTTAACCATTGAAATTCTATGGTTATAGTTTGTAAGCCTATATAAAGGCATGCTTTGTTGAATCAAGATATCACTTTCTCCAAATCTGTGTCATCCACACCTTTTTCTTTTCTACAAAGAGGTATCAGAGCCATTGTAAAATTTGAGAGAAAAATGGCCAACGATGGAATGAGTTCGCTTCAATTACCGATGCTTACCAAGCTCAACTATGACAGTTGGAGCATCAAGATAAAAGCATTACTAAGAGCACAAGACATATGGGAGATTGTGCAGAACGGTTTCCAAGAGGCGGAAGTTGGAGCTGATCAAGCGCAAAGAGACGCGCTAAAGGAAACAAGAAAGAAGGACAAAAAGGCCCTACCTTGTACCAATCAGTTGACGAAGACACATTTCAGACCATCTACGATGCCGAGACATCAAAGGCAGCATGGGACAAACTCCAATCGACTCATAGAGCTGATCGTGTTAAAAAGGTACGATTACAAACTTTACGTGGTGAGTTTGAATCATTACAGATGAAGGAGACGGAGGTGATAACGGAATATCACACCAAAGTTATGACTATTGTAAACCAATTGAGACGGAACGGTGAAGAAATCGTCGATGTTCGTGTCATGGAAAAGATTCTACGGAGCCTAAATACTAAGTTTGAGATCATTGCCACGACAATCGAAGAGACAAAGGATCTCGAGACCATGACGATTGAACAATTTATAGGCTCATTACAAGCCTACGAGGAGAAAAAGAAAAGAAAGATGGAGCAATCGGAGACCATCGAACAACTTCTCCAACTCAAACTCAAGGAAGAGAATAGTTGTGGACGTGGAAGAGGTCGTGGTGGAAGAGGTGAATCCAACACTGATGTTTCTCCAAACTCAAATGAATCCTCAAGAGGAAGAGGAGGTCGAGGCCATGGAAGACGTGGTGGAAGGTCCGGGAGAGATAAATCTCAGGTAAAATGTTACAATTGCAATAAATATGGACATTATGCGAATGAGTGTTACTCATCTCAATCAGAGTCAATCGATCGGAAGCAACATGACCAATCAATCGCTAACACATCCAAAGCGCATGAAGGGCAGTCCAATTATGCAGAGGAGAACGAAACCTTATTCATGGTTTCAAAGAGAGAAGAAGAGAGTCAAGATAGCAAGTGGTATCTTGACACGGGAGCCTCAAATCAATGTGTGGGAACCGGGAGATGTTTGTAGAGTTGAACGAGATGGAAAAAGGTAATATTGCCTTTGGAGACAATTCTTTGGCTGCCATCAAAGGAATAGGTAAAATTCTCATTCGATTGAAAAATGGAGAAAATCAATATATTACAAATGTTTATTACATTCCCTATATAAAAAATAATATATTGAGTGTAGGACAATTGTTAGAGAAAGGTTTTGAAGTTCAAATGAAAAATAATTATTTGTATTTGAGAGATAATCATGAGAGACTTGTTGCTAAAGTCATCATGACAAAAAATCGAATGTTTCCTTTGAATATATATAATGATGTTCCAAAATGTTTGAAGACGTGTTATGAGGATGTTTCTTGGCTATGGCATCTACGGTTCGGGTATCTCAATTTTGGAAGTCTAGAAGACTTGTCAAAGAAGAAGATGATGCGAGGTTTACCGCATATTCAGAAGCCGAACCAAGTATGTGAAGGGTGTCTACTTGGAAAACACCATAGGAGTAGTTTTCCTGGTGTTTTCCAAAGGAGTCTATGACAAGAGCCAACAAACCTCTAGAACTCATCCATGCTGATGTGTGTGGAGCAATTAAACCGGAATCTCATGGTAAAAGTAAATACTTCCTTCTCTTTATTGATGATTTTTCTAGAAAAACATGGGTGTACTTTTTTTAAGGAAAAATCGGAAGTATTTGAAATCTTCAAGAAATTTAAGGCGCGTGTGGAGAATGAAAGCAACCTTACAATTAAGGCCATGAGAACAGATCGAGGTGGTGAATTCACATCAAATGAGTTCAAACAGTTTTGTGATGAAAAAGGCATTTGACGCCCATTAACAGTGCCAAGGACACTGCAACAAAATGGCGTCGCGGAGAGGAAGAATTGAACAATCTTAAACATGGCAAGAAGCATGTTGAAGACGAAAAAGATGCCTAAGGAATTTTGGGCGGAAGCCATAGCTTGTGCGGTTTATTTAACAAATCGAGCACCAACCAAAAGTGTGCTTGACAAGACACCTCAAGAAGCATGGAATGGAAGAAAGCCTGGAATTGGTCACTTCAAGGTGTTTGGAAGTATTGCATATGCTCATGTGTCGGAGGAAAGAAGGACCAAGCTTGACGATCGAAGCGAAAAACTCATATTCATCGACTATGATGCAAGTTCAAAGGGTTATCGCCTTTACAATCCTTTGAATGGGAAGGTAACTATCAGTCGTGATGTTGTTTTTGATGAAGAAGCTTCTTGGGATTGGAATATACAGACTGAGGAGTATGGTTTTTTTCCATACTTTGAGGAAGACGATGAGCCAACCAGAGAGAGGGGTGAAGTTTTGCCCATTCCAATTTCACCCCAATCAACTGATCAGTCATCTAATGCATCATCCAACGGAATGGAGACACTTTCCAATGACTCAGAGAATGAACTTGGCCCAAGAGGAACCCGAAGTCTACAGGAACTTAATGAGGTAAGCGAATATCAAAATGACATAATTTTCTATTGTCTTTTTGGTGATTGTGAGCTCATTAATTTCCAAGAAGCCATTGCAAATAAAAAATGGAAGGATGCAATGGATGAAGAAATTCAAGCGATAGAGAAAAACAACACATGGGAGTTGACCAAGCTTCTAAAACGACAAAAACCAATTGGAGTGAAGTGGGGTTACAAGACAAAGAGAAAGGCCAATGGCGAAGTTGAGAGGCACAAAGCGAGACTAGTAGCAAAAGGGTATAGTCAACAACATGGGATCAACTATGATGAGGTATTTGCCCCTGTTGTTCGCCTTGAAACTATTCATTTGATTATTGCTTTGGCAGCCCATAATCATTGGTGTTGGGTTTGATGCCCTAAAACTCGTAGATAGTAAATGTTGTATTTTGACCGTCATTAATAAATGATTATTCATTATTATTCAATAAATGTTGTTGATTATTTTATCTTGTTTTAATAACCCTAAAATCCAATAAACTAACATCCTAGGTTGTTTTATGAGTCTTGAACAATATGTAGAGACATATAGAGATCAATGTTCAAGTTACAACCTAAAGGGTCTATAGTATAAAGATAGGGTTGGGTACCTTATCTTGGTAACACTATGGATATGGCCTACTTTGTATTTGATACAAACGCAATGATCCAATGCGTTCATGTAGGAGACATGCGAGTGGGGGTATCATATGCAATGAGTTTGCATAAGACTGGACCACGAAATAGTAATCACTAGATGTAACTCCGTTCACTGGTTAGGTTTCTATTTCAATAGGTTGACCTAGGCAACTTAGTCTTAATCTTGAGTATATTGTGAACTCCTGTTCACGAGGGATTGTCCTTTGATTTGTATGGGTGAGAGTGGCCCGTTTGTCGACTCGATATGCCTACCATTTTGGGGACAAGACTGAGTGGGGAGCTGGGAACATAATTATACAAGATGGATTTCACTCCTTCTCGACTGTAGGGTAAGTAGATAAGTGTTCCCTTAAGTGGTGTTTCCGGGACTTGAACATAGGGCCCTACCCTCTCACTGGCCCGAAAGGGGTTTCTGTTTGATGGTTGGACCATAAACAGGTTGTTCATTAGAGGAGCACTGGTACTTAAGGATTTAGAAGTAACCCAGGGGTATAACGGTAATTTGACCCAGCTGGTGTTACGAACACTTGTGAAGGACTAACTTGCTGTCATTGGTCTATATCCGTGGACACAGAAATATATCTACAGTGAGAAGAGTGCAACTGTGGGTCTTTAGTGGAGTGTACCCACAGTTAACGAATATTGATTAATGTGGTTAATGAGTTTAGCCTGTTAATCTCAAATCGTTGGAGCTTCTGATCTGTAGGTCCATTAGGTCCCCTTCCTAGCTCGTAAAGAATATTGAGGTTATTATTGGTTGAAATTTGAATAGTTCAAATTTTCTAAGGGAAAAGTATAATGTATAATGATACATTATAATATAAAGTTTATTTTACAAATTAAACTTTATAGTATAAATATAATTTTGGATATGATTCAAAGTTAATTTGTAAGAGAATTAAATATTTGAAATTGTTCAAATATTATTTTATTAAAACTATAGGTTAAAATTAATGCGCATTAGATGTACATTAAAACTATAGGTTATGAGAGAAATGTATTTGAATTTGATTCAAATGCAGGTTAAAATTAAATATTTGATATTTAATTTGGTAATTAATTAATTGGAGAATTAATTAGTTATTTAATTTAATCTAATTTAATTAAATTTTATTTAATTAAATTAATTGAATTAAAACTATAGGTTATGTGAGAGATGTTCATTTAAATATGATTTAAATGAATTGATTAATTACATTAGATTTAATTAATTATTAATTATTAATTATTAATTAATTATTAATTTAATTAATTAGTAATTTAATTAATTATTAATTTAATTAATTATTGATTTAGTTAATTAATTTAATTTTAATTAATTAAGTTTGTTGTAACTCCCACGTAGGGGAGTTACTTAAGACGTGAGATAACACCCACGTTTCCCATTTTTCTCTCGCTTCTTTATATAGTGCAAAAACAGAATTTTGTTTTGGTGTGAACCATTCTCTCAACAAAAAAACAAAATTCTCAGCGTTCTCTAAAAAAAATATCCAGAAGAGTTCTGTTTTTTTTTTCCTGTGCCAAAAAGGTTCCACAAACCTTCCCTCAAGATTCAGAGAATAGGAAGGTCTCCAAGTGGTGGTGACACAACACGTAAGAGTTTTTATTCTCTAATTTTTTGCTTAACCTAGATTAATTTAAGTCTTTTTTGCCAATGTAAAAGTATTTCAAAATTATTAAAATTAATTTTGAGATACGGTTCTGATACGTTTCCGCTGCGTTTTGGGTTTTAATCCCAGCAATTGGAAGATACATCAAATGGATGTCAAATCGGCATTCTTGAACGGAATTCTTGAAGAAGAGGTCTATGTGGAACAACCATTGGGCTATGAAGTCAAGGGTGAAGAAGATAAGGTACTTCGATTGAAGAAGGCTCTTTACGGTTTGAAGCAAGCACCGAGAGCATGGAATTCGAGGATTGACAAGTATTTTAGAGAGAAGAAGTATATGAAGTGTCCTTATGAGCCTGCCCTATACATCAAATGCAAGGTGAAAGTATATTAATCATTTGTTTATATGTTGACGATTTAATATTTACTGGAAACGATCCTTGCATGTTTGATGAATTTAAAAGGGAGATGACAAAGGAGTTTGAAATGACGGACATTGGTCTCATGAGTTATTATCTTGGGATCGAGGTCAAACAAAGTGAATATGAGATTTTTATATCTCAAGAGAGCTATGCTAGAGAAATGCTCAAAAGGTTCAATATGGATGATGCTAATCCGGTTGGAACACTAATGGAATGTGGAGTCAAAATCACCAAACAAAATGGAGGAAAGAAGGTAGATTCTACATATTTCAAAAGCTTGGTTGGAAGTTTGAGATACTTGACATGCACAAGACCGGATATTCTTTATTCAGTTGGTTAGTCGATTTGTGGAGGAGCCGACAACAACACATTGTAAAATGGCAAAGAGGATACTTCGCTATATCAAAGGGACAATTGGGTATGGTCTTTCCTATGTCTCTTCCAAAAATTTTGATATTGTTGGTTATTGTGATAGTGATTGGAGTAGTGATTTGGATGATTGAAAAAGCACTACGGGGTTTGTGTTTTTTATTGGTTAAACGACGTTCACATGGATGTCAAAAAAGCAACCCATTATCACATTATCAACATCTGAGACAGAGTACGTAGCGGCAACTTCATGTGTATGTCATGCAATTTGGCTAAGAAACTTACTGAAGGAGTTGAAGTTCCAAATCGAGGATCCAATGGAGATTTTTGTTGATAATAAATCAGCCATTGCCTTAGCCAAAAATCCGGTATTTCATGGAAGGAGCAAGCACATTGATACCCGATTTCATTACATTCGGGATTGCATTATGAAGAAAGAAGTAGAACTCAAATATGTCAAGTCACAAGACCAAGCAGCAGACATTTTCACAAAGCCCCTCAAGTTGGAGCTTTCATCAAAATGAGGAGTTTACTTGGTGTAACAAATCAAGTTTAAGGGGAGTGTTGAGAATATGAAAAGATATAATATTAATTTGAATAATGGAAGTTTTAGTATTAAACTTGACTTGTGACTTTTGGTTTTTGTAACCAATAGTGTCCATTGAGTTCTTTGGGAGTTTAGAAATTATGAGAATTAAGTAAGATTATTTATGATTTCTTAACCATTGAAATTCTATGGTTATAGTTTGTAAGTCTATATAAAGGCATGCTTTGTTGAATCAAGATATCACTTTCTCCACATTTGTGTCATCCACACCTTTTTCTTTTCTAACAAGCTCCATATCAAAATATGTATGTATATATATATATAGAGAGAGAACAGCAGTAAGCTTGACAGCAGTGCAACTTTTTGACATCCACTTTAAAGTAATCCTCTAGTCTATCCATGCTTAAATTCTTTAATATTTTTCTAATTGTAAGAATAAAGCTTAAACGCACCAAGATTGATTCCCAAGCTAATTCTTCTTCAAAATATTAGAACTTCCTTTACAAAAGTGTAAACAGAAAATCTGCTGCTGTTAAACTTTTGGACAAAATTCAAAATTAATGTTGAATTTTGAACTATTGACAAAAATAGGGTACATAGTAAAGAAATCCTAAAAATAGAGTGGTTGAAGAAAATATTGACAAAAATAGGGTTGTAAAATCGTGTACCCCGTACACGATTTCCACATGGCATCCACGTGGTTGGTCAATGAGACCAAAATCGTGTACGGGGTACACGATTTCCATTTTTCTTTTTTTTTTTCTTTTTTTTTTAATCAACAATTACATTTCTTAATATTGTTATTTTATAGCATACTCATATAAATGCGTCTGAAGATTAGAAATTCATAAAAACTTAAACTTTAAATTACAAACGAGTCATGTGCCACATGGTGGACGTCTTCGTTGACGGTGCGGACGACGAGGTACAGACACTTCAAAGTGTTGCTGTTGATGAATTAATTCATCAATATCCTCTTGGGTGATGACGGATGGATGTTCATAATACTCTTGTTGATTGCCAGAACCCGGATCCATGATGCGAAATCACTGAAAAATAAATAAAGATACACCTAATTTTGAGATTATTTTCCCATCTACTCTATTTTTGTCATATATTATTAAATTAACATTATTTTAAAAAAAAATTCCCAAACTCATGCAATCCGAAAACAAAATTATAAAATCAAATCTAATGGTAAAAAAATACTAAATCTTATACAAAATAAATAAATATTCAATATTAATCAACAAACAAGCTTCACACTCTAGATTTAGTGAATATTAACCAAAACAAACTTCATAACAAGTTTTATGTTTAAAAAAAAAAAAAAAAAAATTACCGGCGGCGGTGGCGGAGACGGCGGCAGCAAGGTGGTGGGCGGCGACGACGGCAGCGGCGGGAGGAATTTGGGTGGCAGAAGAAGAAATGAGTGAAGAAGAAGAGGGGCGGTTGAAAATCGTGGACCCGGTCCACAATTTCACTACGTGGCAGGTGCGTGGCAGCGAGAATCTTTGACCTGCAGATGTGGCAGGTAACTCGTGGACCGGGTCCACGAGTTTCATGCCAAAATCGTGTACCCGGTCCACGATTTACTAAAATCGTGGATCGGGTACACGATTTTACAACCCCATTTTTGACATTATTTTCCCATCTACCCTATTTTTGTCATATATTATTAAATTAACATTATTTTAAAAAAAATTCTAAACTTTTCCATGCTGATTTTCTGGTGAATTTTCCAAGTTTTAAGCTTCATCCATGGCTGCTACGATCACATAAACGAAGGAAACCTCAAAGGAAACTTAGAAAACTCATCAAAACATGTTTGAGGTGCTAGAATTTCCTCCAAAATACAAAAATTTCCTTTAAAAAAAACAGCAAAGTCGAATTAAATCAAACTTTATTTAAACCCATGAAGAGGGTAAATATGTGTCACTTCCAAAATAGAATTAAATCCAGCACCTCCTACTTGAAAACAAGAAAAACATGGAAGCCCCTCCTATATATATATATATATATATATATTAGCTAATTTTGTTGCACTTACCTTTATTTGTGTTGTATTTCACTTATTAATTTCATTTCCAACACTAAAATAAACTAAATTCCACTTAACTCAAATAACCAACACACCAATTTAATTACAATTCGGATATTAGCTCATTTAATAACTAAATTCCTCATGGCAGCTTGGGACCATCCCTTAGGAAGGTGTTCGCATGGGTCAATGTGAGGGTAAATTTGAAAAAGTATTCATAGTAAGTGGGAGAAGGATATGTGTCAACACATCCTACCGTCTCAATCATTGGTTGACAACTTGAGATTCATGTAGGGCCTTGTGGCATCTTGAGAACGCCCCCTTTTATAATGCTAGGGACGTTATTTCCAAATTTTACCCTTATATAATCATAAAGAAGTTATCTAATAATGCATCCAAAATAAAACCTTTTATTAAGAATAAATACTTCATTAATAAAAGAAGTTTCATGAAAATAAATCTAAAAATATCGAAGCTTTAGAAATATTAAATAGTGTAAAGTACTTGATCAAAATAGAGGGAATTAAAACTATGGAGACGCCAACAGTTCCTTTCAAGCGTTCTTCTCAGAATCACCATGGTCTGCAATCTCGCTATCAGTACCTACATAATCTGTGATGTACACAATGGTACTGATAAGTAGCTCACACCTAATGATCTATCAAGCAATATCACATAACATTGCCAAGTATAAATATCAAATCTTTAAGTCATGCAAAGTGAAGATCATATAGTATCAAAGGAAAATTCTTAAGTACCTTCTGATGCAATTTAAACTAACCATGTGATTAACATCTACTCATGACATAACATGCAAATGTACAAGCCCGAATCCATGAAACTTAAAATCGATATCAATTGACTTACGATGATGCATCGACAAGGTCGCAATCTAGCTGAATCCACAACTACGATATTATCCTTCCTATACTCATGAATCCACATGATATACTTACAAGATACTTAGTCAACATGGATTAGCATCCACTAAATCCACCCTTAGCAGAATCTACGAGTGAGGTGATATCAACTCCCATTCACATATAATCTCATATTATATGAAAGGATTTACTAGACTCTATCATACATCTCATACTTCAACCACTACCATATACCTCTCGCCGCCACACCTCCTGTGTTCTGCTCACAAAATTGCTCATCTTCTAAGTTGCTCACCGATTTGCTCGTGCTATCCTCAAATTTTTTACTCGTTCTCCGTTCGTTGTTCGGTATCGAGTTGCTCGCGCCCAGATCTACTTGTCACCATTCAAATCTACTCGTCCACTACCTGGATTCGTGAGATCTCCTCATAATTCGGATTTGTCATTCACGCTTGTTCCACGAAATTTAGCGCGCTAAGTTTATCGTCCATTGTGCACATTTACGGTTTGAATTTCAATTTGTCGTCTAGATCTGCCAAACCCTAATGCTTGCAACCATTATAGAGAATGAAAGGAGCAACAACAAGGGGAAAAATCGAAGAATAGGAATGAAATTTGAGCATGCGTTAATAATTTTTTTTATCCATTTTCGTCCGCATTTTTTCTTCTTTCCATCTTTTTAATAGACTATTTTATAAAAAGAAAAAATGCTTTTTTCTTGTAGTGATATTTAAAATATGTCAACTAAAAACGTATCAAATTTGACCTTTTAAAAATGTCAAGTTTAGGCTAACCTAAAAAGAATGTAGAAAAAATCGTCAACCTCAGTTTTTTTTTTCATTTTTCTTGATCTTTTCCTCTAAAACTACATGTTACTTAATATTTTTTTATAAAAACATCACGTAATTAAAAGTTGAAATGTCAAGAAAGGTACTTTTTCTTGTATTGAATAGCCATATATGCGATTCCTCTATTGAAAATGTTAATAAGCTCATATGTACTACTAGCTTTACTCTATATCTCACAATTTTGAAAAAAATAAACTTTGTTCTCAATTTACAAGACTGAAGAACGCACAAAAATTGTTCTCTTTGAACAACTCTCGTTTAATTTCTTTGCTTGAATTGGCTTTAGTAATAAATTATGAGAAAATATCCTTTATATAATACTCAAGAGGCATAACAAAAAAGCCTTTATGCACTTAGAAATTCATGTATATCTAGGCAACAACATATCATCTATCAACTATTCTAACAGTGGTGTCTACTCTAAAAGTTATATTTCATGTTTTTTTTTTCTTCCAGAAACTTTACAAACATTGTATAGTTAACTAGTGCCTATGCAATTTGCCGAATGATTTATAATATATTTATAAGAAAATATATTGAAGCATAGACACAGAAAATATGTAGTCATTCTCTTTTATTTATTGTTTTCTTTTTATATTAGTTTAAGTTTGGCGGATACACCTTTTCATTTCACACAAAAGCCTAACCAAAGGACACAGAGATTCTAGTTCTAGCAGGTGGGGAAGGCAACGCCACAAGAAGAACTAATCTTTTTAGCATTGGGAGATTCTAAATAAGGCTTCAAAGCTGGACTTTTCAGGTATGCACAAAAGCATGGCTCTTGCTCTTTCACTTTCTCACAGCATTCAGCTGTTGGCGGCGCTGACGATTCGAATGCAGGAAGACATGCTTTCATCTCCGTAGGGTTACAATTCACAGCGTCTGCCGGTCGAGCTCCGGTAATAAGCGCCACCATCACCATTGCCATCACGGTCACCGAAAGGCAAAGACTTGAAATCGAAACTTTCTTCATTCTTGTGGTTTTTGAGAGGATTGTATGATATGTATATGATGGGAAAAGTAAGAGAGGAATTGGTTTAATTTATAGCCTTGTAAAGTTGGAAGCTGTTCACAAAATACTTGCATTTGATCTGTTACGAGTGCAGCCAAATTGATAACATCAATTGCCTTATATAATGGAAACGGAAGCCCACTAAGTGCTTAAAGCTAGCACAGACAATGCTCCCATTCAACAAATCAGCATTTTTCGGTGGTGTGTAAGTAACCGATGAACCATGAAGGACGTGTAATTAAGGGTATCTCCTGAAGAAATTAGGGAAACTATGAAGACCAAATGTTATGGTTTGAATTGACTTGAGATGTTGTGAATGTGGCAAGTCCTATGTCATAGTAGAAAGATGGTGAGTATATAAGTAAAAGAAAATTATTTTTATTAATATGAGGTCTTTTTAAGTAAACGTAAGAGTAAAATCGTGAAAATTTATGTTAAATGTGGACAACATTGTGAAAATATTGAACATTATGGGATATGATGGGATATGATGAGGGTGCTAAGTATGTGTCGATTTAGCTAACTCTTATTAGTTTCTTTAAAAGAAAAAAAAAAGGAAAAGAAATGGAAATATGGAGCATTAAATTTTGATAACAATGAAAATTTGCTTCCTTTTGTCTTGTGACGGTGATTGCAAAAGTTCACATTCATTGTAATATCTTCAAATATGTAGTCATGATTTATAGCTTTATCACAACTTCTTTCATTGTAATATCTTCAAATAATTGCAGAACTCTTTTGATAATAATGATTTAAAAGACATTTTAAAAGTATTTCAAAAATTATTTTGAGTGATTGTCTTGATTTTTCTCAAATTACTTATTTTTAAAATTAAACACTTAAAAAGTTAAACCAAACACACCCGACATCATTACATATTGTTGATCAATAAATGGTATAGTAACCAACCTAAGCTTCCAAGCAACAAGAACAATAATAAAATGAAGTTGGATATACAAGAGAAAATAGGTAGGTAGCCATACGGGGCCATTGGATATACTTGATGGCCAAATTTATTTGGACTATAAATAGGTAGGTAACCAATCGTTAGCAAACCATCCCAAATACAGTGAGAAAAAGTACAAGAAAAAATAGAGAGAGTTTCTTATAAGAGAGTTTGTTCTTCGTGCATAAAAAAAAGAAAGCTTTTTATAATTCCTATTTCATATAGTTGAATTCTTTTATCATTGTCGGTAGATTTTATCCTAACTTTTTCATGGATTTTTTTTATGGAAAATCACTTTAGGTTATTCTCTCCCATTTCAACTTCATTAATTACTCTTTTTTTTAATATATTATAGTTGTGATCTTATTCCACTTAGTTACAATCCTTCGCAACACAAAAGTTGTTACATGGAAGCTGATTTGAAAATATGGAAGACATGTCCACAAACATAGAAAAATATTTAGAGTTTAGGGTAAAATATCAAACTTAAAATTAACTCATCTTGAGGGAGAGAATAAAAAAAACCATGCATTTGGAAGCTGGGGATTAATTGGCATTGAGCAAAGATAAAGTGTTCTCTTGACGGGGAAGAACGCACGTCATTTGGAGATTCAGTAAGATTTTCCTCCTGTTACACGTCATTTACCCATTTTTTTTTTATTTGTTATCTACTGTTAAACACTATTTTTAAAATGAAAACTATGTTTGAGCCGTTAAGGTTGCATTTGATAAGCATTTCATTTTTTGTTTTTGAAAATTGTATTTTTTATCTCACAATTTCTTTATCATGGTATTCATTTAGTTGCAAATATAGTAATCAAGTTCAAAATATTAACAAATATAGCACAATACAAAAAAATTTATAAATATAGTTTAGATCAAACTCTTTAGACTATATCGCTCATAAGAGTCTACCAGCAAAATAGAATTTATCATTGATAGAATTTTTTATACTTGCAATTCTTTAAAAATGTTATTATACACTTAATTATTAACCTTAAACGTGCTATTCATTGTAATTACTTTTTTTTTTAAAAAAAAATAAGTATATGAATTCTTTGTAAGTCTCCTAAATAAAAAACTATATTTATTTTTAGTTTTCAAAAATTTTGTATGGACTTTGAAAACACATGATTAGAAAGTAAAACAAAAACAAAGAAATGTATAAGTGCAGAACTAGCGCTTATAAATTTAATTTTAAAAAACTAAAAACTTAAAATTGATTATCAAACAGTAAAATAAATTTAACTTTTACGAGCTAGAAAAACCATGAGAGGTCGAATAAAGAAAACTTCATGAGAGAGTGATCGATGGGAGCTTATATATGTAGTGAAAGGGAAAAGCTTTGAATCTACATATCTATGTTTTCATTCATAATTCTTTGAGGCAAATTAACAACACCAATATGTATCCACAATAGCACATCATCTTCCCTTTAATGATACTCACATGTTGTGCAATAAAGTTATCTTCTCTTTAATGATATGCATGTTGTTGAAGAAAATTTTGCGGAAACATCAATAGGTATTTATGAAGTATTATCAAATTAAATTGTAAATTTAGTCTGATCCCTTCGATTTATAATAAAGGAACTACTTATGAGGTATTATCAAACCATAGAACTAAATTAAATTCTAAATGTTAAAACCATGTAACTAAATTTCAATTTTCTCCAAATCATAGAGATGAAAAATTTGCAAAAAATCAAAGTTATTCATGAATCATTATTATATAGATGATTATAGTTTAAAGGCAATGTTAATTTGTATAATCTGTCCAATAATTAATGACATGGTAAAAAAGTTGAAAGATAGAGATATCTAATCCATGCCATTTTTTATTTATAACTTCATTTTGTGATAGAGATTAAGATGGTATATATACCAACTTCCATTTGATAAGAGAGCATGGTCTCGTTATTCTAGCATCTAGGGACATGGACATGACAGATGGAAGCAACGGCTCTAACGCGAGGAGATTGTACATAAGGTTTGAACTTTGGATCTTTTAGATACCCACAATAGCAAGATTCTTGCTGCTTCAACTTCTGACAGCAAGCAGCTGTAGGCGCTGCTGATGATGTGATTGCAGCAACACAAGGGCTCAGCTCCATGGGATTGCAAGTCACCGCATTGCCGAGACGAACTCCGGTGAGAATCGCCACCACCACAAGAAGGCAAAGGCCTGTGCCATGAAGTTTCCTCATTCTTTTGGTTTTGAGAAGCTTAGTTTTTGTATTTGGAAGCAAAAGAAAGAGGAATGTGTGGGTGTGTGTATTTGCTAAAAGGTTTCTACCTGTATTTATAGTCTCATGAAGTGAAATGTATGCACATAATTGTGAGCCAGATTTATTGATTTCCCCTCCCCCACCTAGTTTGTTAATAGTGGAGTCAAACAAGTATATAAGAGATAAATATTTGAGATAAAAGATAAAGTAATTACGAAAAGCGTTTGAAAAGTGTTTTATTTACTTTTAACTTAGAGTTACTTTTATTTAATATTATAAGATTTGTTGTTGTTTGCTAATTAATTTCAAAATTTCAACAAGGCGAGATGTGGAGTAAATAGAGTGAAAACGGACCATTTTTTATTTAATAAAGATAGTAAAGGGCTAATTCTACAAAATGGAAAAGATAAGAAAGCTAAAAATTCTCAAAAAGGGGCATCACGACGTTTCATGATGCAACATGTGACCCCCAAACCCAGGACAGAAAAATATTGTAGCGATTAGCGCCATTTATACTAAAGTCGCACTGTGGCTGTCTCGTGCACAGAGGGGCTTTTTCTTCAATAGCATTGCGGTCCCACTATATTTTTGGGTTTCGTTATAAAGCCTAGGGTTTTCCACTCGTTTTGGGTATCAGGTACTGGAGTTTTTTAGACGAGGACCCAAACGTCAAATAACGGCTTTCTTTCTTTTTTTGTGTCTTTGATTATTTTATATATTTTTGTATTGTTAACTTGGTTCTGACTATGGAAGACAACATGTTAGGCCGATCTTTCATTGTTCTATGGCTAGATGAATCTTTGGATTATTGCTAAACACATTTGTAGATCTTGAATGTCAATTTACATTAATACTTTTTTCTAGCATGGCTGCTCTTAATGCTTTTGATTGTTTGATCTTTGATTGATTGATTACATAATTTAAAATCTTCCTTTTACAAGAGGGTTTTAGATTAGATCATACATGCTAGACTATTGTTTAAATATACTATCAGAGAACGGTAATTATCTAGTTTCAAAATATTAGTAATTAGTAATTAGGTGAAAGAAAAGATTTAACTTTGAAAGTAGCAATCCGGATAAAAGACTTCTACATCTAGGTGTTGTGTTAGTTTGTTCAGGAGTTAAAGCAATTGAGTTTGATGAATCCGTTGATGAAATCTATACCCTAGGATGCTTCTTTGTTGAAAAATTCCATACTTGGGATTAGTTTATTTTACTTTCATCATAAGCCAATCTCCTAAATAAAATTAGAATGATCTCTAAATAGTTAAAAGATTATCCAATCGATTCCTTGAAAATGATACTCGACTAAGGTTATTTTAAATTATATTATAATTTAATATGTGCGCTTGAGCCACATCAAGTAACTAGGTTAAAGGTAAAGGAAGAGGTTACAAATACTCTCTAAATTTCTTGAATTTAATACCATTTTAAAAGCTATATATGTAACCTATAATAGAGTGACGAATATATAATTTTACAAAGATATAAACATTTCTATTTTCTTTTCGGGGTTTTGGAAAACAAAGTTGTTTTGGGTTCATGTAATAGCTATTTTGTTTTTGGTTTTTAATCTTTAAAAATTTAACTTATAAACACTACTTTTGCCTACCGATTTCTTTTTTTGTAATTTACATTTTATGAGTTTTTTCAAAATTCAAGTCAACATTTAGAAACTAAAAAAGGTAGTGTCATAGAGTGATTTTGGCATAATTAACACCAAACATGAATAGGTGAAGCTCAGAAAATAACAAGATATATATGGTAAGAAATAGCAGTACTCTAGGACCAAAATGGACCTAGGAAAGAGAGTTGGCTTGAGCTTTGGTCCAAGTCAATGTGCTCAAACTCAACCAAGGCCAGGTAGATCATAACAAAATACCTATTGGTGAATATCCCGTGCGTGCCCTTGAAAAAAAACACACCGTAGAATCAAAATGGGCCTAGGGAAAAATGCTCGACCTTAGCAATTAAAAGACAAGGTCGAGCCTAGCAAAATGACCAATAGAGGCACATGCCCTTACCTCGATGAGCTAAAGGGTTATCTTAATTTAGCTTTGAAACTCCGTCTCGAATAATCTAGGTCATCCATTCCTATAAATAGATCATTATAGCTCTAGGAGAGTAAGTTTATTCTCCACTCAAAAACTCTCCTAATTTACTGCACATATCCACTCTCTTATTTAAGCATTAGAACGTATATGGCAAGAACAACACCTATGTTCAAATTTTCCTATTTTGCAGGTTATGTCCTTCCTTCATCAAACAAATTTTAACATTTTTCCTATCAAAATTTAGCATCAACAAGCAATTTTAGAAATTTTTTTTTTTTTGAAGTTAGCTAATAAGTCAAATTTAACTTGGAAAAACGAAAACTATGGTAAAAAATTGTGAAAAAGTAAAATGGGACCTTAATAGACAACTTTGTTTTAAATCTTCATAAAATATGTTATTGAAACAATGAATAAATTTTATAAAAAATGAAAATAAATTTTTTTGTTCGAAAACCATTTTTTCCTTATAAATTTTTGTTTTCTCTCTCTAAGAAAATATCACCAAAACGTGTAGGAAAATTTTCACCGATAGAAAAAATGTCAAACTATTTACAGAAAATAGCAAAAAAAACACGGATAGACATTGATAGACTTTTATCAGCATCTATCAGTAATAGACTTCTATCATTTCTATCATTAATAGACTATGATAGACTTCTATCAGCATCTATCACAACTATCTAAAAATTTTGCTATTTTGTATAAATAGTTTCTTTATTTTTCTATTTAAAGAAAACTTCTCTTGTATTATTCGCTTTTATTAATAATTTCAAATAATTTCAAATCTTCCTATAAACAAAAACATAACGTCTATTAATATTTTATTATTTTATTTTTTTTAATTCAATAATAAGAATGAAAATTCGACCCTTCAAATTTGTTAGTCAAGCATGAATGCCTTAATTTATTAGCTATTTCAAGTTGACAGTATGTTAATTTATCAGCTATTTCAAATTGACGGTATGTTAATTTAAGGATGATAAGATTTCTCAATTTCTAAATTAAAGTTATCTAACCGAAAGAATATCAAACTATATTTACAAATATAGAAAAATTTCACTATCTATCAGGAATTCTATCGCTTGAGCGATATACTTTTATCGTTTCTATTGCTCAAGCAATTGAATTCTACCGCGATTGGTAGACAGTAAAAATTTTCTATATTTGTAAATAGTTTGACTCATTTTTCTATATTTAAAAATAGTCTTTTTATTTTATATTTTTTAAGAATATAGTTTTGTTGTTAATCCTGAAAACTTTTGTTTTTCCCCAGAAGAAAAATCTAAAGATTGCTCAACTAATTATTACATTAAACCACTCATTTAAAATCATAAAAATTTCAAATTTCAAAATCGGACTCCACACACTTAAAATGAATAAAACTAAATAAAATTAAGAGCACAATGTAACAACTTGTATTGAATGTTGGCTTTATTTGTTTTGAATTGGCTCATTTTAAGGGCAGCCCTCCACTTGTGCCCTTGCAAAGTCTAACGTAGGACTATTTAATTTCAAGCTACACATGGCATAACCACATAGTATTCGACGAAAAAAGACATTTGTTTCATTTCTTCTCTCTACATGTTGCCAATGCTACACGAATCAATATTGATGTACCTATTTGAAAATTGTGAATAAAATTTTTCCACAAAATTTAAACAGCCCAACTTTTATGACATTTCATATAAGGTTGGGTTCTTTAAATTTGATTGCTTTATTACAATTTATTATTTCTGGTTTGGTTAAATTTGATGACTTTTTCTTGAAGTTAGTCGTTTCTTTCGTCTAATTATTAATTCAAAAATCGGTTTGCAACTAGCCAAATTGAGGAAGGAACTAAAACCATTTGTCATTAACTTCTACTTTTCTTCTATTACATCAGTATAATACTTAAATGATAGTCTAGCATGCACAATCTAGTCTAAAATCTTATTGTGAGAACAAAATAATAAACCATACATTAGTTAACGGTGATCTAGTCTAAAATCTTCTCGAGAGAGCAAAACAAAACCATACGTTAGTCAATGGTGATCAACCACCAACACTGCAATAAAACTGGGATTCCATGACATTTTAAAACTGTCACAATTCAAATTCATGACGGTTATTAATTGTCATGGTTGTAAAGGTATGAGCATCAATGACAATTTTTGAAAAATGTCATAAATTGGACTTCTAATGACAATAATTGTCAACGATGAATAATTATTGACAATGATAAACTTTCATTCTCGATTTTACTATATGAAAGGTTATTATTATCATCAGTTGACTCAAAATCGGGCTTACTCCTGTAGCTTTATATGGGTATTGACGACAATATAAAACGTTAAAAAAGAATATATGGACGAATACAAGCAAACTAATAAAGGCAAACGGAGGTGAAAAAGAAAGGACGAAGAAGAATGCACGGAGGAAGAAAGTACTGAAGACAAACAGACAATCGGCTGCAACTAAAGAAGAACGCACGACGCGTGATGCTGAAGAACAGTGGACGATCAGCAACAGTGAAGAAAAAAGGACGGTCGTGAAGGGATTGAATCCCGTGCGGATGCGTGTGAACGCCATGCCATTGATTTTTTTTACGTTTGAAATTTACAGAAAAACAGAGAAGAAATAAACAACTAATTAAGCATGCTTTAAATTTAAGAATTACATAGAGAGATGCTACCTTTGGAGATACCTCTTTAAATCTTTGATTGTTTCAAAGAATAGATGTTGTTAACCACACTCAGACGATCAAATAAATTTCTAATCACCGATCAATACAGCTATTATCACTAAACGTAGTAATAGTGGCAAGACCGGGGTCGAACCATAGGGAATTTAAGTCTTAATTAGCGCAATTACGGAATTCAGAGGTAACTGGTAGAGGGGGATTTGTGTGATCTCATGCGAGAAATTAAAGAATAGACTCAAGGTAAATTGCAAAGAATTTAAAGGGATGCTTGGATGCTTTCTTAATTAATTCAATCAAATGAGTACCTAGGAATAAGAATGGATTGGCTTGCTTCTCTATCTTTAAACACTAAGAGTCATGGTAATTTGCGTATAAACACACAATCAATTAATGAGGTTGCCCACTAATTGTCCCAAGGTATCAAACAAGATGAATCTTATTTAAACTAAACTTTTCAACATCAATTGGAGCAGAAGCGGTCTAATTAATGATCCAAATTTGCATTAAGAACCATGGGCTAACAATTGTGACGAATTGAAAGATTGGAAAGCCTAATCTATCAATCGGTTGGTCTCTTGAGCTAATTAGTTTATTAACATCTAATTAGAGGATTAATCCTTAATCAAATATTTAATTCTTAATCATGCTACTAAATTCATCTTAAAGGCCAAGCACCAAATGAACAATAAAAACGTATAAACACTTAGCAAGAATTGTCAAGTCTATTAAAGTGTCTAAATGTAAAATTAAACCAAGCTTAAGAAATGTTTAGAGCAGATTCCAAGCAAATTAAAAGGACAAGTTCTCAAGTTAAACAAGCCTAATCCTATCCCCAAGTAATACTAACCTTAGCCACTCACAGTCATCAAGAAAACTTCAAGGAAATTTAGAGTAATTACAAGAAAAAATGAAGATGATTGAAAGAGGTAAAGATTAGAGTAAATGCTGAAGGATCAGACTGTGAAGGCTAAATTAAGAATCCATCTTTTTAACCTAAAATTCGAGCAGCTATATTATAAAAATTGGTCAAGCATAGCTATGCTGAGCAGCAGCGTCACTACGCTCAGCATAGAAGCCGTAGTGTCAGTCATCACTATGCTCCCCGCAGTTTTTCAACGCGTGTACGCAGATGAAGCCAGTCAAAACACTGAGCGTCGTGACGCTCCAAGAAATGTTGCTCTCGGGTTGAGAGCGTAAGGTACAACATAAAGCAAGGGTCGCGATGCTCTGTAAAATTCAACTACTGCCATCAAGAGTAAAACTGAGTGTAAAGCTTAGCGTAGCTACGCTCCTAGGGGCATTTTGGTCATTTTGGCCTCCTCACTTGGTTGATGCTTCTGAAGCTCCATTTGGACGTATTTTCGCACCAAATTAACTCTGATGGCCCGTCCTTTCCCCTTAATGCTCAAAACCTACAAAATTCAAAGAATATCTAGATAAAATCATGGAACGAGTGTGAATAAAGCTGGAAAAGATAGCCCTTTTTAAGAGCTATCAAATCACTCCAACTTAATTCTTGATCATCCCCGAGCAAGGTAGAAATACAAACATTCATGCAACAATATGTTCGCTTGGTTGCATGGCTCGTGACTGGAGTTTTGACAGTTCTCAAGGCATGCTTGCGATCACTTAGGCAATCCAACTACATACAATCATTTGAAATGCATTTTTACATTTTTTTAAGTTAAACCATGCCTGGGTGAGTGTAAAGTTTCATTATTTTAACTCTAAGCATCCTCGAAAAGGTCTTATCAAGCTCTCAATTTGTTTTCTCCCTACTTTGGTTCAATTATCGACCTTTGAGATACCTAAACTTATCAAAAAGCTAATACTTTGACTAGGACGCCTGGCACACACACAACTAAAAAGTAAAGGGTATCCATGTTACCTAGGGGCACTAGCTTTCACACATTCATTGTAAGGACTGAAGGAGTGGATTTCCTCAGCAGAAGTGTTTAGTCGCTTTATGCCATAATTTTCTTTTGGAAAACTCAAAATAGAGAAAACACATAACAAAAAGGATAAACAATTTAATAGATACATCATGCTTTAAACAAAATTTAACAGAGAGAAAAGGTATTCTACCTTTTTAAGAATGTCTACTGTTCAAATAAATTCATAATTGAGTATCACAAACTTCTTCGATCTCAACGAATAGAGCTTGAGACATTATCAAGAGGGCTTCCTTGCTATTCTCTAAGGAAGAATCAAAAGGAGTGGTAGACTCTTTCGATTTTGGCAAGAGAAGAAGAAGTTGAGTGAGAAAGAGTTTGAGAATGATCAAACTCTCTTTTCACAGTAGAAAAAAAAACTTTTTTTTCATCTATAATGCGTGTTTTTGTGAGAAAGAGGTGAGTTGGGTGGAGTTATCAGAATAACTCCCCATTATCACGATCGATAACTCCTAAAGGGAGTTATTCCATATTATTAATTTAATAAAAATTAAATTATTATTTAAATCTATTAAATTAATAATATTAATTAAATTATATTTAATGTATAATTAAATAATTAATTACCAATTAGGGAAACTTTTAAAAATAAAAAAAATAAGGGAAACTATTTACACAAAATAGCAAAATTTTTAGATAGTTGTGATAGACGCTGATAGAAGTCTATCAGGGTCTATCAGTGATAGAAATGATAAAAGTCTATCACTGATAGATGTTGATAGAAGTCTATCAATGTCTATCGGTGTTTTTTTTGCTATTTTATGTAAATAATTTGACATTTTTTCTATCTGTAAAAAATTCCCTAACAATTAATTAGTTAATACATTAAACATCACATATTTAATTTAATTTGAATCATATTCAAATACATTCTCTCACATAACCTATAGTTTTAATATAAATCATATTCATATTAAATTTAACCTATAGTTTTTATATGAACCTTATTCATATAATTAATATTTGAATCTTATTCAAATATTTATCTCTCTCATAATATAAAATATAAATTTGAATGACATTCAAAATAAAATTTATATTATAATATATTTGTATACATTATACTAATTGTATCTCATACAATTAATTATCTTATAATAAATCTGAATAGTTCATATTAATCCAAAATTAATTGCCCGTAACTACAGCTAGGACAAATTACTGTTTTACACCTATAGTTACATCTAACTCCTTAAGTACCACTAATTCCTCTAATGAATAAATAGTTTATAGTCCAACTATAAATTAACCCCTCTCGGGCCAGTAAGAGGGTGAGGCCTCATTGTTCAAGACCTGAAATCAATCCTTAAAGGAGCAATTATCTACTTACCTTAAAGATGGAAAGGAGTGAATTCCATCTTGTGAGAATACATTCCCAGCTCCCTACTTAGACAAATATCCAAAATGGTAGGCTTATTGAGTTGGCAATCTGGTCACTCTCACCTATACAGATCAAATGATTGCCTTCATAAGTAGAAGTTCATATCCCACTCAAGTTTAAGGTCAAGTCACCTATGATCATCCTATGAAAGGTGTTATAAGGAGAAATTGAACATTTCGCGGTCCGGTCTTATATAAACTCTTTGCATAGGATACCCCTACTCACATATCTTTACATGAACGATTAGAATCACATTGTTTGTAACACTTTACAACTTTTGTAACAATTACAAAGTGGTTCGTATCTGTAGTGTTACCAGGTTAAGGCACCTAACCTTATCCCATACTACAAACCTTTTTAGTTATTACTTTTATATGATCCAACCTTGCAATCAACCACATACATGTTTAAGTTCACATTAAATAACCATGGATTTTGTTTATTGGATTTGAGTAAATGTAACGAGCTAGAATCAAATAATTAAGTAACTCTTTATTTTATTGATACATTAATTTGTATTTCCAAGAATTAAAAACAACGAGGAACTAGAGGTTTAGGAAACCAGTCCCAACAAGAACTTGTACCAACTATTTTCTCGCGGGCATCCTAACTGATCACAACAGGGATAGCTCTTTTTTCCCTATCCATGCACTCACACACATCTTTTCTTCCCCTTTTTTCTTTTTATTCCTTTTTTTTCTTTCGTTTTTTTCTTTTCAACGCCTTTCTTTTCACTCTTTTTCCTTTTTTTTTTTTGACACATAGGCTCAATATTCTTTCATTCTTCTAGTCTAGCAATATTCATAGCACCATAAAAGTGTTATTTTTTCTAGTTTAATTCGAGTTCGTTCGTAGATTTTATGTGTTTATTATGCTATTTTGTAGGTTTTGAGCAACTAAGAGGTAGAATGAGCCATCAGAGTCGAAACGGGACAAAAACGAACCAAAACAGAGCTTCAAAGCATCAACCATTAAGAGAGAAAAGGAAAATGATGAAAATACCCCTGGAGGTCAGCGTAGATGTGTTCTACCAAGCGCAATGCTACGCTCTAAGACAGAAGCTTAGAGTTTGCTACATTTGCGAGAGCGTCGCGACACTACCCTGGAGTATCGCAACGCTCATGGGCTGCACTACGACGTCTAGGCCAAGTGCAGCGATGCTGAAGAGCAGCGCAACTACGCTCCCCCACGATATAAATTTGTTTTTAGGCATTTTAGGTCATATCATGCACGATTTTGGTGAATCCAGTCTTCAATTTTTTGTATTTTCTTCATTCCAGTACCTATCTTCTTTATATTTTCATTTATTTCAACTTCAAGACTCATATTTCTACATTATGAGTGGCTAAGTAAGTATTTCTACCTTAGGGTAGGATTGAAACCCATTAATCTTGGTTGGGAGACTTGTATTTTAATTTCTATGATGTATGCTTGTTGTTAATTCTCTGTTCTTGAATGATATTTAAATTTCTATTCATTGAATTCATGAATTTTTGGCCAACTCTCATTTATTCTTTGATTGCTAGAGATTAGGATTGCTCTAATGTAGTTTTAATCTCAAGGGGCAAGGGCTAAAGCATGCTTGGGTGTGAATTAGGTTGTTTATAATAGTCTTTTCACAAGCATTGCATAATTAGCTAATTTCAAGAACAAATCGATTAGTAACTTAGGGCTATCTGGGTTATTAAATCGACTTAGTTAGACCTATCTTAATGCAGGTGTTTAATTAATATGGACACTAATAAACCTAATTAGTTGAGCATCTAGGTTGATTAAGAAATTAATCATCACATTAGGGTATGAAATTTTAGTTTTCTAGGTTACATGAACTAAGATTAAAACAAGTAAGCATTGCATAAATTCAAAGTTTTATGATCAACCAAGTGAATGGGTGAATTCTGAATCTCTAGACTAAGCTTTTTAATCGAATTAATTTCCTTCTCAATTACGCTTTTACATTCATGCTTTTACATTCAATTGCAACAAATATCAACAAACCCCCCTATTACCACTCGAATTCATCAATTAGCTTTAACATGTCAAGGTTCTTTGTGGAGACGACCTAGTCTTGCCACTTATATTACGTTGTAGTGTAGATAGCATAGATTGAAGTTATAAATTTATTTGATGAGTAGAGGCTTGCAAGCGACTGTAAATTCTCTCTATCAATTATACTCAATCAAGAAAGGCTACTCTCAAACCGAAAGTTGACCTTTTGGGTGACAAAAAAAATTTGAGCAAGATAATACAATTCTAGGCATCAAAGATTCAAAACCACTCAACAAAGCACTTAAATATGCATGAAATACCAGGAATTGTTTTTTAAATTAGGCTAAAAAAATCATGAATGTTTTCTTCATACCAAGATCATGCAAGTATAACAAAAAAGGTACATCAACTTTCATAGAAACTAGCACAAGCAACAACGAACAACATGCAATGCAATTAATTCCATAAAAAACCCCAGCTCAGATGCTCAAGGGTTCACCAGACCAAATCATGAATCAAATATGTCATAAACCGAACCAACAAAGATAACGTGTAAGCATGGTAAACCCAACCACCCTAACCTTTGAATCATGCATTGTCTCCAATGTATAAAGCAAAACCAAGGCATAAGGACAAAGATGACGGGGGGGGGGGGGGGGGGGGAGGGAACAGAGAACTTCCCTGAATTTAGGCGTGTGGGGAGCACTATGATAGCGCCCTAAAAGCACTATAATCCTTAGCTTAATTCTACCCTAATAAGTCAATTTTACTCATTAATTCTCTATTTTTATAGGTATTAATCATCCCAAGGGTAGAAGAGTCATTTGGAGCAAGAACGGACCAAAAACGAGCTTAGAAGCATCAAAATTGATCAAAGGGTGAAAATTACAAAATTGCCCCTAAAGAAGAGCGTCGTTGTGCCCCAATTACGCTATGCTTTACGCTGAAAACCCGAGAGAAAGAAATAGGGCAACATCGCGACGCCCATTGACAGCATAGCGACGTGTACTTTGACGCGATTTCAAACGCGTGCGCGCACGCTTCCCCAATTCAACTCAGCTTTGCCTCGCTCCCCACAGCGCAGCCTTACACTGCGACTTCTACCCTCGAGCGTAGCTACACTATTGACATCGTCGTGACGCTCTCGAGATTTTATAAGTTCAAATTTTATTTTTCACTCGATTTTCAAAGAAAAATTCCTCATTACCCGAGTGCTTTTCTCCAAATTCTTCATTTTTCTCTCAATTTTACTTGTAATCTTCCACAAACACTTGAAGATTCTTGAAGATACAAGTTTGTAAGGTAATTTCTTTAGTTGATTAGTTTACAATTCATGCAATTTCTTTTCAATCTTCAATGAATTCTTGAATCTTGGTTGAACTTTGAGCATATTCTCCATAGATTTTGATTTGAATGAACTGACAACTCATGATTATCAATTTCTTGTATGCAAATTTTCATAATGCGCTAAACAATTCAATTATGAACTTAGTTGCAAAATTAGGGAGTCTTGCCTAGTTCTATGACTTTTTCTTGAATTAAACATGTATGAACTAATTGAGCTTAACTATGAATCAAATTGATGAAGAGGCTATCTATTCATTACTTTACCGCAACATCGAAAACCCTAGATCTTAATGCAAATTCAATTTTGTATTGAATGCCACTAAGGAATAGATGCACAAATTGGATTTAGGATTAAATAGAAGTGATCTTGTTTAATGAATTAGGGCAATTAGGATTGAAACACTAATTGGGCTAATTTGATGAAATAGATATTTAGGTATGAAATTCTATTCAGTTGTGGGTTCTTGAATTGATTGAAACCATTTTGATTCCATGAAAGAAATTGATTGAATTTGTTCCTAATCACAAATCTCATAAATTAGTTCTCTCACATACATAAATACCAAAGAGTCTAATTTTTTGCAAATTTGCTTTCTTGCATATTTTTCTTTTCTTTTTACAAACCCCCCATTAAAAACAAATTGAATTCAATCGATTGCATGTATAACCGATAGATCCCTAAGGACGATCCTGAACTTGCATCTATGCTACATGTTTAGTATTGATTGCTAAAGTTAGGAGTTATAAATTGTTTTGATTCCCATATATGTGTATTAACGACGAAACGTTTATAGGGCGATCAAATTAGCACCGTTGTCGGGGATCTTTGGCAACATATTTGTCAATTGATTGAATTCTTTACTAAAAAATAGTTTGTTTGTGGTTTAATCTTTCCTTTGGTGTAAATTTTTTTGTAGATATCAACCAAGAGGAACGGGAATCCAAAGTGAGAGACGAAGAGAGATCCAAGAAGAACATCAAACCAATTTAGAGGGTAATCTTGAGAATCTTGAGGAAGAGCAAGAGCCATAAGAAGCAAATGTGGGTGAACCATGTGAAAGGACACTTAGAGAACTTGTCGAGCTGGATATGATGCAACAACTGTGGTGCATCATATATCCGGAGACCACCACACCGTTTGAGCTCATGCCCAGGCTTATCCACCACTTACCAATCTTCAAAGGGAGTGCCAGCGAAGATCCACACAAGCACATCAAAGATTTTCAAACTAGTTGACTTCTCTTGTGACACAATTTGTTCAAGGAGGAGCACAACAAGTCAAGACGTACGGAGCATGCGGATTGCTTGGACACTCTTCAGAGAATTGCCTCAAGCTAACCAAGAGGTGAACGAGCTTGGAGGTTTCCAGCCCGCCCAACCCGAGCATTCAAATGTGAGCGCAATCACATTGAGAAGTGGCAAAGAACTCCCTCAAACTACTCCTTCAACCATTTCACCGCCTCCTACTTCAATGGTTCACCAAAAAAGTGAGGTAAGCCAAGAAGAAAAAGAGGCAAGCACAACCACTCCGATCGAACCCAAGGTAAGAAAACCTTCAAAACCATTGATTGAACCTTATTTGCCTAAAGAGCCCTTTCCTAGTAGGTTATCTAGATCGAAGAAGGAAAGCACCGACGAAGAGCTCGTGGAGATGTTCAAGAAGGTTCAAATCAACATCCCCCTTCTTGATGCAATTTAAAAAATACCAAGGTACGAAAGTTCTCAAGGATATTTGTATTAAGAAGAGAAAAGGTAAGGAGAAGGAAAGAGTAATGGTAATTGGTAATGTTTCTGTCTTACTTAAAAAGAGTATGCCTGAAAAGTGTAGGAATCTCGGTATGTTTACTGTCCCTTGTGTAATAGATGATAGGAAAATAATGCATGCTATGCTTGATCTTAGTGCTTCTATAAATGTTATGCCATACCATGTCTTTGAGGAATTAAAATTGAATGACTTGCAAAAAACTTTGGTTTGCATACAACTGGGAATAGATCTTTCATACAACCTTTAGGGATTGTAGAAGATATACTAGTTCAAGTAGGATCTTTAATCTTTCCAACGGACTTTTACATTTTGCAAATGAATGAACCAACTAACCTCTCATCCTCTACTATACTGTTAGGGAGACCTTTCTTAAAAACCGCTAAGACTAGGATTGATGTGGATAAACGTTCCCTTAGCGTAGAGTTTGACGGCGATGTTATGAGCTTTAATATCTATGATGCTATGAAGTTCCTTGATGAGAATTTTTCTTTTTGTGTTATTGAATCTTTTGATTTGGTTGATGATTTGCTAGTTAATGTTGATGAGGATTGTGATGAAATTATGACTCCCTTTATTGATTTGAATATGGATGATTCTTTTAATGACGATGTCTTCGTTCTACAGGTAAAAGGGATTGAGCTTAAGACTTTCCATTCTCACCTTAAATACGTGTACTTAGGTGATGAGAATACTTTACCTATCATAATATCTCGAGAATTGACTCGCACCCAAGAAGAAGATTTGGTAGAGATGTTGAAAATGAACAAAAAAGCAATTGGTTGGACTTTAGATGACATCAAGGGAATTAGCATTTTTCTTTACATACATAGGATCACTTTAAAAGAAGGAGCAAAAGCCACCATTCAACCCTTAAGAAGACTTAACCAGATGATGAAAGAGGTGACTTTGAAAGAAGTAATCAAGTTCCACCAGGCCGGCATAATCTACCCCATACCGGACAGCAAATGACTTAGTCCCATTTATGTTGTCCCAAAAGAAATCGACATGACCATTGTAGAAAATGAGAAAGGTGAGTTGGTGTCAACAAGGATTCAAAGCGGTTGGAGAATGTGCATTGACTTCCGCAAGTTAAATGAAGTAACTAAAAAGGATCACTTTTCAATACCTTTTCTTGACCAAATGGTTGAACGACTCGCTGGGAAACGATTTTTCGGTTTTCTTGATGGATTCTCAAGTTTTTATCAAATACCTATCGCAAAAGAAGACCAAGAGAAGACTACCTTCACATGCACATTCGGGGCATATGCCTTTAGAAGGATGTCGTTTGGGCTTTGCAACGCCCTAGGTACGTTTCAAAGGTATATGATGAGCATATTTTCCGATTTCATAGAAAAGTGCATAAAGGTCTTCGTGGACGATTTCACGGTATATGGTGATTCTTTTGATGAATGATGGCATAACTTAGGTTTGATAATGAAGAGATACATTGATATAATTTGGTTCTTAACTATGAGAAGTGTCATGTTATGGCTAGCCACTACATAGTCTTAGGGCATTTAGTTTCTGCTAAGGGCATAGAGGTTGATAATGTAAGATTGATGTAATTTCTAACCTTCCCTACCCTACAAACATTAGGGAAGTTTGTTCATTTCTTGGTAGTGCAGGCTTTTACAGGAGGTTCATTAAAAGCTTCTCAAAGATCGCCTTGCCTCTCTCCTCGCTCTTGCGAAAGGATGTCCTGTTTGTCTTTGACAAGAAATGCCAATATGCTTTTGACATTCTCAAGGAAAGGTTGACGTCGACCTTGATTCTCCAAGCTCCACATTGGGACCTACCTTTCGAAAGTATGTGTGATGCTAGCAATCTAGCGGTTGGAGTCGTGTTGGGGCAAAGAGTTGACAAGAAGAGCCATGTGATTTACTATGCCTCCCGAAGCCTCAACCCTACTCAAATCAACTAACCACCACAAAAAAATAATTTCTTGCTATCATTTTTGCTTTGGATAAATTTTGTTGCTATGTTTATGTTCTCAAATTACTATCTTTACTAACTATTCTACTCTTAGGTACCTCATGACAAAGAAGAAGTCCAAGCAAAGACTTGTGAGGTGGATCCTTCTTCTTTAAGAGTTCAACCTTACAATTAAAGATAGGAAGGGAACCGAAAACAGTGTACCGAATCATCTAAGTAGACTTGTGCAAGAAAAAGATCCTTTGCCAATGAGATAAGATTTCCCCAATGAACACTTGTTTCAAGTAAGTAATGTCACACCATGGTATGCCAACATGGTGAACTACCTTGTAACCGGTGAACTTCTTTATGACTTGCCACGTTCATTAAGAGCTAAAATTGGTAGTGATTCTAAATACTATGTTTGGGACCCTCCATATCTTTGAAAATTTTATTCTGATCGAATAATTAGGAGATGTGTGCTTGAGCATGAATTTGAATCCATACTAGCATATTACCATGAATTTGCATGTGGTGGTCACTTTGGTCCAAAAAGAACTGCTAGAAAAATTTTAGATTGCGGATTATTTTGGAAATCTATGTTTGACGATGCATACTCATATTGTAAATCTTGTGAAAAATGCCAAAGATCAAGTTCACTTTCTAGAAGAAATGAAATGTCTTTAAACTCTATTTTAGTATGTGAAATTTTTTACATTTGGGGTATGGACTTTATGAGTCCTTTTTCCCCTCTTTTGGCTATCTTTACATATTGCTTAATGTTGATTACGTATGTAAGTTGGTCGAGGCTATCCCTACTAGGACTAATAACTCTGTCGTTATTTCAGGTTTCCTTCGAACTAACATCTTTTGTAGGTTTGGGATTCCAAGAGCAATCATAAGTGATCAAGGCTCGCACTTTTGCAATAGGACTGTTGAGACACTTCTAAAGAAGTTTGGAGTTCAGCATCGAGTTGCAACTCTTTACCACCCTCAAACCAACGGTCAAGTGGAGGCATCTAATAGAGAGGTCAAGAGCATACTTCAAAAGACCATCAACCTGAATAGGAAAGATTGGAGCCTAAGATTGGACGAGGCTTTGTGGGCATACCAGACCACCTACAAGACTCCCATTGGAACCACACCGTACCGACTTATCTATGGTAAGGCATGCCACCTCCAGTTGAGGTTGAACATAAGGCATTTTGGGTAGTTAAACGTTGCAACATGGACTTGAAGGAACCCAGTGAAAGAAGAATGCTTAAATTGAAAGAATTGAAAGAGTTGAGATTCGAAGCCTATGAGAACTCTAGAATCTATAAAGAGAAGACAAAGCTTGTTCATGACAGAGCTCTCATAAGGAAGGACTTCAAGATTGATAAAAAAAGTCCTTATCTTCAACTCTCTCCTCCAATTAATGCGTGGTAAGTTGAAGTCTAATTGGATTGGGCCGTTTGAAATTACTAGCATCTCTCCTTATGGTGCAGTGGAAATCAAGAGTAATGAGATAGGAAAAGTACTTAAGGTGAGCATACACCACTTGAAGATCTATGAAGAAGGGGAAGACTACTCAGCTCAATCAAGCTTTGTCCTAGCTCTCCCCTCTTACACATGAGTCCCACTTCACCAATGGTCGAGCAATAGACCCTAAAAATTTGTGCTCTCCCGGAGACAACCAAGCATCAAATCTTTATAGCTTTCTTTTAATATTGTCTTTAGTTTGATTTTCTAGTTTTTAATTTCATCTTACCTTAAGCTCAAATAAAACTGAGAGGAATTTGAATATTTTTGTTTTTTTAAGGAAACAAAAGATGCTTCAAAGCAAAAAAAAAAAGGCTCAAGAAGATCGCTTCTCGAAGAAAATATCGCTCATCTCCATAAACAAAAGCAAGGGAAGTTCTTCTATTCCCCTCTCATTTTTGTCTATATGCTTTATTTTCTAAAATAAAATAACATGTTTTCAAACATTGATGACAATGTTTTGTTTGAAAGTTAGGGGTCGGGTTTACTTGATTTTTATATGGGATTTGATCAATCTGTGCATATTTATATGCCACTTGCATGCTTACACTTCATTATGAATATCTTGCTAGATTTGGGGTCCTTGAGCGCTGTGCTCGGACAATGCTTATATGCTTGAAATGCTTGCTTTGTTCTTTTTGGTTTGGTTTGGTTTGGTTTGTTATAATGACATGACGATGGCGCACTCTCATTATGATAAGTTTTGTGAAAAATCTTGTTTGAAGAAAGATAATCATGTTGTAAAATATGAATAAAATAAGAACAAAGGAAGAACAAAGAAAGAACAAAAGAACAAAAGAACAAAGTAGAGAGAATTAGAAAGTAGAGATAACAATTGAACTCAATTGTGGTGTGTATTACAAATGCACCATATACCACTATTTATAGGATATGGGATGGTGTATGTTACAAGATTGAATTCAATGAGGGGTATGTTACAATATGAAATTCAATGGGAGCTTTATGATATTTTGTAACCTATATAGGTTATGGATATCTATATTATTACATTTATAATACTCCCCCTTAGATATCCATATTATATAGAATATATGCCAAAAAACCTAGTGAAGGAAAAAGAGTACATTATTCATATATTTTAACAACTGCCTCATTAAAAACTTTACTAGGAAAACCCAGTGGGATAAAATCGTAGTCAAAGAAAAAAGAGTGCAGCACATATAACCCCCCCTCATGAAAGCATCACTTGATAACTCTTGGTTGTCACATGCAAATGTTGTGTCTTAACTTCTCAAATGTTATTGTAGGTAACACATTCGTCAATAAGTCCTCCAAGTCATCTTTTGAAGAAATATGTTGAATATTGATGTTATCATTTTATGCTTTATTGTCTTCATGTAAGAATACTATTGGAGCCAACATGAATCATCGAGATTTCAATATGATTTAAAGTGGTTGTTGTTATGATCCGCTCCATAGGCTGCCATAAAATATAAAAATGCTTCTCCATGTACTAAGTAACCTGTTTAGGATCTAGCTCGCATGGGTAAGATAAATAATCTGCATCTTCACAACCAATTAAATCATAATTAGATTTATCATAATAAAATAAATCCATGTAAGCTAATTCTCATATAAAATATAGCATATGTTTAACTTTACTCCAATATATTTCTTTTAGAGGAACATTGTATGTATATAACAAAATTATCTACAATACTAGAACATGTAGTTGTATTGAGTAACTAGTAAGAATACATAAGTGCACTTATTTCCCAAAATTATGGTTTTTCAGGACCTAAATTTTTCATTATCTTCCTGAGATCATATGGTATATCTTTTCACATCAGGTGAATGAACCACCACAGGACTGTTCAATGTTCTAACTAGTTCATATAAGATCTTTTCTGTATAAATTGATGTAATCACATCTGCGCGCTTTATGTTTTATTTCAATTTCTTTTTTAAGAAACTTTATTGCGTTTGAAATCTCTTCAGGAGTTTCCATTATATATTCAGATCATCAACATATATAGTAAATCTTGACTATAATTTATTTATAATATCATATTGACAAACAGGGTTATTTTATACCCTTATTTTAACAAATCTTTAATAAGATGATCACTATATCACATTCGTCATGAGTGTTTTTTTATTTTATTTTTATTTTTATAAGAATCTCTATGATAGATATAATTATCTAATATTTGAATCATATGATTTTGGTACCTTTAATCTTTCAGGGATTATCATTATTAAGAGATTCATTAAATGTGGTATGACTGCATCCATAAGATGTATATTAAACTTTTCATACACAGTAAAATAAATTAGATATCTTATGGTATTGTATATCCACCATTAGAGGATATGTTCTATGATAGTCAATACCAATTCATTGCGATAATTATTGTGGAATCTGTCTCACTTTATATCATGTGACTTCACTCTATTTGTTTTTCTTACAAATACTTACTTGTATCCCACATGTTTGAAATTATCTGAAGTCTGGACTACTAGTCCTCACGATTTGAAAAATGAGTTTATTTCGATTGGATTGTTTCTTTCCACATAAGTCAATCCCTTCTATGTCGACATTTTTCAATACATAATACTCATTTTCATAAATAATAAAATGTTGTCGAGATCTCTTTATTATCCTTATTTACTTAAAGATTCTTATGAGTACTCATATTTAGGATTTCTTCTAGAATATCCATATTCTTAACTAAGTCATTTTTTTTATTATTGACTACTTTTCGAGGATCTTTATCTTTGGAACCCATTTGTCTATCACGCTTCAGGCCTGATGTAGACTTATTAATAGTGACAACTTCTTGCATTGGGATATCACTTTTAGATGTTGTATATTTACAACCAATATATATAATTTAGTAACTTTCTTACAACTATAAAAGCTCTGTAAATACATCTAGCATTTGATTTGTAATATCTAAATTAGTTATCTTTTGAACTTCTAGTTCAAAGTGATTTGTATGATGATCAAAATGAGACAATGCATATGCATGTCATTGAATTTATTTTTTCAACTTTCTTAATTCCTCCCCCTAATGTTGGAAAATTTGTCTCATTAATGACAAATAGTAAATTGTGTAGTAAATATATCACCCATCAGGGGTTCATAGTATTTATTAATTGATGTGAAATCAATTTCAATATAGATTTATAACCTCTTTTGAGGATTCATTTTAATTACTTCATTATCTTAATTGTTGTAGTGTAACAATTTAATCATTTACTGCACATTTGCACACATGAAATATATTTGGCTTTTGGCCATAAGCTAGCTATTGGCTTAGAGCATACACAACAATGTGATCTCATACAGATTTAGAAGTTTTGCTATTTGAACATAAACTACAGGATGTTCAACACTTATCCCAATCAATTATCAAATGTTGAGATGCAAACTCACTAGCATTATCAAAACAAAATTTTTAATTTCAAAATCATGAAATTGTACTCTTAACTATTTGAGCAACTAACCTTGCAGATGTAAGGTTTTGAAGATAATAAACATATATGTGACCATCAACTGGATGCACCAACAAAACCATAAAATATTTAAATGGTTCACTTGAGAGGTTCAATTTCAATTTTAACTAGTGAGAGTTTGATAATTAATCTCTTGAGAACAAAGCCACATATGTCAATTTATTAGATGGAAGAATCTTCTAGTTCTTCAGTGGATGTGAATGTATATTTTCAATAATTATTTTCACTATTGACCCACAATGACTCATCATGTCAAATAAAAATATATTTGGAACAATGAACTTCGGGTTCATTGTTGCATATATTTCAATTACACGAATATGTGTAATACAATTTAGAAGGAAAAACATAAAACTTTTCTATATGCATTTCCCGTAGGAGACAATAGATTATCAATTTCTCTAGATGATATTTATTACAATATATACCTTCCAAATTTACTAAACTTCTCTTTGATTTACAAGAGAATGTGGTATATCAATTGTAAATTTTGCTCTTCTGAACAAAATAATATTTTATTTTCCAAAATATTTAATCAAGTCTACAGGACTTAATATATATCATATTTGATTTTTCGTTTCAAGCATTTGAATTTTGGAAAATGTATTGTCTACTTCTAAGTATCATATGCATAGATGTATTATATGCAAAACATAAATATTATTAATTATTCTTTTCTCTTCAGGAGATTCAAAAGAAAACCAAATATCTCATATACAAGTGGGTCAAAAAGAATAATCATCTCTTCATGAGATTCTAAAAACTTGTAACATCCAAATATCATCATATTTAGGGGTTAAAATGATAAGTTGTGATCTCTTCAAGAGATTCAAATAAATTCTCACAATTTGCTATAACACACATCGTCTTCCTTTTCATTATTAAGGATTTTAATTTTTCAAAAAAAACTCTTAATGTACGACAGGTACAAGATCATTGTCTCTTTTGCATCACAGTTAAAATATGAAATTCTCATATAAATATGTGTGGTTTTAATAGAATAATTACTTATTCCTCTATTAAGCTTATTTCAATCACAATTATTAAATATTACAACATTCACGTGAAGGAATGATATTAAATGGTCGAAATTCATTATTTTGCATAAATCATAAGCTTATTTTGATTTATGCAACTTCAGGTGCATTGAATCACAATTAGCTTTAGGAAAGTAATAAACTATTATGCATAACTTTCAAATTTTACCATGAGAGAATTCATTCAAATATATATTATCACTATATATAAATTTTTAAAGTTTACAAAATACACATGAGAATAATTTAAATATTCATTTAAATATTCAACAATCCAATAAATTTCAATAGACAAACAAAAATTTGACTAATTCAACTCCCAGGTTAGTTCCCAGGTAGAGGTGTTCCCTTATGGTCAGCTTAAATACCTCATCCTAGCTAGAACCATCCTTAGACAGAGTTATCTTATAGTCAAATTTTTATTTCTAATTCATTAATATTTTAATTAAGAGTTAATTAATAGATTAATAAATCTAAGTGAATTATTAAGGTTTATTTTTCATCTTATAAAAAACTAATTCACTTAAGGAATAATCTTTAATATTTTAAATCTTAAATCTTTCAAAATAAATTTAAAGATAGTCTTGGATATTGTTCGCACGAGGTTTCTGGAGAAACGTGTTTCGTGGAGTTGAATTTGTATTTATGTAGATTTGATGCGAATGTGGTTCGATCTCTAGTACTTGATCCTCTGATTCTCTCTCAATGGTACGCGTGCACTTGATGTAGGGAAACGGAGCGCGTGGATGTATGTGTACGCGTGCTCTTCATGTAGGGAAGCGGAGCACGTAGATGTATGTGTACGCGTGCGCTTCATGTAGGGAAGCGGAGCGCGTGGATGTATGTGAAGTTGGGGTCTTGGAGGAACGTATGTGTTCCAAGCAACTTCACGTGTGATTCAGCTTCAAGAGTTAGGAGCCTTCTGATTGTAGGGAGAATTCTCTCTAGGCTCTCTGAGTATAAAATTTCTGAACCCTGCGCGTGCGCTTGATATATGAAGCGGAGCGCGTGGATGTATGTGAAGTTGGGGTCTTGGAGGAATGTATGTGTTCCAAGCAACTTCGCGTGTGATTCAGCTTCAGGAGTTAGGAGTCTTCTGATTGTAGGGAGAATTCTCTCTAGGCTCTCTGAGTATAAAATTTCTGAACGTCCTCAGTTGCACGCGTGCGCTTGATGTATGGAAGCGGAGCGCGTGGACGCACGTGAAGTTAGAGTCTTGGAGGAATGTATGTGTTCCAAGCAACTTCAGTCTTCCAATGTGGTTCAGCTTCAGGAGTTAGGGAGTCTTCTGATTGTAGGGAGAATTCTCTCTAGGCTCTCTGAACGTAAAATTTCTGAACCATGCGCGTGCGCTTGATATATGAAGCGGAGCGCGTGGATGTATGTGTACGCGTGCGCTTGATGTAGGGAAGTGGAGCGCGTGGATGTATGTGAAGTTGGGGTCTTGGAGGAACGTATATGTGTTCCAAGCAACTTCACGTGTGATTCAACTTCAGAAGTTAAGAGTCTTCTGATTGTAGGGAGAATTATCTCTAGGCTATCTGAGTATCAAATTTCTGACCCTTGCGCGTGCGCTTGATAAATGAAGCAGAGCGCGTGGATGTACGTGAAGTTAGAGTCTTGGAGGAATGTATGTACTCCAAGCAACTTCAGTCTTCAAAAGGTAGGTCAAAGTTTAATTCGAGAAATTTAAATATATATATATATGTACCTAATTTATTAAGGAATTAGGGTTTAGGATTATATATATATATTATTAAGTGACCTCTGAGGTCAAGTGGGAGAAAAATCTACCAAAATAATAGATAAGATAAATAGAACTTCGGATTTTCAGCAACAATTGCTGAACAATTGTCGTTTGCCGAAGTTTCAACCGTCGGATCGTATTGAAACTTTATCAGCTTGTGCGAAACACACAGGGTCACACTCTGAACGGTTAGATCTTTGTTTTGAGCTCTAATTTGTCCATAATCTCTGTTGCACAGCACATGTAAAACTGGAAAAAACATTTTCAGCGACAGCCCCCCCGGAACATTATCGTTTGCCAGAATTTCAACCGTCGGACCATATTCAAATTCTATACGTCTGTTTGAGCCACAAAGGGACACATTCGGGACGGGTTGATCTTTATTTTGAGCTATAGTTTGTCCATAATCGCTGTTATACCGAACATGTAAAACTGGAAATTTTTTTCCAGCGACAGCTTCCGGGAAATTGTCGTTTTACAGTGTTTCCACCATCGGATTGTATCGAAATTTTATCCGCCTGTTTAGGACACATAGGGCCTCATTCTGAACGGTTAGATCTTTGTTTTGAGGTATAGTCTTTCCATAATCGCTATTGTACAGAATATGTAAAACTGAATTTTTTTTTTTTCAGTTGTTTTCTTCTTTTGGGAATAGAATTTTCACCCACTAAACAAGGTAACGTCCAAGGTAACTAGTATTATTTTTCCTTAGAATATAATTTTTTGTTTGTTTGATTCGATGCAAGTATGTTGAGCATATTGGGGCAAAAGTTGACTCTATGCAACACGCAACACGCAAAAGTTGATCTACCGCCAACGCGCCTTCACTCTGCAACGGCGAACAGCAGTTGGCCTAATGTCAATGCGCCTTCGCTCTGCAATGACGAACAATAGTTGACTTACCGCGCGCCTTCGCTCGCGAACAAAAGTTGGTCTAATGTCAACGCGCCTTCGCTCTGCAACGACGAACAACAGTTGACTTACCGCTAACGCGCCTTCGCTCTGCAACGACGAACAGTAGTTGGTCTAATGTCAACGCGCCTTTGCTCTGCAACGACGAACAACAGTTTACTTACCGCCAACGCGCCTTCGCTCTGCAACGACGAACAGCAGTTGACCTACTGCCAACGCGCCTTCACTCTGTAACGGCAAACAGCAGTTGGCCTAATGTCAACGCGCCTTTGCTCTGCAACGACGAACAACAGTTGACTTACTGCCAACGCGCCTTCGCTCTGCAACGGCGAACAACAGTTGGTCTAATGTCAACGCGCCTTCGCTCTGCAACGACGAACAACAGTTGACCTACCGCCAATGCGCCTTCGCTCTGTAACGGCGAACAGCAGTTGACCTACCACCAACGCGCCTTTGCTCTGTAACGGTGAACAACAGTTGGCCTAATGTCAACGCGCCTTCGTTCTGCAACGACGAACAGCAGTTGACCTACCGCCAATGCGCCGCGCTCCTTACCAACTTAGGGTGCGACATACTAGTCCATCCTTTGTTGTCACTGCATCGACTCTTGAGCGATGTCAACATGCTCCCTCTCTCTGAAAGATCGGCCTCAGTCTGATGTATTTCCTTAGAAGATGTTAATGCGTCGTGTGCTCGTATGTCAGACGTCAATGCCTCCTGCAGAGCTTGCTAGACACCAACGCGTCTTAGAAGATGGAGATGCGGCAACGATATCATCGAACTTAAGACAAAAGTGAAATTTCTATATAGTTGTCGAATTTGGAGATGAGGAGTAGAATTGCACCAATATTTTGGAGGAGAAGCAGAGTTGCATCAACATTTTTTTGGAGGAGGAGCGAAGCTGCATCTATATTTGGAGATGGAGCAAAGCTGCACCAGCACTTGGAAATGGAGAGGAGCTGCACCAACATTTTTGGAGGAGGAGCGAAGCTGCACCAGCATTTGGAGATGAAGCAGAGCTGCACCAACATTTTTTTGGGAGGAGGAGCGAAACAGCGTCCAAGTATTTGGAGATGAAGCCAAGCTGCACCAACATTTGTTTGGGAGGAGGAGCGAAGCTGCATCCATATTTGGAGATGGAGCAAAGCTACACCAACACTTGGAGATGGAGAGGAGCTGCACCAACATTTTTTGGAGGAGGAGCGAAGCTGCACCAGTATTTGGTGATGGAGCAAAGCTGCACCAGCATTTGGAGATGGAGAGGAGCTGCACCAACATTTTTTTTTTTAGGAGCAAAGTTGATCTTTCAGATGAAGCAGAGCCTGACAAATCAAACTTAATCTCACAAATAAGGCAGAGTCAAGCAGACCGGACCTGATTTTGCAAATGAGGTGGAGCAAGGCATACATCTTCAACCTTAGCGATGCACTCCTTTGATTTGTTGCATTGCTCCCAGTAAGGCATCTTTAACTTTTTTTCATGACGCGACTGAACTTAGAGTTTCCTTCAAGCTGCCTATGTACCCTTTATAATGTATATGGATCAAGTCATAACGTAGTTCAAAGGAGATTTTTTTTTTTTTTTTTTTTGATGTGACTGAACTTAAAGTTTCCTTCAAGCTGCCTACGTATCCTTTATAATGTATAGGGATCAAGTCATAACGTAGTCCAAACAATTTTTTTTTGTCGCCATTCACCTTTTAAGCTCATGCGGGCCAGGAGCACCGTGCAGTTTAGGCTCTTGCGATAAGGAGCATTTTACATACTTATCGTGCATAAAATTTCTTAAAGAATTTGCCGTTGATTGGGCCAATCCTTAATCCATCCTGATGAACAATCTTGTATGCTCCATTTGTGTAGACTTCTTTGACAACATAGGGTCTATCCCACTTAGAAGCGAACTTATTTCCACTTAGGAGTGACATAGGGTCCATTTCGTTCTCCGACTCTTCGATGACAGTGATATGATGACATGGAGTTTCGCCTTCTTCATGTTCTAAGTTTTCACTTTCGAGCTTAGTAAAAATAACGTCACATCTTTTCACCTTTAAAGAGCCTTCACTTGTATTGAGGGTGACAAAAATTTTCCTTTTCATTCCTGAAGGAATAACACTATGAATTTCCCCTCCCACCTTTGTCTCGCAAGGGGGCTTTTGATTTGAATAATTCTTGGCATCCTCATGCTTAATGCGACGCCAAATTGATGTGCGGGATTTTCCTCCACTCTTCTTTGTAGATATACTAGGAGCATCAGTGCGAATCTTTCCTTTTTCTTTTGGTTCGAAAGACGATCTTTTGTTAGAGTGATTCTCGACACCTTCATGCTTAAGGCGGTTGAAAATTGACACGCGAGGTGCTTTCTCATTTTTCTTCGTAAGTATACTTAATCTTTCAAATGCAGAGGGTCTAGTCGTCACTAGAGAATGATGAATGTCTTCTTCCTCCTTAGAAGGCATGACAAGCCTTCGAAAGGCAGAGCGTCAGCCAAGGTTGGGTGTTGGGCGCTGACTTTCTTTTTCTGTTTTCGTCATGCTTAGCCTCTCAAAAACCAAAGCACGTGCAACAGGCAGTCGAATGCGATCGAAGACAGAGGTTCTTTGACCATTGTTTTCTCCTTCTTTAGAGTTATTAACCTCCTTCACTGTTATGTGATTGTTGTCAGCCACTTTTGCCTTTCCCTTTCTAATTATGCGAATCGACTCAGGAGACTTATATCTAAGTCCTTTCTTTGAGGCAGGTATGACATATCCTTCCTGCAAAAGCTTCTTCTGGGATGGATAAAGTTTAGGCTGCTTATAAATTTTTAGGCTCTTGAACTCAGTGTGAGTTGTAAAGTCATAGCCTGCTTTTGCCAGCATCTTATAAGCATTTGGGTCGAACCCATCTTTTGTTCGTCTTTCAGACAAATTCGCCTTTGTCAGGTCCATTTTTGGTTTGTGAATTTCTTGTTTTATTATTTTTGTAAGAGGTGTAACAAAACTTTCTTTTAAGATCTCCACATCACCGACTTTCAAGCCCCTCGAGCATTCTGCGAATGGTGACTCGCCTTTCTTGCGTCTCGACAAAAGAACATAACACAAGATTGGAGGACTTGGAGCTTTCTCATCTTCCAAAGTTTCAGTCTTCGTAGAGCTAGTAGATGCCTTACTCTTTTGAGAGTCAGAAGTACTGGCCCCTTCACTTGGTTCTTTTGCTGCATCTATTTGTGGCTTGGACTGAGACTTATCCTCCCCTTTTATTAGAGGAATCTCCGCGGGCATAACTTCACCGACATTATCGGTCTTTAAGTAGAACTTTGCGTCTGCGAAGTGGGACTCAGCTTTTGAGAATGGGTTGGAATCTGCCTCAACCTTCTTAATGCCATCTTGATAGAACTTGAAGCATTGATGGAGTGTAGAAGTTATCACTCCATTTCCATGAATCCAAGGACGCCCCGCAACAGCTTGTAAGTGGTCCTCGAATCTATGACGTGGAACAATGTGTTGGCCTTTAGGTCGCCAATAATGAGTTCCAGGCGAATCATGCCGATCGCTCGTTAACCGCCTTGATTGAAGCCTTGGATCACCAACTTGCTACTCGTCAGTTCTTCCGTTAAGATACCTAATTGCTTCATAATCGACTTAGGCATAATGTTGATAGCTGACCCATCGTCAATGAGAATTCGACCAACCCTTTGTTCTCGCATGTATCCTGAAACAAACAGGGGCCTGTTATGAGACTTTGATCCCAGCAATAGGTCTTCATCTGAAAAGCCTATGGATGTACAACATGAAGCGCATGTACGCACTCTGGAGGCTGGGACACTTGAACTTGATGAACTTGATGCACATGAGTTTAGCAATGCATCAATAAGAGTAGTCTTAGCTGTTTGAGGGAGAGACAGTAAGTCATCTATGCTGAACGACGATAGGTCTTTTGATTCTACGGTCGTCTCCAACGAACTTGAAGGAATATCTTTGCCTTCTACTGTGCTGACGACATGACACGCAACAACTTCTAGCACTTCTTTTGGATGATCATCAAGGAAGTTTCTTGGAAGAAATTCTAACAGAGTCACTAGTCGCCGAGGTTGGAAAAAATCCTCGTCCTCCTCCTTGACAGACTTAGACTTCCACACCTTCTTCTTTGCTTTCATTTTCTGAGTTTTGCTTCCTCTTCTGTAATCTCGACGGAAGCGCAACTCTTTTTTGGTGGAGCTCGACTTTCTTTTCTTTCGACGAGCCACAAGGACCCACCCTTCATTGTCATCTTTAACAAACTCATCTTTGCCTTGAAGGTCTGTCATTATGATCTCTTGCTGGAACCGAACGACTATAGGCTCAAAGGTCCCAAATTGGATCGAACTTTCTCCTTGATCATAAAACAGTGTTGATGGTGGAACGCTCGAAGGCATTACCACCGCAGCATGATTTGCTTAAGCCACCTCATCCAGATCTAGCTCAATCTTCTTTTCACGAACCAACCTCATAATCAGCTCCTTCAGCACGAAACACTTTTCAACTGGGTGGCTAACGACCCGATGATATTTGTAGTAGTTGGGGTCGTTGACTTTCCTTGACTGCTCCGGCTGCCTGCATTCTGGCAATTGAATAAGTTGTTTCTCCAACAGTTGCTCTAGCATATCTGCAACATCAGAATCAGGGAATGGATAAACCTTTTCCTGCCTCTCCTTCAAAGTTAGACGACGTCGCTCGCCTCCATAATCTTTCTTTTCAGCTCTTGAATCTCTTCCTTTAGAGAAAAATTTCAATGGGGTCGTATTGACGACCATAGATTCTTTCGTGGCACTCTTCACAGTTTTCTCGGTGCCCTTTGTATCCTTCTTATCCTTCTTTTCTCCTGGAACCAAGAAGTCCTTTGCTCCTCTATTGGCGATGCTCAACTCCATATCATGGGTGCGAGTCGCCAACTCTTCAAATGTATGAGGCTTTATTACTTGCAGGATGTAGAGAAGTTCCCAGTGCATGCCTTGAGTGCACATCTCCACTGAAGATAGTTCAGTGAGTCTATCTTTGCAATGAAGACTTAGAGCTCTCCATCGCTTGATGTAGTCGATGACTGGCTCTCCCTTCCGCTGCTTGGCGTTTGTTAGCTCCATCATGCTAACAGTCCGCCTAGTGCTGTAAAAGCGGTTCAGGAATTCTCTTTCCAACTGCTCCCAGCTGTCAATCATTTCTGGCTCTAGATCAGTGTACCAATCGAAAGCATTTCCTTTCAAGGTACGAACGAACTGTCTAACCAGTTGATCTCATCTAGTCCCTGCAGTTTCGCATGTTTCAACAAAATGAGCAACGTGTTGTTTAGGGTTGCCCTTTACGTCGAACTGCTGGAATTTTGGTGGTTGGTATCTGGTAGGCATTATGAGGTTGTCAATTCTTTTAGTGTACGACTTGGTGTACATAAAAGAATTTTGTGGCAATCCCCCATACTAGGCTCTAATGGTATTTCTGATCATGTCCTGCAGCTGCTGGACTGACAGAGAGGCGATAGAGGTAGAATGTTGCAGCTGGTTTTCCTGCAGCGGAGTTTTCCCTTTGTCATTTGCTTTGATAGCGGGAGTGTGGCTCGACTCAACAGTTCCTCGAGAGCTTTCGCTAGGAAATTTATCTTTCTCTCTAATTCAGCCATAGCTGCCTTGGTCGCTATGTTAGCCATCATGACGGACATCACATCAGGGTGTGATTCCTTCTTGGACTGGTCAGAGGCAGGAGCAAAGTTGTCAAACAAAGGATTTTTCGTGATGACAATCCCCCCTTAGGAGATTCTGTCAATCGCCTTAAGATGTCCTCTGCGACAGCATACCCTTGTTCCTTCTCCTGCATGATCCCCTTTGAGCGACTGCCAGTGATGGGTCCTGTGTATGCATCGCTTGCAGCAGGAGCGTTAGACGCAGCAGGAGCGTTGGATGCTACAAGAGAGTTGGACGTTGTAGGAGCGTTGGATGCTACTTTCTTAGAAGCCATTGCTTGATTTAAGTGTTGAGAGAGAGATGAGAGGTAGAGATGTTGGGAAGCGGGGCGCGTGGATGTATGTGAAGTTGGGGTCTTGGAGGAACGTATATGTGTTCCAAGCAACTTCACGTGTGATTCAACTTCAGGAGTTAGGTGTCTTCTGATTGTAGGGAGAATTCTCTCTAGGCTATCTGAGTATCAAATTTCTGACCCTTGCGCGTGCGCTTGATATATAAAGCGGAGCGCGTGGATGTGCGTGAAGTTAGAGTCTTGGAAGAATGTTTGTACTCTAAGCAACTTCAGTCTTCAAGTTTGGTTCAGTCGTCAAGTGTGGTTTAGCTTTAGGTGTGGTTCAGCTTCAGGAGTTAGGGAGTCTTCTAATTGTAGGGAGAATTCTCTCTAGGCTCTCTGAGCGTAAATTTTCTGAACCTTGCAAATGAAGAGAACTTCTCTATTTATAGAGTTCTCAGGTGGGCTTTATGGGCTTGGGCTTGATTGGTCCATGGACCTAGCCCATTGGGCCCAACTAATTGGATTTGGGCCTTTGGGCCATTTGGGCCAAATTAAGTTTATTTTTGGACTTAATTAAATTTTAGCCCAGACATTAATAATTAACTAAACAAAAAAAATAATTAATTTGATCCAACGATGAGGACGGAAACAGGTGGCACCATCGAGATTACCAATTTTCGTCTTCAATTTTAATTTAGGACACATGTAACATTTAATAGTCCCAAATTTAATTATTTTATAATTTCGTCATTAATTTTGTAAATGACGTGGCAACTTGTGATTGGTGCAAAATTTCTCCTTCAACAGATATTTATTCTCATATTTGAAAAATAAAAGAAAGTATTAATAGAAGATAATTTTAACATATAAAAGATAATATGTGTAGGAAAGAATCCTAATAATCCTTATTAGAAAATTTCCAATGGTTAGAAATATGAGAGATAAACACATCCTAATTCAATTTTCCTATTCAAATATATAAAAAATATAAATTAATTAGGAAACATCTCAATTGAATTGACCATAATTTACAACCTTATTCTAAATGACATACTTTAGGCAAAATATTAAGCATTTTTAAACATATATGATAATTTACAATTTAGTAGTCTTAAGAAATTGAAAACAATTTAAATTATATTGATTTGAATTTAGAATTCAAAAACCTTAAAAAAAATTTGCTCAACTTACACAATCGCTTTGAAGAAGTTATTCAATTCACAAATTCAAAATTGTTTATGGCCTAACAACAATAAACATACATATTTATATTTGTATATACTTCAAATAAAATTTAAACCAAAATCCGAATTATCTATGTTTAATATGTATCATATGCACCCCAAAGGTATAAAATAAAAAGTTGAATGCTCAATGCTTTATACGAATTGTCAATAATAATGCTTAATTACTTTATACCAAACTGCATTCAAGAGTTCATGTAGGCAAGTGTACGCTTAACACAAATGCTTATAAAAGCAGAGATTAAAGTTTACTTCAAAAGGTCGAAAAATCTCATCACTAGTAGTAGAATAGCTCCAATCAAAATCAAGAATAAATAAAGTCTAGGAAACCAAAATTACCATGCAACCTACTGCTTAGGTTTTCTTATTAAAGAAATCTCATAATATGAACTTTTTACCTTTGATCTAATTAAAAGTTTAACAAAAATAAACCAATACCGATATATCTTAAAAATCCATTTGCAAACACATAAATCACATATATGATTAAAATAGAGTACTCATCTTATTTTGGACTTTTGTTTTAATAGAATAAAGATGAATGATGGTGGTGAGAAAACCAATGATGAATACATCAAACACATATGTATAATTTTGTTTCTTCTAAATCAAACAAGACCAAATCACCAAAATCAAAATACTTACCGTATTTGAACGAAATTCTAAATACCTTAAGAATTATGGAAAAAATTCTAGCGGGTCTTTTGCGTTCTTGATATTCCAATGAATCGAATCCAATTTCTACAAAATCTTCGAAGTGATAGAGACTCGTGCTGATAACGTGTTGTAAAATATGAACAAAATAAGAACAAAGGAAGAACAAAGAAAGAACAAAAGAACAAAGTAGAGAGAATTAGAAAGTAGAGATAACAATTGAACTCAATTGTGGTGTGTATTAGAAATGCACCATATACCACTATTTATAGGATATGAGATGGTGTATGTTACAAGATTGAATTCAATGAGGGGTATGTTACAACATGAAATTCAATGGGAGCTTTATGATATTTTGTAACCTATATAGGTTATGGATATCTATATTTATATTACATTTATAATAAATCATGATTTTTAAGCCTTTTTTTTTAAAAAAAAATCCTTCTTATCCTTCATGCATCTTTAAGTTTTCATTCTTATTAACATAAGTCTTACACATCTAGAATCTTTTTCTTCGACTTATATTTCTATTGTCCCCATGAAAGACCCACCTTTAGCCTATGATCCTTAGCTTCATTCTACCCTAATAAGTCAATTTTACTCATTAATTCTCTCTTTTTATAGGTATTAATCATCCCAAGGGTAGAAGAGTCATTTGGAGCAAGAACGGGCAAAAAATGAGTTTAAGAGCATCAAAATTGATCAAAGGGTGAAAATTACAAAATTGCCCCTAAAAAAGAGTCTCCCTGCGCCCCAATGACGTTGAGCTTTACGCTGAAAACCCAAGAGCACGAAACAAAGCAGGGTCGCGATGCCCATGAACAATGTAGCTATGCTACGTACTTTGATGGGATTTCAAACGTGCGCGTGCGCTTCCCTAATTCAACTCAGCGTCGCCTCGTTCCCCACAACCCAACCCTATGCTGTGACTTTTACCCTCGAGCGTAGCTACGCTATTGACACCATCACGATGCTCTCGAGATTTTATGAGTTCAAAATTCATTTCCCACTCAATTTTCAGAGAACAATTCCTCATTACCCGAGAGCTTTTCCCCAAATTCTTCATTTTTTTTCAATTTCACTTGTAATCTTCTACAAGCACTTGAAGATTTTTTTAAGATACAAGTTTGTAAGGTAATTTTTTTAATTGATTAGTTTAAAATTCATACAATTTCTTAAAAAATTCTTTTCAATCTTCAATGAATTCTTGAATCTTGGTTGAACTTTGAGCATATTCTCCATAGATTTTGATTTGAATGAACTGACAACTCATGATTTTCAATTTCTTGTATGCAAAATTTCATAATACGCTAAGCAATTCAATTATGAAATTAATTGCAAAATTAAAGATTTTTACCTAGTTCTAAGACCTTTTCTTGAATTAAGCATGTATAAACTTATTGAGTTTAACCATAAATCAAATTGATGAAGAGGCTATTCGTTCATTACTTTGTCGTAATATCGAACACCCTAGATCTTAATGCGAATTCAATTTTGTATTGAATGCCGCTAAGAAATAGATGCACAAATTGGATTTGGGATTAAATAAAAGTGATTCTTATTTAATGAATTAGGTCAATTAGAATTGAAACCGTAATTGGACTAATTTGATGAATTAGATCATTTAGGTGTGAAATTCTAATTGGTTGTGGGTTCTTGAATTGATTGAAACCATTTTGATTCCATGAAAGAAATTGATTGAATTTGCCTAATCACAACTCTCTTATGTGTGTATTAACGACGGACATTTATAGGACGATCAACAACTTTCAATGCATGACATCATCTGTCAATAGAAATCATATAAAGACCCCAGTCAATCCAAACCTAAAAGAAAACAAAATAAAAGATAAAAGAAAGCATTTAAAGTTCAATGCCTGGTTGCCTAACTTCGGTTGCTCGACGGTTGCCGACTATAGGATCAAGAATACAAAGGGAAGTGCCAGACCCAAACTCAAGCAAGCTGAGGAGACCTCCCCTTCGTTGAAGACTTTCAAACGATGCACGTTCATCTTGAACACCTTCCCAGTATCAAAACTCTTAATTTTGACTGCACCATGAGGAAAAATATTAGTAATTTCAAAGGAACCAAACCACTTGGACTTCAACTTACTGGGCATGAACTGGAGGCGAGAATTTAAATGGAGGACTTTCCGACCAACTCTGAAGTCTTTCCTTATGAGCATCTGGTCGTGGAAGAGTTTGGTCTTTTCTTTATAAATATCCTCGAATTATCATAAGCTTCCAACCTCATTTCCTCAAGCTCTTAGAGCTCCAACAATTTCTCCTCATCGGCTTGGGCTAAATTCATGTTGCAACTCTTGACAGCCTAATATGCCTTGTGCTCGATTTCTACTGGCAAGTGACAAGTCTTACCATAGACAAGCCTAAAAGGAAAGGTCCCAATGGGTGTCTTGTAGGTCGTCTGGTATGCCCAAAGAGCATCATCAAGGCTTAAGCTCCAGTCCTTTTGCCTGGGGTTCACGGTCTTTTCTAGAATGCTTTTCACCTCTCTATATGAAATTTCTGCCTAACGTTGGGGGTGGTAAGGTGTAGTCACATGATCGTGAACACCGTATTTTCTTAAGAGAGCTTCAGTGGTTCTATAGCAACAGTGGGTTCCTTGGCCACTAATAATGGCACGAGGTACACCAAACCTGCAAAATATTTTTCTGAAGCTTGAAACCACTATAGATGTGTTAGTTTTAGTGGGGATTGCCTCGGCCCACTTCGAAACCTGATCGACTGCCAACATAATATATAGATAACCACAAGAAGAGGGAAAATGCCCATAAAATCCATGCCCCATACATAAAAAATTTCACAAATCAAGATAGAGTTCAAAGGTATTTCATTACGCTTAGACAGTGATCCAGACATTTGCACTTTTCACAAGATTTGCAGTAAGCATAAGCATCAACAAACATAGAATTCCATAATAAACCACAGTCTAAAATTGTAGGGGCTGTTCTTTTTGGACTAGAATGCCCTCTACATGCCATCTGATGACAAAAAGAAAAAATAGACTTAAATTTATGTCCAGGGACGCATCTCTTAATGATTTGATCATAACAAAATTTTCATAAATGTGGTGCATCCCAAACATAGTATTTCAAATCATCTTTAATTTTAGCATGCTGTGAAGTAGACATATTAAGAGGGAACTAACCTGTGACCAGATAGTTAACCATGTCTTCATACCATGGTTCAACAACCGATATCTAAAAAAGACGTTCATCTGAGAAGTCTTCTCTCAATGGCACTTGATCCTCTTCTTGCATTATTCTGCTCAAGTGATCCGCCAGGAGTTCTCGGTGCCTTTTTTGTCCTTAATTGTCAGCTCGTACACCTGAAGGAGCAAAATCCACATCACGAGCTTAGGTTTGGACTCCTTCTTCGTCATGAAGTACCTAAGGGCAGTGTGATCAGTAAAGACAATAATAGGAGAACTAAGAACATAAGAGTGAAATTTATATCTAAAGGAAAAACAATTACAAGCAGCTTTTTCTCTATAGTGGTGTAGTTTATCTGGGCTGGGTTGAGATTTCTAGAGGCAAAATAGATAACATGGCTCTTTTTGTCAATCTTCTGTCCTAGCACAGCTCTCACGGCCAAATTGCTGAGATCGCACATAATTTCGAATGGCAAGTCCCATCGAGGGGGATGGAGGATAGGGATGCAAGTCAGGTGGTCCTTAAGAATGTCAAACGCCTTTTTGCATTCGTTTCTGAATTCAAACTGAACATCCTTCTGCAACAAAGAAGCTAAAGGTAACGCGATCTTGGAGAAGTCCTTAATAAAGCGCCTGTAAAAACCTGTACTTCCAAGAAAAGACTGCACTTCCCTAATGTTTGTAGGATAGGGAAGGTTAGAGATAACATCTATTTTAGCTTTATCAACCTTTATACCTCTAGCAGACACAAATTGCTTTAGGACTATCCCATGACTAGCCATGAAGTGACTTTTTTCATAATTCAGAACCAAGTTAGTTTCGATGCATCTTTTCATGATCAGATTTAAGTTGTGCAAGAAGTCATCAAAGGAATTCCCATACACAGTGAAGTCATCCATCCCATCTCACCCATGTCGTTGGGAATGACATGGATAGGTGATTCATGCTATGAAATGCATGAAATTAGGCCTTTATTTTAGTATTTTTAATGTGAAAAATGAACTATTGCATGACTTTTATCCCAAACTTGGTCTTAAAAAGTTTTAATGAGCTTAATGAGGACTAATTGTGCGTAAAAGATGATTTTTGCAGATTTGGTGCAGATCTGGTACGTTTTTTTATAGGTTTTTGGCTATGTGATGTGCCCACAAAAGCAAGTGATGTACCAGCATTGTCGAGCCCTAATTTTCCAGATTCGGTTCTACCCAAATCAGTTGCGATTTTCTTGGCTAAAAATCCTTGATTCTGCCTGGTGAATCTTTAGAATGCAAATCCCGGCCATCCTTAACAGATTTGGGGCCTATAAAAGGCGAGAAAACCCTCCATCTTCAACAACAACTCACCACCGCCGAATTCACCACTTTCTTCTCCATTTTACTATCAAATTTCCAGCACCTTGGGTTTCTTCTCTAAGTTTAAGTCAGTAGTCTTAAGAACGAAAGTTCCTCTAAGGCGTAGCGACTCTAGGATTTCTCTTCCACAGAAGTGTGTGTTGAGGCAAGATCTTCCTTGAGAGAGGGGAATCGTCCTAGGGAAAGACTTGTTACTTGAGGATTGTCCAAGTTTTCTTGAGTTGTATTTATTTTCTAGCGTTATTGTTTTCTTGTTATTTTCTATTTCACTTTCTACCAATCAAATGTTATATTGTAGCTATAGTTTATGATTTAATAAAAGTGATTATTTTATCAAAAGTCATGAGCTAAATATTTTTAGGGGTTTAACAATGTGACAGCCTTAGGGTTGTTGTGGCTTAGGATATGTAATGCTCACACCACTTTGTGTAATCACATTCTCTTTGTTGATTTTAAAAGATAAAATCGGTAAGTTAAACTGGCCATTTAATTTAACGATCTAGCAGAGCTCTAATGCTGAGAAGGTTAGGGTATAAGCGGATTTTACAAAGGGATATGGGACTAAGATCCTAGACATAGGATGATCATGTTACCTTAGAAATAAGGGACACCATAGGATAAATGAATTGAACTTGATTTAATCTAAGATCCAACTAACCATGGAAACATCAGGCAGTAGCTGCTTAGAACTCCTAAAGGAACTTGACACAAGACCGAATAGGTGTAGTTTCCTGTCCATGTGTAATTCATTGTTTGGTGTGATGCGGTCACATCACCTAAGGCACAACACCCGAAGGGTTGTAGCATTGTTCGCCCCTGTTTAATTCTCATTGTTATTTGTTTTTAAGTTTTCTTTCACCAAAAAAATTCTAAACTTTTTCTTTGGTTACCCTGGTTACATTGGTCCATAGTCATAATAAATTTAAACTCAATCTAGTATTGTGGGATTCGACACTTAGAATACTCCAAGTTATTACTTCATCGATCATGTATGCTTGCACGTAGACCTTGCTCATTCTATATTTCTTATCATTTTTATCATTCATATACGCCCGGTCGATCAATGGGGCTTACCCAGTTGTTATCAAGGACCGAGTAAATGATGTCGGACTCATAGAGCTTAATTATCTTTTTAAGCACCACATCTTTAATCGTTGGATTTAGTCTACGTTGTGGTTGTTTGATGGGCTAAGCTTCTTCCTCAAGAGTGATTCGGTGCATGCAGAGAGAGACTAATTCCCTGAATATCATCTAAGGTACATCCAATTGCTTTCTTGTAGGTTCTCAATGTGCTTACCAACACACCTTCCTGCTCAGATGTCAGCTCTCTAGAGATAATGACTAGAAGCGTGTTCTTCTCACCTAAGTATACATACTTTAAGTGAGTAAGGAGAGCTTTGAGCTCCATTCTCTGTACCTGAGGAGAAATAGAATTATCATTAGTGGATTCCTCATTACCAAAATCAATCAAATAAGGTGAAAGAGCATTAGATTCACTAGTATCAGCCAAAAAAATTGATCGATAACATTCTCAACCACATCAACAAAGCATAAAGATAGATACTCCTCTAGAAATTTCATAGCATCATAAATGTTGAACTTAACAATGTTTCTGCCAAACCATACTGATAAGCGACCCTGATCTTCATCAATTTTTATTTTTTTAGTTTTGAAGAAGGGTTTACCTAACATAGTAGTCAAAGAAGAAGGATAACATAGCTCATCCATTCTCAAAATGTAAAAATAAGCAGGGAATATCAAATCCTTAATTTGTACTAAAACATCTTCAATAATTCCTAATGGTTGAATATAAGATTTATCATTCAATTGAATATAGACATAATTTTTTTAAGGTCATTCAATTTCAATTCCAAATACACATGATAGAGCATTACATTAATAGAAGCACCCAAGTCAAGCATAGCATACAATATCTTTTTCTCACCAATCACACAAGGTAAGGTAAACATACCTGGATCATGGCATTTCTCAGGCATGTTTTTCTTACGAAATGTAGGAACATTCTTACTTACCACAACTCAATCCTTATCCTTTACCTTCCTCTTGTTTGTGCAAAGTTCTTTGAGAAACTTAGCATACCTTGGTACTTGCTGAATGACATTAAGGAGAGGAATATTTATTTGCACCTTCTTCGACTTAGCTAGCCTATTAGGAAACATAGCTTTAACAATAACTGAATCAATAGGGGATGATGATGATGTACTTTTCTAAAATTTTAATGGTGATGGTGATGCCTTTGCTTGAACTTCCTCGTTTTACTTACTTCAATTGGAGTACTCACAGAAGGTGGAACAGGTGGGTCCCAACTGGTGTAGAAGTAGTAGAAGGAAGCTCTTTACCATTTCTAAGGGTGATAGCACTCAGGTTTGCGTGGTCAGGTTGAGTAGACAATTTTCCAGAAGCCTTGTTCTCTAACCTACTAACTACAGTTGGCAACTAAGTGATTTGAGTACCCAGGCTACATCCTGTCCTTGTTTCCTGTTGTAGAGACTTTATTTCTAAAGTTGAATTGAATCTTTTTGAAGTTGATGTATGTCCTGTTAGAATTTAAGAGAATGGTCAGCAAGAAATTTGACAATTATTCTCAGAAAAGAAGAACAATAACTTGTATTTCTACATGTTATAAAAAAAGATTTCAACAATGGACTAAACAAGCTGCCTAAATTCTCCAGCAACGACACTAATTTGATCATTTCCAAGAATAGGCGTCGTTAACCACACTCAGACTATCAAATGAATTTTTAATCACTAATTAGTACAACTATTACCACAAAACATAGCAATAGTGGCAAGATCAGAGTCGAACCACAGGAAATTTAGGTCTTTATTAGTGCAATTACGGAATTCAGAGGTAACTGGAAAGAGATTTGTGTGATCTCATGTGAGAAATTAAAAAATAGACTCAAGGTAAATTGCAAAGAATTTAAAAGGATGTTTGGATGCTTTCTTAATTAATTCAATCAAATGAGTACCCAGGGATAGGAATGGATTGGTTTGCTTCATTATCTCTAAACACTAAGAGTCATGGTAATTTGCGTATAAACACGCAATCAATTAATGGGATTGACCAATATTTTTTCCAAGGTATCAAACAAGATGAATCCTATTTGAACTAAACTTTTCAACATCAATTGGAGCTTAAGCGGTCAAATTAATGATCCAAATTTTCATTAAGAACCATTGCTAACAATTGTGACGAATTAAAAGATTGGAAAGCCTAATCTACAATCGGTTGGTCTCTTGAGCTAATTAGTTCATAAACATCTAATTAGAAGATTAGTCCTTAATCAAATATTTAATTCCTAATCATGTTATTGGCCAAGCACCAAATGAACAATGAAAACGTATAAACACTTAGCAAGAATTGTCAAGTCTATTAAAGTATCTAAATGTAAAATTAAACCAAAGCTCAAGAAATGTTTATAGCAGATTCCAAACAAATTAAAAGGACAAGTTCTCAAGATAAACAAGCCTAATCTTATCCCCAAGTAATACTAACCTTAGTCGCTCATAGTCGTCAAGAAAACTTCAAGGAAAAATGAAGATGATTGAAAGAGGTAAAGATTAGAGTGAATGTTGAAGATGATCAGCCTGTGGAGGCTGAATTCAGAATCTATCTTTTAACAAAAAATTCGAGTAGCTATCTATAAAAATTGGTCGACCGTAGCTATGTTGAGGGGTAGCGTCGCTACGCTTGGCATAGAAGCCATAGTGTAAGCCTCGAGCATAGTGACGCTGCCCGTTACGCTCCCCACAGTTATCTACTCGTGCGCGTGGATGAAGCCCGTAAAACACAAAGCATCACTGCGGTCCCCTATAGCGTCGCGATGCTCTAAGAGATGTTGCTCTCGGGTTGAGAGCGTAAGGCACAATGAAAGTAAAAGTCGCAACGCTCTATGAAACTTAGCTACTACCTTCAAGCGTAAAGTTCAGCTTAGCTACTCTCCCTAGGGGCATTTTGGTCAATTTGGCCTTCTCACTTGGTTGATGCTTCTAAAGCTCCGTTTTGACCTGTTTTCACACCAAATTGACTTTTATGGTCTGTTCTACCCCCTCGATGCTCAAAACCTACAAAATCTAAGGAATAATACGATAAAATCATGGAACGAGCTTGAATAAAGCTGAGAAAGATAGCCCTTTTCAGGCTATTAGTTGGTCATTTAATTTTGATTTAAGAAATGCATGCATGTTATTAATGACACGTTAGAGATTTCGAAAAGTCAAGTCGTTACATTTTGGAGCTGAAGACAATTGGAGAACGTTGAAGGGTCGATTCCACCTCGGAGACGCGATAAACTCGTTGGATAACAAATTTCTTTTCCTTTTGTGTCTTTAATTCTTCTCTGTATTTTGTAATTCTGAATTTGGTTCTGTCTATGGAAGCCATGTTAGGTTGATCTTTCATTATTCAAGGGCCAAATGAATTCTTTTGATTATTTTTAAGCACTTTTGTGATCTTGAATTGAATTAGCATGAATACTTTTTAGCATGATTATTCCTAATGCTTTTGAATGTTTTGTACACCATTTGAATGAATTCTTTGAAGGGATCGAATCCCGTGTGGAAGCAAGTGATCGCTTTGCTATTGATTTTGTTCATAAAATTAAATCATATAAAAGAAAACGTAGAGCAGTAAAGCATGTTTTCTACAAAGAAGTGATATAGAGGAAGGGAACTTACCCTTGAAGACTTATTCTTCAATTTCCAGCAACAATTCTTTTCTTCTTCTCAACGAATGAATCTCACACCATGGTGGGACACCTCCAATCAAGTTTTTCCTGCTATTCTTTTGGAAAGGATGGTTATGTGGGAACCCTTTTCGAAGTGGAAAATTTAGTGTACAAAGGAAATTATTAATTCTCTTTGTTTTTGTGAGGATAAGAGAATTCTAGTGAGAAAGAGAGGGAGTGTACCAATTTCACGTAAAAACAACACATTTTCTTTTAATTGTTGATATCTCAGCAACTTAAAGTGAGAGGGGGGAAGTAACTCCCCACTCCCCTAAAATAATTAATGCAGGGGAATTAACTTGTTTAATTTAATTAATTTAATTATCACATTCACTCTAATTAATTAATTTAAATGCATATTTCTCTCATAACCTATAGTTTTAATATGAATTTTATTCATATTTATTTGTTATTTATATCTTATTCAAATACATTTATACTTTCATATTATATAGTTTGATTTAAAACTCATTCAAAATAAACTTCATATTATAATGTATCTATATACATTATATTAATCGTATCATATACAATTAACATATATTCCCTTACACAATTTGAACCTTTAAAAAAATTTCAAAACTCTTTGATCCTTGTTGATAGATATATGAACATGCAGCAGAAGCGAAATAGAACGAATTACACTTTAACATGCTCAATTTCTAGGATAAACATGCATGCAAAAGAGGAGAAAGACTGAGAATTAGAATTACAACCTTTGAAGTTCAATTCTCCTTGATTTTTCCACAAAATTGATCACCAACCGCTTGTAGACTACCACCAGATTCTTCTCTACTATTCTCTGGCCTAAGATTGGATGGTGGGATCCAAATTTGTGGTGAAATTGAGAGAGAATCAAGTTCTTAAGAGTTTTGTACGAATTAACCTTTAATTCAATAAAAAAGATCAACCATTTCTCAGCATTTAGAACTCTATCTTATAGAGGAATCACATGCATGGAGATTAAACACCAATTTGACAACAAATTGGGTTATTTAGTGAGAGGAATTAGTGTCAAGCTCAAAATGAAACACCAAGCAAGTTGTAAGCTAAGTGGGAAAATCCAAGATTTCTCAAAAATGAATTTCTAAAATTCGTTTAAATTTTGAATTTCAAAAATAAAATAAAATAAAATAAATTAATTAATTAATTTATATAAAATTAATTTTAAATGAATAATATTAATTTAATATCTAATATTAAAATAATATTATTTTCACACTAATCCCAATTTTTTTCGAAAAATCAATTTTTCAAATATGAATCCCTATTCATATTTTTTAATATGTAAATCATATTTAAATATTATTCTCAACTCTCTTTGTTCGTTTAATTCGTAATTAAACGTCGATACGTTTAGACATATCACATATATCCAACGTTTATTCCCTAAGCCGAATTTGAACATTTCAAATTCTTTCACCACACATTATTTGAGGTTTTATCCATTTGTGAGCTAGTAGAAGGACCTAATAGACCTGCAGATCATGAGCTCCAATGATTCGAGATTAACAGGTTAAACTTTTTAACCTAGTTAACCAACATTCATTAACTAAGGGGACACTCCACTAAAGCCCGTAGCTGCACTCTCCTCACTGTAGATATATTTCTATCCACTTGATATAACCATAATTAGTAAGTCGATCTTTCACAAGTTGTTCATATTCACAGCTAGGCAAAAATTACTGTTTTACCCCTGTGAATATATTTTGTTCCTTATGTCCCACTGGAGCTCTAATGAACAATTAGTTTGTGATCCTATCACTAAACCGAGTCCCTCTCGGGCTAATGAGAGGGTGGGGCCTATTGTTTAAGATCCAGAGCCAGTACTTAAGGGAACAACCTATCTACTAACCCTAAGTCGGGTAGAGTGAATTCTATCTTGCAGGACTACGTCTCCAACTATCTACTCGGTCTTACCCCTGAAATGGGAGGCTTATTGAGTCGGCGAACTCAGGCAACTCTCACCCATGTAGAGCTAAGGATAATTTTGAATAAACAGGAGTTCATAATTAGCTTAAGATTGAGATCAAGTTACCTAGGCCATCTAGTTGAAACAGTCAGTGGTAACAGTAAATGACGTTATAAAGTAATAGTGACTATTTCGTGGTCCGATCTAATGCAAACTTATTGCATAGAACACCTCCACTCACATGTCTCTACATGAACGAGTCAGGATCACATCGTTTGTATCAAATACAAAATGGGTCGCATTCAATAATGTCCCTAGGATAAGGTACCCAACTTAATCCTTATACTATAGACCGTTTTGGCTATTTACTTGAACTTGTTCCACTTTTATGTCTTCACATATAGTTCAAGTATTTATACTATAGTCATGGGTTCTTAATTTATTTGATTTAGGGTTTATATTAACAACAATTCACATATTTAATAACATGTTTAATGAATAACCTCGATAACAACTTTATTGATAATAGAAAAATGTTCAGTGTTTACAATATGCGAGTTTTAGGACATAAAAACTAACACTTGTTTTACTCGTTGTGAGTTATCAGGGGGGCCTAATGAACCTATAAATTATAAGCTCCAAGAATAGGAGATTAATTATTAAACTCTTTAATTAGATTAATCTCCATTCATTAACTATTAGTCACTCTACTAAGGACCCATAACTGCACTCTTATGCACCGTAGAAAATTTTGTGTCCATGGATATAACCATTACAAGTAAGTCGATCTTTCACGAGATGTTTGTAATTACAGTTAGGTCAAATTACCGTTTTACCCCTGCAATTACCTCTGCTTCCTTAAGTCTCACTTATCCTTTAATGAATAATCTATTTATGGTCTTACCATAAACAAAGTCCCTCTCAGGCCAGTGAGAGGGAGGGGCCCCATTGTTCAAGACTTGGAGTTAGCACTTAAGGGAACAACTCATCTACTTACCCTAAAGTCGGGAAGGAGTGAGTGAATTTCATCTTGGGTAGCTATGTTCCCAGCTCCTCACTCGGTCTCGTCCCTAAAATGGTAGGCTTATTGAGTCGGCGACACGAGTCACTCTCACCTATATAAATCAAAGGATGAGCCCTCATGGGCAGGAGTCCATAACTCACTCAAGATTGAGATCTAGTTACATATGGTCATCTAATGAAATATTACTCTCTTCAATTAATGATGTTACAAAGAGAGATTAATTATTTCGTGGTTGAGTCCTATATAAACTTTTTGTATAGGATATGCCCACTCACATGTCTCCACATGAACGATTTGGATCAAATCATCTGTAACGATTATGGAGTGGGACATATCTATAGTGTTACTGTAATAAGGCACCCAACCTTATCCATGTACTATAGACCATTTAGATTATTACTTGAACATGATCCACCTATATGTGAACCACATACTATTTAAGTTATAGTGAATAACCTTAGATCTTAGTTTATTGAATTGAGTTATGTAAGTCTAAAAGTCAAATTAAAATAATAATTACTTTATTGAATAAATAATTTATTCACATTATTCAAACCATGTGTTTAGAGCATAAATCCCAACATTCTTGGTCTATTATCTTGCTATAACAAGAAGATTTTTTATTAGATCACGCACGATAGGCTAGTGCTTGAATATATTAGCGTAGTAGGAGAATACTAGATACTGATGATGAATGATTCTAAATTTTTGCTTAATTGACTAATTTCAAAAGATTATAAATTAGTAATTTGGTAAAAGAAAATAATGACGTTTCAAAGGAGCAATCTAGATAAAGAACTTCTAGATCTAAGTGTTGTGTTTGTAACGAACAAACTTTTCTAAGATTATTAAAATAGCCATTACTACATGCCTGCAAAGTTCAAAAACAATAAACACTTATAATTTTAAGGATGCAAATACTAAAAATTCTACGTTAAAACATTTAATGACTTGTAACAAAATCATAAAAACTGGGCGAATGCTTTTAACTGATCCTATGGCACTATCATAGATTCTTCTTATCACGCGCTGATACGTTCTTTCCATTACATGAAAACATGTTATATAAAATGGTGAGTAAATAAAATACTAAGAAGAAGAGAAGCGTAAAACCTAGCAACAACCCATTGTAAGATTGAAAAGGGGGTCACAAGTTCATAAAATTTTTGTTCATTTATGCTTCAAGTTGTTTTACAAAACGAGTCAAGATTAGTTTGGCCATTAAGTATTATAAACATAGCATGAGATTTAAGTGAGTAGCGTCTTGTATAGACTTGAGAATTATTTTTTGTTGCACGTAATCAGAAAGTAGCAAGTTGTTTGAGCAATTATGAACATGAGACCTCCACTTAGAAGAACTATCTTTGTGGAAAGAAAATCTTATTGAATAATTCTATGAACTGTATGCTTCTTGAGAATTTTGTTTAAACTTTGCTTGAGGACAGACATAATCTTAGGTTTGGGGTTGTGATAGTTTTCATTTTTAAGAACTATTTATCTACTAAACCTAAGTATTTTGACATATAATTGCATATATTTAGTCTTTTGCATAGCAAACTCAAGCTCAGATTAGCAAATAATTCATAGTTGTCATTTATAATCTTAATTGTGAAAAAAAGCTGAAAATTGGCAAGAAACTTCTTAATTTTTGTGTATGTATGCAGAAAATTCATAAAAGCCAAATTGCTGCAGCATTTAACAGATTGCTATATTAGCAATCAAAAGCAGCAGGAAATGAAATTTCATGTTCGATTTTGTGCAAAATTTAAGTGAATTTCTCCATCAATCTTAGCAAATTAGGGCAACCAATGAACCTCTCATCTTCAGAGCCACCACATCCTCCTTGAAGTCTATAAAAAGGCACCAAAACTCTCCAATTTGAGATTCTATCATTCCTCCAACAGAGAAAAAATTATGCACTTTTATTTATTGTTTTCCTATCTTTTTCTTGAAGTTTAAAGCTGCTACATTGGTGTCAATCCAGTTCATTCAAAAGTTTGGAATGGTTATATTTTGATTCATCTTGAGAAAGCTTGAATCGAGGTAGGCCAAGGCTAGTGTGCAACTCTTCTTCAAGTTTTAGTTTCTTTTCTTGTTATTTGATAGTTTCAATTTTAATTTCAGTTTGAGTTATGCATTTCATTTCTTCAATTTAATTTTCCAACAACTTAGTTTATGTATGTTCATTTCATTTACAGCAATTCACCTAAGAAAGTTGTTCTTCATTACAGCAATTCACCTAAGAAAGTTGTTCTTCATTACAGCAATTCACCTAATCCAATTTTATTAAAAAATTAGGGTTGTATTAGCTTGAATCCCCTTGAAAAGGAGGAATAAGTTAGATCGAAAGAAGGCGAGAATTTGGTTTGTTTTGGTTGCGTATTTAATTTTGGGCTAGTTGCAGCCATGTCAAAAACATTTGTTAAACTTAGGCCCATAATATATGTTTTATGGTTTTGCAAAAATGTCAGAGTTCATAAGCCCAACCCAATTTCGTTGATAGAAAAAATAAAAAATACTCTTACATTTGATTACTATATGATTTCCTGCGGATTTCCATTTGATTTCGGTTGTCTGCTCATTTCCATTTGATTACTATATGATTTACTGCTGATTTCCATTTGATTTCCATATGAGGTTGTCTGCTGATTTCTATTTGATTACTATATGATTTTCTACTGATTTTCATTTGATTTCCATATGGGGGTTGTTTCCTGATTTCCATTTGATTACTATATGATATCCTGTTGATTTTTATTTGATTTCCATATGGGGTTGTTAGCTGATTTCGGGTTGTCTGCTGATTTCTATTTGATTACTATATGATTTCTTGCTGATTTCCATTTGATTCCCATATGGGGTTGTCTGTTGATTTCTATTTGGTTAGTATATGATTTACTGCTAATTTCCCTTTAATTTCCATATGAGGCTGATTTCAGGTTGTCTGCCGATTTCTATTTAATTACTATATGATTTCCTGCTGATTTCTGATAGTTAATAGTTTCTTATAGTCAATTGATTGTCGTATGGTTACTATATGATTACTTTATGATTGTCATTTAATTGGCTTCTGATTGCCTTCTTTTCATCTTTTGTCCAATGTCATATAATTGCTTATTTTTTTATTGAAAAAATAGGAAGAACAAGATAGATGAAAAAAAGCAAAAAAAAAAAAAAGACTAATAAAATTTGAGAAGGGAGAATCTTCAACAAAAAAACAAAACAACAAAGAACAAAGAACAAAGAAAGCAGTAAGTAGCATTTTACCACATTGTTAGATTGCCCTATTGATTCACCCATGGTTACTTCATGTAATTAGTGATTAATGTTTGTTACACTCATTTATTAAAAACTAATATAGTGTCGATATACTTTAACAGGACATTTCATCACATGGGTTTAAGGTTCATCCGCATATGATGTATAATATCTTTGGGAGTCGAATGATCATAGTTGTATATTAAACTCTCAAACATACAATGACTAATAAATTTTGAAGATGCTTGCTTATGAGAAGCACAAACCATCATAGAACAATTATGATTGCTAACATACTTTTGAATCATCCATAATTCGCTACTTTTATAACGTGGTGCTCTAACAAACCATTGGCAACCATCTTGACTACATACCAACTCAACCGATTTTGGATTTGATCTTAACGTCTTAAACTCAAAATTATTCTTTACTGCTATAAAATGAAACGAATTCAACAAAATTTTCTTACTAGCAAACAAATCTTATTCTTCAAAGACAATGTAGAAGACATTTTGTTAATATGAACATCTCTAAAGATTTCTATGTCACCTTCAAAATCAGCCTCAACTATAGAAGAAGAAGCAATTGGACATTTTGTAAATTGATCCTTAACCACAGTAAAAAACCAACATACATCACAAACTACTAAGTATCAAATACTAATCGGATAGCAATTAGATGATAATCAAATGGCGATCACAAACTAAATACTATAAAATAACAAATCAGATAACAAAGCAACCACAAGAAAACTCATATCAGACCTAAGCGCAATCGTAAGGACGAACTTCAACAAAGAAAAATCAAATGGTTGAAAACTTTCGAAATTGGCTTCAAGAAATCTACGGCTGACGAAATCAAAACCAGTAAAATTGTGTTTACAATCGTGAATGAGAGAGGTGAGGACAAAATTCAAACAAAATAAATAAACAATAGCTTCAAGAAGAAATCGTGATTTTGAAGCCGTGGGTTTAGCTAACGAAATCAAAAAAATATTTGAAAAAAAAAACTTGCGCAATCGAATCTTGTACTCCAAATCTTGGAGAATCCAAGAATATTGGAGATTGAAGAATCTTGTTGTTGCAGAAACTTGGAGAGCACTAAAGAAGAAGACGCGCGTGGGAAGGAGAATGTCGAAGAGATGAAGAAACGCATGGGAAGGAGAATGTCGAAGAGATGAAGAAACGCGCCTGGGAAGAATATCAAATGATAATTTTCTATTTTTGGAGATATAAGGGTAATTTTGGAATATATTTTCACATAAAAATTAAATCAAACATGATATTTTTACCATCTATGTTGTTATCAATATATTTTGACATATTTACAATAGTTTTTAAAGTTGATGATATAGATGCTAATGTATAATCAAATTTTGATACCCAATGCATTTCTCCTTCAATTTAATGTTTAATTTTCAATTCGACATTTTTTAAAATCTATTTGTCTTTTATTTAGTTTACTTTGAACTTCTTTTCATCTCAATTTTCATTCTTTAATATTTTTTAATCATGAGCTAAGTTTTTTTTTCTTTCCTTGGTATTCAAATATGTGAATGCTCTAAGAAGAAGGGAAAAATGTAACTTATAGATTTTAGTGTCTTGACTTAGTCTAATAAGCGGTTTGTTTTTACTGGTTAAAATTCCTATTATTATTAGATTGACTACCTAATTTAATATACTAGAATTGAATTTAATACTTAAAAGGGTTAGATAAGATTTGAATTTCATAAAAACAATCTAGGAAATGAGCTTAGACATAAGACATTGCTTTTGACCCTAGACATATGACAAAACCTTTAGAAAGAATGGATTGCAATTTTAATCATCTAAGTTTGCATAAGCCATAGAAATATAGGATTTAATGACTTGTACTCCTAAAGATACTTCAAAGAATGTCAAATAGGTGTTGAATTTGATTCAACATGTGTATTGAATTTGAGCTAAGATTTACAATTGAATGTTTGGCTACAACTTGTAATTAGGCATGATCACGTTTGAATCCCTCTCTTATATATACTTGAACTTTTGTTTATTTCCTTCTTTACTAATTTATTTATTTATTTTTTTTTTTGCAATTCAAAATGTATCAAATTTTCCTAAAAAAATCATTAGTTACTTGGTTACCATAGTTCCAATATCTTGTAGAAAATCTTTGTTTTGATTTTGAAATATATTTTCCTTGGGAGACGACTTGGAATTCTCCTAATCTTTTACTACTTATCGACAGTGGCACTTGCACTAGACTGAAGACTTTTTTTCAAAAGGATTTCAATTTAGTCAAAGCGTTTTCGGTCGATCAGGAGGTCAAGGAGATCAACCAAGCAGCTCCAGCAATTTTGGAACACCCCTTAGAGGATGTAGTAAAGACCCTGGCTGAGACTTCAATAAAATTATAGCAGGTTGTTATGACGTGCCAGGAGGAGACAAAGAAATTACAACAATAGAATGCAAAGTTTCAGTAAGAAACGAGAATGTGTATGCAAGACATGGCCAATCAGATTACACAGCTAGCCACTGCAGTGAGTAGGCTTGATACTCAGACAAGTAAGCTTCCAGCTCAGCCCGAACACCAGCTGCGAAACATTAGTGACATATCTATTGTAAGTTGCATTGAAATCCCTCCCGTATTGGCTAAAGAAGATTTTGATGAATTTTTTGGTTTTGAAAAAGAGTAACATGGAAGAAAATGTAATAGACCTGCACCAGCCAACCAACTAGAGATATATACTAATCCTTTGACGCAGAATAATTTACATGCCACTCTTGGAATGGTGAAGGCGTGCTCTCCTGAAAGGCGTAAGGTGCAATGGATTACAAAGAAGGAAGAACCCAAGATTGAAAAGGCCACGACCATCCTGCCAGGTAACCTAATCATTGCCATTTCCAAAATATTCGAATTTTCTTAAATCCATAATATTTGGATGTTTCTTTAAAGGATTAATAAGCATAACATCTTTACGTTTTTTAAACTTCTTCAAATAATCTAATTTTCTAATTGCAAAGGGAGGACAAGTTCAATGGGTTACATATCTCCATTAATCAGAAGGAAGAACATGAAGGAAGGAGCTCAATTAAAAAGCAACATGCATCAAAGGTTTCTTTTGAAAAAAATGCATTAAAGCAAAAAAAGCCAAAGGGCTAAGGGGTTGTAGGCTCAATCCATGGTGGCCACCTACCTAGGATTTAATATCTTACGGGTAAGTTGGCAGCCTGCCTGTTGTAGGGTCGGGTGGGTTGTCCCGTGAGATTAGTCGAGGTGCGTGTAAGCTGGCCCAGACACTCACGGATATAAAAAAAATGCATTAAAGGGTCAAGAAAGCTAAATAGAAAGTAAGTATCAAGGGTTTTTACCTTCCTATTTTCTAGTGGAGCTTGATATATTTAAATAATGTCGTATTAAAACATACTAAATTTGACGATATGAAAATGTCAAGTTTACTTTTTTATTTTTTTTCTTAACGTTTTTCTAAAAAAGAAAAGAAAAAAGCACATTACTTGATAAAGTAACATAGATTTTGTAGTAATGATGGAAAAGGTAAATGTGATGAATGCAATCTTGTTTGGGCCTTACTATGTAAGGTGTAGCTAGCATGATTGTCTATTTTCAGGATGTGGGTCAATAATTATATTAGACCTATAAGCCTGGTTTGAAACCATGTCTTCTTAAGTTTTTACAATGTCATGCTCCTTATTTACCATTATGTCAAACCTATGATAGTTGAAAAATAAGTTTTTATAAACTTTTTTTAATGGTTTTATTGTTTTATTTGTTTTAAATATGATCTAGTTGGCTAGATTTTAAGAGTAGGTTATATTTGTTATAAATCCATTTTCTCATGTTGTTTAAACGAAGAGGGTATTTTGGTCCACTTTAGATAAAATCTCTAATTTTTCTTTTAGCTATTTTTCAAAATCATTTTTGTTTTGCCTCTTTTCAAATATCACTAGTACAAAACTGGGCTTTAATGTCGGTTTAAAACAGACATTATATAGGTACAATGTCGGTTGGCAATCGACATCGAAGATCGTGTTATAAAAGGCCTTCGATGTCGGTTGTCTTTTATGTCGGTTTAAAATCGACATTATAAATTACCAAAATTTCAATGCCAATTATCTTCAATGTCGGTTGAAAACTGACATTGTACACCATGTTCAATGTCAGTTGAAAACTGACATTGTACGTCATCTTCAATGTCGGTTTTTACCAATTTTTTCTAAATAATTTTTTTGATATTTTTTTACTGCCTCATTTTATAAAAAGTCGAATCCATTTTCAATGTAGGTCGAATAGTTAAAAACTGACATTAAATTATCACTTTTTGTGTCAGAAAATGTCCTTCATCTCATTTTATTAAAAAATATATAAAAAAAAATTGTTTTCTGTAATGCGTGCTTGCTATAATATATGCATGCTTGTTGTTCTATCATGGCAAGCCCAACAATATTTCTCTTCCACTTATAAATTCATAGAACCAAACCTGAAATATAACAATAAACACAAAAGAATACACACTTCCATATAGAATAATTGCAATTAAAAATATCATATTCATTCTCCCCTCCAAAACTACAATCAGAAATACCAAACACTTCCATAATATTGATAATCATTTGTCCCTTCACAAACAACAATTAGTACTTCCGTGAGTATTTACACCAAATACCCATAAACAAAGAAACTATACACAATTCTTCCAACTTGCATATTTTACTCAAAACTCAAGATTCAACACTTCTCTATATTACCTATAGACCGCCCACCCCTCAAAAAACTACAAGCAGTAATATCCAAGCACTTCTAAAATATATGGACAAGCACTTGTCCCTCCACAAACTACAATCGGTATCTAAATTAAGATAAAAAAAACTAATAAGATAAACCTTACACAAATCGTCCAACAAAATTTGTCCATTGTGTTCGAATCTCATCAATCTCTTCTTGGGTATATGCATTTTTTGTATTGAACTACAAAAAGAAAGAAAGATAAACACAACATAAGTTTACATCATTTATTAAATTGTAGCATATAATAAATAAATAATTTACGTACGAGACTAGTAATGGGAGTACTAGGATTATGTACTAATTCGTGCATATACTTTTGCACATAGTACCCGCACCCTATAGAATCCAATTGACGGGGGCACTGCATGTAAATAAATTAAATACAAATTATTCTTATGTTTGAATGAAAATAATTTGTTAAAAAATGAAAGCAAATTTACCTTTATAGGTTTCCATTTTGGAGTAAACTGATGGTATTGGGGATCGTGCCTAGCTTGCCATGTTTTCAATCCACTAAAGAGTATGAAAACACATTAGAATAACATACTTGAATTAAGATCTAAGAAAATTCAATACACTTACATATTTATAACTCCATGAAAGTCTTCTTGAACCTTGCTTCGAATAGAATCCAAAACATAAACACAATTTTCTTGAAGATTGATTGCAATCAGTATCCAATGATAACTATAATAAGCAACAATTTTTCACCATACAGAGGCAACAATGATTAACAAACAAGTCATCAAAATATTCTCCTTCCCTAATTTTTTTTTCTTAATAATTGGGGATAAGTGTAACTTGTAAACCATAAATTGTTTTAGCATAAATTGTTCTTGGGAGGGGGAGGGGGGACAAAATGGATGATTTTCTTAATCTATTTTCTCTAAAATCCTGGACCATTAAAGTAATAATTGACATTCTATAATACATATTTTGTTATAAAAAATCACTCCATGTGTTGCACAAAATTACTTCCACACGGCAATTACAAATTAAATGGCAGCACAAAAATGAAATCAAATTCTTAAAACTCTTCATCTCACCATTTCATATGCAAGACTTCTCATATTCTCTTTTCTATTATTTCTCTCTTTCTTAGTAGATCAACAAGCATGGATTCGAAATAAAGAAGAAGGAAAAGAGTAAGAGAAATAGAAGAATCTGGACGGTGTTCGACGTCTTTAGACAAAGCTCGAAAGGTGTTCGACGTCTTTCGACTGACCTCGACGATGACGAATGAATCTGGTACAAAGCTAGACCTTAATATGGACGGACGATGGCGTGAACTACATTGGACTCACCTTGACGACGTGGACCGACCTCGACGACACTGGAGAAGATGAAGATGATGGGATGCTAAGGGTGTGGGAGAAGAGGAAGGAGAAGGAGAAAGGGAAGGGATGGAGAGATGGTGAGAGGAAGGAAGAGTGGAAGAGAAATGGAAAAAATAAAATAAAGAATTTAGGGTTTGGAGTTGTTTAATTTTTATTTTTCATTTTCTAGTTGATAAATCTAAAAAGAGGGAAGCAAAACTTTAGAGGGAAATGAAAATGGAGGAGAGAGAGAAAAAAATGAAAATTAAAAAATTATTTGGGATTAAAAAAATGAAAAAAAAAGTAGATCTTTAATGCCAGTTTAGAATTTTACCCTTTTCCGACGGCTAAAATTGTAGGAAAAAGTCCAAAACTCGTCGAAATAGCCTTTCTTAACGTACTTTTTACCGTCAGCAGCATCATTGGGATAGCCTCGTCGGAGAAGCCTTTTCCCGACACAAAAAAGTCACTTCGTCGGGAATAAAAAAATTTCCGACAGAAGGAGTGGAGCGGCTGTCTCTCGACGCCCATAGTCTAGCATCGGAAGACGTCACCTCTCCCAACGCAAAAAACCCAATTGTTAGCATCGAGAAAGAGACTTATCCTGACGCCAATCATATGGTCGTTAGGTAAAAATCCTTTTTCCAACGCACAAAATGTGCTTTTGGCGTCGTGAGAAGTAACTTCTTTCGACGCCACAAGATGTATGCATCGGGAGAAATAAAAAATGTGTGGTTAATTTTATCCCGATGCTAAAATTCTTAAATATTCGTAGGGAGAAGCTATATTTTCGACAAAATATGAGTATGGCGCGTCGGAAAAAGTCTCAACAATTTGTATGATAATGTTCTTTTTCTTGACACCTTTAAATTTTCCGTCGGGATAAGTTTTTTTAAAAAAATTAAATTTCTATAATTTACTAAATATAAAACCTGTTTAAATCTTAAAAATGTAGTCAAATAAACTAAAATCTTCAACCTTTAATTAATTTTCTTTCAAAACATTAACACCATAATAACATTACATATTATCTTCAATATTACATAGATTAAGACATTAATACCAAAATAACATTACAAATCATCTTCAACATTACATATTATCTTTAATATTACAAATCTACAAAATACAAATTTATGACCTAACTTTGCTCGTCTAGAGACCATCTTGAATCTAGTCCTTCGAGCTACATACAAAATACAAATTTAAATAGTTTTAATGCTACCAAATAATTAAATTTATATAAGTATATGACGGAGTGGGAATAGGGGGTGGGAAGGAGGGGGTTGGCCAGAAATGGGGAATGGGAAATCTTGTGGGGTGGTGAGGATGGAGGGAGAAGAGAATAGAAGAGGGAGGGAGAAGAGAATAGAAGAGGGAGGGAAAAATTGGAAAAAAAAAATTGGGTGGGAGAGGGAATTAAAATTGGAGGGTGTTTTAAAGCTCTCCCGATGGTTTTTTTAAAAAATACCGTCGGGATAAATGGACATATCTCGACGGCGTATGTCAAGCGCCGGGCTAAACACCTAATTTTTTTCTCCCCCAAAGCTTTTTCGACGCAAAAGACAATAGCGTTGGTAAAACCAATTTTTTCCGACGGTTTTTAAAATAACCGTCGGAAATACCTCTTCCTCCCGACAGTTAAAAAACTGTCTGACGCCTTACAAAGCGTCGGAAAAACTTTCGTTGGGAAAAGTCAATTTTCTTGTAGTGTAAAGATCCGCTTTTTTATTTTTTAAGAAACCGACATCGTACATCCGTTTTTATTTTTTCCAACTGAGACCAAAGCCCAGATTTCTTGTAGTGTATAGAAAAATGAGTCAAATTATTTACAAATATAGAAAAATTTTACTGTCTATCTGAAAGATAAATGAGCATGCAGCGGAATTTAATTTGACCAAATTTCACTCTAAGATGCTTAATTTTGAGGATTAAACATGCAATTAAAAAAGAAAAACCAAGTTTCAAGAACACTTACCCTTGAAGCTCCAAATTCTCCTTCAATTTTTAATGGAAATCAACACCACTTGGTTGTAGACCACCACAAGAGTCTTCTCTACTATTCTCTAGGCTTAGATTGGATGGTGGGATTCAATATTTGTGGTGAATTTGAGAAGGAATGAAGGTTGGGGAAGAAAAGAGTTATGGAGGATATTTTGCAAAATTAACCATTAATTTCACAAAATTCTTAACCCCAATTAAGCCAAAATAATCTCTATTTATTGAAGAACAACATGCAATCCAATTGCATCAAAATTTGACAACTCAAATTCTCAAATTGTTGGCTTAATGTGAAGCAAACAACTAAGCAACTTGCTTAGTTAGTGGGAAAATCCAATTTTCAAAAATCAATTTTAAACTCTATTTTAATTAATTTCCAAAAATGAATTTAAAATGAATTTTAGTTTGATTTTTTAAAAATAAAAAATAATTAATTAAATAAAAAATAATTTAATATTTAATTAATTAAATATAATATTATTTTAATATTAAATAATAAAATAATATTATTTTTCCCACTTTTCTCGATTTTTCCAAAAAAATCGATATGAATCCCTATTCATATAATTAATATTTAAATCATATTTAAATATTATAAATAACTCTATTTGTCCGTTTAATTCATAATTAAACGTCGATATATCGTATATATTCGACTTTCATTCCTTAAGTCAAGATTGAACTATTCAAACTTACTCACCACAACATCTAAGATTTTAGTCCATTTATGAGCTAGTAGAGGGACCTAATGGACCTACAGACCATGAGCTCCAACGATCTGAGATTAACCGGTCAAACTCTTTAACCTAGTTAACCAACATTCGTTAACTAACGGGACACTCCACTAAAGCTCGTAGCTGCACTCTCCTCACTGTAGATATATTTCTATCCACTTGATATAACCATAATAAGTAAGTCGATCCTTCACAGGTTGTTCGTAATCACAGCTAGGTCAAAATTACCGTTTTACCCCTGTGATTACATCTTGTTCCTTAAGTCCCACTGATCCTCTAATGAACAATTGGTTTGTGATCCTATCACTAACTGAGTCCCTCTCGGGCCAATGAGAGGGTGGGGCCCCTTGTTCAAGACCCGAAATCAGTACTTAAGGGGACAACCTATCTACTAACCCTAAATCGGGTAGGAGTGAATTCCTTCTCGCAAAACTATGTCCCCAGCTATCTACTCGGTCTTACCCCTGAAATGGGAGGCTTATTGAGTCGGCGCACCTGGGCCACTTTCACCCATGCAGATCTAAGGATAATCCCGAATAAATAGGAGTTCATAGTTAGCTCAAGATTAAGATCGAGTTACCTAGGTCATCTAGTTGAAATAGTCAGTATTTGACAGTAAACGACATTATAAAGTAATAGTGACTATTTCGTGGTCCGGTCTTATGCAAACTCATTGCATAGAATGCCCCCACTCACATGTCTCCACATGAATAATTTAGGATCACATCATTTGTATCAAATACAAAGTAGGCCACATTCAATAGTGTCTCCAAGATAAGGTACCCAACCTTATCCTTATACTATAGACCGTTTTGGCTATTTACTTGATCTTGATCCATTTTTATGTCATTACATAAAGTTCAAGTTTTCATACTAAAGCCATGGGTTCTTAGTTTATTGGATTTAGAGTTATATTAACAACAATTCACTTTATTCAATAACAAGTTTACTGAATAACATCGATAACAACTTTATTGATAAATAGAACACACGTTAATGTTTACAAACTACGAGTTTTAGGACATAAAACCCAACACTATCAACGATAGACCGCGATAAAATTTTATCGCTTGAGCAATAGACTTCTATCACTATCTATCGCTCAACCGATAGAGTTCTATCGCAGTCTAATAGATAGTAAAAGTTTTCTATATCTCTAAATAGTTTGATATTTTTTCTATTTATAATAAAAAAAATTTAGTTAAGTTGTGTCTTGTTGCTCCTATACCTAAAAGAAAACATATACCTTATATGAAAAAAAAAAAAAAAAAAAAAAGGGGAAAAAAATCAGACAAGGATTTTATCTCATAATTTTTTGTTGATATATATAGATATATATATATTATCCACAATCTCTGTTATAACATGTTCCATTCCCACCACAACATTTCGATAGATAAAGAGAGTTGGTGGCCTAAAGATATAAAATCTTCATTTATTCGATATTGGCTTTTACTTTATTTCAGCTTTAATTTTATTCAACCTCTCGCTGGCTCCCAACCTAACACACAGGAAGCGTGACGCCGCAAGCAGCGGCAACCCGTTGCCCGCCGGCAACGAAAGGCTCCAACTTTGGAATCTTAGCGTATTGGCAGAGGCACGGCCCCTGCTCTTCCATCTTAACGCAGCAACTGCTCGACGGTGCCACCGACGACGACCTAATTGCATCAAGACATGGGCTCAGCTCCGAAGGATTGCAGTCCGCCGCATCGGCCAAACGAGCTCCAGTCAGAAGCACCATCGTCGCCGCCACCGCCACCAAAACACAGAGACTTGTTATTGACAATAACTTCATATTATGTTGATTTTCGATAATATGTAAAAGAAATAATGTGGTGTTAAGATGCAATGTTTACCAAAGCATTTAGTCTACATTTATAGTTTTGAGGATGCTAAGGTTAAAGGAAAATGTGTGAAGTTGAGTAGTTCAAAATTACCAAATTGGGTAGGTTCTTTAATTAGAGATTGAGATTGAAACGTAAACTTATAAAGGAAATGGAATTTGAACACTTATAGTGAGCAATTTGAGAGCATTTTAACTTACAAAAATGGCGTGAAAATTATGAATGCGATTGAAGCCTGAAAAGAATAGTTTTGATATCTTAACCATAAGTGCACAAGTTAGAAAAATAAATGTTTTGGGTTTACTTCCAATTTTATCGTTAGATTTCACAATATTACAATTTTACTTTCGACATTTGAGTTTTGTTTCAATTTGGTTTCTAGATTTTAAACTTCATACTTTTAAACTTTATTTTTCACTAAATATTTACTTTTTGGTGTTAACGTCTATTAATTAATTTACAATAATTAAAAGACTTACAATTAATTAAGTCTTGCTATTTTTTTATCACTATTAAGATTAATTTTAAAAATTCAAAACTACTAAAAATGTAGTTTTAAAAGATAAATACCAAAGTTTAATTAGATGAGGGTGAAAAAGGGTTATAATTTGTTTACGCTCTGTTTTCTTTTTCCCTTGGGATTTGCAACAATGTGTTGGAGACGTAGTTTTTTGAGATAAAAAAAATAATATTAATTACTGGATGAAAATTTAAATATTATTTGACCATATAATGGGATTATTGATATATCAGTGTTAGATGATATGATATGATATTAAATTTTTCTTCATTCAAATTTTTGGGTCAATTGGTAATTTAAGATGATACTAAATTTGCATTGACACATCAACTTAAACTTTTGGGTCAATGGGCGATTTTTAATGGTATCAGAGCATGATGGTCTTCCATTTATTGGGTATTATTCATATTTAAAGCCCACAAGTGAGGGAGAGTGTTAAATTTGTATCCAGCTATCAGCTTAAGCTTTTGGGTCTAAAGTTTGAACACAGAACCTCGTAGATCACCTGTTTGGATACCATGATAATGTTAGACAAGAATATGAGAGAACTCATACAAATAATCTTCTAGTACAATAAAAAATATAGAAATCTCAAGAGTTTTGGTCAAAATTGAACTTAAAATACTTAAAACTCTCCACACCAACCCTAGAAAATGAAATAACATATTTATACATATCATTAGAGTTTCATGACGTTGGGTGGGAGTGTTGCGACACTATCAAGAAAAACTCCAATGCTCTACAACATTGAGCAACGCTACTCAAGATTTTGCTCCGAAACTGTTGGTACTTTATAGAGCAGCATCGCGACACTAGCTCTTTATCTTCAAGTGTTGATGCATGGCATCATGCAACATTGTAACGATCATGGTCAGGTGCATTTTTGTCATTTCACATCTTTGAGGCCCTCGTTGCACGGATAAGCTTTTCCCAATGCTCTGAATTTAACACTGATTCGCCGTTAAAGCTCCTAATTCATATTATGCTCAATTTTCAACAAATATAAATATTAAAAGCACGTAAAACATCTTAAATCAACAAGATTAGTACTTTTAAAAGTTTAATCATGAACTTTTGAATTTGTGTCTTATAAATCTTTGATACTTTTTTTTAAAAAAAAAATAATAAATTTTTAAGCTTTCAATTTTGTGTTTAATAGGTTTTTGAAATATTTGAAACTTTTAAAAGTACTTTACCACGATATCTATTAAACTTAAATTAAAATTGAAGTCTTCTTTCTTTAAAAAAATTGAAATTGAAATTTAATTTGAGTATAATAAGATCCTAAGCATTATTTTGTGTCTAATAGCTATATGTTTTCTTTTTTTTTTAAATGTCAAATAAATTAAGTTAGTAAACACAAAATTGAGAATTCAATGACTTATTATATATGAAATTTAAAGTAATTTACAGACTAATTATATTTTTTTTTTAGTTGAGAGATTTATAAATACAAATGGATATGAATGAGAAAGTTGAAATCCAAAACTTGTAGTTTAATTTTATTTCTTAATATTCCACTTCAAATATTAAGAAAAAACATGAACTTGCACGTGCCTCTAACCAAGTGAAATTCACATCGTTCATTTTTTTTTAATAATGGATGGAGTGGAAGAATCAAATCTATAGCCACCAAGTTGAAAGTAGTAGATTTAATTAATACCAGTTGAACTATACTCATTATGAATCATGACAATTCTCTATTACTTATCTTGATTGCTAAGTCTGCTTTAGCCTTTTGGCCTAATTCACACTCCAAACTACATTATGGATCATTAATGATATCAACCTAAACTAAAATCAAAACCAATACCAAACATCATTGACTTAATGATGACCAACATAAATTAAAGCAGATCTTCATAAGCATAGGCACATCAACTCACCACACTATATCTTTTTAAGCTAAAATCCATGCACTAATTTCTTAATTGACGATTTTCCTTATGTATATATATTCATTAATTGATATTTATACCCTTTTTCATAAATCATTCCTATTTTGGGAGGTTTTCACTGTCCATCGTTCCTCACTCACCTAATATGTTGAAGGTTCATTAAAAGTTTGTAAGTGAACCTTTATTTGTTGCCTCTAATTAAGATTCCTATACTTTATAAAAATTTTAATATGTGCTTAAACTTTTTAAGTGTAACATTTCCACGTTGTATCTAATAGATGTAAAAAAAATTAAAAATTTTAAAAAGTAACTAATATTTTTTATATCAAATTGAATTTTATGTATAATAAAACTCTACACCTTCAATTTCCTGTCCATTATGTTTTTAAATTAAAAAAATGTAAGATGTGTCAAACAAACTATATTAGATACAAAATTTGAAGTTGATGAACTTACTATACACAAAATTAAAATTTATAGAATTTTTTAGACACCTTTTAAAATTTAAAGATAATTAAACATGAACTTAAAAATTTAGGAACTAAATTTAACATTTACTGTATCATGCATTAAATTTCATTAACTGATTTTATTTGAAGAATCTTACTAAATACTTAAGCATAAAATTCACTAGTCAATATAATAATAAGTTAGTGGCAAGAAATAGAAAAAAAAACATATTTAAATTTACAAATCAAGCAATGGTTTTTAAAAATTTGTAAATATAGAAAAAAAAAATACTAGATCTGATTTTTCATTTTTTTATTATTTCAATTTTACCCTTGTTGATGTATCCGTATGTATATCAATAATATATATGATTTATCAAATATAAAGTATATTAGTTTTATAATTCATAAACCAAATTTACTATTCATATCTCATATTTATGGTCAGCAAGTATCATGTATTTTGTTTCTATTTGTGACCTAATTTGAATTCTTATTCATTTATTTCCACAACATTGTTTTTCTAGTACATGTTAGCTGAAGTGGTCTTGTCACTTTCCTTATGATTGACCCAGTTTGCCACTTGTACTACGTAGTAATATAGATAGTAGAGTTTGGTAACTATAAATTTTATTTGATCGTTTGAATCCTACAACAAGTTCTACCTGACACGCTATAATTTGGATTTAGATCAGGCCGGTGAGTCTAGGATGTTGCATTTGCAAGAGCCTGAGGAGATTAGGCTTCAGGCCTATGAGAGCTCTAGGATATACAAATAGAAAATAAAGCTCTTCCAACATGTTGGTAAAGAAGGATCTTCAAGTTGGACAAAAAGTTCTTCTTTGCAACTCCCTCCTGAAACTTATGTCTGGTAAGTTGAGTTCCTGTTGGTTAGGACCTTATGTTACTGCTAACATTTTTTCTCATGGTGTAGTTGACATTAAGAGTTTGGAGTTTGGGAAATGGTTCAAAGTTAATAGATACCATTTGAAGGTGTATCATGAAAGGTATACCGACCTTTGTTGTTCTAATGTCTGCTTGGCGTTACCCTTTTATTCAGACTCTTGAGGTCGTGTTTAAACCCCGTTGAGCAATCAACGTTAAAAATTTACGCTTCCTAAGGGCAACCAGACAACAAACATTTACTGCTTTCCTAGAATTCAATTTCAAGTTTATTTTCTAGTTGCTTATTTTGTTTCTTTTTCTTGGCTTGATTGATCTTAAGACATAAGCTAACATAGTGAGGATGAATTTTGAATCAAGCTTAAATCCCTTCTTCAGTGCATGCCAAATTTAAGGGAGTTTTCTTTGTTTCCTTTTTAATTTGTTCACTGCACTTTGATTCTATTTGGTACATTGGGGACAATGTATGCTTTGAAAGTTGGGGGTGATTGGATTTTGCTTGTTTCTGTTGATGTGATCTGGTCATGTCCTTGAGCATCTGAACTCAGACTTTGCATGCTTGAATGCCTATTTGCTTAATTGTTTGTTCTTATTAGGACAATTGATGAGACACTGTCCTTATGATTTTGTTTACATGAGATAATGTTTGAAAGAAAACAATCATGATCTTGAGCCCCTTTCAAAAAAAATTCTTACCCTCATGAAAGTCTAACTTTTTTGTCCATCTACCTTAAGTCTTTTTAATGTTTAGAATGGTGTTATTTAGCCTATATTTTTGTTTTCACTTCAAAAGGCCTTGGTGATAGATGCTAGATTTTCCAAACATTTAATTTAATAATGTATGCATAGAGACTTAACTAACTAACCTCCTTTTTTAGAAAAAGAAAAGAAAATAGTTATTTAGGAGAGGATTAATCTTCTTTCTTGGGGGTGCAAGTAGCCAGGGGCAGCTATGACACTCGTGGTTTCCACTGCACGAATGAGTTCCTAAAAAATGAGTAAGCTTAGACACCTTTTAAGGACATGCTACCCAAAGTTTGATGATCATTCACATAACCCATGTGGGCAAGCCAAAACGAAAGTGGTATGTTCAGATAAGGTCTACTCTCCAAATGATTAAATAAAAAAAAAGTTACGAAAAAGAGAGAGCTAAAAAGAAGATAATGAAACAAATGAGATTGGTTACCCTTTAAACATGTCATTACCACTTTGATCTAAGAAGTTTAGCTCTTGGTCTTTCGAGCCAGAGTATGTAGGAAACGAATTGAGGGCTTTAGAAAACCATTCCAGGTTTACTTAGGCTTATGTAGAAGGGCTTTGCACTCATTCATGCATGAATAGGTTAGGAAAGCTTTTTATATTGCCTTATTGATTGATTGTTGTTGAGTGATACTATTGCTTGCAAACTTGATTTTAGGAGACTGTTAAAACTTAAGTAACGAGCCTTGCAATTAAGTGAACCTATTTTTGTGTGATTGTATGTTTTTACCTTACTCGAGGACGATCAAGAATTAAGTTGGAGTGATTTGAATTGGGCTTATGGATACCTAATCCAAATATATTTTTCAAGCCCTTATGAGCTTGTAGCGATAGTAGGACCAAGTCATCTCCAATGGTAACAAGGGGGGTGGTGGTGGATTGGTTTGGTGTTCACACAATTGCAAAAATTAAATTGCAAGAATTAAAATGCTCGAAAGTGGATTTGGGGGAAATTCAATCAAAGAGATTGACTCAAGGATAGGATTCAATTTGGTTGCTTTTCTTTATCATAGGAAGCTAAGAATGAGGGCGATTAGCATGCAAAGACACGACCACTTTATCGATTTCTCTACAAGTGTCCCCAAATCATTAATCAAGATTGCTCCTAATTAAACTAAATCATTCAAATCAATTGGCTTCGTTAGCATCCATAGAGATTATCTATGTTTGCATTAAGAACAAGAGGTAATGTGCTCTGACGCGCAAAAGATCTAGATAGCCTAAGTCTAACATAGAATTTAATCCCAAATCTGAATTAGAGCATGTATATCAATTTAGATGAATAGCCGACCAATTAACATATGAATCCCTAATCATGCTACTAGATGTTTTCTTGCAACGTAAACGTATAGCAAAGGAAAATGTAGCAAACAATGAGTATTTCATTCAAAGCGCCAATTCAATCAAGAAAACTCATTGAGATTAAGAAAAGATGCAGAAGGTTTACAACAAAAAAGTTTCAAAAGAATAAAATCAAATCCTTAAAAGAAAGTGTAAGTTAACTTCCTATCTGGTCGAGTGGAATTCGTCGCCTAATTTCGGACCAAATAATTATACTGTACTCACCAAGACTGTAGTAGTGACAAGGCCAGGTCGAACACAGGGAGCACACAGATTCTCTCAATTGAATTGTTCACAGCCCAAGGGTAACCAAAGGGAGTGTTTGAGTATTTGTTTGTTTGCAAATAAATTAAATCGCATAAAATAAAAATAGACAATAAAAAGGTTGAAATTCAATATCAAACAGTCTAGCTTGGGTGAAACAGAATTCTCTATTAAAGTATTTGTTCATCAATTTCTCATGACTTTAAATGATTGCTTTAACCTAACCAACCAATTAAATTGTCCTAACCAACTAATTAGGTCAATTGAATAAGATGAACGCATGCAAATTCAATTTGGTCTAATCACATTAAGGTCTAGGGAACGTTAGGCAAATATCAACCGGAAAAGTCGTTATTAAATATTCATTGGTTCAATTCTAAGTTGGTTGGATCACTACTAACCTAAATTGATTTGCAATCGAACCAACTTATTGCTTCTTACAAATTAACATACAACAAGTGTCACGATGCATAAATTAACTCAAAGCAATAATCATACATCATCAAGCATACGAAAATATGATCTAAATCTAATTAAAAAAGAACTGAAACCGGCAATACAATATGAAATTCAGTTCAAAATCTCAAAAATACATGAAATAAGGGGAAATAACTCTAGAATTCGAGTACTTTACCTCATAATTGGCATTCCCGACATCATTTGACTTGTTTACAGAAATAAGATGGAAACAACTCTAAAATCTAATGTTGTATATGGATAGAGAATGAACAAATGAAGAAAACGAATGGTCATATGCCCAAAACGGCTACTCAAATCAAAAGATATGACCTAAAAATTGAGCTGCAGATGCGCCAGGACAACACCGCAGCGCCATTTCCAGATTCCCATTTTCCTTTTCAACGTCGTGATGGCATCGTGGAGCGCCCAGACACCACCCTTTAGGGACATTTTGGTCTTTTTTACGTCTTTTTGACCTATATGCTTCGTTAGATCTCCAAATTGATTTGTTTTAGCTCCATTTTCTTCCTAACGCTTGATTCTACCTCTAAACTGTTGATGCCTACAAAATAACATATTTAAGTACATTAATTATCATCAACGGGTAAGATTAGAGACATTACGATAGCATATTTTAGGTGCTATCACTATCCTCAAATCGAATGTTTACCTTATCCAAATATAATGATTCAACAAAAAAAAATATAAGGTTCATAATCTGCAATACAATAAACAGGGGTTGGAAGGGGAATTCTTTGATGGAATAGTGCAGGAATGCATAAGCATAACTAGAAATTTGATCTCCCTTTTAATCTATACGAATCAAGCTATATATACAATAATTGCACTGGCGCAGCTCGCAGCGCCGCATCTCTATGGCCATCCATTTGCAGCACTGCACACAGCACACGCATCCCTTCATTGCAATTGCTCTGCGGTGCAACATAACAGCGTTGCAACACCATGTTCAAGTGATATTACTACTATAATGGACGGTTGTGGTTGTTGGATTTTATGCCCTAAAACCCGTGATAGTAAATGTAAATAATTGACTGTCATTAATAAAACGTTATTGATGTTATTTCAACAAGTGTTGTTGATTATGTTGTATTTATTTTGTCTTAATAACCCTAAACCCAATAAACTAACATCCTAGGTTGTCTTATGAGTCTTGAAAGTTATGTAGAAACATACATGGATCATGGATCAAGATATAGCCTAAAGGATCTATAGTATAGGGATAAGGTTGGGTACCTTATTCTAGTGACATTATGGATTCGCCCCATTTTGTATCTGATACAAATGCAATGATCTCACACGTTCAAGTAGGTGACATGCGAGTGGGCGTATCCTGTGCAATGAGTTTACATAAGACCGGACCATGAAATCGTAACCACTAAATGGTAACTCCGTTGATTAGTTAGGTTTCTATTTCAAGAGGACGACCTAGGTAACTTACTCTTAATCTTGAGTATATTATGAACTCCTGTTCACGAAGGATCGTCCTTTAATTTGTATGGGTGAGAATGGTCAGTTTGCCGACTCAATATGCCTAGCATTTTGGGGATAAGACCGAGTGGGGACATGAAACATAATTATACAAGATGGATTTCACTCCTCCCGACTTTAGGGTAAGTAGATGAGTGTTCCTTAAGTGGTGTCTCCGGGACTTGAACAAAGGCCCCTACCATCTCACTAGCCCCAAAGGGGTTTTTGTTTAATGGTTGGACTATAAACATGTTGTTTATTACAGGAGCACTGGTACTTAAGGATTTGGAGTTAACCTAGGGATAAAACGATAATTTGACCTAGATGGTGTTACGAACACTTGTGAATGACTAATTTGCTGTTATTGGTCTATATTCGTGAACACGGGAAATATATATGTAGTGAGAAGAATGCAACTATTAGTCTTTAGTGGAGTGTACCCACGGCTCACGAATATTGATTAATATGGTTAAAGAGTTTAGCCAATCAATCTCATCTCGTTGGAGCTTCTGATCTGTAGGTCCATTATGTCTCATTCCTAGCTCGTAAAGAGTATTGAGGTAATTATGTCTTGAATGGAATTTGAAATGTTTAAATTCACTTAGGGAAAGAATATAATATAAAGTTTATATTTTAATTAATTAAACTTTCTGATATAAATTTAATTTTGGCTGATTCAAAATTAAATTATGAGAGAATTAAATATTTGAAGGAGTTCAAATATTAGTATGAATTGGATTCATATTAGAACTATATGTTAAAATTAATGCATATTAGATGCACATTAAAATTAATTAATGAGAGAAATACAATTGAATATCATTCAAATATAGGTTAAATTAAATATGTGATATTTGATTTGATAATTAATTCATTGGAGAATTAATTAAGGGTTGTTTTCAAATATAGAAAAATGACATAAACTATTTACAGATATAGAAAAATTTACAGCATATCAATGATAGACCGCCATAAAATTCTATCGCTTTCTATCGCTCAAGCGATCAAATTTATTTGCTTGAGCGATAGAAAGCAATAGAATTTTATCGCGGTCTATCACTGATAGACAATGAAATTTTTCTATATTTGTAATTAGTTTGATATTTTTTCTCTTTATAGTAATTTTCCATTAATTAATTAATTAATCTAACTGAATTTAATTAAATTTGATTTAATTGAATTAAAACTATAGGTTATGTGATAGATGTTCATTTAAATATGATTTAAATGAAATCATTAATTAAATTGGTTCTAATTAATTATTAATGTAACAACCTGACTTTCTAGAGGTCGTTACTTCATGCATGCATACATCTCAAAACGACACTTTTCGTGTAGTTGACTAAAATCAAAGAAATTATAAAATAAATAACTTTATTAAATTTAAATAATTAAAAATCTTGGATCGGGGTACCCCTAGAAGTTATGAAAACAAAACTGTAAATTTTGCATAAAACATCTAATGACACAAAACCAATATTCTGAATTAAAACATTGAGACTGGGATTTAAAAACATGAAAACATAAAAAGATGAATGGAAGCATTTGACTGGTCCCAACGGCACGGTCACAGATTCTTCCAGTCATTCGCCTGTCTGTCCTTGCCTTTACCTGAAAGTTATAACATAAGAAAGAGTGAGTATAAAAATACTCAATAACTGACCCCATTATCGGGGTCGTATGCATTCTAATACAGTTCTGGGTGAACATCTAAGTAGATAACCTGCCCACCCAGTCACTTATGTCTAGTGGTCTGGAGGCGCACCGTCAAAATCATGAAAGTGAACCTGATGGTCCACGATATGGTAACATGGAGGTGAACCTGTTAGTTCACACATGTCTAGTGGCCTGATGGCACACCGTCAAAATATGGAAGTGAACCTCATGGTACATGACGTCGTAACATGGAGATGAACTCGTCGGTTCACACATGTCCAGTGGCCTGATGGTGCACCGTCAAACATGAAAGTGAACTTGTCGATTCACGATATCGTAACATGAGGCATGACGGAAAGGTAAATCACCACTATCTGTCCAACATGTAATTCATATATATATATATATATATATATATATATACATATATATATATACATATATACACATCTAATAACAAAGTCTCACACCAACAAATCATAAACTCATAAAACATCATAAGTGCATGCTCAATTCAACGGATCATAAAAATCACCTAAATTTCACTAATAACTTTGGTAACATGAACTGGGGCACCTGGCACAAATGCAAGTCGATAATAACGTCACTTACCTCAAAATTTAGCCTAGCAATTAAACCACGTAGATTCCTTGAGCCCAAAACCAATCCCAAAGTAAGGGTTAAACACAGATTGCCCAAATTCTCAACAACTCAAACCTAACACAAAATCAGCCTTCAAGAATTAACCCAACTTTCCAGCAACAATAAAACTTCCAAAATAACTTCTAAAACATTGTCACTCACCAAAATTAATCCAAAATCGCCGAACCAAACTTTACTTCGCTGGAAAGCACGCTTCTATCTATGAAACTTCTCTAAAACTCTCTTCTAACGCCAAGAATACAATCATATCAACCAATTTGGGTCACAAATTAATGGGTAATCAAGAAATTGCAAGAAAACTCACCAATACTAAAAAAATATCACCCAGTTTTACAGGTTCTGTTCAGCAGCGATTACGAACCAACCAAATCTCAAAACAATAATCCAACTGTTTCGAATGAGACCCTATGTGTCCCTAACAAGCTGACAAAATTTCAACACGACCCGACGGTTGAAACTCCAGCAAATGAAAATATTCCGAGAGTTGTCGCTGAAAAATCGAACTGCATGCATTGCTCTCTTTCTCCTTCTCCGTTTTTTCGGTGTATTTTTCTCCCTTTCTACCCTATTAGGTTACTTAATAATATATATATACAATCCCTACTTAATAAACAAATTAAACAATTCAATTTTTACCCATTGAATTTTAGTCAAATCTTTGATTCTATTTAATTTAAATTGAATTATCTTCTCAAAATAATTCAATTAAGCTTTAAAATTGAAAATAACACCCAAATAATTTAAGATAATTAAATTAAAATTACCTAAAATTTTGGGTTGTCACAATTACTTTAATTTATTTTTAATGTTTTAATTAATTAAATTTAATTTTATTTTATTTATTTTTTTTATAATAAATAAAATAAGAACTCCCATACGTGGGAGTTATCAAATCGTGGAGTAACGCCCACGATTAAATCCCTCTCTCTCCAATGGCCTATCTCATGCTTAAAATACCTGTAAAAGAGAAGAACATAATGATTTGGCATTCTGTGAAAAATCTCTCTACATAAAATCTCTCTACAAAAATCACAAAATTCTTGTAATTTATTTTTCCTCTTCAAGAAAGGTTCCCACAAACTTTCATCCCAATAACTCATAGAATAGGAAGGTAGCCTTGTAGTTCTGTAAACTCAATCTCAACGAGTTTTGGCATTTATCCTGAGTTGTCAACGAAAGTAAGTCAGGATTTTTTTTCTTCAAATCATGTTTAGCCTCATTAATTTAATACAGTAGGTTGAATAAAAGATTTATATTTATTAATGTTTTGTATATGTTTGCTTGATTTTCATGATTAGTATAATATCAGTGTTATATTTTTTTAAAAAAAATCAATTTGCATTGAGCATGATATATCCATAGTTTAAAATAATTGTTATATTAATGTCATGAAATGCATGTAATATGGTTTACTTATTAATTGAAACATAATTGTTAATTAATTAAATTGTAGAAAGTATGTTTATAGGGCTAATCATTAAAATTTGTAATAGTTATAAAATTGATTATTAGTAACCGTCAACCTATAATAAAGAGTTGCATACAAACCAAAGAATCTTAGGGAATTGGTTTTAAAATATTTAAAATTAATTTAGACTTAAGATCACATTAATTCTAATAAGATTAGAATTAAGTCTTACTTTCTCTTAAAATAGTTTTAAATTTGACTAAGTAGGACAAATAGAATTTCGGTTATAAGGGAACTCTACTGGTGTAGTTCTGTCTAGGCTGGGGGTTCTTAAGTTGACAGTCTATCGAAACACCTCCTACCTGGGAACTTACCCGAAACCTGAGTTGAATTAACCTTAGTCCTATTAGCATGCAATAACACTAGGTTAATTAAATGGTTTAATTCACCTATAACTTTAGAGTAAAGACCTTTTATAAGAGTTATAATACGCATAGACTTAGATAGATTCATTAGTCAAAATTTAACTAAGTATAGTAAAACCCTAAAACCGGTAGAACATTTCAGTGGGAGAAAAATGATATGTATGATATATTAATTTTTAGCTTTCATATCCCTAAGAGTGCACACCATGAGATCCATACTCGGCTTTGTATCGCCCTGTGCGTGACCTCCCTTCGAAAAGTGTTTGCATGGGTTAATACCAAGATGAATAGGGAAAATGTTCATAGTAAGTGGGAAAAGGATACGTGTCAACGTATCCTACGGTCTCCTTCATTAGGTTGCAACGTAAGATTCCTATGATCTACCTGCATGTCATCCTGAAGCAACCACCCATTTGGAGGGCCTGATCATAGGAATCAGAACAACGCAAACTCCATAAATAGATAGGGCTTCTTAGGTTAATCTTCAATAGTTGTCTTTCCTAATGGTAGCCTATTGAAGCGTACCTCTGGGATCCGAAAATGATAGGATCACACTTACGAGATGAATTAAGCTAGTTAATGAAATATTGACCAAACTAACGGTGGCTAAGAGCTATAGGAATAAGAGTTATTTTGGAATTAGTAATTCGCTGAGATGTCTCAATTTAAGGGAGGGGTAGTTGATTACCCTTAGATGATTATTGCTCTAGACCTCTGAAGTATCGTTGCAAAACTAAATCAATATTTTTATCAGGGTTCTTTGATTGCTGGTTTCTTTTCTTTTTTTTTTTTTCTTTTTGTGGAATTGATTGAATGTTTGTATTTTGTGTAATGGGTTAAGGCAAAAATAACTAATACAGTCAATTGTTTCTTATTCTTTCAACATGTCTTTCTCTATTACCGCCTTGCTAAAGAATGAAAAATTAATTGGTGAAAACTATGCAGCATGGAAATCTAACCTGAATATGATTCTGGTTCTTGATGATCTGCGGTTTATCTTACCTGAGGAGTGTCCTCATATCCATGCTCGAGGTGAAACCCAGGTAAACAGGGATGCACACGACTGCTGGAAAAATGCTAATGAAAAGGCTCGAGTTTATATCTTGGCGAGTCTATCTCACATTCTCAACAAGAAACATAAGGTCATGCTCACTGTTCGTGAGATTATGGAGTCCCTCCATGGTATGTTTGGGCAACCGTCTACACAAATCTGGCACGAGGCCCTCAAGTACGTTTATAATGCACGTATAGAGGAAGACTAATTAGTGAGAACATGTTCTTGACCTGATGGTCCATTTCAACGTCGCTGAAATAAACAGTGTAGTCATTGACAAGCAAAGTAAGGTGTCTTTTATTCTTAAGTCTATTTCGAAGAGCTTTCTTCAATTCCACAGTAATGCAGTTATGAATAAAATCGTGTACACCATAACGACCCTCCTAAGTAAGTTACAAACTTATCGATCTCTTATGAAAAATAAGGGACCGATCAAAAGAGAGGCAAATGTTACCCATTTCAAGAAGTTCCATAAAAGGTTCATACTCTGAAACTAAGTTTGTTCCCTCATCATCTGGTTCTAAGAAGATGGCTCCCGCTGCTGGGAAAGGCGAGGGTAAGGCCAAGACAACTGACAAGGGCAACTGCTTCCACTGCAATGTGGATGGCCACTAGAAACGCAATTGTCCCAAGTACCTTGCTGAGAAGAAGAAGGAAAAGAAAGGTAAATATGATTTACTTGTTTTAGAAATTTGTTTGGTGGAAAATGACCATAATGCCTGGATACTTGATTCAAAAGCCACTGATCACGTTTGTTTTCCTTTATAGGGAATTAGTTCCTTCTAGCAGCTCAAGGATGGTGAGATGACGCTCAAGGTTGGAACAGGAGACGTCATTTTAGCTCGTGCAGTGGGAGCTGCTAAGTTATTTTTTAGAAATAGATATTTATTTTTGAAACATTTGTATATAGTTCCAAGAATTAAGAGGAATCTTGTATCTATTTCTTGCTTAATTGAACAATCATACTACATTTCCTTTTTATCTAATGAAGCGTTCATTAAAAAAACAAAAAGTGTACATGTTTGTTCAGAAAAATTAGAAAATAATTTATATGTGTTAAGACCAACTGAAGCAAAAACAATTTTAAGTCATGAGATGTTTAAAAATGCTAACACTCAAACAAAAAGGCAAATAATTTCTCTTAGTAACAATAATCCCTATCGAGATAGGATCGAAAGATTGGTAAAGAATGGACTTCCAAATGAGTTAGAAAATTATTCATTACCACCATGTGAATCCTATCTTGAGGGGAAAATGACTAAGAAACCTTTTAGTGAAAAAGATTATAGAGCCAAAGAGCCCTTAGAGCTTATACATTCGGATCTCTATTGTTCGATGAATATAAAAGCTCAAGAAGAGTACGAATACTTTATTTTCTTTTATAGATGATTATTCGAGGTATTGTTACTTATACCTAATGGAACATAAGTCTAAAGCTCTTGAAAAGTTCAAGGAGTACAAGGCTGAAGTTGAAAATCTATTAGGTAAAACGATAAAAGTACTTCGATGTGATCGGGGTGGAGAGTACATGGATTTAAGATTCTAGGACTATATGATAGAACATGAAATTCAATCTCAACTCTCAGCACCTGGTACACCTCAACAAAACGGTATAACAGAAAGGAGAAATAGAACGTTCTTAGACATGGTTCATTCAATGATGAACTATGCTCAATTTCCTAGCTCGTTTTAGGGGTATGTAGTAAAGGTTGCAGTTCACATCTTGAACATTGTTCCCTCGAAGAGTGTTTCTGAAACACCTTTTGAGTTATGGAGAGGGCATAAACCTAGTTTGCGCTACTTCAGAATCTAGGGTTGTTTTGCACATGTGCTAGTAAAAAAAACCTATAAATTAGAACCTCGTTCAAGATTATGCCAATTTGTTGGTTACCCTAAGGAAACAAGAGGTGGTCTCTTCTTCGATCCACAAGAAAATAAAGTGTTTATATCGACAAACGCTACATTCTTGGAAGAAGACCACATGAGATATCATAAACCACAGAGCAAATTAATATTAAATGAAGCTACTGAAGAGTCAATAAGAGTTGTTGATGAAGTCGGTCCTTCATCAAGAGTTAATGAAGAAGCTAGCACTTCAGGTCAGTCTCATCCTTCTTAATCGTTGAGAGTGCCTCGATGCAGTGGGAGGGTTGTATCACAACCTAATCGTTACTTTTGTTTAACAGAAACTTAGGTCATCATACCAGACAATGGCGTTGATGATCCATTGTGACTTATAAAACAAGCAATGAATGATGCAGACAAGAACCAATGGGTCAAAGCTATGGACCTTAAAATAGAGTCTATGTAGTTAGATTTATTATGGGAACATGTAGATTCACCTAAAGGGGTTAAACCCCATAGGGTGTAAATGGATCTATAAATGAAAGAGAAATGTAGTTGGGAAGGTACAGACCTTTAAAGCTAGACTTGTAGCAAAGGGTTACTCAAATGGAAGAGGTTGACTATGAGGAAACTTTTTCCCCTATTGCTATGCTTAACTCTATAAGAATTCTCTTATCCATAGCCACATATTATGACTATGAAATTTGACAAATGAATGTCAAGACTACCTTTCTGAATGGAAATCTTGAAGAGAACATTTTTATGTTTCAGCCCGAAGGGTTCATAGCCCGAGGTCAAGAGCAAAAATTTTGTAAACTGAATCAATCCATTTATGGGTTGAAACAAACATCTAGATCTTGGAATATTAGATTTGATACTGCAATCAAATCTTTTGGTTTTGACCAAAACGTTGATGAACATTGTGTCTACAAGAAAATCATCAATGATAAAGTAGCTTTCTTGGTACTTTATGTGGACGATATCCTACTCATTGGTAATGATGTAGAATACCTTACTAATATTAAAAAATGGCTAACAGCCAAATTCCAAATCAAAGATTTGGGAGAGGGGCAGTATATTCTTATGATAGAAATCATTAGGGATCGTAAGAACAAACGTTGACCTTGTCTCAAGCAACTTATATCGAAAAAATGTTAACTCGATATTCAATGCAAAACTCTAAGAAGGGCTTATGACCTTTTCGACATGGGGTTCACTTGTCTAAGGAACAATGTCCTAAGACACCTCAAGAAGTTGAGGATATGAGATGTATTCCCTATGCCTCAGTTGTGGGCAGCCTAATGTATGTTATGCTCTTGACTAGGCCAAATATTTGTTATGCAGTGGGGATAGTCATTAGGTACCAGTAGACTCCGCCATGGAAGTTGAGTATGTAGCTGCTTGTGAAGCAGCAAAGGAAGCAGTTTGGTTTAGGAAGTTCTTAAATGATTTGAAAGTTGTTCCGAACATGGACTTGCCCATCACCTTATACTGTGACAACAGTGGGGCAATAGCCTATCAAATAGTATGGGGTTCCATCTCAAAACCAATTGGCAATGAGAGGAGTAGCCCATCTATGTTATTAAGAGTGTGAGGTTCCTTGATTTTTCCAATGTGGGATCTTCAACATGCCCCCTCAAGATGATGCCTTTTCTTGGGTTCACCATTCTTGATCGGATCCCAATTTTATTTTTGATTGGACCGAATACTCGTTTGGACTTTATGGGCTCTGATACCATATCAAATAGTATGAGGTTCCATCTCAAAACCAATTGGCAATGAGAGGAGTAGCCCATCTATGTTATTAAGAATGTGAGGTATCTTCATTTTTATAATGTGGGATCCTCAACATAGCCAACTATAAAGAGCCTTACAGCCACAAACGAGGAAAGCATATTGAGAGGAAGTATCACCCGATACGTGAGATTGTGCAATGAGGAGATGTGATCGTCACAAAGATCGCTTTGGAGTACAACATCATTGATCCATTTATGAAGACTCCCTGGGCTAAAGTGTTCGAGGGTCATCCAGAGAATATAGGTCTATGAGACATGCACATTGTGTAATCTAGGGCAATTGGGAGATGTGTAATGGGTATGTAGATGTCCTAGTTTATTGTATTTTTCTTCACCATCCTCGTTCTTTTGGGTTATTTATGTTATGTACATCCCACTAACCAGAGTTTTAGTTCAAGTGGGAGTTTGTTGGGTTTTATGCCCTAAAACTTGTAGATAGTAAATGTAAATAATTGACTGTCATTAATAAAGTGTTATTGATGTTATTTCAATAAGTGTTATTGATTGTGTTGTATTTATTTTGTCTTAATAACCCTGAAACATTCTAAGTTGTCTTATGAGTCTTAAACAGTACGTAGAGACATACAGGAATCAATGATCAAGATATAGCCTAAAGGATCTATAGTATAGCGATAAGGTTAGGTACCTTATTCTGGTGACACTATGGATACAACCCACTTTATATTTGATACAAATGCAAAGATCCAATGCGCTCATGTAGGTGACATGTGAGTAGGGCTATCCTGTGTAATGAGTTTGCATAAGACCGGACCATGAAATAGTAACCACTAGATGTAACTCCATTGACCAGTTAGGTTTCTATGTCAATATGATGACCTAGGCAACTTAGTCTTAATCCTGAGTATATTATGAACGTTCATGAGGGATTGTCTTTTAATTTGTATGGGTGAGAGTGGCCAGTTGGTTGACTCAATACGCTTACCATTTTGGGGACAAGACCGAGTGGAGAGCTAGGAACATAATTATACAAGGTGGATTTCACTCTTTCACGACTTCAGGGTAAGTAGATGAGTGTTCCCTTTAGTGGTGTCTCCGAGACTTGAACAAAGGATCCTACCTTCTCACTGACTCGGGAGGGGTTTTTGTTTAATAGTTGGATCATAAACACGTTGTTCATTAGAGGAGCACTGGTACTTAAGGATTTAAGTTAACCTAGGGATAAAACGGTAATTTGACCCAACTGGTGTTACAAATACTTGTGAATGACTAATTTGCTGTTATTGGTCTATATTTATGAACACAAAAATATATATGCAGTGAGAAGAATGCAACTGTCGGTCCTTAGTGAAGTATACCCACAGTTCACGAATAGTGATTAATGTGGTTAATGAATTTAGCCAATCAATCTCAAATCGTTGAAGCTTCTAATCTGTAGGTCCATTAGATCTCATTCCTAGCTCGTAAAGAGTATTTGAGGTAATTATGTCTTGAATAGAATTTGAAATGTTTAGATTCACTTAGGAAAAGAATATAATATAAAGTTTATATTTTAATGAATTAAACTTTTTTATATAAATTTAATTTTGGATTTGATTCAAAATGAAATTACGAGAGAATTAAATATTTGAAAGAGTTCAAATATTAATATGAATTGAATTCATATTAAAACTATAGGTTAAAGTTAATGTATATTAGATACACATTAAAATTAATTAATGAGAGAAATACAATTGAATATGATTCAAATGTATGTAAAGTTAAATATGTGATATTTAATTTGATAATTGGAGAATTAATTAATTAATTAATTTAACTTTATTTAATTAAATTTTAGGAAAATTACTCTAAACAGAAAAAATATCAAACTATTTACAAATATAGAAAAATTTCACTGTCTATCAGTGATAGACATCGATAGAATTCTATCGCTTTCTATCGCTCAAGCAAATAAATTCTATTGCTTGAACGATAGAAAGCGATAGAATTCTATCGCATTCTATCAGTGATAGACTATAAAATTTTTCTATATTTATAAATAGTTTGACTCATTTTTCTATATTTGAAAATAGCCCTAAATTATATTTAATTGAATTAAAACCATAGGTTATGTGAGAGATGTTAATTTAAACATGATTTAAATGAAATCATTAATTAAATTAGTTTTAATTAATTATTAATTTAATCAATTTTTAATGTTTTAATTAAATAAATTTATTTTTATTAAATAAAATAATAATAACTCCCACACGTAGGAGTTATCAAATCGTGGAATACTGCCCATGATTAAATCTCTATCTCTCAGCCTATCTCACGCTTAAAATACCTGCAAAAGAGAAGAACATAATGATTTTGGCATCCTGTAAAAAATCTCTCTACAGAAAATCTCTCTGCAAAAAGCACAAAATTCTTGTGATTTATTTTTCCTCTTCAAGAAAGGTTCCAATCAGTTCAGCAATGAATCAAATGATCGTTGAAAAGATGCAGAGTTTGCTAGACAATTTGCAGAGTAGTATAATTGAGTTGGACGTGAGTAAAAAATCATTTAAGACAAATAGTTCAATTGAGAGATAACATATTGTCAATCAAATTTCGACAACATTTAAAGGATAGATACAATTTTTTCATTGTTATATTTTTAGTTGTGCGTTGAGACTTATTTGTATTATATAATACAAAATTTTAATAATTTAATTTTTTTGATGTTTAATATACAACATATCTTTTTTATATCATATGATTACAAAAACAAGAACAAGAACTAGTTATCAAACAATTTTCTATTTCTGGTTTTTTTCAAGAAATAGGTAACAATGATAGTTATCAAACATATTCCTTTTTCTATTTCTTAAAAAAGAGAAAACAAGAAATAAGAGACAAGAAACGAGAAACGAAAACATTATCAAATGAACCATTTATTGATCTAACTTGACGTCATAATTAATATTTTTTTCTTATAAAAATAAAGATCAAAATATTAATTTTTAAAGTTAAAGAATTAAAATAGACCATCAAAAAATTTAGGAACCAAAATATAGTACAAATTTAAAAATGAAAAAGTCCAAAACAGACCTTTTAAAAATTTTTAAAAAAATGTGAAAGTTTAAAACTAACCCTAAAGTAGAATTTTCAAATTTTTTTTATAATTTAACGAAATAACTATAAACTAGAGCGCTGGAATCATCTGTCGGCAGAAAAGCTTTATTGATATTCACACTCCATTTTCCTAGCTTTTTCTTTTCCTTTAATTGAACAGCTGCAATCTGGCATTCAACCCTTTGAAACGTGTCCATTAACCTCCACCACCACCCCTCCTTCCCCACTATTTGTCACTTTATTTTACAAACCCCACATTATAATCACCGCCTTCCCTTTCATTCTCTCTTTCCTTTTACCTTCATCTACTGCAATTTCTCTCTTTTTTTTTTTTTTTACTGTCCATGAGGGAACCTGACCGGAGTTGTCAGACTGATGCCTCCGGCAGAGCCGCCGCCGCTACGTCGCCAAGGAGACGCCGGATGGATTGGTTAATGGTGTTGGTTCTCTTGTTTATGTATTTTGGTATATACTTAATTCACCCATTTAAGCGGTTTGTAGGGAGTGATATGATAGCCCATCTTAAATATCCTTTGATCACAGTCACTGTTCCCTTTTGGACTGTTCCTGTAAGTCACCTACACTTTTTTTTTTTTTTTTTTTTTATAATTATTCTTTATATTTAACTATAAATTCAGTCATAGATGCTTAGTTTTAGCATGCATTAGTAAATAAAAGCATCCACCATCATCTCAATTTGAATATAATAATGGAACACTACAACATTTGTTGGATATTTGATGGATATATATCGAACACTTGTTAGTTGATGTGTTAAGGCATTACTTCTATCATTTAAAAGTAAATCCAACATGGAACCTTTTGAATATACTAACTAAGCACACATAATAAAAAAGAACAAAAATAAAACAAAAGAAATCGTTTTGGTCCCCTAGATATTGAGTCTAGTTTCTATTTAGTTTTTAGGTCTTAAGATGTTACATTTTTTTAGTCGTTAAGTTTTGAATTTGATTTCAATTAGTCAATAGGTTTTAAAATGTTACAATTTTAATCATGAAATTTAAGTTTTGTTTCAATTTGGTGCCCAGGTTTCAAGATTTGCACTTTTACTCCCATTTTTCACTTAATACTTACCATCCTGGGTTGACCTAGTGGTAAATAAGAGGCATGATCTTGATTAAGGACTAAAAGATCATGGGTTCAATCCATGGTAACTACCTACCTAGGACAGTGTAAAAGTTTAAATTTTGATAAACCTTAGGAACCAAATTGAAAGAAAACTTAATTCTCAAGGATAAAACGATAATACTTTGAAACTTACAAATTAAATTCTTGAAACCAAACTCAAAACTGAAGGACTAAAAGTATAACATTTTAAAACCTAATGACCGAAGATGTAACTCTCCCCAGGAATAATAAACTTTTGTAGCAAAATTCATTAAACTAATTTTTTAAGTATACAGATTTATAAATGAATTGTTTTCAAATATAGCAAAATGAGCTAACTTATTTTCAAATATAGCGAAATGTCACTCTCAGTGACATTTACCCTTTATAAATTCATTGACTTTTGAATTTTGATATATATTTTAATTAACATGTCCGTGTTGTAGATTTTTTTTAAAAAATGTCGTGACATATCGTTTGTGTCCGTGCTTATATTTATAAAGACATTTATATTTAGATTAAAAAAAAAGAAAAAGAAAAAGGCCTCTTGATAGATACATGGCACATGAATCCTTTTGAAGAAAAAAAAAAGGATAGGGCTGATAATTTTTAGTGTATTGCATGGTCTTAGTTGTATGCAGTTGTGTTGCCCATTGCAATCTTTCTGTTGGTGTATATGCGTAGGAGAGATTCCTTTGATCTTCATGATGCCATTTTAGGTGATGATTTTATGCCTAAAAAATTGAATGCTTTTGTTTAAAACTTTTGTTTTAGCTTAATTTTTGGCTGAACTTCTCAATGTGAATCACTACAGGAATTCTCATCTCTGTTCTAGTAACAGGAGTTCTCACTGAAACAACTAAGAATGCAGTTGGTTGGCCAAGACCCGACTTCTTTTGGCGTTGCTTTCCCGATGGAAACGAGGTACGCGTACGCTTGCTTTACAAATTTACCTAATAATAATAATTTTGGTGGTTGTGACTATTTAGGTTTCAAGTCTTCAACGCAATTACCTAAACTTTGAATAGTGAATAGTAAATCATCTATTTGTTCTTATTATTAACACTGTTAATTAAACGATGAAATGACATGTTTACTGGATAAATGTTTTTGCTGATTTAGCACATTGTAGATGACACATAAAGAAGTGGATGGTTGGCTTGGACAAATAAAGTGGCTTGGTGTATAAAAGAGATTTGATACCTTTCTAAGAAAAGGTGGTATAATGTATTTACCGTTTTATCGTGTCCAACTAACCGCACACTTCTGTTATCTTTCTTATATCTAGTCGTGTCAACTGAATGGATAGATATTCATCTAGCAAGCCCGTGCCATCATTTAGTTTGTCCTTGTCTACATAAATCATAATTCAAAAGTAATGAAAACTTTATAAGGTTTAGGAACTAATTAGCTAGTTAGGACACAACCGCCAAATAGGGACTAAAGTTTTAATTTAACCTTTTTGAGTTAAGATTTCTACTTAAATGAATCTAACTTGGGTTCTATTGCTATAGCATCACTTATATATGCTCATCTTTTCTCCCCCCTTGAGATCTAATCATAATCACATTTTAATGTTTAATTTGTTGTTTCCTTAGGTTTACGATCGATTGGGAAATGTCGTTTGTCATGGGAAGAAAAGTTTTGTGTTGGATGGATACAAGAGTTTTCCCAGTGGTCATGCTTCATGTAGGCAAAAACATTTCACTTTTTTCTTCCCTCAATTCCTAAAAGATTAGTTATGAAGATATGAAAATATCATAGAAACATAGAGTTTCATCTCAATCTCAATTGCCAATTGGAGGGTCGAATTCATTTTTCTTTTTTTTTCTTTTTCGGAATAGTCGTTTTGGGCTCATGGCTCTAATACCATGCATGTTAGAGAAATATAAATTTCTACCTCAAAACTAATTGGCAATGGGATGAATGGTCATATATCTTTTAAAGATTGTAAGGTCTCTCATCTCGTGTTCTTATAATCTTAATTAGATACATGAGTTATTAATCTTGTAATTGCCAATTTGTTTTGATGGACCTTTAAATTTATCAAATATAAGAGCTCATAAATTGGTTTTGATGGACCTTAAAATTTATCTAATATAAGAGCTCATAAAGCCCAAATGTGTATAACCAAAAAGAAAAGAAAAAAAAAATCAATCCAAGAGGTATAAACCTCAAAGATGCACCATCTTGAGGGAGGGTTTATCAATGATCTTATAATTGAGAATACTTCATAATCTTAATCAGATACATGAAATTACTTCTCTAGTAGTTAAGTGGTTTTGAGAACATATTTAATCTAATAAGAAATAGTTCTGAACACAATGAAAAGGAATGGTTTTTGGACAAAGTTTCAAAAAAGAAAGAAAAAGGAAAAAAAAAATGTTGATATTTTGTAAGAATAGACACTTCAATAATTTTGGTGTTAGATGTCAGTTTTGCATTGTCATCGTATACATATTCTAGAACGATATTTTTGTTTTTCAGGGTCATTTGCTGGTCTTGGTTTTCTCTCATTATACTTATCAGGCAAGCTGAAAGTATTTGAGCATGGAGGTCATGTTGCAAAATTACTTTTGGTTCTCTTCCCTTTGTTGATTGCTTATGTTGTTGGAATCTTTATGGTGAATGACTATATGCATCATCCCCAAGATGTTTTTTTTGGTTCTCTCATGGGTAATTTGCTTACTATTCTTTATTTCTTCTCCTTTAATTTCTAGTCACATAAAAGTTAATTAATTAAGCCACTAATTTAAACTAGTTCATTATATTCATTCCATCTTATTTTTCTTTCCTTTTCTAACAAATCTTTGTTAATATTTTGGTTTAAATTATATTTTAGTGTTTAGGCATGCGTATATAGTACTACTATTTTAGTAGGTGTTGTAGATTTCGTACAATAAATAATAGTATGTGTATTGAAAATAGGTGAATAAGGTTGCGTTTGGATTAACTTTTCAAGTTTCTAGTTTTGAAAATAAATCATTTTAGAAAAAATAAAGTGTTTGGTAACTATCCAAAATAGCTTTCGAAGTGTATTTTAACTAGATTTTATCAAAATAATTTAAATAAAAATGAATTTTTTGAAAAACATTTTTTTCTCAGGTTGTAGCGAAATCTATTTCATACTTGTTAATTCCATAAGGGGGCAAAACAATTACTTCAAATAGAGGAAATTTTGCATACAGATTAAAAAAAAAAAGTTATCTTTCCTTAATCAAGAACCACTGTTTTTAATTTTGCAGGTCTTTTAGTGGCTACACTTGTTTATTTGCAGTTCTTTCCATCCCCATATCATCATGAAGGTAAAAAAGAAAACTCCTTTAAGCTTCTTTAATTTCTGGAAGCGTTTATAGAATGATGTTTTTGGTTTCATGTAGACGTTTTCATCCCGACTTCAGCTCAATCTAGAACCAATGTTCAAACAAGCGACATTCCAGCAAATGCTGTGGGCAGGCCGATGGACATCGAAGCCCCTGCCCCTCTCGAAAATAGAGGGCGGTGACGAAAGCAAACGAACATCATTTTCTCAAGATATTCAAATCCTACATCGCCTTGAAGCAAGAGAGAAGAACAAGGTTCAAATTTCAACTCATTCAGCATAATTATAGATTAAATCTGGTTTCATGTTCATTTGATTTATTAATTTAGGAAAAACTAAATTTAAAAACTGCATGTATATAGCTAGATGTGCAAATCTCAGTTCATATATGTATGTGCATCTAATGATTTAGTATTATATTTATGTATTTCATCCACATATGGTGTAATTAAATGAAATATACTTTTATTGATTCAAAACCATTTTAATTATCTATAAACAGCATTTTATTCAGTGATTGAACTATTTTTAGATACTCTCAAAATATGTTTAGAAGCTTAGATCACCTTTTTACTCAGATTAAGATGTACATGTTTTTCTTTACAAGACCAATATGAAATGATATATAGCCGGGGGAGAAATTGTTGTCTCCACAGTGAAAAGAGTTAACAACGTCTATACTCTCTCACTCGTACACTTTCAACACGTCTTACAGCTTTACTAACAAATTGATATTCTCTCCCCTTCAGGATAAATATGTTGAATGAAAAATAAATTTTGGATCAATCACAAATTGTCATGTGTTTGAAACGTAAATTGAAAAATTTCAAAGGTGCTACGTGTTTTCGTCTAGGTTCATAAAATTTATACTCAGAGAGCTTAGAGAGAATTCGTCCTAGAATTAGAGGACTCTCTAACTTTTGAAGCTGAATCACATTTGAAGATTGAAGTTTAACTTCAATAACATTGACGCGCTCTTCAAGCGTACACGTTCAACTGAGAGAGATCAAGTACTAGAGATCGAATTACATCTGCATCAAATTTACATAAACTCAAGTTTAACTCTACGAAACACGTTTTCTCAAAAATCTCGTGCGAATAGAATCATTATTCCATTGATTTTTCGTCTCAGTATTGAAATATTTTGGTTTTACCTAAGTTGCACTTAGTTCTATGCTCCTTTTATTAAAAAAAATTGTATTAAAGGCTCTGTAATAAAAGGGGTTGCACTCAAGTTTTCTCTATTTTTTGTTTAGTTTTTATTGAAAATTGTGAATGTTTTTATTACTATTCTTAGGAATATTTTCAATTAAACATTTGTATTCAGTCAATTTTTTTTAATATAAACAAATCAAAGTTGAAATAGAAATCTCTTTTAACCTTAGGATCGGAATTTTTTTTTTTTTTTTTTTGTTTGTAAGTTTAGATACTGCTAAACTAGGGTCAAAAGAAAGGATTGAGCATGGGATAGTGGGTAGCTAATTACAATGAATAACACCACCAGAAATTTGAAAAGTAGGAGTGAAAAATTAGGGAGTTGTGTACTCCACCTCTTATTTGACTCAAGAAGTTGGTAGGTCCCACTACTAAAAAAATATCAATTTTATATCTTATCAACTCGTTACATTGTGAGGTATAGGAGTTGACAACTTCCTAACTCTGTACTCTTCATTATTTCACTTTTTACCCCCAAACACTTTAAGGTTTTATTAAGTGTATAGTAACTTTTTAAAAGAATTATAAATATAGCAAAATATATCAATTGATAGACTCGATTGCTCAGTGATAGACTTCTATTAGCAATATAGTCTAACATTGAAAGATTTAGGGAGCTGAACCTGAATTTTGATATATCTGCAAAAAAAAATTTGCATTGTGCTATATCTGTTAAGACTTGAGCATGATTGCTATTTATCCTAATGGATAGTTTTTTTTTTAAAAAAAAAAGTACAATAAATAGAGGGAAAGAACTCTTGGTCACTAACACATTTCTATCTCTTAGTCACTAACACATTTGTATGTCAGTTGAGTTATGCTTGTCTTGACTAACTAAATTTGATCCTATTTTTCGTAGCTTTTTCTAGAGGGGAAATGAATTGTGAATTATATTTTTCCTTTTGTCCTAATTCCTCTCAATATTTCATTCGTATGCATCATTGGCTTTTGTGAATTGGGGGTATGCCCATAATTTTGGAATCCAAATATAAAAAGTGATTTGTGATGTTGATATGGATTTTATATTAGTGGGGACTTCATGGGGTTCCCATTCGTCCAAATAGGGAAAGAATATTATTATCCCTCCTAAAAAGTTAATGCCCAAAGTGGGTTAGTCTACGTTTTGGTTTTCACATATCTCAACAATATACCAAAATTCCATTGGGATAATGATATATGTTTTCCTTGCATCTCGTTTTTGGCTACTATTTCTCTTTCTCAAAAAAGGAATATTATAATTCACAAAAGAGAGGAAGATTTGAGCATCTAACCTAAACCTATCCTATCAACATTTTCAATTATTGTAGGTGACACTTCAACTTTAATTTCACTTTCAATTATTGTTTGTGACATCTAACTTTTATTTCAAAATATTTTCATTTAATCAAGTTCGATGGACATTTTGAACTTTTCATCTTTTGATCTATGATATATACGATTAACTTAAAAAGATATTCCATTAAACTATTTGTAAAAACGAAGTGTCATAGGTAATCTTAATCGATCTCTTGTGACATTAGTGCTTAGATGAGATTTATTATTAGTTTACAATATTAGGTTATTTCTACTTTGTTAGCACAACAATAATGTATTTTAGGGGATCTGTATTATATTAGATTTTAGGGGATCTGTATTATATTATATAAATCTAATGACAAAAGAATTGATCAAAGTTATTTAGAAAAAGAAATCATGAAACATTTTAACTAAATAAAATGGACAGCTTAATGCGGATAGGTTTAGAGTTTGATAATAACATTTTACAATTACTAAAATCAAATTCTCAAGTAATTTTTTTCAAGTATTTTGATCCTGGAGTATGATGTGGGTGTTAGGGATGTCAACCTAGTTGAAATATACTGGTGCACCTACTGATCCCATTTGTGCCCCGGGTTCTTTGTTAAAAAAAAATAATAATTCTCAAAAAAGAAATCAAGAAATACATATTTGTATATATATTGAAAACAAATTTAATCGCTTATATATTAGAAGCCGTATCAAAATGCATACCTATACGAGGGAAAATGAATTTTTTAAAAATATTTATTTTTTAAGTTAATCTAAACGAACCCGAAGTATCTTTTGGGTTTGTTGAGTTTAGGATTATCTTTTCATTATATTCTTAGCAATTGAATTATGGTTGTTTTTTAATTATCCTTTCGATTATTGTTAATCATATTGAGAAATTGTATTTACTATATTAAGATTTTTATCCTTTTAATTTCTAACCATAACCACTTTTATGAATTTGGACAGTTTTCAAATTAATGTAATAAATTCTATTGTTTCAATTTTCGAGATCTTTGTCCTCGTACCAGATTTCATATGTGTAATTAATAACATTTGTATAAATGCTACTCTTCCAATTTTTTTTTGAGAAAATTTTAAAAATAGAAAAATAAGGGAAACTATTTACACAAAATAGAAAAAGTTTTAAATAGTTGTGATAGACGCTGATAGAAGTCTAGCAGCGTTTATCAGTAATAGAAATGATAGAAGTCTATCGCTGATAGATGTTGATAGAAGTTCATCAATATCTATTAGTGTTTTTTTATATTTTTTTGTAAATAGTTTGACATTTATTCTATCGGTGAATTTTTTATTTATTTATTTAGATTTTTAGATAAATTCTTTTCTTCACAACAATATCAATATATTCAAATTATTCTTAATAGGGACGTCAGACATCATGCTAAATGTATGATGGAATAACGTGAGATGATAACAAGCAGTACCACGACTTAAAGTTGGTCGATGCACAAGTTTCAGCCAACAATAGCTTAAGACAATTAGTTGAGTACATTGAGAACGAGTTTACTCTTAAAAATCAAACTTTATAATTCATCTAGTTGTGGAGATAGAAGTCTCTCACGGTTTATTACAGTCCATCGCTGATAGATAGTGAAATTTTTCTATATTTATAAATATTTTAATTCATTTTTCTATATTTAAAAATAACCCTATTTAATCTCTACTTTAAATATTTATAAGGGCAATTGTAATCTATTTTACTTTCCAAAAACTTTTTTTTGAAGGCGCTAGGGGTACAAAGTCTCACTCCAACCAAAAAAGGAAACAATAATAGTGTATAAGTGAACACAATTATTTTTTATTAGTATGAAATTTTTTAGATAATTCTAAAAACAAAGCTATCTGCGTCTATATTCAAAAGAAAAGAAAAACAATTCTTATATGCATTTAAAAATTGTTAATTTTTTAAGCTGAAAATCTTTCTTTTCTTTTTATTAAATTTGTCGAGTGTGATATTAATTTGAAAAAAAAAAAAAGAACAAAAGGTAAGTATTGATTTGATCACTTGTTCAAGTCAGGTTCAAATCGATAATATTAAAAGCTTATGGTGTAAATTGATACATTATGATAAGCTTAGAGTACAAATTAATCTTTTCTCACTATTTTATATATATATATATATATATATATATATATATATATATATATTTTAGAAGGATACGATATGTGTAGGCCGATGTAGGTGACCAGAGAATCTCAATTAGGTTGACACTCTTGTAGCACCCTCATCATATCACAACTTCAGTTTATTTAAATATAGCAAATAAGAACATAGGAAGCTATCCAATAGTACAAAAGTAGAGATATGAGGTGGCGGGAGAAAAGTCACAGGAGAGAGGGGAAAAGATTACATAAAAGCATTCAAATTTGGTGATATCATGGTTAGTTTAAGATATCCTATGTTCAAACCTTTGCGATGTTATTTCTTCCCCAATTATATTGATCCCCACTTGTTGGGTTTTCTTCATATTTCAAGCCCACAAGTGAGAGGGAGTATTAATATTAGACGATATGATGTTAAATTTTCCTTCACCCATCAGCTTAAGCTTTTGGGTTAATCGATTATTTTTTAGTCAAACTGTAGCTCGAGAAAAGGTTTAATCTATGAGAACAGTTTCTAGCTAAAGAGCAAACATTCTCCCACAAAGTAGTGTTATTCGCTTCTTTATCATTGAAAATGTGGTTATTTCTCTCATTCCAGATAGTCTAACAGCTAGCTACCAAAGAGTTGAAAGTGATGACTTTCTTTTGTGAATTCTGGTTATTGATGCAAAGATCTTGAATAAGAGAGCTACCATCAAAGGTGTTAATATGAGGAAGGGCAGATGCCCCCGATAGGGTTTCTAGTTTATTCCAAAGACCTTTTGTGACCTCACATTGGATGAAAAGATCATGGTCCATAGTATCATTGTTCTTCTTGCAAAGAGAGTACCCGTTAGAATTTAAGTGAAGGTCTGAAATTCTTCTTTGTAAAATATTTATGGTGTTAATACTTCTATGGAGAATCTGTTGAGCATTAAACTCAAGATAATCAGCACTTTGGGAGTTTTTCAGCAGGTATTTGAAAGGTCAAACGATATCCAAATTAAATGTATGACCTATGGATTTTGATGCCCCGAATGTGTACTTTCTAATGATTCCAGTTTCAGGACGTTTGGAGTTTTCTAGAAAAAGTTATGGCAGTTTGAGTAATGAAAGGTCAAGAATTACTGCAACTTTCCAAATTCTATCTTAATTATTGTAATCTATTTAATTTTGCTTTTATTAAAGGAATTTAGAGAGACACCTTGTGAGACTATATATAGTGATATTGTAATCCTTGCCAAAAGTAAGTTGTGAAAGAAATTGTAGAAGTAAAAACAATTTACTTTGTACTTTGTTCTTTCTCTCTTCAAAGGTCTCCTCCTTTTGTCCAATTGGTATCAGAGCTATGTCGAATCATGGGAGCACAATGTTTGGTCAGATGTCATTATCACGACTCACCAAGACAAACTATGACAACTGGAGTATTCAAATGCGTACCTTGCTTGGTGCTCAAGACGCATGGGAAGTAGTCCAAGAAGGTCTTGAAGAGGAGGCTCCAATTGCAAATCCAACAGCAGATCAATTGAGGGCGATAAAAGAGATGCGAATGAAAGACAAAACCGCTCTCTATCTCATGTTCCAAGTTGTGGATGAGTCAGGCTTTGAAAAAATTGCAAGTGCAAAGACATCGAAGAAAGCATGGGACACATTGGAAAAGTCTTTCAAGGGTGTTGATCGAGTTAAACAAGTGCGACTCCAAACTCTTCGAGGCGAATTGGAAACCATGAAAATGAAGGAGTCAGAAGGAGTATCTGACTACATCACCCGAGTTCAAACAGTCGTGAAGCAACTTAAACGCAATGGAGAAACCCTCGAAGATGTCAGGGTTGTGGAGAAAATCCTTCGATCATTGACAAATGAATTTGAAAATGTCGTATGTGCAATCGAGGAGTCAAAGGATTTGACAGAAATGACTATTGATGTTCTTGCAGGTTCCCTTGAAGCACATGAACAAAGAAAGAAAAAAAAGAAACAAGAAGTCCTAGAGGAGGCCTTACAAGCAAAGATGACCATCAAAGAAGACAAGGCAATGTATGCACAACACAATCGAGGAAAAGGACATGGTCGAGGGGGTCGCAATTTCGGTCGCGACAAAGGTCGTGGTCGTGGAAATAACAATGATGAGAAAGGACAAACGAGCCAACAAAATTGGCGTGGAGAGGCGGTCGCTCAAATCGTCAAAATGTTGAATGTTACAATTGTGGAAAATATGGACACTACGCAAAAGAATGCTATTCTGAGAAGAAGGTAGAAGAAAATGTGAATTTAGTCGCGGAAGAAGAAACCAAAGATGACGGCATTCTCATGATGACCCATGAAGGCACCGCTCCGGATAGCGACATGGTGTGGTATCTTGACACAGGTGCAAGCAATCATATGTGTGGGCATGAACATTTTTTTGTTGATATGCAGGAGATAGAAGATGGACATGTGTCTTTTGGAGATGCATCAAAAGTTCAAGTCAAAGGCCGAGGAAAAATACGTTTTCTTCAAAAAGATGGAAAAGAAGGTACTATGGAGGATGTCTATTTTGTATCTGACTTGAAGAATAATATTCTAAGCATGGGGCAGTTATTGGAAAAAGGATGTTCGGTCATCATGAAAGATCGAATGTTATATTTGAAAGACAGAAATGATCGGTTACTTGCACACGTTGAGATGGCGAAAAATCGAATGTTCAAACTCAACCTAAAGAATATACAAGAAAAGTGTTTACAAGTCAACATGGAGGACAAAGCATTCTTATGGCACTTACGGTTTGGACACTTACACTATGGCGGGCTAACAGAGTTAGCAAAGAAGAACATGGTCCACGGACTACCAAAATTGGACTACACCAAGAAGTTTTGTGAAGGTTGTGTACTTGGAAAGCAAGCAAGGACTATATTCCAAAAGAAAGCTGAATATTGTGCAAAGAGACCTCTCGAGTTAATACACACAGACATATGTGGCCCAATCACCCCAATGTCTTTCAGTGAAAAAAGGTATTTTATTACTTTTATTGATGACTATACAAGAAAGACTTGGTTTTATTTTTTGAAGGAAAATCAGAAGCATTTGAAGTATTCAAGAAGTTCAAGGTGATGGTAGAGAAGACAACCAATCTTTACATCAAGGCCTTACGATCAGATAGAGGAGGAGAATACATGTCAACTATTTTCACAAATTATTGTGAGGAACAAGATATCAAAAGATTTTTTACTGCACCATATTCACCTCAGCAGAATGGCATTGCAGAAAGAAAAAATCGAACGATCCTTGATATGGTTCGATCAATGTTGAAAAGTAAAGACATGCTGAAGGAATTCTGGGTGGAAGCAGTACAATGTGTTGTGTATGTGCAAAACCGATGTCCACATACAAAATTGGCAAATCAAACACCTCAAGAGGCTTGGAGTGGTCATAAACCAACCGTATCACACCTTAAAGTGTTTGGTAGTGTGGCCTATGCATGTACCAGACCAAAAAAGAACCAAACTCGATGATAAGTGTAAGAAGTATGTGTTCATTGGGTATGACGAGAAGACAAAGGCTTACAAGTTATTCAATCCAATTGAAAAGAAGGTGATTGTAAGCCGCGATGTTCAGGTAAATGAAGAAAGCACGTGGGACTGGAAGAACCAAAAGGAGGCACTACAAGGAGAGTCATTAACAATTGCACCTATAATCACTCCAATGACTTCTCAAATATCTGTTGAAGAGGAAAGACCGAGTCAACCTAGGATGCGGAGTCTACAAGATCTATACAACTCAACCGATGAAGTGCACCTAGTTTGCTTATTAGCAGACTCGGAGAACATTACTTTTGAGGAAGCCATAAGAGATAAAAAGTGGAAAGCCGCAATTGATGAAGAAATAAAAGCAATCGAAAGAAACAAAACTTGGGATTTGGTGGAACTACCCGATAGATGTAGACCTATTGGTGTGAAATGGGTATACAAGAAAAAAAATGAATGCCCAAGGTGAGATTGAAAGGTACAAGGCGCGTCTAGTTGCAAAAGGTTACATACAAAAGGCAGGAATCGATTATGACGAAGTTTTTGCTCCAGATGCAAGAATGGAAACAATTAGACTTCTCCTATCTCTAGCTGCGCAATTCGAATGGGCTATTTATCAAATGGATGTGAAATCAACATTTTTAAATGGAGTTCTTGAAGAAGAAGTCTATGTGGAGCAACCTCCTGGATACATGAAACCTGGAAAGGAAAGTAAGGTGTTGAAACTAAAGAAGGCGCTCTATGGGTTAAAGCAAGCACCTCGAGCATGGAACACTCGCATTGACACTTACTTCAAGAAGAACAAGGTCATTCAGTGCCCTTATGAGCATGCATTATACGTAAAAAAGGAAGAAGGTAATCTGCTTATCGTTGCCCTTTATGTGGATGATCTTATTTTCATGGGGAGCAATGAGAACTTAGTTCTGGAATTTAAAGATGCTATGATGCGAGAGTTTGAAATGACAAACTTGGGGTTGATGAAATATTTTCTTGGTCTTGAAATTAGACAAGAAAATTTTGGAATTTTTGTTTCACAGGAAGCATATGCCAGAGACATTCTGAAGAAAAATAAGATGGGAGAATGCAAGCCTGTAGCAACACCTATGGAGCTTGGCACAAAACTCTCTAGATTTGAGGGAGGAGATCAAGTAAATGCACATGAATATCGAAGTTTGGTAGGGAATCTGAGATATCTCACATGCACGAGACCGGATATTGCATATAGTGTCGGTGTAGTGAGTCGATACATGGAGGATCCAAGACATTCGCATCTCAAAGCCATTAAAAGAATTCTTCGATACATTCGAGGAACAGAATCACTCGGGCTTCTCTATACAAAGTCAAGTGAATACAAGTTGATAGGATACTCTGATAGTGATTGGTGCGGCGATATAGATGATAGGAAAAGCACGGGAGGATATGTGTTCTACATGGGAAATACAGCATTCACATGGCTCTCGAAAAAACAACCAATCGTAACTTTGTCAGCATGTGAAGCAGAATATGTAGCAACATCTTGGTGTGTGTGTCACACAATTTGGCTAAGAAATTTACTGCATGAGTTAATACTAGAACAACATGAGGCAACTGAAATACGAGTCGACAATAAATCAGCCATTGAGTTAGCAAAGAATCCTGTCCATCATGAAAGAAGTAAGCATATTGATGCTCGGTTTCATTTCATTAGAGAACATGTGAAGAATGGAGAAGTGAAAATGATACATGTCTCAAGTCATGATCAAGTAGCTGACATTTTCACAAAACCTCTACCAACAACTCTATTTGAAAATTTGAAGAAGATGATCGGGATGAAGGACTCGAAAGATTTGAGTTTAAGGGAGAATTTTGTTTAGCATTAAACTCAAGATAATCAGTTCTTTGGTAGTTTTTCAGCAGGTATTTGAAAGGTCAAACGATATCTAAATTAAATGTATGACCTATGGATTTTGATGCCCCGGATGTGTACTTTCTAATGGTTCAAATTTCAGGACATGTGGAGTTTTCTAGAAAAAGTTATGGCAGTTTGAGTAATGAAAGGTCAAGAATTACTGCAACTTTCCAAATTCTATCTTAATTATTGTAATCTATTTAATTTTGCTTTTATTAAAGGAATTTAGAGAGACACCTTGTGAGACTATATATAGTGATATTGTAACCCTTGCCAAAAGTAAGTTGTAAAAGAAATTGTAGAAGTAAAAGCAATTTACTTTGTACTTTGTTCTTTCTCTCTTCAAAGGTCTCCTCCTTTTGTCAGAATCATCCGAATGAAAAACTTACACCTCTTGGGGATCGAAGATTTCCAAAGATTATAAAAAACTTTGCTATCAATGTGAAGAATGTCTCTTAGGCAAAGTTGGTGTAAGGCTTCTTTAATAGTAGATATATGAAAGGAACCGTCGTTTTTTAGATTCTATATGGAAGATCCTCACCCTTGTTCATGTTTAGTGTTGTGAGTTTGGTCATAACCGTGTGTTCCATCTGGTAGTTTCTCTTTAGAGAAGGGGTCTACGGGAATTGATGTCCCACGAGTATGTATTTCTTGAAATAATACTAAGGAAGGGTGAGTTTGAGTCTCTTTGCTAGTGTTTTTACAATCAATTTATATAAAGTAGTGGTGAGACTGATAGGGAAAAAGTTAGCCGGTCTGAACGCAATAATCTTTTTCTTGGCAATGTGGGAGATATAAGTCTCATGAACACATTTGTTCACTATGCTTGTTCTAAAAAAAAATCGTGGAACAGTTCCTTGATCGATGGTCTGAGAGAATGTTCTAGGATTTTTTAAAAAACTCAATAGTGAATCCATCAGGCCTTGGTGATTTGTTGTTGTCAATGGACTTGAGAATGTTGTAAACTTCTGTCTTAGTGAAAGGAATGATGAAGGCGTTACTCTGCTGACTAGTAATTGGACTCCAATCCAGGTTTTCGGTAAACCATAAATCTACATAGCTACCATCGTAGATGCTTTTGAAGTGATTAATGAAAATCTTTGTTTGTATTGACACTATTGTTGGTTTTTAATAAACCATACACCATGTGCTATCCATCTCCGTTTAATTCAAGGTCGTTACTTGATTTTACTTGTTTATTTGATTATTTTATAGGTTTTGAGCACCTAAAGGGTAGAACGGGACGTTAGAGACAGAATTGAGCTAAAACGGACCAAAACGGAGCTTAATTTCATTAACTAGGAAAGAGAGAGGTAAAATGACCAAAATGCCCCTGCAGCAAGGTGCAGCAGCGCCGCACTCGGCGCCTTTGTCAGAAAGGCTATCATTCTTGAAATGCAATGAGCGTCCCGACGCTCCGATCTTGAGTTTGCGAAGTTTTCCTTTAGCGTCGCAGCACTGCATCCTAGTGTGGAGGCTCTATCGCAATAATTATAAAATGATCTTTCTACCGCCTAGGGTTGATACTGATCGATTCCAACTGAACTCCACATTATTTCTCTTTGTTTTCTCTGTCTTTTGGGTTTGTTCTCGTACCGAAACTCTACCTCATTGATCGGCATGTCGATCATGGGCTAAGGTAACATTCTCTAGCTTGGGTTTTTAGAATTTTTCCCTTTTTCATGTACTATGTGAGAATTTAAACTCCAATTTACTTGTATTTGTTAGATTCGATTCCCCCTCTCCTTTCAGTTACTTAGGGCTATTAGCAATTCAATAGAGAAATTTGAAAGTTCTCTGTGTTCGACCCGTGCTACTACTATTACACTTTTAGTGGAAACAATTAAAACTATTTGGTCCGAAATTAGGCAACGAATTCCGCCGGATCAAAATGTGTTAGGTTAGATTTGACCAATTTAACTTAATGTCTTAATCAATCCAAGAGTTTAATGCGATTAGCTAAGTAAATAGGCTTGCATGACACTGCTTATTTAATTTAGGAATAGATAACTAGACACATTTTATAATTGTATTAGTTTGTTTTAAGACTCAAGGTGACACTTTGGAGCTTTTTAGTTTTTGTTGGGAGTCAAAGTGTTAGCTAGCCACTTTTTATGAATATCTTAGGTTGTTTTGAGAGTTGAAGTGAAACTTAGACACTTTTTAGGAACTTTTTAGGTAGGTTTGGGAGTCAAAATGATAGTTATACACTCTTTAGGTTATTTTAAAAGTCACATGTTGGATTTTTATGTCCTAAAACTCGTAGTTTGTAAACATTAACGTGTATTCTATTTATCAATAAAGTTGTTATCGACATTATTCAATAAACTTGTTATTGAATAAAGTGAACTGTTGTTAATATAACTCTAAATCTAATAAACTAAGAACCCATGACTTTAATATGAAAACTTGAACTTTATGTAATGACATAAACATGGATCAGGTTCGAGTATATAGCTAAAACGGTCTATAGTATAGGGATAAGGTTGGGTACCTTATCTTGGGGGCACTATTGAATGCGACCCATTTTGTATTTGATACAAATGATGTGATCTTAAATCATTCATGTGGAGACGTGTGATTGGGGGCATTCTATGCAATGAGTTTGCATAAGACCGAACCACAAAATAGTCACTATTACTTTATAACATCGTTTACTGTTAAATACTGACTATTTCAACTAAATGACCTATATAACTCGATCTTAATCCTGAGATAACTATAAAATCCTATTTATTCGGTATTATCCTTAGATCTGCATGGGTGAGAGTGGCCCGGGTGCGCCGACTCAATAAGCCTCCCATTTCAGGGGTAAGACCGAGTAGATAGTTGGGGACATAGTTTTGCGAGAAGGAATTCACTCCTACCCGACTTAGGGTTAGTAGATAGGTTGTTCCCTTAAGTACTGATTTTGGGTCTTGAACAAGGGGCCCCACCCTCTCATTGGCCCGAGAGGGACTCGGTTTAGTGATAGGATCACAAACCAATTGTTCATTAGAGGATCAGTAAGTCTTAAGGAACAAGATGTAATCATAGGGGTAAAACGGTAATTTTGACCTAGCTGTGATTACAGACAACCTGTGAAGGATCGACTTACTAATTATGGTTATATCAAGTGGACAGAAATATATTTACAGTGAGGAGAGTGCAGCTACGGGCTTTAGTGGAGTGTCCCGTTGTTAACGAATGTTGGTTAACTAGGTTAAAGAGTTTGGTCGGTTAATCTCGAATCGTTGAAGCTCATGATCTGTAGGTTCATTAGGTCCCTCTACTAGCTCATAAATGGATTAAAATCTTAGATAGTGTGGTGAGTAAGTTTGAACCATTCAATCTTGGCTGAAGGAATGAAAGTCGGATATATACGATATATCGACATTTAATTACGAATTAAACACACAAATAGAGTTAATAATAAATATGATTTAAATATTAATTATATGAATAGGGATTCATAATGGTTTTTTAGAAAAATTGGGATAAATGGGAAAAATAATATTATTTTATTATTTAATATTAAAATAATATTATATTTAATTAATTAAATATTAATTTATTTTTTATTTAATTAATTAATTTTGAATTTGAAAAATCAAATTAAAATTAATTTTTAATTCAATTTTTGGAAATTAATTAAAAATTAGTTTTTAAATTGAATTTTCAAAGTTTAGGAATTTCCCACTAACTAAGCTAGGAGATTAGTTATTTTCTTCACAATTAGCTAACAAATTAACCATTTTGTGTTGTCAAATTTTGATGCAATTGGATTGCATCTTGTTCTTTAATAAATAGAGATGATTTTGGCTTTAAAATGGTTAAGGATTTTGTAAAATTAAGGGTTAATTTTGCAATATTTCATCTATAGCTTTTCTTATCTCATAACCTTCATTCCATTTCAAATTCACCACAAACTTGGATTCCACCATCCAACCTAAGCCTAGAGAATAGTAGAGAAGACTCTTGTGGTGGTCTACAACCAAGTTGTGTTGATTTTCATCAAGAATAGAAGGAGAATTTGAGATTTCAAGGGTAAGTGTTCTTGAAACTATGGTTTTCTCTTTTTTAATTGCATGTTTAATCTTCAAAATTGAGCATCTTAGAGTAAAATTTGATCAAATTAATTTCCGCTGCATGTTCATTTATCCTTCATCACACTGATAACTAGGTCTTTTTTATGATTGTTTTAATTAACTTGTTTTAAGAGTCAATGTGACACTTTGGAACTTTTCAGTTTTTGTTGGGAGTCAAAGTATGTGTTAGCCACTTTTTATGAATATCTTAGGTTGTTTTGAGAGTTGTAATGAAACTTAAACACTTTTTAAGAACTTTTTAAGTAGGTTTGTGAGTCAAAATAATAGTTATACACTTTTTAGGTTGTTTTAATAGATGGAATTGATAACTAGACACTTTCTGATTCGTTTTCCAAGCTTTAGTCTTATGTGCAACGTGCTTTGTCTAACTATTATATTAATTATCACCAATGGAGATAACAACCTCAAACTTGTTAGCTCTAGACAGTAAATTTAGCATAGCTCATATCCTCGATTAAAATGTTATAAGGTTCAAATACTCACTTCAACGTGTCTTTGAACTCACTACTGAACAAATCTTTTTGTATTTCCCCTCTGGGCTACTATCCCATTGGAAGAGCACTATTGTTTCTATTTGGGAACAAAACTTCCCTCTACTTATGCTTCCCTAAAATTGGTGTTTTGTTTTAGCCTGAAGGTAGCTATTTTTGTTGGATTTTGACAAAATATTAGAAGTGCAATTGTTCTACATTGAAAAGGGTCAAAGAAGTGATAACTCTAAGCACTATAAAATAAATCTTTGCCTTTGGTTTCAAATTGGTCCAATTAGAAACACTTTAAGTATAAATGTGCCAAATCTGATCAAATTTTCTTTATATATTCTCTAGTTGTAAGAGTTGAAAAAAGGGTGTGAGTGGCACAAATGTTTTGAGAGATCGAGTGTTTTTTTAGTAATTGTCTGTAATTGTAATAACTTTCCACATAGTTGATTTTTTCTGGTCTGTGGTTTTTTCTTCGTGTTTGAAGTTTTTCCACACATTAATTCTTGTGTTTTCATTTTTATTTATTTCTTTTAATTTCTCTATTATTTTTATGTTTATTTCTACAGCCAGTGAAAGGTTTTTCTCACAATTTTGTAGAACCTTTAGCTCGAAAGAAACAATCACATTTTTTCACACAAAGCAAAACTCTTGTTTAGATTTAGGAGAATATAGTGAGGTAATTGTTTCCCTAGTCGTCTAAATTCAAGTATTTTGCTAATTATGATAGTGTCGTAATTTCTCTCAACTGACAGGCTTTCATGTAAACCTTATAAAACGATATATTTATTTTAACTATAATTTTCCCGATACTTAGAAATAAAAGTATCGTTTTCAAATAAACATGTTTGAACTCGAAACAAGAAAATAGTAAGTTTTTTATACTGAAATTCTATTGCATTCTCGTCTTATAAGATGTCAAAAATCCACATATGATCAAAATATTAATAAAACCTTCAAATGTTCCTTCATTTTGAAGTTGCATATTGCCAAATATGGCCGTAGATTTTGAAGCTCAATAATATGCTCTGCCTTCTGTTTTTATTGATTTGATTGAAAAGTTAAAGAAAATGTCCAAATTGATGACATTAAGAGGATAAGAATTGAATGGCCGGGGAGTTGACGGTGTCTTTTTGTGGCCATTCTTCTGCAGATGCCTTACATGCACTCTCTAAACCTAATAATCTATGACGCCATCAATTATCTCTCTCTTCCTATACACACAATTAGTTATATGCAATAAAAACCTCATCACTTTCTTCACAGAATTGATGCTCTCCAAAACCCTACTAAAGAAAGTCTAAGGTCTCAAACAGCCCCAACCACTAAACCCATTATAGTAATATTCTTTATAGATTAAAAGTTTGAATCATTCCCCTTTTATTTTATGAACGGTGATAGATATCAACTTGAGCACAGTTTTATTGATTAAGATTTTAATAAGTCTCTAAACTTTCAATTTTGTAGTTAATAAATCTCTAAACTTTAAATTTTATGTTTAATAGGTTCTATATTTTTAATTTTGTATCTAATAGATTGATCCTTGATACATTTATTTTTTTTAAAAAAAAAAATCAATTGGATTTTATGCCTAAAATTTTAATTTTATGTTTAGTAGATATGTGAATTCAAGAAAGCAAATATAATAGGTGAAGGACTTAATAGATAAAAAATTTTAAAACTTAAGGATCTATTGAACAAAAAAAAAAATAGTCTTATAAGAATCTATTAGGTATTTTTTAAAAATTTAGAGATGTATTTGAGTACACAAAATTGAAAGTTCATAGACGATCTATTATACACTTTTCAATGACTCAGATCAAATAAACACAAACTTGAAAGTTAGGTCTCGTTTGTTAACTATTTGGGCCCTGTTTTGTAACCATTTTGTTTTTTGTTTTTGTTTTTTAAAATTAAGCTTATAGACACTACTTTCACCTTCAAATTTATTTCTTTGTTATTTACTTTTTACCAATGGTTTAAAAAATCAAGCCAAAATTTGACAACTAAAAAAAGTAGCTTTTAAAAACTTGATTTTGTTTTTAGAATTTGGCAAAGAATTCAACTATATTTTTCTTAAGAGATACACAAATCAATATAAGAAATGGGGTAGAAATAGGCTTAATTTTCAAAAACAAAAACTAAAAATGAAATGGCCTTGATTTTTAGTTTTTAGTTTTTTAAATTAAGTTTATAAACACCCCTTCCACCTCTAGATTTATTTCGTTGTTATCAACTTTTAACTGATGTTTTCAAAAACTAAACCAAAATTTGAAAACATAAAAAACTTGCCATTAAAAACTTGTTTTTATTTTTGGAATTTGTTTTAGAATTCAATTCTTGTACTTAAAAAAAATGCAAACCATGGTAAGAATTTTAGAGGAAATAGATTTTCAAGATCGAAAATCATAAAACGAAATAGTTATCAAACAGAATCTATGCTCATTTGATTATGATTATTTTGACTTTGTTTTTAAAAATTGAGTTAACGTAATAAAAAAAAGAAATCTATAGATGGAAGTGATGTTTATAAATTTAATTCTTGAAAGTTAAAAACCAATAATTTTAAATCATTATCTAAGTCTAAGAAATTAAATTTGTAATTTAATCACTTTTTTAAAGATAGCAAAAATGGACGATGGTAGAATCCATCCAGAAAGATGGATGACTGATCTTTCGGTTTGGTCCATAAGAATAGGTAGTTTTTCATAATATTCCTTTTTTTTTTAAATGATAGAAAATTTGAACCACGAATTTCTTAGTCTTCAATACATACAATCAGTTATCAGTTGAGGTGAACTCTTGTTTTTAGTAATGTACATTCAGTTGAGTTGAGCACTTGTTTTTAGTAATGTGTTTGGTATTGGTTTCTTCTATAGAAAGAAAATAATAATAATAAATAAATAAATAAATTTTTTTTTGTAAAAACTAGTTCGACTTTGACATTATATTAATAATATTTCAAAAGATTTTTTTTATTTTTTTATACAGAAACTAGAAACTAAATTAACAAACAACTTAATGGTAAATATAAAAGTAAAAAAGAAAATGAAAAATAAAGCAACATTGTTGGATTTATTGGGGACTTTTTAAAAGTAAAAAAATAAAGGAAACTATTTACACAAAATAACAAAATTTTTAGATAGTTGGATAGATGATGATAGAAGTCTATCAGAGTCTATCGGTGATAGAAATGATAGAAGTTTATCACGGATAGAAGTCTATCAATGTCTATCAGTGATTTTTTTGCTATTTTCTGTAAATAGTTTGACATTTTTTCTATTTGCGAAAATTTTCCTTTATTTTAGGGTTGTTTTCAAATATAGAAAAATGAGTTAAAATATTTCAAATATAGAAAAATTTCACTGCTTATCAGTCATAGACAGCGATAAACCGCAATAGACTTCTATCACTGGATGATAGACTGCGATAGACTTCAATCGCTCAGTGATAGAAGTCTATCGTGGTCTATCGTTGTCTATCGTTGATAGACAATGAAATTTTTCTATATTTATAAATAGTTTGATATTTTTTCCATTTATAATAATTTCTTTTTATTTTATACTCAATTTCACATAACATTGAGAAATGCCTAAAAGTCAATAAACTAATAACCTTGAAATATTCCTCAACATTCTCGTTAATTAAGACATACTTATCATAAAAATTCTGAAAACAAAAATTTCAAAACTGGACATTCAATGAAAATAGAGTTGTAATTCATATTTTCATATATGTATTTGATGTTTGGTAGAAAATTCAAAAACTTGAATTTTAATTTAAATAGTTATTTTAAATTTGTTTGATACATATATTTGTAGATCATAAAACTAATTGTAGCTACCTACCAAATATTAGGTTGATTATGAATTATTATTAATTAATTTATTAATTTATGATTATCTTTTGTGTTAAATTTTAGGTACAATTATTATTTTATAATATTATATAAATGTTGTTTTCAAATATAGAAAAATGAGCCAAATTATTTACAAATATAGAAAAATTTTATTGTCTATTAGCGATATTTTTCTATATTTGTAAATAGTTCGATATTTTTCCTATTTACACTAATTTCCCATTATATAATTTATAATGCATTACACATACATATTTTATTTTTCTAAAAATGATTTGAGTTTATAACATTGAATACTTTACCTCTAATGGTTTTTATCTTTATTTAATACAATTTTGCATTTAATAATTTAAAATTCAAAATGTGTATACAATGAAAACATAAAAATGTTCTTTTTCATAATTTACATTATTTGTATCACACAATCCGAAAACAATTTTCACAAACAGAATCGAGATTCCCAACCAAACGGGTCCTACCTCTCAATATTCTAATTCAATATATAAATATATATAAGAAAAGCAAAAAAGAGTAAAGGTCTGCCCTATAAATGGAGGCTGTCTATGAGTGACCTAAACCATCCCAAATTTGTCGAGCATTTTCTCCTCAGCATAATGTTCTCTCTCTCTCTTTCCTTTTCTATTTTGGGTATTTGGGATATAATAATATGTGTGTTTTAATATTTTTAATATTTACAAGTCTTTGAGAGGGCTTTAATGGTGATATTGTTGCTGACAGAAGATAGAGAGCACAGATGGGGAGATGCAAAATGCACAAAGTGAGAGACATCAAAAAAAGGCATCTCTTTCCTTTGTGCTCTCTATTCTTCTGTCATCACCTTTAATTCAGCCCTCCAATTTCTTCCACATATCATCTTTCTCATGCCTTCCTATTATCTTTTCTTCATATATGCATATATTCTATCTTCTTGTTCAGCATCTTTTTACTTTTCTTTTTTTTTTTTTTTGGTTAAGTACAATAATTGCAGGGTGAACTTCTGACCTCTAGAGACGAAGGTTATGTCAATTACAATTGAGCTAAGCTCATTTTGACTCTTGTTGGACATCTAAATTCCTACCCTGTTGAATGAAAATTAAAAGTATGTTAATTTTTCTTTTCCCATATAGATTTTTTTAAAGATGAATCTTTGTTTTTGTTATTTCATTTATTTATCCATATTTAATTTTGTGTTTTGGTTTATCAATTTTATATATCTTTATTATACCTTTAAATGTTTCAATTCAAATATTTAGGCTCAATTTAATAACTATTTCGTTTTTTATTTTTTACTTTTAAAAATTAAGTCTATTTTCTCACATTTTCTTACGATGGCTTGTATTTTTCTTGAGTACAAGAGTTGAATTCTTAGTCAAATTCCAAAAACAAAAACATATCTTTTAAAAACTACTTTTTTAAGTTTTCAAAATTTGACTTGTTTTTGAAAATATGAGTAAAATGTAAATAAGAAAACAAGACATCTGATTTAGAGGTAGGGGAGGTATTTGTAGGCTTAATTTTCAAAAATTAAAACCAAAAATCAAATAATTACCAAATGAAACCTTAAAGTTTTTGTTCAATCTTTCCAAAACTCTATATATTGATGTGAAATGATTCTAATTTTTATACATCAGTGCATGTTTGTTTGGTTGTAGCAAAGAAGTCTGTGAGTTTGACATCTTAAAAGTGTGTCAGTTTTAAATTGGTTGCGTAATTAAGTTGGGGGTAAAAATATTACAAATAATTTAGTCAGAACTAATTTAGAGAAGGACTTAAAACTTTTAAAAGGACAAACACAGCGCAATTATATTAACCTATATTCTTTCTTTCTTTCTTTCTTCCTTTTCCTTTTTTTGGGTTTTCTTTCCATTTATGTCATTTCGGAACAACCATTATTCTTCTCTCAAATTCTGTATCTTGATGCTTCTTTTCATCACATCTCATAAATATCTTTTGCATTATATTAGTTCAGGTTGGATTAGTATAATTTTTAAAGAAATTTAATATCAATTGTGGGTGAAATTAGGACTCGACAAAATAAGTAAACGACTAAAAAAACACCATGAATAAAAGGATATCAATATCAAAGTAGACCTGAGTTCAAATAAGTCTTCCCATCCATATGAAGGTGTGGGATAAAAAATCTTAACAAATAAAACATCTAATAATTATACTAAAATAAAGACTAAGAAAGTTATAACATATTTGAAAAGCACTCAAAATCTACGTTCTTTACTTTAAATTTAGGATCTTTAATGCTTAAATTGAGTTATTTAACGTGTTATGTCGAGTAAATTTTAGGAATTTAGCTTTAGGAACACCACGAGAAGAATCTGTGTAGAAAACAATCAAAAAGACCCTAAGGATTGACTTTCGGCCTATTTATGCAAAATTGAGAGGAAAAGAGGTCAAAAAGCTGAAGGAGGAGTATAGCAATGCACTCCAAATGACGCTATAGGACGCTAAAAACTTGAGAACACCAAACAGGCCAGGGTCAAAATGCTTGGAGGCAACATCGTGATGCTACAAACATGCCCTACCACTAGCATTGCTCAAAACTACATGCCACTGAGGCTAACGCTTGCAACGTTGTAATACTAGCAAGGCAATGTCGTGAAGCTGGCGCGTAATTCTTCTTTTTTAGTAGAGAGCTGAGTTAAGGTATGTGAGAAAGCCATTTATGAGGTGTTAGAGACACAAGGGAGTTGTTGGAGGCTAATCATTAGCTCGAGGACGTTAGTCAAGAGCAAGACGGGCAATCTACATGGTGTCGGTGACGATCGTTGAGATGTTTCCCTTCCCTTTCCCTTTTACCATTTCTGTAAATTATAATGGATGATAATATATATGAGCTTGCACTAATTTGTATGATCATGAGTGGCTAGAGTTCTTGCATCTAGGATATTGAGAAGATTATAAATTATTACATTGACTGATTAATTGACGTTGGTTTGTTATCATTTGTAACTGCTTTTTGAATTTTTTTTGCTGTAAATCTTCTTGATCAACTGATCATTGATTGATTCGGCATCGGCTGATTGTTCTGCTCAAGAGATGGAAAATTAGCTAGAAATAAGAATTTAAATTGTAATATGATTATGCATGTGAGTGATAGGAAGATGATAAAAATCGCAAATGAACAGTCTTAATGTTATGATTGATTAATTAATTGCAAGTGGTTGAGTTAATGATTAGGTGTTAAAACGAATCGAGCTCGAAAGAGAAAATCTTGAAATTAGACTTCTAAGTTCATGTCAATTAATTGGTTGTGTGAAATAATTGAATCAATACCCTGAAGCCTTTTATACATTAAAATTCGTTGGGTTAAATTTAGTATAGATTAAAAATTAAAACTTGACTCAATTTTGAATTACTTTAATAAAGTTAAGTGAGAAATTAATAATAGCTAAGAAGAATTGTATTTTATGTATTTGATACATTAAATACCAAATAAATTTATTTATGTATAAAGTACATAAAGTTTAAACATGATTTAAATATATTGCAAGAGAATGTGATAATTGAATAAGATTCAATTATATTAAGGGAAAGTTTTAAAAACAGAAAAATAAGGTAAATTATTTACACAAAATAGCAAAATTTTTAAATAGTTGTGATAGACCCTGATAGAAGTCTATCAGGATCTATCAGTAATAGAAATGATAGAAGTCTATCACTGATAGATGCTGATAGAAGTCTATCAATGTCTATCAGTATTTATTTTGTTATTTTATGTAAATAGTTTGACATTTTTTTTATTTGTAAAAATTTTTCTTATATTAAACAAATTATTATTGATTTAATATTAGATAATAATTTTTTTATAATTTAGGCAAATTTTACCTTTGGTCATTATACATAAAACCTTAGGGTTTTTGTTTGTAAGATAAGAATGCTCCATCTGTTCATTTTGTAGAGAATTATTATCTTCGAAATTCTCTCATCAAATTTCCTCCCTTTTCTTTTACCTCGAGGAGGTTCTCACAAGTCTTGATCTCCTTGTCGAAGTCATATCGAGGAAGACTTTATAGAAATTGAGACCTTACGAGAGTTAGACAACAATAGAGATAAAAACTCGCTAGAAAATTCTCCATAATTTTTTTAGATGTGCAACACTTAACCTTTATTTTTTTTATTTAATTATAAATAAAATCAATATGACCCCATGCTTCATCTACAAATGAAGTGTTTATTTTCTTCACTTATTTAATTCATTTATATAATACAATTTTTTTCGCTAAATATAAGAGTAATTTTTTGTTCTTTAGTAATTTGATAATTTTAAAATCATTTTTGAAACTAAACATAATGGTTAAAAATCACTTTTACATACATGAAAACCACTTTTTAGAGTTTAAAACCAAGCATGAATATAATTTTATGAAAACTTAACTTTGTACTTGAATCTCTTTTTTTAAAATCACTACTTCAATCATCATTTCTAAACGTACACTGAAGGTACCAATTGTGTGGAAAATATACAAATTAAAAAATAAAAATAAAATAGCAATATTTTAAAGGGAAATTTTCACAAATAAAAAAATGTCAAACTATTTACATAAAATAGCAAAAAAAATACTGATAGACATTGATAGACTTCTATCAGCATCTATCAGTGATAGACTTCTATCATTTCTACTGCTGATAGATCCTGATAGACTTCTATGATTAGCGTCTATCAAAACTATTTTAAAATTTTGTTATTTTGTGTAAATAGTTTTCCTTATTTTTCTATTTTTAAAACTTTCCCTATTTTAAAGAGCAATAAAATAGGCATTACCGAGAACGATAGAAGAAAAGTAACCATGAGAATGATGGAAGTGTCATGAGCCGAGGAAGAATTGAAAGATGTCATGGGTGAAAAACACACTTTAAAGTAAAAACCAAATTGATGGACGAGGAACTTAGAAGCACTATGTATTGGAATGCCTTCAATCTATTATCTGACGCTTTGAACGACCAAGTACGGGATTCTTGCTGACAGTGGACATAGCTAACACACTATTAGTGAACCATATAAACCTCTGTGTCGATTTTCTTTTGCTTTACATTTTTTGTTCATCTTTGATTGTCGATTCTTAACAAATTGGTATTGAAAGAGTTAAAAACATGCATGCGGAAGCAATTGGATCTAAAGCACTCTAACTACATCAATTTTAAGAATTAAGCATGCTTGTTCAGAGAGGGATAAAGAGAGTTTTGAAGATACAACCTTTGTAGCTCAAAATTCAAGCTCTCCAATGGATAAAATTGACACTTCGTGGACCACCGTTAGAGTCTTTCCCGCTAATCTCTAGTCTTAAAACTGATTGAGGTATCCAAATTTGTGATGAATTTAGGAAGAAAAAGAGAATGTGAAGAATTTGGAGAGTTGAGAATTTGAAAGAAAAATTTAGCAATTTGCAGTAAAATTTTTCAACCCATTTTGAGTCTTCTAATCCTTCATATATAGAAGAATCCATGCAAGATAAAATTCAAATTGATACCAAATTGGTGATTAATTAAGGAGAATTAGGTGGCTAATTGAGGTGCAACCAAAGTGGGAAAATCTCATTTTTTTTCACTTTTGAAAATTCAATTTAAATTGAATTTTGAAATTCAAATTTAAAAATGAATTTTCATTTTAAAAAATTAATTTTAAATTAAAATTAATTAAAATTATATTAATTTAATATCTAATATTAAATTAATATTTTGCCCTAATCACGACTTCTCGAAGTTCAATTGCTTAAATATGAACTCTATATCGTATATAATTAATGCTTACTCAGTTAACTGAATTTAAACGATTCAAATTCTTTCATTACACTGCCCTAAGATTTAGTCTGAAGCTAGCAGAAGGACCTAATGGACCCATAGATCATGAGCTCCAACTATCAGAGATTAACCGGCTAAACTATTTAACCTAGTTAATCAACATTTGTTAACTACTGAGACACTCCACTATAGCCCAGAAGCTGCACTCTCTTCACTGTAGATATATTTCTGACCACTTGATATAACCATGATTAGTAAGTCGATAATTCACAGATCGTTCGTAATTATAGCTGGGTCAAAATTACCGTTTTACCCATGTAACTACATCTTGTTACTTAAGTCCCATTGATCCTCTAATAAACAATTGGTTAGTGGTCCAACCACTAAACCGAGTCCCTCTCGGGCCAATGAGAGGGCAATACCCCTTATTCAAGACCCGGAGTCAGCATTGAAGGGAACAACCTATCTACTATCCCAATAATCTGATAGGAGTGAATTCCATCTTGCATGACTATGTCCCCATCTATCCACTCGGTCATATCCCTGAAATGGTAGACTTATTGAGTCGGCAAACTCAGGCTACTCTCACCCATGCAGATTAAAGGATAATCTCAAATAAGCAAGAGTTCACAGTTAGCTCAAGATTAAGATCGAGTTACCTAGGTCATCAGGTTGAAATAGTCTGTCTTAACAGTAAACGACGTTATGAAGTAAAAGCAACTACTTCACGGTACAGTCTTATGCAAACTCATTGCATAGGATACCCCACTCGCATTTCTCTACATGAACGACTCAAGATCACAGCGCTTGTAACACCTTACAAAGTGGGTCGTATCCATAGTGTCCCCAAGATAAGATACCCAGCCTCATCTTTATACTATAGACCGTTTTGGCTATTACTCAAACTTTGTCCACTTTTATGTCTCCACATAAAGTTCAAGTATTTATCTTATAGCCATGGATTCTCAGTTTATAAGATTTAGGGTTATCATACACGAACCTTATATATTCAATAATAACTTTACTAAATAAACCTCAATGACAATTTTATTGAAAATAGAATATGTTCATTGTTAACAAACCACGAGTTTTAGGACATAAATCCCAACAGGTATTAGAGTCTAATCATTAGGGCTTGAAATTTTTCATATGTTCAATAAATAAAGATGTTTGCCGTAAATGTGGTCGACAAATTCACCGAGAGGAAGAATTCCAGTCTATGGAAGTTCAAGATGCGATCCCTATTGAAGCAGCAGGGGCTGTAGGCGTCGCAGACTGATAAGTCAAAAAAGGTATCCACAGATAACGAAGAAAGGAAGACTCGGAGAAAAAGGCCCATTTGACTATTGATAGCACCCTAAAAGTCACTATTTTCCTTAGCTTAACTCGGGAGTGTTGTGCTATTTAATGTGTTAAATATATTATTTCGTAAGTATCTAATCTAGCATTTTGGTATTGCTCCTAAAAGACCCAATCAAAAACATTTATAATGTCGAACTGCACAATTATCACTACAAAGACGTAACAATAGTGGCAAGTCCGGGTTGATCTGCAAGACGCACGTAAATATGTTTCGTTAAACTAATTTCCTGGTTATGGGGGTGAATGGAGGGTTTGGTGTGGATAGTGATAGGTGTTGGGATTTATGCCTTAACTCTCGTGGTTTATAATATATAAATAAATTGTTTATTTAATAAAATAAAGAGTTATTTTATTTGACATTTAGATTTGTGTAACTCAATCCAATAAACTATGATTCAAGATTATTTAATGTAACTTGAACAGTATGTGGTTGACATACAGGTGGATCATGTTCAAGTTGAAGGAATCAAATTCTTTTGCGGAAGCGTGTGATCGCTTTTTATCCGAATTTTATTACCATAATTAAAATATAGAACAGAGTATAAAGAGAGATTAAGCACGTTGTTTACTACTGGAAGAAAAAAAAAATATTACCTTTAAAGTCACTTTCTTCAAATTTTTCTCCTTGTCTTGTAGGATCTACAGCAGAAACATGCCTTGTATCACAAACACTTCTCACGATCAAGATTCCAACAAGAGGACTTCTCTGGTATTCTCTTGGACAAGGAAGGGATGGTGGGATCCAATTGAAAAAGAAGAGAGTTTTGAGAACAATTCTCTGTGAAGCAAATTTGAGAGTAATTTTTCAGAGAGAAAAAGTGAGTCAATACTTCTGTATAAATGCAGAGACTTTTGTATTTGGGATCTCATGGTAGGATCCTTTTGCATTTGAGAACAATTCTCTCCCCACTCACCACTCCCCTATAGTTAATAAATATTAATTAAATAAAATTTAATTAATTAATTTATTTATTAAATATTATTTGATCCTTACAGGATACATTGACTTTGATTTTTCAGGCTGGTAAGGGTTCTATGAAATCCACATCAGGATCAGTGTTCACTCTTAACTCAGCTGTACTTTGGTGGAGCATCAAGCAAGGATGCATTGTTGACTCTACTATGGAGGCTGAATATGTAGCTGCTAAAGAAGCTGTTTGGCTTAGGAAGTTCTTGATAGATTTAGAAGTTGTTCCAAATATGACTCTACCTATCACACTTTATTGTGATAATAGTGGTGTTGTGGCAAACTCCAAAGAACCTCGAAGCCACAAGAGAGGGAAGCATATTGAAAGGAAATATCACTTGATACAAGAGATTATGCAATGAGAAGATGTGATTGTCACGAAGATTGACTCGGAGCATAATGTTGTTGATCCATTTACGAAGGTTCTCACAGTTAAACTGTTTGAGGATCATCTAGAGAGTCTAGGTCTACGGACTATGGACCATATTATTTTTTAGGACAAGTGGAAGATGTTATTGGGTAGACTATGACCTAGTTTATTATTTTTGTGTACATTATTGTATTGTAATTGTTATCTTTATTGTATTGTATGCCTCACTAGCTTTAGGACAAGTGGGAGATTGTTAGGATTTATGTCCTAAATCTTGTAGTTTGTAATGTATAAACAATATTCATTTTTTTTCAATAAAATAAAGATTTTTTTTATTCAACTTAGTCTTATGTAACTCAATCAAATAAACTAAGATCCAAGGTTCTTTTATATAACTTGAACAGTATGCGGTAGACATACAAGTGGATCATGTTCAAGTAATAACTTAAAAAGGTCTGAAATATATGGATAAGGTTGGGTGCCTTATTCTGGTGACACTACGAATACGACCCACTTTATGAATATTACAAACGATTTAATCCAAATCGTTCATGTGGAAACATGCTAGTGGGAGTATCCTATACAAAGAGTTTGTATAAGACTGGACCAGGAAATGATTAATCTCTCTTTATAACACTATTGACTTAAGAGATTAACATTTCATAGGATGATCGAATGTAACTCGACCTCAATCCTGAGTGAGTTATGAACTTCTATCTATGAGGACAGTCCTTTGATTTGTATGGGTGAGAGTGGCCTGTGTCGCGACTCTATAAGCCAACCATCTTGGGGACTTGTTCAAGTAGAGAGGTGGGAACATAGCTACACAAGATGGAATTAACTTCTTCCCATCTTTATGGTAAGTAGATGAATTGCTCTTTTAATGGCTGATTTCGGGTCTTAAACAATGAGGTCTCATCCTCTCACTAGCAGGGATTTAGTTTATAGTTGGACTATAAAATGGTTGTTCATTAGAGGGATCAGTGGTACTTAAGGAGTAATTTGACCCAGTTGTAATTATGAGCAATTCGTGAAGGGTCAACTTATTGTTAATAGTTATAAACGTGGACACATAAATATATTTATAGTACGAAGAGTGCAATTGTGGGTCTTTAGTGGAGCGACCCACAGTTAATGGATGTTGATTAATTTAATTAAATAGTTTAATTAATTAATCTCGAATCATTAGAGCTTCTAATTTATAGTTCCATACATTCTCCTGCTATCTCACTAAAGGTAAAACAAGGATTAATTAGGTTTGGATAAGTTTGAATTGTTCAAATTAAATAAGGGAACATGCATTAATTGTATATGATACAATTAATTTAATGTATAGAGATATATTATAATATAAAGTTTGTTTTGAATTAGATTCAAAGTTAAAATATATATTAGGAGAGTATAATTTTTTTTTAATAAGATTCAGATATTAAATAATATGAATGAGATTCGTATTAAAACTATAAGCTAAAACATAATATGAATGAGATTCATATTTAAACTATAGGTTATGAGAGAGAAATACATTTGAATATAATTCAAATGTAATATTAACTAAATATATGATATTTAATTAATTAGATTAATTTATATTTATTTAATTAAATTAAATTAAATTTGATTTAATTTCACTTTAGTTAAATTTTAACTCCCTATGGTTAAGGGGGGTAAATGTTGGTTAAAGGGAAGTTAATCGATAAATAACTTCCCTTCTTTCAATCAGTTTTTTGGGGAAAAAACGTGATTTTGGGAGATAGTAGATAGTTCTGGATCGAACCATCTTTCAGACTCTCATTCTCTCAACAAGAGATGGAAAATTCTCTCTAAACTAAAAAAACTCTCACTACTCACACAGAGAGTTTCTCCAAAAAGAAGTTTTTCCTCTTCCCTTAGTATTCAAAAGGTTGGTTCTCACAACCCCAATCTTTGTCAGAGAATAGTAAGAAAGATATAGTGGTAGTGTCTTGTTCGAGACCAAAGAAAAGTTGTTGAGATCGTAATCACAACGAGGATTTGGAGATAGTTGAAGAATCGTATTCAAAGGTTATTTTCTCTTTTCCTTGAAATTTTTGTAAAAAGCATATTGTAAATTTTGTTTATTCTCTTTCTCTATTTTTCATAATTTTCCAAATCGAATTTCAATGGCACAAGGCATTCGCGTGCTTCCGCATTGGGATTGAATCCTTTCACTCTTCACTTAGTATTGTCCCCAAAATGGTAGGCAAATTGAATCGGCAGCTAGGGCCACTCTCACCCATACAAATCAAAGGGCGGAAACCTTCATGAGCAGAAGTTCATAACTCAGTCAAAATTGAGATTGAGTTACATGGTTATCATTTGAAATATTAATCTCTTTAGTTAATGGTGTTACAAAGAGAGATTATATATTTCATGGTCTGGTCTTATATAATCTCATTGCATAGGATACCTCACTTGCATGTCTACAATGCACATGAACAATTTGGATTAAATTATTTGTAACACTTACAACTTTTGTAACAGTTAAAAAATTGGTCGTATCAGCAGTGTCTCCAGGATAAGACATCTAACCTTATCCATATGTTGCAGACCTTTTAGGTTATTACTTGAACACGATTCACTTGTATATGTACCATATACTGTTCAAGTTATATTATACGACCTTTGATCTTAGTTTATTGGATTTGAGTTATGCAAATTATAAATAACACTTTATTTAATGAAAAATAAATAAAATTTTATTTATTATTCAATAATTTGTTTAAAAAATTATAGGCTACGAGATTTAGGACATAAATCCCCACACAAGTGATAATCTAAATGGTCTTTAGTATATGGATAAAGTTGGGTACCTTATTCTGGTAACACTATGGATACAACCAACTTTGTAATACTTACAAATGATTTGATCTAAATCATTCATGTAGAGACATGTAAGTAGGGGTATCCTATACAAAGAGTTTTTATAAGACTAGACTGCGAAATAGTTAATCTCTCTTTGTAACACCATTGACTAAAAAGATTAACATTTCATAGGATGACCATACGTAACTCGATCTCAATCCTAAGTGAGTTATGAACTCCTGTCTATGAAGGCTTGTCGTTTGATTTGTATGAGTGAGAGTGGTCTATGTTGCCGACTCAATAAGCTTACCATTTTGGGAACAAGATCGAGTAGGGAGCTGAGAACATAGCTACACAATATTGAATTCACTCATTTCTGACATTAGGATAAAGTAGAAAAGTCGTTCTCTTAACTACTCGCCCCAGGTCTTGAACAATGGCCTCATCTCTCTCATTGGCTCGAGAGGAATTTGTTTATGGTATGACCATAAACAGGTTGTTCATTATGGACAATTTGTGAAAGGTCAACTTACTGATAATTAGTTATATCAATGGACACAGAAATATATCTACAATGCGAATAGTGCAGCTATAGGTCTTTAGTGAAGTGACTCACAGTTAATGAATGTTGATTAATTTAATTAAAGAGTTTAATTAATTAATCTTGTATGATTGGAGTTTTTAAATTTGTAGATCTATTAGGTCCCCTTGCTAGCTTACTAAGGATAAAACAAGAATAAATTAGTTTTGGATTAGTTTGAATTGTTCAAATTAAATAAAAGAATATAAATTAATTGTATGAGATGCAATTAATATAATGTATACGAATATATTATAATATAAAGCTAATTTTGAATAAGATTGAAAAACTAAACTTTATAATATAAGAGAAATATATATTTGAATAAGATTCAAATATTAGTTATATGAATGAGATTCATATAGAAACTATAGATTAAAATTAATATGAATGAGATTCATATTTAATCTATAGGATATAAGAGAGAGATATATATTTAAATAAGATTCAAATATTAATTATATGAATGACATTCATATAGAAACTATACGTTAAAATTAATATGAATGAGATTCATATTTAAACTATAGGTCATGAGAGAGAGATATATCTTGATATGATTCAAGTGTATAATCAATTAAATATATGATATTAAATTTAAATTAATTAATTATTAGTTAATTAATTAATTGATTAATTATATTATATTATATTATATTATATATGTTTTAATATTGTATTAATTAATTAATCAAATTAACTCCCATGTGGGAAGTTAATTTTAAGGTGAATGGGAAGTTATTGTAACTTCCCACCTCTTCTCTCTCTCATATTATCAAACACAACATATTAATTTTAAAAGAGTGATAGAAGACCGACTCAAAGATCTACGAACTCTCTCACAAGCTCTCTCTCCCTCACACAAATTTTACAGAACAATTCCTCTGTAAAATCAATTCCCTTCGCCAAAAGGTTTGGATCCCACAATTCGATTCTTTCCTGAGAATAGCGAGGTAACCCGATGGTAGTGTTGCTCTTCTTGTTCCTGGGAGTTCCTGCTGGTTTTCTTGCTGTAAAATCCTTGAAGAATTATTCTACAAGTGTTATTACATCTTTCCTTAAATTATTTACTTTACTGTAAAAGCATGCTTAGTTATCCTTGTTTATTCATCTCTATTTTTCTGAATTTCTAAATAAAATTTAATGGCACTACCGTTTGTACACTTCCACACAGGATTTGATCCCTTAAGTTTAATACTTCTTAGAATATATGTTTACTTATTCTATTTTTACTTCAATCTAATATCTCATTTTATAAAAAAAAAAAATATTTGTAGGCTTGGTTGGAAACTTCAATCGTAAATTCCAACTAAAATGAAGTAGGATGTGAAGGATATATGAACATGCAATGGAAGCAAATTAGAATGGATTACACTCTAACATGCTCAATTTTAAGGACAAACTTTCTTGCGAAAGAGGGAAAATTGAAAATTAGAAATTACAACCTTTGAAGATCAAATTCTCCTTGATTTCTCTACAAATTGGAACACCAATTGCTTGTAGAGACGACCATAAGAGTCTTCTCTACTATTCTCCGGCCTTAGATTGGGTGGTGGGATCCAATTTGTGATAAATTTTTGAGGGAATGAAGGTTGGTAGTCAAAAGAGCTCTTAAGAGAGTTTAACAAAATTAACTATTAATTTGTTAAAATCTCAACCCACTATTCAGCCAAAAACAACCTTATTTATCAAGGATTAACATGCAATCCAATTGCATATCAAATTGACAACTAATTTGTTCAATTTGTGTATCGGATTTACAACTAAGCTACTAGCTTAGTTAGTGAGAAAATCCGAGATTGAAATTCAATTTTAAATTCAATTTTAAACTAATTTTTAAATTGATTTTTAAAATCAATTTTAATTTGATTTCAATTTTTTTAAATAAATATAAAATTAATTATAATATTATTTAAATATCAAATAATAAAATAATATTATTTTCTCATTAATCCTGGTTTTTTGAAAAACGGTTTTTTGATTTTTAATATTTAAATTGTATTTAAATATTATTTTCAACTCTATTTGTCTGTTTAATTGCTAATTAAACGTCAATCGTCTAAGATATATCGTATATATCCAATGCTTATTTCTGAAGCCGAATTTGAATGTTTCAAATTCATTCACCATACTATCTAAGATTTTATCCGTTTGTGAGCTAGTAGAAGGACCTAATGGACCTATAGATCATGAGCTCCAACGATTCGGGATTAACCAGTCAAACTCTTTAACCTAGTTAACACTAATGGGATACTCCACTAAAACTAGTAGCTGCACTCTCTTCACTGTAGATATATTTCTGTCTACTTGATGCAACCATAATTAGTAAGTCGCTCTTTCACAGGTTGTTTGTAATTACAGCTAGATCAAAAATACCGTTTTACCCGTGTGAATACATCTTGTTCCTTAAGTCCCACTAATTCTCTAATAAACAATTAGTTTGTGATCCTATCACTAAACCTAATCCCTCTCGGACCAATGAGAGGGTGGGGTCCCTTGTTCAAGACCCGGAGTCAATATTTAAGGGAACAACCTATCTACTAACCCTAAGTCGAGTATGAGTGAATTCTGTCTCGCATGATTATTGATCGACTGGGCGTGTAAGAAAAATAAATATGATAGAAAATATAGAATATGTAAGGTGTACGTGCAAGCATACACGATCAATGAAATAATAACTTGGAGTATTCCAAATGTCGAATCCCACAGGACTAGATTGAGTTTAAAATTCTTATGACTATGGACCAATGTAACCAGGGTAACCAAGGAGAAAGTTTAGAAATTTTGGTGAAAGAAAGCTTAAAAATAAATAATAATGGGAATCAAACAGGGGTAACAATGCTACGACCATTTGGGTGTTATGCCTTAAGTGATGTGACCGCATCACACCAAACAATGATTTACACATGGACAGGAAACTATACCTATTCGGTCTTGTGTCAAGTTCCTTTAGGAGTTCTAAGCAGCTAATGCCTAATATTTCCATGGTTAGCTGGATCTTAGATTAAATCAAGTTCAATTCCTTTATCCTATCGTGTCCCTTATTTCTAAGGTAACATGACCATCCTATGTCTAGGCTCTTAGTCTCATATCCCTTTGTGAAATCCGCTTACACCCTAACCTTCTCAGCATTAAAGCTCCGCTAGATCGTTAAATCAAATGGTCAGTTTAACTTACCGATTTTATATTTTAAAATCAACAAAGAGAATGTGATTACTCAAAGTGGTGTGAGCATTACATAACCTAAGCCATAACCACCCTAAGGCTTTCACATTGTCAAACCCCTAAAAATATTTAACTCATGACTTTTGATAAAATAATCATTTTTACTAAATCATAAACCATAGCTACAATATAACGTTTGATTGGTAGAATGCAAAATGGAAAATAACACGAAAACAATAAAGTTGGAAAACAAAGACAACTCAAGTAAACTTGGGAAAATCTTCAAGTACAAGCCTTTCGCTAGGACGATTCCTTCTTTTTCAAGAAAGAATCTTGCCTCAACACACATGTCTATGGAAGAGTAATCCTAGAGCCGCTACGCTTCAGAGGAACTTTCGTTCTTAAGACTACTGGCTTTAACTTCGAAAAGAATCCCAAGGTGCTGGAAATTTGAGAGTAAATCGGAGAATAAAAGTGATGATTGTGGCGGCGGTGAGTTCTCTCCCTAAGAGGTAGGGCTTCCTCGCCTTTTATAGACCCCAAATCTATTAAGGAGTACCGAGATTTGCGTTCTGAGGATTCACCAAGCCAAATCGAGAATTTTTAGCCAAGAAAATCGCAAATGATCTGGGCATAATTGAATCTGGAAAATTAGGGCTCGACAGCGGTGGTACCTCACTTGCTGTTGTGGGCGCATCACATGAAAATAAGTCAGAAACCTGTCAAAAACGTACCAGATCTGCACTAAATCTGCAAAAATCATCTTTTACACATAATTAGTCCTCGTTAAGCTCATTTAAACATATTAAGGTCAAATTTGAGATAAAAATCATGCAAGAGTCCATTTTTCACATTAAAAACACTAAAATAAAGGCCTAATTTCATGCATTTTATAGCATGAATCAACTATGTCCCCAGCTATTTACTCAGTCTTACTGATAAGAATCATGGTGTTCTACATGTTCCAGTCGGACCAATTACAAGATCCAAGGCAGCAAAGATTCAACAATCATTCATTTTTCACGCTCAAGATTGGATAGGATTGGTTCATCCTCAATTTCGAGTGCTACATGCTAATATAAGAGATGAAGGACCATTTGGAGTATTGAAGGTCAATGTTTGCTCAATTGAAGTTGACCATGGAGTAGACATTTAATTCCCATGAGTTCAAACATTTTAGCGACTTCTTTAGTTATCTTAACATTTTTTTTATTGTAATGTTCTAGCTTCTTTTAATTTTATGTCTAGTCAATGTTTCTAGAAGAAATGTATTAAATATGGTAGTTAGGGCTAGAACTTGAATCGCAGGAGAATAGATTACCAGATCAGAATCAATAAAAAGGGGCTTGGTTGTGTAAGCTTAATAGCATTAAGATTGAGATTGTACTTCAACGCCGAAGCTATAAGATATGTAGGTTGTGTATCGCTCGTAAAAGCCACCCTTCGCCACTGATCACGAGTAGGATAGATGGAGTCATCCGTAAACTCTTCACGGAGTGCTTTTTCAAATAACAAACAATTAAGGTGAAGCAAGGTCAGGAACAACGAATCTCTTTATGATAAACAGATTCATTTTGCAAGTTCGTTATTACGGGTAGTTCCTACAAAGGATCGGACTAATGACGTATACAATACTGGAATTCTCGATGTAGATGCTACATAGTGGGTTCTCATCCTTCAGAGACTACGAGTGTAATAGGAGCACCCGTGAACACCTCAAGCCCTATCAAGCAAGGGATTCTTCGTCGGATTCGTTCAAGCCATTGCGAATAAACAATTGGTAGAACTCCGCAACTTGTCAAGCAGCATTCTTTTTTTTTTTTTACTTAAGGAGGGTCGGTCCATGGATTTTCCTTCCTTTTGCCGCATTTCGCTCAAAGGGTTGAAGGGATCGATGGCTGCCATTAATGGAGTTTACATTAAAGATGGTGGTTGGAATATGGAGAACTCCTTTTATGTTTTATTTTGACTTTTTGGAATTTACATTAAACAAGATATAATCTCTACAAGGCTATATAAAGTATTCTACCCTTTCATTTGTAACAAGACTTTTGATTAATGAAATTTGAGATCTCACATTGAGACTTTTTCTTTAGAATTTGCAATTCTTGTGATAGAATGCATGTGAGCCATTCAATCTAACCTTGATCAAGTTTGATTGTGGAGTGATTCAATTTAGAACAAGATTTCTGAATCTTGCTTCTAGATCTTCGATCAAGAGGTAATCTAATTCTAGCATTTTTTTTGGGGCTGATCTAAATTTGCATAGGGAGGTGTTAATTTCTTAGTTTCAAATATTTTTGCTTCAACAATAGCTTGGATCTTTGGTCTGAGGATTAGGATTGTCTTATCACTCACCCCTGAAATGGGGAGGCTTATTGAGTCGGCGAACTCAGGCCACTCTCACCCATGCAGATCTAAGGATAATCTCGAATAAACATGAGTTCATAGTTAGCTCAAAATTGAGATTGACTTACCTAGGTCATCTAGTTGAAATAGTCAGTGTTAACTGTAAACGACGTTATAAAGTAATAGTGACTATTTCGTGGTCTGATCTTATGCAAACTCATTGCATAGAATGCCCCCACTCACATGTCTCCACATGAACGATTCATGGTCACATCGTTCGTATCAAATACAAACCGTTTTGGCTATTTACTCGAACTTGATCCATTTTTATGTCTCCACATATAGTTCAAGTATACATGTTATAGCTATCGATTCTTAGTTTATTGGATTTAGGGTTATACTAACAACAATTCACTTATTTAATAACAAGTTTAATGAATAACCTCGATAATAACTTTATTAATAATAGAATGCACATTAGTGTTTACAAACTACAAGTTTTAGGACATAAAACTCAACAAGATGTAGTAATGTCACTTATTTTTTTACCAATCATTTTGCTATTTGTATTAATAATAGGACAATTGTTTCTTTTTATTAGACTATTGATAGCACCTAAAATGTGCTATTGTAATGCCTCTAATCTTGCCCATTGATGATAATTGATGTGCTTAAATATGTTATTTTGTAGGTATCGAGCAATGAGAGGTAGAATCGAGTGTTAGGAAGAAAACGGAGTTGAAAGGAGTCCTAACGAAGTAATTAGGCCAAAAAAATGTCAAAAATATCCAAAATTATGAAACTATCACTAGAGCGCCACGACGCTATCTGGCGTATAAAAACTGCTCTTCCCTTTTTAGGTCATATCTTTTGATCTGGGTGGCCGTTTTGGGCGTATGACCACTCATTTTTTTTTCATTTTTTCATGCTCTATCCATCTACATCATTAGATTTTAGAGTTCTTTCCATCTACTTTCTGGAATCAAGTCAAATGATGTCGGGAATGCCGATTATGGGCTAAGGTAATCATTTGTAGCTTGGGTTTTAGGATCTTTTCTCTATTTCAATGTATTTGTGAGTTTTCGAACTGAGTTTCATATTGTATTGCTGGATTCAATTCTATTTTTATGAGATTATGATCATTTTATCGTACGCTTGTGGATGTATGGTTATTGCTTTGAATTAATTTACGAATTGTGACACTTGTTATATGTTAAACGTAGGAAGCGATAAGTTAAGTTGGCTTGCGAATCAATTTAGATTAGTATTTGATTCAATCAACTTAGAATTGAACCAACGAACATTTAACTATGCGCTTGAAAGTTAAATATTTCATCTAACGTTCCCTAGATCTTAATGCCATTAGAATAATTCGATTATGCATGTTTCTCGTCTTAATCAATTTAGACTAATTGGTTGCTTAGGACATTTTAATTAGTTTTTCTAATTAAAATTGGTTAGGTGGAAAGCAATCAATAAATTTCGGTAACAAATATCTTGAATAGGGAAATTCCTTAACAACCCAAGCTAGACATTTTAATATTGAATTTTAACTCTTTGGTGCTTGCCTTTTAATTTTATGCAAATTATTATTATTGCAACAAATCAATTACAAACCCTCATTCGGTTACCTCGGGCCATAAATCGTTTAATTGAAGAAATTTGTGTGCTCTCTATGTTCGACCCGTGCTACCACTACTACATTTTCGACCCGTGCTACCACTACTACATTTTAGTGGATACAGTTAAATCATTTGGTCCGAAATTGGACGACGAATTCCACCTAACCAACTATAATAAATTACAATTTTTGTTATTATATCTAATTTTATTCTAGATTGGTTACTAATTAATACATATATAAAGTACTTTTTTTCTCAAAATTATTAATAAGAAATAAGTCAAAAATAAGTTTTACCAAACACACCATTAACTTTTGTTCTGCATGTTCAAATTTACAACCAAACACAACCTTCAAAATTTGAGTTCAAATTTGAAGTTTTGAAATTAGAACCAAACATGTTTTCGAATATAGTAAAAATAAAGAATTTGTTTTTGTTTTCTATGAATTCTTTGTTTTTAAAATTAAAATTTCAAATTAAAATTTTATGAATTCTTTGAAAACAAACCGTCGTAAAGTTAAAAGATTGTTCCAACTAGAAAACTACCACAGAGTTATATTTTATCATATATCTACATGGCTGTCTCCAATTGTTGGCTTTACAAGTTACATTCAACTTTATTCAAAGTCCATAATTTTACATAATTTATAGGTAACAAAAAGAAAGTAATAAAAAAGAAAAAGAGAATGAATACTAAGCTTGCTTTCTTGAAACTCTGCTGCAAACCTAATTCATTGGCACAAATATGTCTTCAGGCAGAGAACATACAACACAGGAGTTTAAAGACTTAAAACTTCAGTTCTTGTGTTGCAGCCTTCCACTTTCTGCACCGGCATATGGATCGATCTTGACGTTTACAACTGCTGGTTTCCGAGCAGAAAAGGACTCAGCTAGTGCGGATTTTAGTTCCTCGGGCGTTTCAACATAGTAGCCTTTACCTCCAAAAGCCTCGATCATTTTGTGATAACTTGCTGATGGGACAAAGGAGGTTGGTGCAGGATCGTGCTTATAGGGTCCGGTAATTTCTTGTGGTGTTCTCCGGTCGCCACCATATACACCGCCATTGTTGAAAACTATCACAACCACTGGCAACTGGTACCGCACCAGCGTCTGTTGAAAACCATAAAAATGTAAATCAAATGAACTAAAAGTTGGATGGGAAAGACGGCCACAGAGATATTTTGTGAATAGGAAAGAAAAAGAAACTAACTGTTTGTTTCTGAGATCTCAATTGGATAAATGTTTTGAGATTATGAGGAGCAAAACTGGCCAATTAAAAATTATAAAGAGCTCTCCGGAAAGAACACAAGGGAAAACCTAATACTTTCTACAATAAAGCCCAACTCAAAGTACGATGAACAACTTTACAAATGGAAATCAGATACAGAAACAACATTTAGAGCTTCATCAGAGATTTAAAAATCTACAACTGACTAAGTTACTTATATCACTGGCGAGCATAATCGAAATTTCAGATTTGACTAATAGGAATTTGTATATAATGATGTGGTACCTACTTAGGATATTAAATATTCTGAGGCCAATATTCTATGAGACTCGTTGTGGCACATGTACATCGACCAAACACTCGAGGTGACAATGAATATAGAAAATAAAAATACAAAGATCCAAGTGCAGAAAGTAAGGGAAATCTAGTAATCCCCTGTGAAACAAACAACATATTGAACATAAAAGGAAATGAGAATGACATCTAAAACTCAACCATCAAAACAAGGAAGTAACCCATTTCAAGACAGCCTATGAAACATGTCCAAAAATAGTCCTAGAGCTACAGATCACCAGTGTCTACATGTCTTTTTGACCTGATTCATCTTGCCCAAGGGAGAGCTGAAATGAAACACAGTAAGCAACCAACAAACATTTCCAAACCAGAAAGTAACAATGATGATGGACTTAAGACAACATTTGGAGCCAACCAAACCATGCTTTAATATGCAGGACACTCTTCAAGGAGGTAAGAATCAGATACTAATCATACAACATTCTAATCAATTGCAAGAAACCAAATTGATGGAAGAAAAGTGCAAAGGGGAGAACGAATATACCTCAACTTCCATGGCACTGAACCCAAATCCAGAATCACCTTCCACGGCGACTACCAATCGATCAGGGGAAGCAACGGCAGCTGCAATGCAATAGCCCAAGCCAACCCCCATTGTCCCCCATGTTCCTGCATCCAACCTGGTTCTTGGCTCAGTCTGAACCAAAACTGAGCGACCCACATCCATTGTATTGGCCCCTTCAGAGACCAATATGGGTGCAGGGCTACCGAGAGCCGAAATAGCATCACGAATGATTCTCATTGGTGTCAAGAAATTGAATGGCACAACATCCCTCGCCAGCTGAACTTCCATTTTCGCCACATTGTCCTTTGCCTTCTGCGAAATGGCTTCAACCCATGGGTGAGATTTTCCAAGACAAAATGGGTCATCCTTAATCTCCTTGTTTATGGATTCCAAAACCTCTTTTGCATCGCCAATCAAACCCAAATGGGGCTTTCTTAATTCAACCTCCTCCTTGCAAATATCAACCAAAATGAACTTCACATCCTTGGACCATTTAGGCGGCTCGCCAAAATGCAACAACCAATTAAGCCTCGCACCAACCACAAGCGCAACATCGCACTTACCAATTGCCAATGACCTAGCGGCGGTAGCTGCAAGCTCATGTGTATCAGGCAACAGCCCTTTACCCATTGGAGTAGGAAGAAATGGAATTCCAGTGCTCTCCACAAGCTTCTTCAACGGCCCCTCAGCACGAGCAATCGCCGCCCCTTTACCAAACACAATCAATGGTCGTTCCGCATGTCTCAACAACGAAATCGCTTCCTCAATCTGCGAATTTGGAACTCTATGAATCACTTCGCGGTGTGTAAACTCCTCCGCTGCGGCCAATAATCTCTCCGCCTCAGACTCGGAAACAGTCTGATGCAAAACATCTGACGGGAGATCAAAATAGCACCCACCAGGCCGACCAGAAACGGCCGAATTAAGAACTCGAGCAACGCAATTCGGAATCTCGGAAATATCCTTGGCCTTCACGGAAAATTTCGAAAAGGGCTTAACAGCTTCAACCTGATCAAGCTCCTGAAAATCACCACGGCCGAAATCTCTCTGATCGCAAGAACCCGAGATCATCACCAAAGGCCAAGCATTAGCCATGGCGTTAGAAACCCCCGCAAGGCCATGAACACAACCTGGGCCAGAAACAGTAAGCAGCACACCAGGGCGGCCCGTTAGATAGCCATAAGCAGAAGCGGCATAGCCAGCCGATTGTTCGTTATGAAAGGCAATGAATCGAATTCCCAGAGAAACTGCGCGAGTGGCCAGAGAAGTAACAGGGATTCCGACGACGCCGAACATCCGGTCGACGCCGCAGCGGGCCAGCGCCATGGCGGCGAGAACGTTGCCATCGATCGGACCGTGAAATTTGAGGTCATTTTGAAGTTCTTCAGCTGAATCCCCCATAGGAGCTCGAGATTTTCCGGTGGAGAAGAATGAAGTGCGAAGGAAGAGACTGAAAACGCTAAAATGAAAAATCTGAGATATGAAAGCTTAATGTTAGTGACGACGACAGACGAGTGGATTTATAAACCGCCCGTACAGATTCCTAGCTGTTTTTGTGTAGACGAAAATACCCTTCAGAATTTACTCGATTGTTTTTTATTTTATTTTTTGAAACAGGAAGTTTAGTTGATTGTATGGCTTGTAGTATGGGTAATATGGGAAATGCAAAAAATATTGTGCTTTGTTGGACTGATTGAAAGTAGAAAATTTGCATTTTGTTTCGAGAATTGCACCTTTCCCTCTTTCTTCCAAGAAAAGATATAATAATTATTTTTAAGAAATATAAGAATTATTTTTTAACAAAAAAAAACACATTAAAAATTGATTTAGTCAAATAATTAAATTTGAATGTTGGCGAAAGCGTCGGAATTTTTTATTTTACAGAGACGTGTACATAACTGTTAAAGAAAGAGCATGTCAATCGATTTTTTTTTTTTTTAAATGTCTATTTCAATGAACATTTTAGAAAAAAAATGTATATAATAATTCAAAAATTCATATAACTTGTTTGGATTAATAGGTCAATACTTTTGGTTTTAACGTCAAAGAAAGCATAGTAACATATGGTTATCAATCAAGTGATTTGTGGTTCCGTTTTCCTATTCTTTATTATACTAAAAAGATCAAAATTAATAATTTTATTCTCCATTTTTTACTTGATAATTTGTTTTTGAATTACATATCAATATTTTGACCAATTTGGTGTGAAGCAACAATCCCAACCATATTCAAATCAAAATTATAAGTTTGTATGTTTAAGTTTTTAATCATTTTTTTTTTGGGATTTGTGCCCTACATCTTCATAACTAATAATGGGTTATTTAATAGGGAAACTTTTAAAAATAAAAAAATAGAGAAAATTATTTACACAAAATCAAAATTTTTAGATAGTTGTGATAGACGCTGATAGAAGTCTATCAGGGTCTATCAGTAGTAGAAATGATAGAAGTCTATCAGGGTCTATCAGTAGTAGAAATGATAGAAGTCTATCGCTGATATATGCTTATAGAAGTCTATCAATGTCTATTAATATTTTTTTTGCTATTTTCTGTAAATAGTTTGACATTTTTTCTATATGTGAAAATTTTTCTATTTAATATTTATTTTATTATTATTTTCAGTATTATATTATCCATTACATGAAAAATACGAGGTTATTAATGTAATCTTCAACAGTATGTGATTGACATATAAGAGTTTCATGTTTAAGAAATAACATAAAGGTCAATCTATAGTATGTGGATAAAGTTGGATGTCTTGTCCTGATCATAACATTATGAACACAACTCACTTTGTAATTATTATAAATGATTTCACTCACATCGTTCATGTGGAGATATGTGAGTTGGGGTATCTTATACAATGAGTTTGTGTAAGATTGAATTACAAAATATTTAATCTCATTTTATAAATTCATATAATTGGGAATATTAATATTTTATAAGATGAATGCGACTCAATGTTATTCTGGAGAATTCTAAACTCTTGTCTGTAAGGCCTCATTCTTTGATTTGTATGGATGGGAGTGGGCATTGTAGCCAAGGCTACCATTTTGGAGACTTGCACAAATAGAAGTAGGAAACATAATCTCATAAGATGAAATTGACTGCTTGCCATATTGTGCATGTAGATGAATTAGTTCCCTTAAATGTTGATTTTGAGATTTGAACAATGAGGTTGTGCCCTCTCCTTGGCTCGAAAGGAAGTTGGTTTATGGTTGGATCATTCACAAATTGTTCATTAGATGACTAGTATTACTTAAGGTACTAGATGTAATCACAAAGGTAAAAAGAAGCTTCTGATCTAACTATAATTACAAACATGTTTTGAAGGATCAACTTGCACGTAATGATTAGATCCATTGACAAAAAATTATCCTACAGTGTGTAAAAGTACTACTTAGGTCTATAGTAGAGTGACCTATAGTTAATGAATGAAATTTAATTAATTAAAAGGTTTGATTAATTAATTTTCTATCATTTGCAACTTATAATCTGGAGACCTTAATCTGTAAAGGTCTCCATGCTCACTCATACAGGACAATGAGGGATCAACATTGTTGAAAGAAAACTTGAAACTTTCAATTAATATTTAATATATTTGATTTAATAAGTGGAAAAAAATATTTATTGTATTTGATACATTATATGTCAAATAAAATTGTGAAAATTTTGTGTGTGTGCGTGTGCACACAAGCCACTTAAAACAATAGAAGAAAGCCTCTGATTGCACAACCTGACTCATCACCTAGGGAGGTCGCAAGGTAGCGCCATGGACATAAAGTGATGTGAATTCAACCATTTAACTATTGCATATACCGGAAGGAGCTATTACAAGAAGTAAGGCAAAGAAGATTCAAGAAGCTTTCACATTATATCTTGAAAGGCTAGCTAATGTACAAGAAGATACAAAGATTTTCGAGCCAATATATGTATAATGTTAGTTCAATGAGTTTAGAAGAGCATGGAGTGAAGATGGCATGGGAGGACAAAAAAACTATGCATAAATTGTGAAGAATGTGCTGTCAAGTGTGCAATGCGTTGGAATTTGTGATGTCAAACGTGCACATATCAAGTTTGCTGCCTTCAGAGTAGTTATTTAAGATTATAGGAGATTTCTACATTTTTATTTTTACATTTTGACTTCTCAATTAGTATGTAATTAAGTTTCAAGTTCCTAGGTCCTATTTTCTACAATTTTCATTTATTTGCTTTCGAATGATTTTTAAGTTCTTGGACATTTGAACGTCCATTTGCCCTTTAAAATGGCTTGTAATGCTTTTCAAAACTCAGATTAATGATATTAGAACTCTGTGTTTCTTCAACCCTTTTGGTGTTGTCTTTTTCTCGAATCTTACTTTAGGTTTGATGATTAAACCGATTCATTGGATTAGTCTTGATCAAGCTAATTCTGGAGTGAATTATCTTAGGATCTAAGAGTGACCATCATAGATTCTAATTTCAATCTAAGAGTTATTCATCTTTCTAACTAAGCTCTTTGTTGGAATCATTCATTAAGTTAGTATGATTTGTGAGTGTTTGCAAAGATTCTAGAATGACCTTTAGCTTTGCATATATCAAGCACTGTTTGTGCGTATCACAGAGATTACACTCTCTCCAAATATGATAAATAACAATACATTAGGCAACTCTCAAGACCTTGCGTCATAATTGATGGCTCATACTAAAATGGCAAATCCAGTCTGCAAGCACAGTGTCTCAATGTGATATCATATGAGAACACCCTCCCCACAAGAGCATATCCTCCTAAATAGCATGACTCAAAGGGAAGTCAAATAATAAATGATCTCAAGACTCAATTCCAACAACAAGGAACACAAAAACTAGAGGCATATCAAATACCAACTTCTAATACGATCACAAATTGTTGCGTTCAATCTCACTTGAAATATAACACACAATAATGCGATGAGATTTATACTAGCCTTAAGTCACACCTATATTTTTTGATGAATTGATATGCAAAAATGAATTAATGCAAGTTTCACTCGTCTAAACCAAAGTATAAGTATAGACAAGGTTCTTGGTGAGTTAGGGTCGAACACAGGGACTTTATGTTGTTATGTGTTTAAATTATATGCAAGGCTTCTATGTGGTGAGTATATTCAATGTGTTGGAAGTGGTTCTATTTACTAAATAATCTGAATTTACAAATGATGGAAATAATGAGTGGAATATGTAAGTAGATGAATTGATAATGCATCAAGTGTGGAATGTTGCGTGGAAATGTAGTTATGGTGATGGATAAAATTGGTGAAATGCAATCGTTAGCTCAAGCAATATGCAATTAATTGAAGGAAAAAAAATCAATGGATAAAAGTAGGGTTGAATAGTGTAACTAACATTTTCCTAAGTTATGCATAAGTTAGGCGTTCATATCATAACTTTTAAAATGAAGAACCCACCTCTTGGTGTTTCAGAGCCACAATATCCTATTTCTAAAACACATAATTGAGTTAATTTAAGACGAAAGGTATACTTTATCTCTAAAGCTAACTCTTTCCTTGTTCAATGTGATCTACATATCACTTACTCTCTCAAGCAGTTTATTATGTCTACTCAAACCTATTTCTCAATATGATTCAAGCAAAGTATTAAATATGCGTTGAACAAGATGAACTCTTAACTTATGCAAAGTTAACAAAAATGAAAGTTGGACCTCCTCAACCCATAAGGATTTAGTTGCTCATGATGGAATTGAGATAAAGCATGGATAGATAAAAAAAAAGGCGAAGTTCGTATTCATATCAAGAAATTTCAAATGTTCAATAGTCAAAGTCTTAATACAAATAGAAGTAATAGAGTAAAGCTTAGGAAATGAAAAGTCGAGTTGCTAGTCACAATCTCTTGCTCCCTGCTAGTCGAAATGGTTGTTGCTTGGCTTGATTGCAGTAGAGGTGAAGGTTTCCTTTTGCTTTTTCTAAGAAGAAGGATGAGCTCTCACTCAAACTACTTCAAAGAAGAGATCGAGGTTGAAGATGACAATGGAGTTAGGAGTGATTTTGGCGGAGTTTTCAGCCAATTTATTGAAGAAAAGTCGAACACTTTGACACATTTTTGAAGAACTATATATTGGCGTCAAAAAGGCATACTTCCAGCTTCTTTCCAATGATGATTGACATATTTGCATTTAATTCCATGCCTTGCTGCACCGACTATATCGCATCATAGATTCATTGATTTTGTCGCGAATGTCTCAAATCAGCTACCAACTTGCTCTGTTGATTTGACTTTCACCGCCTATGCGTTTTGTCGTTTTCTGTCTTCAAGTTTCATCTCATCGCATAGCGTAATGTGTGCATAGTTGGGCGTTAAGTTGATCACTTCCATGTGTTCAGGACTGCAACTTGTGTCTTTAGTCGATTTTGCTTTATTTCATCTTAAACTTGCATCCACAGTGACAAATCTTATAATTTTCAAAATTTTAACTTTTTAAATGCTTGATCGCAAAGTATGGTTAGTTATATGAATTTCTTATCACGTTAATGCATTTTCTTCTTAATTTTCCTAATTACTCAAAATAAAAAGATAAAATAACTTGTATTTCTACAAGTGATCACACATCTATAATTGAATCCGAACAGCAAGCTAGACAATAAAAGAGTGTCTGGAAATATTACCTCCAAATCAAAGAAGGACCCAAGGTAAAGGAAGCCTAGGTCGTAATGACTCTCATCACTAGCAATTGAAAACACTCTCGAACGACAAAGGAGCCAGACCATACAATCCTCTCTTTTTACCTTAGCCTTAATCGCCTGAACTTGCTCCAAGAGATCAACCAACCCTCAATAGTTAGAAATTCATGCCCAAATCCCATATGGGTAGAGAAAATCACCAATACCAGTATGAAAAGAACTATTAGTATCTAAAATATCCATTGTACTAAATTGTTGAAGAATACGACCCCTTTTAACGAAGGGTCAAACCAAATAAGCATCAATGCCCATTTTTTGAACAGTATGTGGTAGACATACAAGTGGATCGTGTTCAAGTAATAACCTGAAAGGTCTATAGTATATGGATAAGGTTGGGTGCCTTATCCTAGTGACACTGCGGATACCACTTTGTAAATGTTACAAGAGTTGTAAGTGTTACAAACAGTTTGATTCAAATCGTTAATGTAGAGACATACAAGTGGGGGTATCCTATACAAAAAGTTTGTATAAGACCAGATCGCGAAATGATTAATCTCTCTTTATAACACTGTTGATTGAATAGATTAACATTCCATAGGATCATTGTGTAACTCGATCTCAATCCTGGGTGAGTTATGGACTACTGTCTATGAGAATGGTCCTTTGATTTGTATGGGTGAAAGTGGCCCATGTTGCCGACTCAATAAGTCTATCATCTTGGGGATTTATTCAAGTAGGGAGCTGGGAACATAGCTACACAAGATGGAGTTCACTTCTTCCTATCTTTAGGGTAAGTAGATGAATTGCTCTCATAAGTGCTGATTCTGAGTCTTGACCAATGAGACCTCACCCTCTCACTAACCCAAGAGGGATTTAGTTTATAGTTGGATTATAAACTGGTTGTTCATTAAAGGGATCAGTGGTACTTAAGAAGTAAGAGGTAATTACAGAGGTAAAACAGTAACTTGATCCAGCTATAATTACGAGCAATTCATGAAAGGTCGATGTTGCTGATTTAGAGGTGTGAATCATATGTTATATTTACGACAAGTTTTCCCTACTTTAGTCCAAGTATAAACTGAAAGTAAGGTATCTTGGTGAGTCCCAGGTCAAACACGGAAATTTTAACTCACACTAATCTGAGTAAAGATATGCTTGACTCTCGGTGGTTTGTAAAATAATGTGAGGTTGTTGTAGTGAACTTAATTTTAGAAAAACAAATAGTAAAGTAAAGCGACTGGATGTGAATGAAGTTGCAAGCTAGCAAGTCTGGTGAAAAACAATTGGAGAAAAGAAGGTTGGGGAAAACTTATCATCAATCGATTGAGTTCTTACTTAGACTTTTGATTCATGCTCCTAATCTCAAATAGGTCTCACCTCTCGGTAGTTAAGCCACATTATTCATATTTATATGAAACATGCTTTAAATTAGTTGAGCCTAAGGTTATTCCTATCTCTAAGAACACTTTTTAGTTAGCTTAATAAGTTCCATAGATACTTATTATTTCAAGTAGTTAACTATTTCTACTTAAACCGATTTGTTAGATAGATCTAAGCAATGTAATAAAAATACACCTAGCTAAATGAACCATAGGCTAAGCTTAAACCCTTACGTTTGATAATTTATTTTCTCTAACCCCTTGAATAAATAAGGGGCACTATAGGATAAATAATCTAAGCTTACACTAATCTAAGATCCAGCTAACAAAAAAAACATTAGGCATTAATTGCTTAGATCTCTGAAAGGAACTTGACACAAGACCGAATAGGAGTAGTTTTTTATTCATACATATTTCAATGTCTTGGTATGATGTGACCACATTACTTACAACATAGAACCCGAAAGGTTAGAACATAATTACATCCCTGTTCAACACTTTTGTTTATTTCTTTTATCAACATTCAACCTCAAAAGCACTTATTTACAGGTTAACCCTTGGTTTGCATCAAAAAGCTCTTTCTTAGAAAAATTGAATTGAATAAATAGTCTCGTGGGATTCGACTCTTGGAATACACCAATATTTATTACTTCATCGACAGTGTATGCTTGTACTTAGACCATATTTATTCTCATTTTTATCACCTAGCACCGTGGCACTGTGCAACACTAGGCTCGGTGCCGCGTTGCAGTAGCTGAAACAAGGAATAACGTTGCAACGTTGTCGAGAAGGAAAGTCTAATGCACGCCCTAACAAGGGAAAATTTAGTAGTGACACAACACTATAATTTGTAGCGTCACAGTGCTCTCACATATTTATAAATATAATATTTTTCAGTTTAGGTCAATATTCAACCCCCAAGCTCTAGCCTCCTCTCATATTTTCTCTGTTCTTTACTGTTTTTAGCCTATTTTCATACTGTAGAGATTCATCTTGGCTATGAGAAGCTTGATCTCAATGTTTAGTGGCTATTCTCTAGCTTAGGTTAAGGAAGAAACCCAATTTTATTTTGTTGTTAGGACTTGTAATTCTAATTTTTATCTTATGGATCCTTGTGATTTTTTATGCATTAGAATTTATGTCTTGGATTATGTTTGGATTGATCACCCTTGCATACTTTTATTGCTTTGCTAGTGATTACCTCAGATTTAGTTATGTGTTAATCCTTTGTGGCACGTATCAAAACATGCTTGTGTGTAGTTGTTGTGTGTTGCAAACGTGTTGTTGTTTGATTTATATTCACGATTTATTGGATTCCTAATATCTCAAGTTTTTCTTAATATCAGTCTAAGTATAAACTGATACAAAGATTTCTTGGTGAGAACCAAGGTCGAACACAGGGATTTTGTGGCTAAATGCTTGCTAAATTGGAAATCTCGAGGTAGTGAACAATTAAGATGAGATTCAATTCGGAGTATGAAAATTAAATGAATTTAACTTTTCAAGTTGCAGCTACAAAAATGAGGATGCCTTGTGAGCAATGCAATTTCAGTGATGTGATGGATAGAGAAAAGAGTGTTGGAGACCGTCATTCATCAATCTGTCAAATCTCGGTTTAATTAGATCGATCATGCTTTCAAACACAATTGGGTCATACCCTTCGGCAGAAAAGCCACACTAGTCATATGTCTATGATGCGTGCTAGTTTAAATGAGCCTAAGATGAATCCTATTTCTAAGATTAATTTCTTAGCTACAACAATGTTGCCTATGGTTACTTGCTCTTTTAAGTAGCCGACCGCTGAAGTTAAAACAACGTTCTCACGTTAAAACTAAAAAGTGATTAACAATACATTGCTGTAAATGACCTAGTTATTAAACTTGATTCAACAAGATTGATGAATGCAGCCTCCAACCCTCGTGGAGGTTTAGCTACTCATAATGAGTTGTGGAATATTTGTAAACATGAAGAACAAATGATGATTGATAGATATGAAGTTGCGATATATTAAACTGATAAAGATTTGGTGGTCTTGATACAAATAGCTAACACTGGCGGTGCAACTTAATAATAAAAAGGTTGAGAGAAAGAGCTGTCGGCAAGAGTATCCTGCTTGCAGACAGTGAAGATGTATCGCTGATATTGCAGATGACGATGGAAGCAGGGGTGAGATCCTCTTCCCTATCGAGCTTCGGTTCACCGTGTTCCTTGTGGTGGATGTAAAACTGAGCCTCTCGACAGTCGCCGTGAGGAGGAAGAAGTTGATGTGTGGCGGCGCTTTCTCAGAATTGTTTGCTGCTAACCCTACTTTTTCTTTATGGAATTTTGGTCTTTTTTCTTTTTTATTCTCTTCTTGGGCGGCTTTTATAGCCCTCATCGTAGTACTTTCTATATTAACGCAGGGTGGGCCCACAACGCGTTTGGCTCTGTCCTTTTTGACCGCACAGTTCGTCTCTGTCTAACGGCTCATGGTACTGAAAATATTCTGGCACAGCTGTCATGGTTGGATTTTCTGGAATCATAGGCTTTGTCTTTATTAGCCATGCATTGATGTAATCTTTGCCGCATGGTTGCGATGACATTTTCCTGCAAACAAAGCGTTCAAGGGCGTTAATTCTCATCAATAATATCTTTTTTTCTTTTTCATACACTTGTGCGCGTAATAAGAATATATCGGAGATTCATGCATTGAAATGGTGTTCTTTGCACTAATCTTCCATTTTTTCTAAGTGAAAGAAGTAAAATAACTTGTAGTTATCAGTAGTTAGATAGGTTGTTTAGAATAGTCTGTTTACAACATTGCGTGATTGGTTTAATTCAAGAATAAAATTTGTTAGACTACTTAGGCACCACCTAGTAACTAATCATCTTAACATTCCTCTTTAATGGGAGTGTGAGATGTTTGTGGAGCACATTCATACCCAATTCACTGAGCACTTGGTTTAATTAAGCATCTTAATTAATATTCTAGGGCGCTTTTCACAACTCTATCGTGGAAGTTGGCTAAGCACTTGCATGATTAGATGTTTAGTTTTAGTTCCAATGAATGACTAAACAAATGGGTGAATTCGAATATCTAAGTTAGGCTTTTCTCATTTGCAAATTTCGTTTGCATTTGTTTTTCATGCTATTTATATTTCATGCTTTTCACATTAAGCGTGCAAAACAAACACACAACCACCCTAGCTACCTACTAACTTTGAATCTTAATTAAAGGAAAATACAAGTGTTGCATCAAATTTATTTGGTGATTGGAAATGATTCGACACCCTATTCATCCTTCATCACGAATTTGTTTATATCTTAATGTATTTAGGATTAAGACTCCACAAACATGCTAACTTAAATCTCCAATTCAAATTAAAAAAATAATTTATGTTCAACAAAAGGAATAGAAAGTGAGTGAGAGATGTGACGTGATTGCATTAGTTAAGTCATGTTATCTTTAGGGTATCCACAAGACTGAATCCATTAAGAAAATTAACTCATAAGTAAAGGAAAATCAGAGCACTGCATTGAATAGAAACTCATGAGTAACAATGAAGCAATATAATGAAATAATAGAACAACAACAAAAAAATCAACAAAGGTATGATAGTGAACGAAATCTTGAAGAATGGAGATAATAATCTTGAGGAAAGCTTACACAACTAAAGGTTCCTCTAGGATTGATTCAACCTTTCTCAAGGTGACTCACTCTACAACACGTTCTCAAGGGTTAAGAGAACCTAAAGGGATCATATTCTTTAGGGGAGCTTTCGTTGTTGAAGAGGGTGTAGAGTAATGTATGAGTTTTTTTCAATCTCTCGATTCTTACTTCATTTGGAGATTCCAACACTTGTTTTAGACTCGTTGAGTGATGGCCTAAATCCATGCTTTTTGAAGCCCAAGTTGATTTTGGTCAAAGAACGACTAGAGAATGCAAAATCAGCAACTAACAACCTATTGTAAAATTCATGTTTGATTAGGTCTAGAGCATAATGTTGTTGCAAGATGCGACTACATGTAAGTGTTTTCTAGTTTTTCTGCAAAATAACAACTTGTAAATGAACTTAAAATGACCCTATTCATTTCAAAACACCCTTAACTCACCCAACATAATTCACAAACATGTAATCACCTATTTTGATTGAATTAGGACTTCTCGGGGCTATAATGACACACTTTAAACTCGCTTTGTACTTGAATTTCCACTAAATGAAAGGAAAAAGTGTGTAAAGTATGACATTTATCATCCAGTGTCTCTCTCCAAAGATAAGAGCGAAGTAAACGATCTAAGTCATGCATAACTTTTGTCAATAGAAAAAACATACTTGCCAAATAAACTTGAAAGTTGAATAGAACATATCGAATAAGCTGTAATCGACCAATATAAGACAAATCCCTAGTCGACAAACTCCTCACCTGGGTCATAATCCTTTCCATCAAACAACATATGAGAATTTGCCCAAAATAAGGGGCAATCCAAGATAACATATAGCAAGAGATGACAATGGGAACCCTATGAAGCTGAAAAACCCTCTACCTCACCAAAAGCCAAGCCAACACAAAAATATTGAACTCTTACCATCATTAGCAACAGCTTCAGACAACAACTGGAACTTGTTCAAAACCACGTTCATGAAGAATACATAACCTCGATCGCCAACACTGAAAATCATCAAGTTATCAGCAAAACCAAGGTGTGCGAGTCGAACTCGATTATAATGGTAGTGAAAATTGTATGAAGACAAAGGAGAATTCGACAACCGAGATAACACTTATATGATAATCACAAAAAGATACGGACATAGCGTTCAAAGTATTCATTAGTTGGATGAAGCTCGGTAGATTGCTTGTTTTGGGATAATTAACACTAAATGTTGATTTTTATTTTTTTTTCTCTTGTCTAAATCTATTTTTAGTGTTGCAACAACAAGTATATTGTTTTTATTTTTAATAGTACATGGACTAAAATTGAATATATAAAACGTACATGGATTAAAATTGAATAAATTTCAAAAGTGCAGGTCCAAAATAATTTTTAACCTACTGTCGCAACGTCATTGCGACACGGAGCGACCGACATCCTTCTCTAAGAGTCTCTTTTGAGGTGAAAGATTTAAAGTCGCCACCGACCATTTTGGGACGTGATTGGTCACCCATTTTAAAAAGAAAAATAAACAAACTAGTGTGTTTACAAAAATAGGTTCGAGGGTCGTTGAGTATAGGGAATGTATTAGCACCCTACAACGCCCGTATGAAAAACGTTTTATTCTATTATCCAAAGTTGTAATAAAAAATAATAAAATGAAACCCGATAAAAATTGACTAAATAATTCTCAGGTAGAGGCGTTCCTTTATGATCAACTTAAGTACCTCAGCCTAGACAGAATTATTACCCTAGTCAATTATACTTTAAAAATGTTTGGTAAAATTTAAATAAAAGACAATGTCTCACTGAATTTCACTATAACTTTAAGAATAAAATATAGTTGAATTTCGTGAATGACAATGTATGTCGACTTATGTTTGTATTCTCTTATGAAATATTTCCCTCCGGAGCAATATCAACTCTATCGTGGGAATTATGGAAAATCTAAAAACGTTTGAAATTCATTTGAAATTTGAAATTCTTATTAAGCTAGAGTTCATCTTGAAAGTTGTACCATTAAATTGGATTTTATTTAAATATTTAATGCATAAAAAAAATAAGAAATTTGGAGAAATTTCCTAAATTAAATCCAACATAGGAAATACTTGAAAATTTTGTTAGCTAGTAAAATTAAAATTTACTTTGTCAATGCAAATGTGGATTTAGTAAGAAAATTATATTTAAAGTTTGAAATTCAAGAAATTTGAAATGCTATTAAGAAATTTCAACCTTAGAAAAAAACTAGAGCATATTTAAGAATCCACATTTATCTTATAGTAAAAACTTTTATTAAAAGCTTTAAAAAAAATTGTAAATTTCAACTCATTAGTTTGAAATTCATTCAAATTCAAAATCATTTAATAGAAATCTCAGGTTGGAAAAATCCACAATTTAGAATCTAATACATTGAGATTGAGAATTCAATGGTTATTAAAAAGCAACAAATTGGAATATAAGATAAAACTAATTTAAAATAAAACATTTAAAAATATCTTTTAAAAAAATAAAAACAAAACATAAATCTTTTATAAATATAGATATTAGATGAAATAGAGAGAAGAAAGAAAAAATAATAATAATAAATGCATAAAAAAATAAACAATAAAGAGTAGAAATCCAAAATGGGAGAAAAAAATAAATAATATAAAAGTATATGGGCCCACTATGTTTATTAAATAAAATAATAATAATAAATAATATAAAAATATATAGAGTCATTATATTATTAAATAGATAAAAAAAACAAATAAAATATGATATGGAGCCCACACTTTTATTAAATGCTTTTTTCTCTCCTCCTTCTTCATTTCTTCGGCCTTCTCTATATTATTTTTCTTCTTAAACTTTTTTCCTTCGTCAATCTCTCAACTTCTCCTCCAATTCTTTTCTCTCCAATCTTTTAATCTCCTTTTTTCTCCATTCTCTCCCTTTTCTTAATCTCCTCCTCCTTTCAATTTCTTTTTCTCTCCCAACCTTTCAATCTCCTTGTTTCTAACCTTTCTTCAATCTCTTCTTCTTTCTTCCCCCTCTTTTTCATTCCTTTTCTTTCACCTTCCTCCTTCACTGTGCATTTATAGGAGACTACTGGTTTTAAAATAGCATAACATTTAAAAAAAAAAAGTTGAGAGATGGAAGATTTTACTCTTTCAAAATTGAATTTATATTTAAATTAATTTAAAAAGAAATCTTTTTTAAATTTCATTTTTAAAAATCAATTAAATTTATTAACAAAAATATTTTTTTTTGAAAAATATATACTTTTATTTCCCTTCTCTTTTATTTTTTTTTAAAAATCACTAAACTCTCAATTTTCATTAAATTTCAAAATTCGATTGATAATTAAAATTATCAAAATTAAGCAAAATTTTAAAATCGAGCCGGACCAAATACGATGTCTACACCTACATTATAAAATACATGGTTGTAAATCAATAATTATATAAAATTTAGGTTAAAGTACCATTTTGGTCCTCGTACTTTGAAGTTTGTTCAATTTTAGTCCCTATGTTTTTAAATGTCCAAATTTAGCCCTTATAGGTTCTATAAATCTTAAATTTAGTCCATATGCTTCTTTATTGTTGATTTTTCAAAAACTCATTGTTATCTATTAGCATTTTGACTATATTCACATATTACATTTTATTGAATGAATTACTATTCTTATTTAGCCAATTTCTATAAAAATTAATTTTGAGAGACTAAATTGAAGATTTATTAAAGGTATAGAGACTAAAATTGGATATTTGAAAGTACAAGAACTAAAAATTGAACAAATCTCAAGTAGGAGGCAAAATAGTATTTTAAACTAAAATTTATAATGTATAATGTATAAGATGTTCATAATTCTTTTTAACATACAAAATGTTCATACATTAATTGATAATAGTTAAGGTTGAATAAAAAAATTTAATGATAACTACAACACTAATTTATTGTTAATAAATGTCTAAACACATATTTAAAAACATTCAAAATATGAAATACACAACTCTACTTTTTCACTGTATCTTTTGTTTTCAATTTTAGAACACTGACTATATACACCCAGAGTTTTCACTTTGTATCTAATAGGATCCTACTTACTAGAAATATATTAAAATTTGAATACATACAATATTCGTCTAGTCTTTTTATAATTTTCAATTGTGCCTAATAAGAATAAGAGTTCTATCTTAAAAAGAATGTTTAAAAAAAAACTAAGATCAAATCTCTATCCTATTCGATACAAAATGTGCTTAGCCTACTTGCCACGATAATAGTCACAAGCACCCTAATTGATTAATTAAATTCTTAACTAAACTATATGCTCAATTAATTGGGTTTGATAACGTCCACAAGAATCTCACATCCTAATTAAACCTAAGGGATTTCACTAAGATTAGACTTTGATAGCCTAAGTTACTAATCAATTTTGTTCTTGAATTAAATCAATCATGCAATGTTGTAAACAGGCTATCCTAAACAACAAGCATGCTTTGACTTTTGTTACTTGGCGATTCATGCAAAGTTTTAATGAATCTCTAGCCTAACAATGAAAAGATGGAGATTGACCAAACTATAGATTCAAAGCATAGAAGTTTTAATATATTCAATAACCACGAGAATTCAGCAAGTAAACAATAAAACATAAGTTCTCTCAATCAATTCACATAGGTTTACGCTAATTCTAAGTTAGAAAGAACTTACCTTAGCCACAAATTATGTTCAGTGATCTTCTCATAGATAATATTACGAATAGAAAATCCAAAATATAAAAAACTAATATTTTGAATGGATAGAGGATGGAAAACGAAGAAAACAAGTAGTCATTCGCCCAAAACGGATACCCGATTCAAAAGTTATACCCTAATTACAAAACTACATATTTATAGTTGCTCGATGGAACCGTGGAGCGCTGCACAGTACCGCGTCGCCACTAAAAAAGCACATAATCTATTTTTGAGCTTCGTGATGAGGTCTTTTAGGGGCATTTTGGTCTTTTTGGCTTCTATATTTTACCTAGTTATTTTGTTAGGACTCCAAATTGGCCCATTTTAACTTCGTTTTTTCCTAACGTTTGATTCTACCTCCAAATTGCTTGATGATTATAAAATAATCAATTAAACACATTAAATAGCATAACGATTACGAATTAAGCTGAGCTAGATAACACATTTTAGGTGTCATCATTGTACACATTTTAATTGTGGTCAAAGTGAGTTGGCTTGTTTGGGAGATAATTTAAAATGGTTAAAATAACTTTTTTATTTTAAAAATCACTCGAAAAAATACTTTTTATCATTAAAATCAATTTTATTAGTATGAAAATTACGTTTAAAAGTGTAAAATTAAACTGTGATGACCCAAAATTTGAAGTAATTTTTAATTTAATTATCTCTAATTATTTGGGATGTACCTTGATTGATAAGCCTTAATTGGATTGTTTTGGGATTAAGATAAATTCAATTTAAATTAAGTGGTAAAGATTTAAAATTTTGAATTTAATTCTATTGATGGGAATTTATTTGAAATTAGAAAAGATTTAGAAATTTGGTTTAATTTAAGGTAAGTGGAATTTAAATTGGAGAGGATAAAGAATTTGGAATTGGAACTTTAAGGTTTGTTTTTTTTTAAAGGAAAAGGAAAAAGATTAAATATATATGTATATTTATTAAAGGTTGAGTTAGGGTTTAAATATATATATAGGTTTATAGGGAGGCGTGAAAAGAAAGAAAAAACAAAAAGAAAAAGAATTTCTTCTTCTTCACGCGTGAGCAACCCACAGTTTCTCTCTCTTTCTCCCTCCCCTTCCCTCAGCCACTGGCCGTCGATCTTTCCATCATCTTCCACCCTCTTCGTTCAGGTTTAGCCGTCAGTCACTCACACCCTTGATCGCCTCAAAATGTGTCGTGTTAAAACACGCTTCTTGGAACCAAAAGAATTTATAATACTTTATCAATCTACACTAAATATATAGTATAAATGGTAAGTTCGTGATCGTCTTCAAGGATCTTTGAATTATTTTTGACAATCAATTGAATTTTTTTATTGGAAAGGGGAGGAGTTTTGAAAAGAAATTGAAAATTTTGCAAGAAATATAAATGGCAAGAAAAGAATATTTTTGGTGATATTTATGAGAGAAACAATTTTAGTAGATTGGGAATAAAGACGAGTTGGTTTCTATTCTATCATTGAATTAAAGAGACACGAATTAATTCAAGAATCTACAACCAATTAGAAATCTAATTCTAAATTGACCTAATTCATAAAAACTAGTTCAATTAGGTATTAATTTCTAATTGCCCTAATTAATTAAACAAGAATTGTTTCCAATTTAACCCTAAATTCCATTTATGTATCTATCCCACAATGGTTTTCAATACTAAATAAAATTTGCATTAAGTTCTAGGGTTCTTTGTTGCGACAAATTAAAGAATGATCAGCCCTCTACATTAATTTGATTTATTAGCTAACTCTAACTAGTTCAACATACATTGATTAAAGAAAAAGTCTTTAAACTAAGGCATGCATTCCTAATCTTGCAACTTAATCCACAATTTAATTGCTCGGCACACTATGAATTTTACAAACAAAAATTCGAAAATCATAAGTCGTCAATTCATTCAAATCGAAATCTATTAAGAATTTGCTCAAGAATTAACCAAGATTCATGAAATTAATCAAGCAATTACAAAGAAATTCTCAAGATTGTGAAAAACAACTATCCTATTCCCAAAAGAAGGTACCTTAGCCTTGCATCTTCAAGAGATCTTCAAGAAATTGAAGGAAGATTACAAGTAATTTGAGAGAAAAGTGAAGGAAAATGAAGTTTGTTCTTGAATTTTTGGAAAAAATTGCTCTCTATTTCGTGCTGGAAATGAAATTTTGTATTTATAATTTTGCAGAGCATCGCGACGGTGAGGAGTAGCGTAGGTACGCTAAGACCAGTGCAGTTAACAACGTAGGGTGCAAAGGTGAGAGCATTGTGACACTGATGATATTGGGTGCACGTGCATTTGAAATTTACGTCAAAATACGTAGCATAGCTACGCTATCTGTGGGCATCACAATGCTACCTTGTTTTAAAGCTACTGCCTTCTAGCATAATGCATGAGGTAAAGCTAGCATCGCAACAGTGTCTTCATCGCATGCCTACTACCACTAAGTATAACACTGCGCTGAGATGAGGGTAGCAACGCTTGAGCATGGGCAATTTTATAATTTTCTTCAATTTTGGTGCTCTAATGCTCGTTTTTTGTTCATTCTTGCTCAAAATGCCTCTTTTACCCTTGAGATGAATATTTCCTATAAAAATAGAGAATTAATGAGTAAAAATCACTAATAAAGGTAAAGTTAAGCTAGGAATTATGGCACTTTTAGGGTGCTATCAGCCCTGTCGTCGACCTCCTAGCCGTGCACGCTGTCGTCAATTACCAGCCTGCCATCGTCTTCTTTTTCCAACCGTCACTCGCCATCATCACTGCCATTAAAGTCGTCTGGGTTCAGTTCGTGCCACCGCTATTCAGAGGGTTTCAACAATGTTCTATTTGGTTAGTTTTGGGTAAGTTTTGTAGGTTTTTTTTTTAAATCCTTGCTACCCCTCTGAAGTTTGGGCCTAACTTTTACTTTATTTGTGGTTTTGGAGTTCAGATTTGAAGTTTTGAAGGGATCAAAGTCGCTGCCTAACAAGAATTGAGATTGCTTAAGGTGTTATTGGGAAAGTATTTAAGGATTCATGGGTCATTTGAAGTGTGGTGGTGCTAAAATTGGATCGTTAACCTTTCAATTTTGATTTATGGTTGGGTTGGGTCCTTATTTAAAGTTTGGAAGTAAATTCGATTCAAACCACACTATTGGGTATAATTATTTGGCGTTATTTGGATAATTTGGTTATTGAATTAGGCCTTTAATAATAATTTTAAATTTAGATTTTGTTATAGGCTTGATTTTAGGTTCAAGGATTTTACGTGGTTAAGTTGCTCACTATTCTGGGCTTAATTCTAAGGTAAGTGATGCTATTATCGGCTTGCTTTCGTGCCAGGCACCGCAGTTCAGTATTACCAGATAAATCGATAGATTTTGGTTGATTTTTATAATTCATGGAAGTTGAGCAAGCACACTTATTTTATGAATTTACGTTTTGTTGTTGTAGGACTCCGTTGTTAGATATATTTATATGTATGAGTTACATGTTAGACAGGTAGTGGTGATTTATCTCCCTGTCATGTCCCATGTTATGATACTATGAATCAACAGGTTCACCTCCATGTTTGATGGTGCGCCATCAGGCCACTAGACGTGTGTGAATCGACGGGTTCACCTCCATGTTATGATGTCGTGAACCATCAGGTTCACTTCCATATTTTGATGGTGTGCCTTCCGGCCACTAGACATGTGATCTTGGATGGGTAGGTTATCCACTCAGATGGACTTCCAAGATCAGTTACAGAATGCATGTCCCATTAACTCTAGACACTCACAGTATGTGTGTGCAAAGCCTAATCCTAGTAATGGGGCCACTTACTGAGTATTTTGTACTCATTCTTTTCTCTGATATGTATTTTAGATAAAGAGAAGGACAAATTGGTGAGTAACAAGAAGAATTCATACCAAGCCGATGGGACTAGACATAAGCTTCCGCATATGTTTCTCTCATGATTTTCATGTTTTATACTAGCAAACCAACGCCCAACTCTTTGATTGCTTTCATTTATGTATTCATTTATTTAATTTATTTTAAATTTGTGTTAAGGGTACCCCGTGTAAAGATTTATGGTTTATTTTGTTAAAAACTCTATATTTAATAAAAAGATTTGATTCATTTTTGCTTAAATTGCAAGAGGTCTGTTTTCAAGCTTATGCATGCATGTAGTAGTATCCTGTTAGCGTGTGTCAGAAAGTTGGGTCGTTGCAGTTAGTATCAGAGCCCATGTTTTAGGCTCTGTAAACTGACTTACTATGTAAGTCTAGATTGTCCCATTTGGCCAATAACGAATTCTTCGTCATCGCTAGGTATGCTTTCTAAGTAAATGTTATTAGCAATTTATGCATGAGACCTTGCTAGAGTACTACCTAGGAATACATTGTTGGGGTTGATGTTCTAAATCTCGTGGTCTTGTAAGTTTGTTAACTTGTACAAACAAATTATTTATTTAATAAAATAACAATTATTTTATTTGACATTTTGTTGCATTAACTCAAAACCAATAAACTAAGATCCTAGGTTATTAGTAGTAACTTAAACATGTATGTAGAGACATACAAGTGGATCGTGTTTAAGTGATAACCTAAACGGTATGTAGTATATGGATAAGGCTGGGTACCTTATCCTGGTAACATTACAGATACGGGCCACTTTGTGATTGTTACAAGTGTTGTAAAGTGTCACAAACGTTTAGATCCTAAATGCTCATGTGAAAACATGTGAGTGGGGGTATCCTATATATGTGAGACATATATAAAATTGGACCACGAAATGATTAGTCTCTCATACTAACACTGTTGCTTAATGAGACTTACTTTTCACTAGGATGATCATAGGTGACTCAACCTCAATCCGGAGTCAGTTGTGAACTCCTGCCTGTGAGGACAATCCTTTGAATTGTATGGGTGAGAGTGGTCAGGTACACCAACTCAATAAGCCTACCACTTTGGGGATTTGTCTAAGTAGGTAGCTGGAAACTCAACTATACAAGAAGGAATTTACATCTTATGAATTGCTCCTTTAAGAGCTGATACCGGGTCTTGAACAATGAGGCGTTTGACCCAGCTGTTGTTGCGAGCAATTTGTGAAGAGTCGACTCGCCATTGATTGGTTATATCCGTGGACGTAGAAATATATCTACAGTAAGAAGAGTGCAGTTGTTGGTCTTTAGTGGAGTGACTGACAATTAATGAATGTTGATTAATTTAATTAAAGAGTTTAATTAATTAATCTCGTATCATTGGAGCTTCAAACTAATAGGTCCATTAGGTCCACTTGCTAGCTCATATAGGTTAAGATGACAATAAGCTATCTTGGTTTAATTTGAATTGTTCAAATTAAGTGAAGGGAATTAATTGTATGAGATACAATTAATTAATGTATAATGATACATTATAAAGTTAATTTTTGTATAAAATGAAAAATTAAACTTTATAATATGTGAAAGAAAAATATTTGAATGGGATTCAAATATTAATTATACGAATCGGATTCATATAAAAACTATAGGTTAAAATTAATATGAATATGATTCATATTAAACTATAGGTTATGTGAGAGATATTAGTTAATTGTTAACTAATCTTTTATATGTATATTAAATTAGATTTAATATATTTAAATTTATTAATTCAATTTTAATTATTAATTTTATTTAATAATTAATATTAAATTAATTAGATAACTCCCATGGGAGTTATCATCAGGTAATGGAAAGGGAGTTATATAACTCCCTCCCATTCTCTCACAAAAAGATCGGTAGTTTCTAAACTACATAAATTGAAGAATTTTTTTGGATGCATTTATAACAGAGAAAAATCTTCTGGTTTTTGTGTGTGATTCTCTCACAAAATTTTTCCTTACCAAGTTCATTGGAGTCCACGTATCCAAGACTTGATAACCTTGAGGATAGTGAGTGTTCCTTGGTGGTGTTGTCCATTCTCTGAACTCGGTGTGTTCGCAACAAAGATCATTGGGCGGGTTTTGAAGAAGTGATTCGTGAAGGAAAATTCTACAAGGGTGAGTTATTTTTATTTTCTTAATTTTCTTATTAAAAAGGATGTTGGCTTATCCTATTTAATCATGTTTTCTCTATTATGTTAAATTCATGATTGAGTTATTATAATCACAACACGATCAATCGCTTCCATCGGGAATTCAATTCCTTCAGACATGTTACCCTTAATGGAAAGTTTACTAAAAATTATTTACGTGTGACTACTGCGAAATGGCTCAAGGAGACATAAGAGGCAGAAAAGGTAGAAACAATAGAGGAGGGTTAGAAAATCCTTAAGTTCAAGGTCCTTAAGTTTAAAACCCTCAGCTCCAAGACCCTCCTGCTCCACAAGATCCCCCGCAACCACAAGACCCTTCTGGATTAGGGGGACAAGGAGTTGGGACGAGAAGTCGGACCCATGTACCAGTGTCGTCATAGATGCACACTTCGCTAGCGGCCCGGGGAAATTTTGCTGCAATAGCAACACAAATAGGAGAAACCATTACTGCAACCGTGATGGGCAGTATTCAAGAAACAACGCAGGCAACTGTGGGAGAATAGTTATATCAGCAGCTTCCAACTCGATAGGTGCCGGAGCAATAGGTTCCACCTCAACAAGTACATATTCAACATCAAAACTACCTAGATCTGTCCCCGGAAGCAAAACATTTGAGAGATTTTAGAAAATACAATCCTCGCACCTTTGATGGGTCACTCAAGCACCTTACGAAAGCCAAGATGTGGTTGTCTTCCATCGAGATTATTTTTCGCTATATGAAATGTCTGGAGGACCATAAGCTTTAGTGCGCAATTTTTGTGTTGACACATAGTGCAGAGATCTGGTGGTAATCGACAAAGAGATCAGTTGGCACAAGTGGAGGGTCGATTATCTGGGGCCAATTCAAAGAACGATTTTATGAGTAGTACTTCTCCGCCAACACAAGGTCTAATAAGTAAGCGAAATTCATGAACCCAAAGCAGGGGACCATGTCTATGGAGGAGTATGAGCAAGAATTCACCAAGCTATCACGTTTTCCCCCCCAAAATGGTGGCTACAAAAGAGGATAAGGCAAAGAGATTCGTCTAGGGTTTGAAGTATGGATTGAGAGGGCTCATACAGGCTTTTAAACCAAGGAATTATGCAGCGACCTTTCATGCAGCAACGAGATATATTCCCAGGCAGGAAAAGAGTATGTGAGAACAATGGTATAAGGATCCTTTTCAGGATAGAAGAGGAAGGCTGACTAGAAAGCTTCAGAACCTTCGCAAAATAGTCGGAGTTTGGGTTCGTCGATACAGCATTACATACAACCATCTTCTGGATCAGGTTTGGTAGAGAGAAGTCGGTCAGTATGTAACTCTTGTGGAAGGCGTCATTGGGGATGATGTTTGGCTAGCACTGGGGCTTGCTTTCATTGCAAGCAAGAAGGGCACACAATCGATAAATGTCCTAACAGAAACACGTCAGGTAATAGAAGTATCCTGGTTTATTCCAAGACAGAAGCAGAGCATGAGGAGCATTTACGAAAAATTTTGGAGACTCTAAGGTCGAACAAATTGTATGCCAAATTCTCCAAGTTTGAATTTTGGTTACGCCAGGTGTCTTTTCTAGGATATGTGGTGTCGAAGAAGGGAGTATCTGTAGATCCAGCCAAGATTGAGGCAATCATGAGTTGGTCCCGTCCCACGATAGTTAGTGAAGTGTGCAGTTTTTTGGGATTAGCAGGCTATTATCGTCAGTTTGTCAAGGGCTTTTCTCGTATAGCTACTCCCTTGACTCAGTTGACTAGGAAGGGAGCTTCTTTTGTTTGGAGTTAAGCTTGTGAGGATAGTTTTCAGGATCTTAAGCAAAAGCTTGTTATTGCTTCATTCCTTACTATGCCAGATGGGTCGGGAAGTTTTTTTTATTTGCAGTGATGCCTCTAAGAAAGGGTTGGGGTGTGTGTTAATGCAACACAATAAAGTGGTTGCTTATGCCTCCCGCCAGTTCAAGACCCATGAACAAAACTATTCTACTCATGATTTGGAGTTGGCAGTAGTGGTTTTTACTTTGAAGATCTAGAGACATTATTTATACGGAGAGAAGATACAAATTTTTACAGACCATAAGTGTTTGAAATACTTTTTCTCTCAGAAAGAGTTAAAGATAAGGCATGGAAAACAGGTTTAATTATGCAATGATTTCAAGCGAGCAAAAATTGCAGTGGCAGTAGGGAAAGTTACTTCACATTTGACAATGATTTCAAGCAGGCAGAAATTGTAGTGGCAGTAGGGGAAGTCACTTCACAATTGGCATAGTTGACAGTTCAATCAACCCTTAGGCAGAAACTTATTGATGCACAACAAGGCAACCGTTACCTTGTTCAGAAATTTTGCCAAGTGGAGTTAGGACAAGATAAATGAGTTCTCAGTATCCTCAGATAATGGTCTCTTTTATCAGGGATGCCTATGTGTACCTGCAGACAGTGACCTTAAGAATGAATTTTTTACAGAAGCTCATAGTTCACTATTTTCGATACATCCTGACAGCACCAAGATGTATCAGGACTTGAAACGATATTACTGGTGGCATAACATGAAAAGAGAAATATCAGAGTTCGTCAGTAAGTGTTTAGTATGTCAGCAAGTGAAAGCCCCGAGACAAAAGGCAGCAGGCCTATTGCAGCCCCTAAGCATACCAGAATGGAAGTGGGAGAATGTGTCTATGGATTTCATTATGGGTGTGCCAAGAATGACCAAAGGTTATTCAATGATATGGTTTATAGTGGACAAACTCACTAAGTTAGCACATTTTATTCTAAGGAAGTCTACTTATTTAGTGAATAAGAGAGCGCAGTCATACATGAAAGAGGTGGTGAGATCACATGGGGTGCCAGTGTCTATCGTGTTTGAGAAAGACTATCGTTTTACGTCCAATTTTTGGAAGAGCCTCCAGACAGTGTTGGGTACTCGGTTTGATTTCAACACAACTTTCACCCACAAACTGATGGTCAGACGAAGTGTTTGAACCAAACTTTGGAGGATATGTTACGCGCTTGCACATTGGAGTTGTCAAGGAGTTTGGACTCTCACTTACATCTTATGGAATTTACTTATAATAGCAGTTATCAGGTTACTATCGGCATGGCGCTATTTAAGGCTTTGTATGGGAAGAATTGCAGGTCTCCTGTTTATTGGGATGAAGTTGGAGAACGGAAGTTATTGGGACTTGAGTTAGTGCAGACTACAAATGAAGCTATCCAGAAGATTAGAGCTCACATGCAAATGGCACAAAGTAGACAGAAAAGTTACGCTGATGTTAGGCATAAGGATCTGGAATTTGAAATGGGTGAAAAAGTATACCTGAAAGTGGCACCTATAAAAGGTGTTTTGAGGTTCGGGAAAAAGGGGAAGTTGAGTCCCTGTTTTATTGGACCGTTTGAGATGTTAAAGTGAATCGATCCTCTGACTTATCGGTTAGCATTGCCACCGTCTCTTTCTACAGTTCACAATGTTTTTCATGTCTCGATGTTGAGGAAGTATATGACAGATTTGTCTCAGTGGTGGACTTCGAGCCACTACAACTAAATGAAAACCTAAATTATGAAGAGAAGTCGATTCAAATCCTTGCAAGGGAAGTGAAAGTTTTGTGCAACAAGGAGATAACACTAGTGTGAAAGTTTTATGACAGAATCATCAGTTCGAGGAAGCAACATGGGAAGGAGAGGATGAGATGAGATCGAAGTACCCTAAGACCAAGATTAGAACTTTTGAGGACGAAAGTTTCTTAAGGAGGGAAAAATGTAACGTCTCAAATTTTGAGGTAATTTTTAATTTAATTATCTCTAATTATTTGAGATGTACTTTGATTGATAAGGCTTAATTAGATTATTTTGGGATTAAGATAAATCCAATTTAAATTAAGTGGTAAATATTTAAAATTTTGAATTTAATTCAATTGGTGGGAATTTATTTGAAATTGGAAAAGATTTAGAAATTTGGTTTAATTTAAGGTAAGTGGGATTTAAATTGTAGAGGATAAAGAATTTGGAATTGGAATTTAGGGAAATTGTTGTGTATAGAAAAAAAACAAAAGTAATTACACATATAGAAAAAAGTGCACCCCATGCTTTTGTATTTCCCACATTTTTTTTCTATATGTGTAATTACTTTTATTTTTTTTCTATTTGTGAAAAGACCCCTTTAATTTATTGTATTTGAATTTTAGGGTTTATTTTATTAAAAGGAAAAGGAAAAGGAAAAGGAGAAAGATTATATATATATATATATATATATATATAGGTGTATAGGGAGACGTGAAAAAAAAGAAAAAAGGGCAAAATGCACTTTTGGTCTTTGAAATTTGAAGTTAATATCTATTTAGTCAATGAATTTTAAAAACCAGCATTTTAGTCCCCGAGGTTTTAAAAATGGTTCTAAATGGTCCCTAGAGCTATTTAGACCGTTAGTTGACTAATGGAATAATGACGTGGCTTGTTAAATGAAAACTTAGCTAGCTGATTTGACATATTTTATTGTTTTAATATTATTATTTTTAATGATGTGGTCTCTTTTTTCTCTTTTCCATCATCTTCTTCAACCCTACATTGGTCAACATTTCACCGCTATCCCTACCATTTTTCCACTGCTGTTGTGCTTCGCCAGATGAAGAATGAAGGAGAAGAAGCCTCCTTCATTCAAGTTCAATTTTTAAAGATTCTTAAGCAATTCTCTTCTTTTAATTAAAAAAAAACCTGTTATCACAAAAATACGGACCTTTTAAGGTGAATTTTAAAACCAATTTCAAACTTGAAAAATTGTCCTTGAATCCCATTTGGCATATTCTATGAATGAGCTCTCCGATGATGAGAGTCGTCAAACATCAATGGAGAGGAGGTTGTCGCATTTGCCATCAGCGGCAGTTTGTGGATCTTCGATGGCAACATTGAGTGGAGGAATTTGATAGGAATTGGGAGTGTGGATAGAGTTTGATGGCACTGGATCTTGCATTTTTTTCCTTTTTGCCCCTAATTTTAGGGCTTTTTCTTTCTCTCTCTTTGTGTTTTTTCGAGGGAGTTGTTCTCTCTAAGATCTTGTCTGTGCCATGTGCTTTGTCGACTGAGATTTGCTTTGGTGGGCGATTTTCTCGACCTCAAAATTCTACTCACCAAAAAATGGACTTTTCCCAACTCAGTCACTGTCAAAACAAGGAAAAAAATGACTAAGAAAGCAGCTTCCATAGTAGCGTTGCTCAAGAGCTACAACACTGGAAAAAGTTTGCCGGAGGAGGGTTGAAGAAGATGGGAAAAGAAAAGGGAGGCCACCTCATTAAAAGAAAATAAAAGTAAAATTATAAAATATGACAAATCAGCTAGCTAAGTTGTCATTTCATAAGTCACATCATTATTCTGTTAGTCAACTAACGGTCTAAAATAGCTTTAGGGACCATTTAGAACTGATAACTTATAGAAATATAATTTATTGTTTCTCTTTTCTTAGAATAATTGCAAAAGAATATTGAAAAACGCATCATCTTATGCTTAATTTCATGATAAGTCATATCAATGCAACCAAAGGAAAGGAAGAACTTATTAAAAACCAACTCCACAAACCAACCTTGTTGAGCAAGATGACGTTATTGCTGCTGTCTTTGTGGAAGCAAATCTGGTGGAAAACAAATCTAACTGGATTCTTGACACTGGAGCCTCGAGGCACTTCTGTTGAAATTGAGACTTGTTCCATGAGTTTGAAAATTCTACCGACGAAGAATGCGTATTTATGGATAACTCTGCCACATAGGAGTGCTTGGAAAAGGGATGATTCTCTTAAAACTTACCTCTGGAAAAACCCTTTCATTAAGTAATGTTTTGTTTATACCTTCATTACATAGGAATTTGGTGACTGGAAGTCTGTTGAACTGGGTTGGGCTTAGAATTGTATTTGAAGCTGACAAGGTTATTCTCACCAAAAACCGTAACTTTGTTGGTAAGGGGTACTTAGCTGTGAAGAGATCGAATCCCGTGGGGAAGTATGTGAATGCCCTACTTTCAAATTTGTTTAGAATTTCACAATACAGAATCAAGAAACAGAACATACTCAATGTTGTAAAATTAGGCTTAGCATGCTTAAAATGAAACGGGGAAGAAGAAAATTCTAATATTTGAAGAACCTTTCTTCAAGTCTTCTCCCAGTCTTTAATTGATCTCCCAAGTATAATACCATCGAATCTTTCCTGCTATTCTCTTGGCAAGGACCAGTTGTGAGAATCGACTTTGGAAAGACAACGAACTTCACTGGGGAGATGAGAAGTTTTCATAGAAAACCTTTTTCTTTGAGAAAAATTCATTGGAGAGACCAGAGAGTAGAGAGAAAATATTTTATGTCATTTTTTTCTCCAGCAACCCACACCTCTCTTAAAATAATGTGAAGTGCTAACTACTGTGATAACTTGAAGAAATACAAGTTATGTTATCTTTTTAATAAAGGCAATTAGGGAAATTCAAAAGGAAATTATATTATCATGATGTGAAATTATAGTAAATAATCATACTTTGCAATCGTGCGTTTACAAAAGTTAAAATCTTGAAAATTATAAGAATTATCATTTTTTTATCGCAGGATTTGGATGAAATAAAGGAGAATCGAAGGGTGGTTTAAATAGACCCAAATGAGAAGGGTGGTTTCACACCTAAACTAAAAACATTAAATTGAAAAATTAATTAAAGCAAATGATAAAATATAGCCAAGTAATAATTCTGAAATTCCTAAAATGACCCTTTAGTTCTTGATTACATCACTTATATTGGATTAAGCTTGCACATCCACTTACTTGGTATAAGTACGCTAGCCTCTACAAAGGCAGCTAACTCGAGTAATTAAACCCATTAAGCATCATAAATATTAGTTGTAGCCTAAGCCTAATTAAACTACACGTTTCGATTCTTATTGGGTCCTTAGCGGTCGTACAAGACTCTCGACGTGTGCATTACGATTTAGGATTCCAATGCATGCTTAGTTAATAGAAATCCCTACTTAACTAACCAATTTTATTTCGAACCAAAATTAAGCATGTGTTCTAGACCCTAAATAGCCTATGAATCTAAACATACACATTTAATCTTTGACTACTTAGCGATTTTAGGCTTAATTGTAAGCGTAAATCAATATTATAGCAACAACATACGTTCAAGGGGAGGGGTGTCAATCCATCCAAAAACATACATCAAGATTAAGAGAAGGATCAAAATAAGCATTAATCGAAATACAAAGTTAATACATGACATAATTCTCAAGAAAATTACATAGAAAAGTTTCCAAGAACTAGAGATCACTTACCTCAGGATCTTCATAGACAAAGATAACAGAGATAAGAATCCCAAATCCATAATTACAACCCAAAAATAAAGAAATCTAACCTAAGAACGTGAAAAACCCGAGAAAACAGAGCTGGAGGTTGGTTTTCTCCCAAAATCTCCACTTCTCTTGCCCTAAAATCGAAGAGGAATATTTATAGAAATAGCGAGAGCGTCGCTACGCTGCGAAAGAGCATAGTGACACTGGTCTTTTTCCAGCCACAACGTAGCGACGCTGCGAGACAACGTAGCTACGCTGTCTCAATTTCCTGAAATGCATCGCTTCTGCCTTAGAGCGCAGCGATGCTCCAAGGTCAGTTTTGTCCTTTTTCTTCAATTTGTCGCCCGATGCTCCGATTTGACCCGAATTACATCTGAAACATCCCGATGGTCTCTTTGCCCATTTTTCTATAAAAAAACACTGAATAAAACATTAAATTCAAGAGAACTAACCCGATTTAGGTGAAGATAGATAGCTCTTTTCAGGAGTTATCAATAACACTATGCGATGAGATGAGATGAAACTTGAAAACAAAAAATGACAAAACACATAGGCGATGGAAGTCAAATCAACATAATAAGTTGGTAGCTGATTTGAGACATTTGCGATAGAGTCAATGAATCTGTGATGCGATATAGTCGGCGTAGCACGACATGGAATTAAATACAAAAGTGTCAGATCATCATTGGAGAGAAGCTAGAAGTATACCTTTTTTACGCCTATAAATACTCCTTCACAAGTGTGACAAAGCTTCTCTTTTTCTCCAAGAGTTTGGCTGAAAAATCTGGCAAAACCACGCCAACTCCATTGTGATCTTCAACCTCGAGCTCTTCTTTGAGGAAGTCTGAGTGAGAGCTCATTCTTCTTCTTAGAAATAGTAAAAGGAAACCTTCCCTCCATTTCAATCAAGCTTTAAGCTCTATTCCAGTTTATTGTCATTTCTATTTATGTTTAGATTTTGAAGATTGAAACATTTGACATTTCTTGATATGAATACGAACTTTACTTTTTTTTATCTATCCATGCTTTATCTCAATTCCATCATGAGCAACTAAATTCTTAATGGGTTGAGGAGGTCCAACTTTCATTTTCGTTAAGTTTGCATAACTTAAAAGTTCATCTTGTTCGACGCATTTTTAATACTTTGCTTGAATCATATTGAGAAATAGGTTTGAGTAGACATAATCAAATGCTTGAGAGAGTAAGTGATATGTAGATCGCATTGAACAAGTATTATGTGTTATAGTCCAAGTGATATTGAGGGCGAACAAGTTTTTGGCGCCATTGCCAGAGACTTCATTAGCTAACTTGTGTTTAAATTTTATGTTTGGATTCTCTTGCAGGCACTTGATTACGGGTGTATTGCATGCTTAGCTGGAAGCTTCGCAAAATAATGTATGAGCAGAAGCCACAAGCCTAAGCTCATCATTGATCCTAAAATTGAGCAAACCGCCGCATATGTAAATTATTTTACGCAAGTCATACTTACCAACAACATTATGACTGTACTCCATATTATTGCATGGATCGACGCATGGATGAGTATAATCATAATGGGTGGCAATACTTCATAACTTCTTGTGAATATCATCCGCACACCAATCAATATGAAAACTATTTGCCATATGCTCAAAAACAGTTTGAAGAACCATAAGAAGAATTGGAATCATTACTGAGATAATTCATGAAGAGAAGGTGCTAACTGCCAAAACCTTGTTGGTTGTTTTCATATGTTGCATAAATTTGTTGCTCGCATGAATGTGTGACAATGGTTGATTGAAATAATGCGATGAACGCACAATGAGCCTTAGCTTCAGTTCATGAGTAAGATGTGTATTTATGAACACAAGTTTTCCTAATCTAAATCTAAGTATAGGCCTAGACAATGTTCCTGGTGAGTCCAGGGTCGAACATAAGGATTTGTACTAATCGTGCACTTGAATTAAATGATCTATGCGATGAATGTTTATCAATGTGGTAAAATGAGATGATTAATCTAATTATAACTAGGTTGGCTAAACTACAAACTGGTGAGAGAGGTTAATGCAATGAGATTGTATTAATGGCGCTAAGTATGGATGTGAAGGCTGCAATCACAAAGTAAGCAGTATGCGGTGAATGGAAGAAAAATCCCTCTATAAAGTAGGGTTAAGAAGATTCCCTCGTATTTTGTAAGAATGCATGAGAGGCGTTCAACTTTTAGTGTAAAAAGCTAACCTTTCGGCCTTTGAACCACATTTATCTTATTTCTAAGATGTATGTTTGAGTTGATTTAAGTGAAAGTCTTACTTTATTTCTAAAGAAGTACTTCCTTTGTTTAATGCTGTCTAAAGTTTCCTACTCTCTCAAGTAAGAGCTCTCTTCCTAAACCTATTTCTCAATAGATTTAAGCAAAGGATTAGCTACATTAAAAAAAAACTTCTAGCTACTCATGGATAGTCTCGAAAAACTAGATCATTCTTCTTAACCCACTAGAAATTTAGCTACTCATGTTGGATAGAAAAGCACAAATGGAAAGAGTGAATGGAAATCATATTGATATTAAGACTTGAAGAATTTTTCAATCTCAGAAACTTAATATAAAATGAAATGTAGTGAATGAAAATGAAATAAAAAATGGAGAGGATGGCAAGTCGTGATGGCAATCCCTTTGCTTCCTTCGGCTACAATGTGGTTGCTTCCTATGTGATTGTTTTAATGGAGATGGAAAGCTCTCACTTTTCCATGAAGAATTCTAAGTTCTCACTTAGAATTGTGCAAAGAAAAGCTTAAGGAGTGGTGACAATGGTGGATTCTAATCTCTCTTTCGGTGATCTCTCGAACAACTCCCTTTTTCATCTTTGGGTTTGCTATGTATAGACATAAAAAAGAAGATTTCGAGCTTCTCTCAAATGATTCCGTTGACACCTAGCATTTAATTCCATGCCCTGCTGCGCCGACCTCAAGTGTCATAGGTTCATTCGTTTTGCTATGATTCTTTCAAATCAGCTTCCAACTTGCGTTTTGATTTAACATCCACAGGTTTTGCATTTGTCGTTTTCTGTCTTGGTTTCTTTTCATCGCATGGTGTCATGCGTGCAAAGTTGTGCACTTCCTTCGTTTTCATGCGATCAAGGCTACAGTACTATTCTTTGATTCTCCTTTATTTCATTCAAATCTTGCGATGAAAAATGGTAATTCTTATAATTTTCAAGATTTTAATTTTTGTAAACGTATGATTTCAAAGTATGATTATTTGCTAGAATTTCACATCATGATAATGCAATTTCCTTCAGAATTTCCCTAATTGTCTTTAATAAAAAGGTAAAATAACTTGTATTTCTACAAGTTATCAACTCTCCACTAACACATTAATTAAACAAATTTAATTCAATTAAATTAATTATTAAAATTAATAACTAACTTATTAATTAATTAATTGTATTTGAATCTTATTCAAATATATATCTCTCTCGTAACCTATAATTTTAATATGAAATGCATTCATATTAATTTTTATATTTGAATCATATTCAAATATATGAAATCTTCTTTTTAATAAATAGTTTAATTTTGAATCTCATTCAAAATTAACTTTATATTATAGTGTATCTATATACATTAAATTAATTGTATCATATAAAATTAATATTATTCCCTAATTTAATTTGAACAATTCAAATTCTTTCAAAATTCTTGGTCTTTGTTTACCCGTTGTGAGCTAGTAGGGGACTAGTTGTTTTGAATCTCATTCAAAATTAAACTTTATTTATAGTGTATCTATATAATTAAATTAATTGACATATAAAATTAATATTATTCCCTAATTTAATTTGAACAATTCAAATTCTTTCAAAATTCTTGGTCTTTGTTTACCCGTTGTGAGCTAGTAAGGGGACCTAGTTGACCTACAGATTAGAAGCTCCAATGAAATTAACTAATTAAACTATTTAATTACGTTAATGAACATTCATTAACTGTGGGTCACTCCACTAAAGACCCACAGCTGCACTCTTAGAACTGTAGAATATTTCTGTGTCCATGGATTTAACCATTTTAGTAAGTCAATCTTTCACGAGCAGTTCATAATTATAGCTGGGTCAAATTATCGTTTTACCCCTATAATTACCCCTTACTCCTTAAGTACCATTCATCCCTCCAATGAACAATTTATTTATAGTTCTATCATAAACCAAGTCTCTTTCAAGCCAGTGAGAGGGTGTGTACCCTTTGTTCAAGACCCGAAATTAACACTTAAGGGAACTACTCCTTTACTTACCCTAAAAGTGGGAAGGAGCGAATCCCATCTTTTATAGTTATGTTCCCAGCTCCCTATTCGGAGAAATCTCTAAAATGGTAAGCATACTGAGTCAGCGACTTGGGCCGCTCTCACCCATACAAATCAAATAACTGCCCTCATAGAGAGGAGTTCATAACTTACTCAGAGATCGAGTTACATGGTTATCCTATGAAATGTCAATCTCTTCAATCAACGGTATTATAAAGATAGATTAATCATTTCACGGTTCAGTCTAATACGAACTCTTTGTACAGGATGCCCCCACTCGCATATCTCCACATGAACGATTTGGATCACATCGTTTGTAACACTTTACAATAATTGTAACAATTACAAAGTGGGTCGTATCCGCAGTGTCACCAAGATAAGGCACCCGACCTTATCCATATATTGCAGACCTTTTAGGTTATTACTTGAACATGATCCACTTGTATGCATACTGCATGTTGTTCAAGTTACATAAAATAACATTGGATCTTTCTTTAATGGATAATTGCATAAATGAAATAATCAACCATTATTTCAAATAGCTTATTAACTACGAGGATAAAATAATCAACCATTAGTTCAAATAGCTTATTAACTATGAGGCTTTAGCGCGTACATCCCCCTTCCATTTAAAATTTATGTTTTTTAAAACGTTTTTATTAAATTCATATCCATAATTTTTAGATATGATATTATTGGTAACCTAGTTGTTTTCTGCCCATTTCTTCTTCCTCCTCTTCATTACACATAAGGGTGTTGTTCAGATCTGCGATACAGAGTATTTTTAGCTTTCCCTTCTTTGAAACACTATTTTGAGCGATATTGTTCTTTTGATTCCATTCCTAATGTCTTCAACGAGTGCACGTCCAAGATTGGTAGTTGTGTAAACCTTGGGGAGCAATGGATAATTACGATTTAGCACCAAGGTCGCATCAAATTTTACTTTCAAAGCAATGAATTTTTCATGATACAACGAAGATCTGATTTGGAACTACAAATATATTGAGTAAGCAGTAACCAATTTCTTTTTATAAAATGTTTTGAAAAAATTCTATTTATATTCTTAAATTTTCGGAGTTATATCACTTAAAACCTCAAACTAGTAATTGTCTAATTAAAACCCTAAAACTCTCATAAGCAAATTTAATTTAGACTATTTGTTAAGCTTTCGTTTTGGAACCGTTCATCATAATCTTGACATGTGTATAAGACTATTTTGATTGCATGGACTAACATAGTATTAAAGAGAGAAATATTATAATAAAATGAATAAGTATAGTTTGTCATTAATACTAATAAGTTTTCATCTCTTACTTTGATATGATATTGAGAAAAGAATAAATATACTAAGTGACTTAGCAAAAATTATTATAATTACAAACTCAAGGTCTAAAAGTTGATTTAATTATGAAAATTTAAAGATTAAATAGATACAATTATCATTTTGGAATTCTAATTATTACAAAATATGTTTTTTTACTTATAATTAAATATAAAATAAAAATATTAATAATAAATGCAAACAATAATGAAACAGAGAATAGAGTAGATATGACAAAATAGGCATTATTGGGAGTGGGTTAAGTATGGGTTACCTTACCTCACGAGCTTTTGTGTCAACTTTTTGGCTTGAAAGATTAGATATGATTTGGTCTTAATTTCCAAAGAGACTGCGAATTTGATAAACAATAGGAACAAAAGAGTTATCCAAATTCCCCACTTGTTTCTTTGCAATATCTTTTCCTTTCTTTTATTTCCCCATCAGCCAGCCCCACCATTCAATCCTTCTCTCTACAAATTTGTCACGTTGCTTTATTAGCCTCACTTCATCAGATTCTACCTTCCTCAGTTCCTTTCCTCTGCATTTTTAATTTTTACTAAACTTAAAAGATTGGGTTGTATTGATTTTTTAAGGGTTCTATAAATACTTTTTTACACATATAAATATTTATTGATATAATTAATTTAATAATTTAATCTTAACCTGAATAAGAAAGAAAAATTTTCACAGATACAAAAAAATGTTAAACTATTTACAAAATATAGCAAAAAAAAAAAATTGATAGACATTGATAGATTTCTATAAGCATCTATCAGTAATAGACTTCTATCATTTCTATCACTGATAGACCCTGACCCTGATAAACTTCTAGAAGTCTATTACTGATAGACCCTGACCCTGATAAACTTCTATCAGCGTCTATCACAACTATCTAAAATTTTGCTATTTTGTATAAATAGTTTCCCTTATTTTTCTATTTTTAAAAAATTTCCCTATAAAAAATTAAGGCTACATTTACGTACCCATAATGAAAATCTGATTCAATTGTAATGAAAATCAAGCGTACTATAGTGTTTTGTACTATGTCTGCTATCTCTCGTGAAAGTTGTATCAAATTTTAGTTAATATTTTATCAAATTGTACCCCAAACTTGAATAATTATTTTGTAATTTTTACCTTAAAGTTTAAAAAGTATTGAAAATTGTATCTTATATTTTGTATAAAACTGAGGGATTAGACAAAAACAAAAATAAGAACTTGTTTTAACTGAAATTCGCAAGTTTGAGTGGAGTGGAGTAATTTGATGCCAGAATTTGATGCCATATGAATTAAGACCACATTTATCTTAGTGAAAATATAATAAATCAACGATAATATGAAATAGGATCATCATCATTATTGTTTCAAAAGAAAAATTATGAATTTTGATACCTTTATAGTTATCGTTACTATTTGACCCTTAGAGATAAAGGTAACGGTAACAGTAACAGTTAATGTAATAAAATTCATAATTCTAAGTAAACATGATAAAAAACAATTTAATTATATTTGTGATTCAATCTCATTACAATTCATTTATCAATGGAATTCTATTACAATTACACCAATTTTCATTACGATTTTGTAAACATGACAATTTAATAATTTTGTGATGGGAGAGGGTTAAAGTGGGTGGATGAGATAGCAAAAGTTGAATGGAGAGAAAAATTGAGCACTTAACAAAGCTTCCGGTTTAATTCAATCCAAATTAAAATTTGAGTGAAAATTTGAATAACTTCTAAGTTTGGAGATGAAATTATTGCTTTAGGCAGTAAGATTGGTCGTAATATCTGCAAATATGTCACACAAATAAATAGGTTGTAAATATGACAATTTTTCAATTTTTAGCTCAATCACTAATTTATCATTTATATAGTCTATCTATGACTTCTATCATCGATAGGATATTCTAATAGTCTATCAATGATAAATCTCTATCACCAATAAATAATTTTTTCTATCATCGATAAACAATTTCAAAGTTTATAATGAATAGATATCTAGCACTTATAGAATGTTTTTATATTTTTTAGGCAAACAAAGATACAAAACAACCACACCAACTACCTCCTCAACTCTTCATCAAGAATGAGGGAGAGGATACTATCGAGAAAGACCTCTTTCCAAATCAAAGAACAACCAAGAGGCAATGTCAAAGCTGCAATAGCATGAGCAGATTTGTTCTTCTCTCTAGTGATGTGACAAAAATGAGAAATATTAACAAGGTTCTCAACAAAAATAATATCCTCAATGAGGACTCCTTTCTAGATAGGAGATTAATCACATCCAACGTATCAAACTCCACCTCCTATTCATTGGTGATAGCTTTTTATTACTAGCATACTACTTTTATGCTTATTAGCAACCATGTAAATAGTAGAGAAATTTCTGCATGTTTGGTAGACTATTTTTATGTCTATTACTAACAAATAACATTTTCGTGTTCAAAAGTGATAAACTATTTATACGCCTATCAATGATAGACGTTTATTATATATATATAGCATATTAATGATACATTGTTATTAAGGGGTTGTTTAGGGTGTTGAGTTGAGAAATGATATTTATGGAGTTTATATGTTTGTGGAGTTCATATGTTTGTGTTTGGGGTGCGGAGTTGTTTTACCCTAAGTTCATATGTCTGTGTTTGGGATGTAGAGTTGAATTCATATGTCAGTGGTATCGAGTATAGTTTTCTTCTAAATAATCTGCCTTTTATGATGACTATTTTTGTTTAGAAATTTTTTTATTCAATAATTCTACACATATTTTGTTTGAATAAAATAAGGATTGCAATTTTTTTCATTCTTTTAAAGTACACATGTATTGTTGATGATCTTGAAATATGGTATAGGGTTTAATTTTGGATCATTAATTCTAAACATTCTTTTTTAAAAAAAAAAAAACAATCATTTTAAAAATTCAATTTCTTATTAGTTGGTTTGTTAAATTGGACAAACTTATTAGGATTAATTTGATGAAGAGAACTTTTGACTTAAATATTACGTGGAATAAAGTATTAAAATATATTCGTAATATGATGCCCGTATTGATGGCCATTTTACATGCCACAAAAGTATATACTAGCTTTTCAACGGGCCACATTCTACCGCCTGTTTACATGGTGCACAAAATATGTATATATATATATATATATGTGGGCTAACAAATACCCAAGTCCACTTACAAAATATATATATATATATATATATATATATATTATATACACATAGGCATCCATAACATGATTCCAAATCAGTTGGCCTTGCCCAACATATGCAGGCAATACCATTTTCTCGACCAGTGAGAATGGCTAGAAAATAGTTTGTTTTCTAAATATCAATCACCACCATATCTATAAGGGTTACCCGATCATCTTTTTCTAAACCATCAACCTGGTAAATCTATTTGACGACTTCCTTAAGCCTTATTTGGAAAGGAAGAACGAAGGAAGAACGAAAGAATGAGAAGAAAAATAGTAGATTTGAAAATCAACAGATCTTAGAAGAAAATATGGAGATAAATCGAGAGATATGAAAACAAACTTACAGAAAAACACATACAGGGAAGAAAACTGTGAAAATCCAAACGAAGAATTCTTCAAAGAGGAAAAATCTGAGGAGAAGGAACTAGGATTTCAAAGGATTCATTGACAGAGATGCAAGTTGTGAGGGAAGAGGGAAACTCGTGAAGGAAGAGGGAAAGACGCAATAAAATTGGTGAGATCAGATTACACCATATCCAACTCAGTGTAGTTGGACATCGAAAGTTGGTGATATAATAACTTGGATCCCAAACAGCCCCTAATAATTTATTGTTATTTGTTACCAATTGTTTTGTTATTAGTATAAAGTTAATTATCACTAATTTATTATTTTTAATCTTATGAAATAATATATTGATGATATACCAAATAAGCTTGCAAAATAGCCACACTACAAAACAAAACAAAAAGGGTAAAATATCCTTTATGTACCCTTTTTAATCCTAAAACTATTACATATTGTAAATAAAATTTAAATGTCATCAATATATTCATTTTGTTCTCTATTCATAAGGTACAAACAACAATTTGCGAATTTTCTTTCAAAAAAAAAAAAAAAAACCAACAACAACAAAGGTTAAAATATTACTTCAATACATTTTTTTATTCCACTTATAGTTATTTGGGATATATCCAATAGTAAATAACTAGGGCTCTTTTCAAATATAGAAAAATGAGTCAAATTATTTACAAATATAGAAAAATTTTACAGTCTATCAGTGATAGACCGCGATAGAATTCTATTGCTTTCTATCGCTCAAGCGATAGAATTCATTTGCTTGAGCGATAAAAAGCGATAGAATTTTATCGCGGTCTATCACTGATAGACAGTGAAATTTTTCTATATTTGTAAATAGTTTGATATTTGTTCTGTTTATAGTAATTTCCCAAATAACTATGTAAAAAATTATTGATATAAAAAAATATAAATATTATTAATAAATGATTTAACATTGATATATGTCTAAAATTGTGTTATATATAGCTTTAGACTACACTAAATTTGTTATTATTTTGGATTAGATTGTCATATTTTTAATTGTGGATTATTTTAAAGAAAATTAAGAAAAAAGAAGATTTATATCATTTTTCTCTTGGGAGTTCTAAATAGGATAAAATTTATAAAATGAATATTAAAATCGAAAAATGATATGAAAAAGGACATATATCAAGATGATGTAAGAATCAAACGTGGCAGTTAAACCATATACTAAAGGTGTTTTGGGCACCAATTTAGAATGAGTTTAGTATTTAGTTTACTAAGCGATTGGGACATGTGTTAAAAGAATATGCAAGTAAGATTCTAATCCTCGTTTTGCTACACTAATACTATTTACAACTTAGTGGTTAACGTTCCCTTTAACATTCCAAATGACTCCACCTGTCGATGACCACTTTCGACGCCCAACTCTGACAATCACCTTCTGCGGCTATTTATACAACTAACTTTTGGCGACCAACTTTAGCAATCACTCTCACGACTAATTTACGGTTTTTAATAGCCTTCTTTGATAGTACTTTGACATATGAATAGAAACACTTTGAATGTATAGTAAACCAAACAGACTTGCGTATAAAAACACTTTTAAGAAAATGTAACCAATCACATAAGTTTTTTTTTTTATTTTATGCAGTTTTTTATTAAAAAAAAGTGTTTACAAATGAAAATGATTTTTTGAAAAGCACTTTTTCCTAGTGAATCCAAACATGCCCTGATATATAATTTGTTTCATGCATCTCATCAAAATTTAAAGCAAGAAAACTGTATATATGTGGAGAAAATCATTCATAAAATTAAAATAGAGAATAAAATAAGAATTCCCTCAAGGAATATTTGACAGTGATTTATACATTTTAATTAAATTCATATAATATAATAACTTATTTTAGCATCGCAAGCTCCGAAAAATACGTCTGATCAATCCTTCTTGAACTACTTTTGAATGATAACCTAACATCATTATTTTTTTTAGAATCATGTATCTAAATTGACAATATTTTTTGGGGCAATTGCAAATATGGCAATCAGGCCCAAAGTATTAACAGATATAGCATAATGCAAAAGAATTTGCAAATATAATAAAATTTAGATCCAACTCTCGGAGTCTATCAGTGATAGACTATAATGTTGGTATGAGTCTCTCAGCGATAGAATTTGTCGCTAGTAGGAGTCTATCAATGATAGACTTTATCGCTAATAGATTCTGCTATATTTACAATTTTTTAAAATGGTTGTTATTTACTTAATTGTTAGCCCTAAAAGTTCTATCCATTGCAATTGCCTTTTTTTTTTTTTTTGTGTGTGTGTGTCATCGTGGTGGTGGCCTTACTTGGCAACTATCACTACTAGATATACATTTTTGTGTAACATTATAGAGTTTGAATTGGGTGCTTTTGTACACCTCTAAATATGAAGTTTTCTTACTAAATCAATTATATAAAATTTTAGGCTAATCTCACTTATTTTGTGCATGTTGAAAAGTATTGGTACATCTCCAAAATGATCAAATGGACGAAGAATAATGTAACTTAAAATCCTTAACTTTAAAAAAATTGGTGGAACAAATCTTTTAATTTCCATCTGCAAAATATGATATTTAAGGTACTAATATTTGTATGATACATTACCAAAAAAAAAAAGAGTAAATGACGAATAGGACTTGTCGAAGGTCCTAGCAACAAATAAAATTTATATTTATAGATTAATGCTACCTATACTACTGAGTAGTACAAGTGGCAAGACCGGGTCGATCCACAAAGAAACGCGAGATGTGTTTCGTTAAGCTAATTATCTAGTTATAGAGGTAAATGGGGAGGTTTGTGCGAAATAGAAATAAAGGCATGAAAATAAAAGTAAGCGGGGAAGTGTAATCTCAAAGTGAAAAATTCTACTTCTAGGAGCAAGAAAGTTAGAGTTCCAATGCAATTTTGATCATTGACTTCTCTTAATTATACATACATTTGATCTACTTGTTCACAATGACTTACTTGGACCAACCAACCCATTGGAGTAACGGACTGTCAACTCGTTGGGCAAACCTAGCAAGCCTCCTAATTACCAATTAAAGCAAAAACTCTAATTAATCTAAATGTTTAAGTCCTATTGGGTTCGAAAGCGTACATTTAAAACTAATACATTTCCATTAAGACCAAGAGTTCCATTGTGAGGTTAAACAACTAGATAGCCCAATTAAATAACCAAATTATCTTTGAATCTAAGTTGAGTATGCAATTAAGGCATATTGATAGCATGTATATTCCTTAGGTTACATGGAATCAACCCTTTGCTACTTTGTGATTTAAGCTAGACGAACAAAATAGAACGTGCAAGCCCTAATCTATAACTAAAACGTATATTCATGGGTAGGAGAGTCAATCCATTCATAACACATACATTTAAATAAAACAAGATTCAAAGAAAAAGTAAATCCAAATGCATTAAGTTTAACTAGAGAAGTCTCACAAAATTACATTGGGTCCTTGCTCCCAAAAACTAGAAAACAACTAACCATGAATCTTAATGTAGATGTAGAAAGAGGTTAGAGTCATCCAAAATAAAATTACAACCCAAAAGAAAATAGTTCTAAGCTAAAAAAATAGAAAAGAAAAAAGAAGAAAAATGGTTGGGCGACTAGTTTCTCTCCAATTCCTCCATACTTTTCAACATAAAATTGAGGCAGCGCCGCGACGCTCAAGACCCTTGTCGCAATGCTGGCCAGTGTTGCAACGCTACTTCATCCTTGCGCTATTGGTTTTTGCACAACATAGTGCCACGACATTATGCTTCATTTGCATGATTCCTTCGTTTTCCTTCCCAATCGTTATTAAGTGCTCCGTTTTGGCTCTATTTGCACCTGAAATGTCCTAAAGGTTTTTTTTGTTCCATTCCCTGTCTAAGAACTCAATATAATGTTAAATAATATAATACATGAGAAGTAACATGATTTATGCTAAGAAATATAGCTCTTTTAAGGAGTTATGATCAGCAAACAACTCTAAACCCAAAATCTATATACTTAAGAACTCTATGTTGAACAAATCAGCAACCCAACACACATAAACCCTAAACTTAGACTAAGATAATTTGCCCATCAAACATAGACTTCGTAAGCTCATACTAAAATAGTTTGCACCCCAAATACAGAAACTTGTTTGATAGTTATTTCTCATTTCTTGTATATTTTTTCCTACTGGTTTGGTTTTTTCCTTATTTCATAGTATAAATATAATTTAGTAATATAATATAAAAAAAATTATAACATGCACTAAAATGTATAAAGAACAATTATCATGTTTACATTATCTAATATAAATAATTCCCAACACGTTATGAATAACAATAATACAATTGTTTCTATTTTTCAAACTTTGCCCAAATTTGACCTGTAAGGCTAACTGTTACTTGAGTCATTTGCCTTCTATAATGTCAGACTTTTATCCAACACTAATTATAGTGCTTTTTGTAAATTTTGTGGTTCTAAAATATTAAAGTGAAACATGTCTAAATGAATAAAATTTATTTCTTAAAAAAGGAATAAAAATTTATATATTGCAAAATTCTAATTAGTGGTAAATATAGTAAAAATTAAAATTTAAAATTCAAACAATATATAAATATCCATATTGATTTTTTTAATGTAAATTAAAAAATACATAAATACACAAATTCCAAAATTTAAATTCAAATTTAAAATAATATATAAATCTACATATTAGAAAAGTTTAAGATTAAAAATTAAAATTATATTTAAATGTAAAGTTAAAAAACAATAATAAAAATAAAAGATATTAATATTATTCTAGGGAGGAGTTAAACCCATGACCTCTCGAATAGGTGAAAACATGTAAACTCCCCACAACGAACAAAACAAAAAAAGAGAAAATTTCTAGTACTACAGTACTATGCAAAATGTTTCATACTATTTTCATTCATCGCTTGCCACAAAAGTGATATTTAAGAATTATGTGGAGTCCAAAAAATAAATGAATAAATCATTTAGTGACGTGTCAAATGATGAATGAGACTAGTATGTAACACTGTAGTACTAGATTTTTTTTTTTTTGCAAAAAATAATCTTACTTCCAAAAATGATCATATAAATATAAAGAAAAAAAAACTAAGAGAAACTAGTAGCTTCTCAAATTTAATCCATGTTTTGGAAATGTTTTTTTAAAATTTAGAAACAAAAATATAAACAATTATCCAACAAATCAATTTTTGGTTTCAGATTTGACCGTTTCTTTGAAAGATTCCTCAATAAGTGTCAGTTTAGCATCTTTTCACTCATAATTTTGTCCGGTTGTGTAGCTAATCAAAATTTGCCTTCTTTCCCGTTATTAATTTTTCATTCTTATGTCGAAATTTTCATCGATATTTTTATATTTTTATGGATTCGATATCGATATGAGAGATGAATCGATATTTCCATTATATCATAGAAAAATTTACAAAACACGAAAATAAGCATCACAATGTCACTTATATAAATATAATATAAATGATAGATCTGTTTATTTATTTGAGAATAATAAAATGTTTATTTACCAATTTAAATTTAATTTTTGAATTTTGTGTTTTTATAATTTTTCCAGAAATATCCTTCGAAATCGATATTTTATTAATATTTCCATCAAAGTTTCTGTAAAATTAAGATCTCGATATTTCCATCGACATCGATATTTTAAACCTTGAGTCTTCCATATTATTTTAATTTTTTAACTGTATATTGTACATGTATATATATATAATAATAATAATAATAATAATAATAATAATAATAAAGTCCACAACGTAGGTGAGGAGCAGCCAACAAAATAATAATAAATAAATAAAAGTAAAGGCTAGACTAAGCAAAACGAAAGAAAAATTGATTTGGACCTTCTAGAAAGGCTGAAAAGGAAAGTTGACTACTTATTTGATTTGTCCATTGCTAGTCCCTATTTTACTTGAAAGCCACTTTGGAAGACAGAAGATTGATGTTTGATATCCTATTATTTTTTCTATAAGCAAGCATTTGGCTATTAAGAAGGATTTTTCTTTAGTTTAAATTGTTAGGAGTGAGATTCTTTTAATTAAAAATAATCCATGCGTGGACCCATCAAAATAACCCAAATTAAGCCATACAAGTGGTATGTCAAAGTCAAGTACTTGATAAATTATTAAAGGATAACAACACATAAGGTCTTAATAAAGGACCTATATTTCAATTATATTCATCTTTTCCATTATTTATAAGAATATCTAAGTTGATTTTAAAATTACACAAAAATTGGGGCTCAATTACCATTTAGTCCTCAACCAACAATTAATTACACGTTTTTTAACAATAAAAAAGTCTTCAACCAACGATTAATTATACGTTTTTTCAAAATAGAAAAATGAAGAGACGTATTAAATGAGTGCACTTTTTTAAAAAAAATATATTATTTTCCAAAATTTTCTAATTAAACCAAAAGATTGCTCAAATGGTATATATGATATATATACTGATGTGAATGAAATTTATGATATATAGTGATTTATGTTGAACATTAAATCAATATGTGATTTATATACCGTGATATATTTCATATATTAGTTTATACTGTGATTTATGTCAAACATTTAGTCAATCTCTAATTTATATATTGTGGTATATTTCATATATTGATTAGAATATTTTCAAATACCAAATAATATGTTCTAAGGTATATTTAAAATAACCATGATCCGCAAAAAAAAAAAATCAATAAGTTGATACGAGAAACCAACGCAAATAGAAAATAAAATTTCATTAAATGCATTTTCTCGTCAGTAAAAGAATTATAAAATAGGAAAGAAGTTAGAAGTTTAAGTTACCTTTGATGGAGCCATTATAGTGTATTTATAAGAGATTTGATCTAGGATTTATCTTAAATTTACTAGGATTAGGATATAAGATTTTCCTAATCCTAAACAAGATTAAATCCTTTCCTATTTCTTTTTATTTTATTTTATTTGATGTTATCTCAAATTTATCTTGATTTATCTTATCTTATCCTTAGGCCAAAATTCACCCATAACACTAACAATAAAACAAATATAATCATCTTAACTTAGCCAACACTATACAGAACGTCTAAGGCATCATCAATACTAAAAAATTAAATTGAGTAGACCTACAGACTCTCTCGTAAATGCATTAAGACGTTTGGAAAGAACCAAATCACACATTGAAGCTTCATCTTCTTTCGATTGAGCTCCACATCTGGCTACAATTTCAAACTCTTATTTATAAGGGTGTTTGTGAGTTGAGTTGGTTGGGTTGAAAGACTTTTTAGACCAAACTCACTTATTTGAGTTATAAGTTTTTTTAACCCAAAGAACTCTTATTAAATAATGAACCCAACTCAACTTAACCATTAAACATTTAGGTTGAGTTGGTTCGGGTTCTCAAGTTATTGATTTAGATTTTCGTTCTTAAACTAAAATAAGTAAAATGTAAAAATGTAAAAATTTTATGGGAAAATTATCTTTTTAGTCCCCAAGTTTTGAACAATATGTGTGTTTGGTCCCTAAGTTTTAAAAATGTACCTTTTTTGTCCCCAAGTTTATAAGAATAAGTCTATTTGGTCCCTATGTTTTCAAAATGTACATTTTTAGTCCCTAAGTTTTTAAAAATATGTTTAAGAGGTCCCTCAAATAAATTTTTATTATTATTTTAAATAATTATTTAACATTTTAAATTAGAAGAATAATTTTTAAAAACCATCTCCACTCTAAAACTATTTTTTCTAATTTTAAATATCATATAATAATTTTTAAAAAATCAAACACAAAAAATACTTGAAGAACCTTTTAAACCTATTTTTAAAAACTCAAGGACTAAAAGAGTATATTTTGAAAACTTAAGGACCAAATAGACTTCTTTTTATAAACTTGAGGACTAAAAAGGTATATTTTTAAAACACATGGACCAAATGCACATATTATTCAAAACTTAGGGACTAAAAAGGTAATTTTCCCAAATTTTATTTAATTATTTTTATATATTGAATTAAGATTAACAACTCAGTTTCAATTTATTTAATGAAAATTTTCTTTCCAAAGTGCAAATAAGTTTTTTTAAAAGTTGTTAGAGAATAAATTATAAAAAAGTCATGAAATTAAATAATGTATATATTGAATTTGGTCTTGGCTATATTTGTTTACAACGGTTGTAGCTTTTTACACTCGGCATTGCCCGTCAGTCTATCTCTTGACTTGTCATTCTGTATGTCTCTGTAATTGGGGTTTCAAACAAGATGTTTCTAATTGAATTACTGATTCTGCAAAATATTTTCTTTCCTTATTTGGAAAATCCTGATTGTTATTTTAGTCGATTTTGTTCTTTTTTTTTTCAATGTTGTCGAGTTTGTTAAGGTTGTCTCCTTACCTTTTCCGTTGTGCATATATAAGGAGTTGAGACGCCCAGTTTAGGGTTGTCGCTTTTTTTTTTAAGAAAATATCAGTGCCTTTGTTCTTGTGGTTGTGCCCAAATATCACAAGTGTGTCGATGTTGCTCTTGCAAGGGTTCTGTTGTTGTAGTATAGGCGTTTAACTCGAATTCTTGTTGAATTGTTCAACTACATCTTGAAAAGGGATTTTCAAACTTAAGGGGGCATAAGTTTATCAAGTGGAGTGATCTTAAATTGAAAGAGGAAAGATAAAATCTTGGTGAGAGGGAGTCTCACACTTAGGGGGAGACTAAGTGATTCTTCACCAATAGGGAGAGCCTAAGATGGAGCCTAAGTTTCATTGAGAGGAAGTCTCACATCTAGAGGGAGCCTAGGTGATCATTCGAGGAGTTAAGCTCTATGTGTGTCACGTAACCGTCCTTTACAAATAAATATAACATTGTAATCGCTTAACATTATATTAGTGAAGTTATCTTTCCTGGGGACACTACCACCATGTAGGGATTAAAGCCCTAACACAGCGGAAGAATAACATGACCATACTCGAAATTAATTTGGAAAACGAAATAACAGTATACTGGTAAAATATACATAAAAAGTATAGACCTAAAAATCTCAACTTACTATATAAAACAGGTTAAACATGCGGGAATTTAATCTTACAGAGACAGGAAAGTCATCACTTACTCTCGTTGACGACTCATATCATAACACTAATTCTCTTTGAAATGAATTCATAAACCCTTCAATAAAATCAACACCACCACTTGGGAACCTTCTTATTCTCTAAGAAAATGAGGCACTTAATTTGTAGGAATGAATTTAAAAAAGGAATTCAAAATCACATAATGTGTAATTTTTGATCGAGAGAATTCTAGAGATAAAATGCCAAAAAAAACCTTTTATGTGTCTCTTCTCTTGTGAAAAAGAAATATATATATATATATATATATATATATATATAATGCATATAATGCATGAGAAATTATTGGAGAGAGAGAGGAAAACATGAGAACAATCTCACATTTTAGATAACTCTCCTAGGTGGGACTTATTTATTTGATTTTTATAAAATTAAATAACTAATTTAATTAATTAATTTAAAATCATTAATAATTAATTAAATCTAATTTAATTAACAAATTCATTTAAATCATATTTAAATGAACATCTCTCACATAACTTATGGTTTTAATTTAATTAATTTAATTAAATCAAATTGAATTAAATTAAATTAAATAATCAATTAATTCTCCAATCAATTAGTTACCAAATTAAATATCCAATATTTAATTTAACCTCCATTTGAATCAAATTCAATTGTATTTCTTTCATAACCTATAGTTTTAATGTGTATCTAATACGCATTAATTTTAACATATAGTTTTAATATGAATCTAATTCATATTAAATTAATATTTGAACTACTTCAAATATTTAATTCTCTCATAAATTAATTTTGATTCATAATATAAAGTTTGATTAAAATATAAAGTTTATATTATAATGTATCATTATACATTATACTATTTTCCTAAGTGAGTAGGTACACTCTACTAAAGACCCACAACTGCACTTTTCTCACTGCAGATATATTTCTGTGTCCACGGATATAGACCAATAACAGTAAATTAGTCCTTCATAAGTGTTTGTAACACCAACTAGGTCAAATTATCGTTTTACCCCTAGGTTACCTCAAATTCCTTAAGCACCAGTGCTCCTCTAATAAACAATCTGTTTATGGTCCAACCATTAAACAGAAACTCCTCTCACGCCAGTGAGAGGGTGGGACCCTTTGTTCAAGTCCTGGAGACACTTCTTAAGGGAACACTCATCTACATATCCTAAAGTCGAGAAGGAGTGAAATCCATCTTGTATAATTATGTTCCCAGCTCCTCACTCGGTCTTGTCCACAAAATGGTAAGCATATTAAGTAGACAAACTGACCACTCTCACCCATACAAATTAAAGGACAATCCCTCGTGAACAAGAGTTCATAATATACTCAGGATTAAGACTAAGTTGCCTAGGTCATCCTATTGAAATAGAAACCTAACTAGTCAACGGAGTTACATCTAGTGGTTACTATTCCGTGGTCTGGTCTTATGCAAACTCATTGCATAGAATACCCCCACTCGCATATCACCTACATGAACACGTTGGATCATTGTGTTTGTATCAAATACAAAGTGAGTCGTATTCATAGTGTCACCAGGATAAGGTACCCAACTTTATCCCTATACTATAGATCCTTTAGGTTGTATCTTGATCATTGATCCCTATATGTCTCTACATATTGTTCAAGACTCAGACAAGCTAAGATGTTAGTTTATTGGATTTCAGTGTTATTAAGACAAAATAAATACAACACAATCAATAACACTTATTGAAATAATATCAGTAACTCTTTATTAATGATAGTCAATTATTTACATTTACTATCTAGAGTTTTAGGGCATAAAACCCAACTCCCCAGATGTAGGTGATATTGCATTGAACTACGTTACCAAACTCTGTGTTCTGCTCTTGTTTTACTTTTTTTTTGTGTTTTCTCTAAAGTGTTTGGATTAGCTGTAACATTCCAAGTAACAACTACCGTCGTGTGTTAGATAGACTTTATTTCAATTGGTATCTGATACACGCAAGCGCACACGTCGAGTAATAATATAGTTAAAACGACATTGGTCGAGTACTATCCTAAAAAAATCAGATTGATTAATCTTTTAACTATTTAGATATCGTTCCAATTTTATTTAGGGGACCGAATTTTAATGACACTGGATAAACAAATCTACGAAAGCAAATAAAGGTGATCGAGGTATGAAAATTATCAACTAAGAGACATTTTAGGAAATAGATTTCATCAAAGGTATTATTAAACATAATTGTTTGATTCTTGAAGTAAGTAACACAATACCTTGTTTGATTCTTGAAGTAATTAACACAATACCTAGATCTAGAAGTCTTTATCCGGATTGAAACTTTTGAAAACAATCTTTTCTTTTGCTTAAACCCTAATTACTAATCGCTTGAAACTTGATGATTGAGCAAAGTATTAAGAACCTTCATTAGCAATCTCCACCATTATCCAACTACTTTCTATGATTTCAAACAATAGTCTAACATGCATGATCTAATCTAAAACTCACTTGTTCAAGCAAGATTTTAAATCATGAAATCATTCAAATATTGATCAAACATTCAAAAGCATTAAGAACAGTCATGCTAGAAAGCATAAATGTAAATTAACATTCAAGGAGCAAAGTTTTCAACAATTTAAACCTAAAAATTCATCACCCCTAAAACTATGAGAAATTTAGTCTAACATGGCTTCCATAGAAAAAAAATCACATTAGAACAACAAAATACAGCAAATAAACCAAGAATAAAGAAAGGGAAGAAAAGTTATCCGGTTTTCAAGCTCGTCTCGGGTATGGATTTGGCCTTCCAACGATCCTTGAACCTTCTGGCATCATGGAATCTTCATACTTTTCTCTAAACTCTCTCTAAGTCTCAAATACTCCAAAATCTTATAATTAGGGTTGTTGAGGATATCCCAATTTATAGAATTTTCCAAACTTGCATGCCAAGAATTTTCCAAAAATATCAAAATTTCAAAATAGGAAAGGAGCGTTTACGCTCCTTTAGAGCATAGCGATGCTCTAGGCTTTCCTGCTGCAGCATAGCACTATGCTCTCCCAGTGCCTACTCTCGGGTTTGGAGCGTAGAGGGCAGTGTAGCTATGCTCTTGCTCTACGCTACCCCGTTTTTTAAGGTTTTTGCATCTTTTTTCGATTTTGGCTCGTTTGGTTCATTTAGCTCCCGAAAATCATTTTCTTCATTATTACCTGAAAACCACTAGCAAACACATTAAATCCAATAAAAACACACTCTAAATAAGAGGCAAATGACACACATTTTAGGTGCATTTCAGTATCAGAGCAGGTCATCTTGCTGAAGGTGTTTCGATCTTCCATTTTCCTCAAATAGAGGAATCAAAGAAGGTGGATCTACCACTTGCCGTGCTAGATGGAACTTACTACTTGTACTGGAAGGCTAGAATGATCGCCTTCTTGAAGTCCATTGATCATAAAACCTGGAAAGTTGTCATATAAGGTTGGTCACCTCCTTAGATTACTGCTGCAAATGGCAGAAAAGCTCTCAAACCTGAGGTTGAATGGACAAAAGCTGGGGATGAAGCCTCTCTTGGAAACTCTCGAGCTCTTGAGCTCTCAATGCAATTTTTAATGGTGTTGACTGATGTAAGGATTTTTCCGTCGCAAGAAAATCCCCAAATTAAATAATATTTATAATCACGATCAACTTCAACTAATTAGTAGTCTTAGTAGTAAGACTAGGTCAAACCAAAGGGAACCTAAGATAGAATCTCTCTATGCTAAATTATGTTGAGTTTTATGCCCTAAAACTCGTAGATAGTAAATGTAAATATTTGACTATCATTAATAAAGAGTTATTGATGTTATTTCAATAAACAATTATTGATTGTGTTGTATCTGTATTGTCTTAATAACCATGAAATCCAATAAACTAACATCTTAGGCTATCTTATAAGTCTTGAACAGTATGTAGAGACATATGGGGATCAATGTTCAAAATACAGCCTAAAGGGTCTATAGTATAGGGATAATGGTGGGTATCTTATCCTAGTGACACTATGGTTACGACCACTTTGTATTTGATACAAACGCAATGATCCAACATGTTCGTATAGGAGACATGCGAGTGAGGTATCCTATGTAATGAGTTTGCATAAGACTGGACCACGAAATAGTAACCACTAGATGTAACTCTATTGACTAGTTAGGTTTCTATTTCAATAGGAAGATTTAGGCAACTTAGTATTAATCCTGTGTATATTATGAACTCTTGTTCATGAAGGATTGTCCTTTGATTTGTATGGGTGGGCGTGGCCGATTTACCGACTCAATATGCCTACCATTTTTGGGACAAGACCGAGCGAAAAGTTGGGAACATAATTATACAAGATGGATTTCACTCCTTCCCAACTTTAGGGTAAGTAGACGAGTGTTTCCTTAAGTGGTGTCTCCGAGACTTGAACAAAGGGCCCTACCCTCTCACTAGCCCGAGAGAGGTTTCTGTTTAATGGTTGGACCATAAACAATTTGTTCATCAGGGAAACACTGGTATTTAAGGATTTAGAAGTAACCTAGGGGTAAAATAGTAATTTGACCCAGTTTGTGTTACAAACACTTGTGAATGACTAATTTGGTGTTATTGTTCTATATCTGTGGACACAAAAATATATCTACAGTGAGAAGAGTGCAGTTGTGACTCTCTAGTGGAGTGTACCCACAGTTAACGAATATTGATTAATGTGGTTAATGAGTTTAGCTGATTAATCTCATATCGTTGGAGTTTCTGATTTATAGGTTCATTAGGTCCTCTTCTTAGCTTGCAAAGAGTATTGAGGTAATTATGTCTTGAATAGAACTTGAAATGTTCAAATTCACTTTATAAGATAAATTTAATATTTGGATATTCAAAATTAATGAGAGAAATACAATTGAATATGATTCAATTGGAGGTTAAATTAAATATGTGATATTTAATTTGGTAATTAATTAATTATTGAATTTAATTTAATTTAATTTAATTAGATTTGTTTTAATTAAATTAATTGAATTAAAAATATAGGTTATGTAGGAGATTCTCATTTAAATATGATTTAAATGAAAATTATTAATTGAATTAGATTTAATTGATTATTAATTTAATTAATAAATTAATTAAATTATTTATTTTATTTTATTAGTTAAATTAAATATTATAAATTAAAAAAAAATAACTCTCCTACGTGGGAGTTACTTCTAACGCGGAATTCTCTCCACGTTGTATCTTTCTCCCTCTCTCCGCCCTTCCATAAAATATGCAGAAAAGAAAAGAAAGGAAGATTTTGGTTTTACATAAGGGTTCTGTGGAAGAAAGATCTTCTCTTTCAAATTCTCTCTCTCAAATTTTCTTATTCAAGATTTAGTTTCCACCAACCTTCAATCTCACTACTCAGAGAACAGGAGAGGCTCCCTAGTGGTAATGTTCTAGATTGTGATCCATAGTCATTGGAGAATTGGAGATCTAGGGTCGACCACGAAAATAAGTTTCAATTTGTTCTCTTTTAATCTAAATAAAAAGAAAAGCATGCTTAGTCATATCAATTTTACAGAAGTTTATTTTGGTTTCAATTTTTGTAAATTACTGTGTATTTTGTGTTTTCAAAACTTCCAATAATTTTGAGTTATATCCCTCTAATATACGCTTCCGCTGCGTTGGGGTTCTCATCCCTTCAAATTGGTCTTTGGAAAGTAGTAAAAATGAGGGTTTTGGTTTTTTGTTGACAGGGAAACTAAATGCAGGAATTTAAAGTGCAGAAAGTAAGATAGATTGAGGGAGGTAGAAAGCGATACACGAGATTACCACCAATTAAGAGACCGTTGGGCTATCTATGGATTAACTCATCAATTTATCATGAAAATTTTCATGGGTTTTCTAATTATCAAGCCTAATCGAATGTTTGGAAACGCCAGACAAACTCCCTAGGAAAAATCAGCGCAGATGTCGATTCCTCAATTAACCAAGTGTTGTCACACAAGCCTATTTCACTTAGCTAGCCGCATTAAGAACTTGGATTGATTAGAACATTAAGTTAAATTGGCCAAATCTAACCTAACGCATTTCCATTCTTTAGGTTCCGTTATTGATTACCACTAGAAATTCTAGAGGTTGAATCATAACTATAACTAGAACCTATTTTCTACTCAAATTAAGCATGTTTTCATTACGAACATATGATATACATAGCATGGGAAAACGAACATACAAGTATTCATGATTTAGTTGTCAATTAAATCTACTATCATGCTCATTCTAGAAGCTGAAATAAAGAATAGAATCAAGAATAATCAGGAAATCCCAAGAATCAACATCAAAATCTCATAAAACCCATAGAAAGTGCCCAACAAACTTCAAAATCGACGTTTGGGCATTCAACCATTCATCAATACATGAATCCCTATGCCAAAATGAAGATTACAAAGCAAGAATGAAAGAAATCTTATGGGTTTTGGTCAAGAATGGACAAAACCAAGCTTAAGGCTCCTAAAATCGGCTAAATCTCTCCTCTCTCAACCCAAAAGTGAAAGAAAGAATATATAGATTCGAACTGGCGCCACGGAGCTAGGAGACTGTGTCGCAGTGTCGTGCCTTACATGGCCCTCGGGTGGCAACGTTGTAACGACCCGACTTCCTAGAATTTGTACTAGGTCGTCACTATACGCATGCGTACATCTCAAATGACTCTATTTCATGAATTTAACTAAAAATCAAACAAACTTTATAGATTAAATAATTTTCACAAATTCAAAATAGATGAAAATCCCTTATTGGGGTACCCCTAAATTTATAAAGAAACCAAAAACAGTTAAAGAACACAAATTCTTAGAAAACTAAAGCGACAAAGACGCTGAAAATCTAATAAGAAAATAAAATCTAGACGACATAGACTGACTTTTTTTTTTAAAAAAAAAAAACATGAAAACTATGTGGAAGCTACTTCTGGTCCCTTGGCATGGTCACGAATTCTTCTTGTCATGCGCCGGTGCATCCTTTCCCTTACATGAAAAACATCGTAAGAAAAGGGTAAGTGTAAAGATACTCAGTAAGTAACCCCACTACTGGGGTCAGACTATGCATTTATGTCCTTTAAATGCAACATACTAGCGGATCATGCATACTTCAACTTAACATTCATAACTATCTGAGTGATTAATTAAACTCGTCCTACCGTAGGTGATTTGTACCCATCGCCTCTAGTGAATCCCGAAGGAGACACAAACCTCTGGTGAATCTCGAAGGATACACAAACCTCTAGTGAATTCCGAAGGAAACACAAACCTCTGGTGAATCCCATAGGAAACGCAAACTTCTGGTGAATCCCGAAGGAAACACAAACCCCTGGTGAATTCTGTAGGAAACACAAACCTCTGATGATTACACAGCTACGAGTAGGAGAGTAATTGTCATTAACATACATAATTGACAACATATATAAAGATCCCATAACATGGAATCATGACTTATCTCACGCAGACACTATCATGCTCATATAACCTCTTACATCATATAAATCACATGCAAAACATATAAATGGTCTCAGAATCAACAATAAGTTTCTAGCTGTATCGCCCGGCACGTAAAATCTTTGAATCTAAAATGAAGCCTATAACAAAATCCAAGATTTAGATTTTATGTTGAGGCCCAATTCCAATCACCAAAAATAAATCCTAACAATTCCAAGTACTTACCCAACAAGTACTTTGCCTTAAGTCACCTCCAAAAACCTTAAACAATTAACCCCACCTACAAACAACATTCAAAAACAAAAAATTAAAACCCAATTGTTGAGCATCACAAACAAACTAACCCTTGGAAACCTATACAAATTCCAAACAAATACCAAAGCTGCCAAAACCGACTTTCGACACCACTGGGCAGCACGCTTTCGCCTTCGAAACTTTTTCAAAACTCGCTCCTAAGTGCCAAAAATACAACGACATCAATCAATTTTGGTAATAAATTAATGGGTAATCAAGAAATTTCAAGAAAACTTACCAACATTTTCATATACAAGAGATCTACTCTTGAGGGATAAAAGAACGAAAAAATATCACCCAGTTTTACAGGTTCTATTAAGTAGCGATTACGAATAAACTAGAGCTCAAAACAACATTCAAAACAAGGCCCCATGTGTCCTGAACAGGCTAGCAAAATTTCAGCACGATCCAACGGTTGAAACTCCAACAATCGATAACTTTCTGGGAGCTGTCACTGAAAAATCGAACTGCACTACTCTCGTTTTTCTTCTCTGTTTTTCTGTGTGTTTTTCTCACTCTCTATCTTATTACGTCATACTATATTATATATATACTCCTAAACCTTAATTCCTTAATAAATTAGGTATACATATATATATTTTAAAATTTTTTTTCCTCCACCAATTCAACTCAACAAATTAAATCTCCCAAATTAAAATTCAATTTTGACCAATTGAATTTAAACCCAAATCTTTTATCCTGTTTAATTTAAATTGAATTATCTTCTCAAAATAATTCAGTTAAGCCTTAAAATTCAAAATACATCCCAAATAATTAGAGATAATTAAATTAAAAATTACCTCAAAATTTGGGTCGTCACAAGCGTTGTGTCGCAACACAGCGCCAGTGCTGCAGCACCCTTGCATCAAACGAGCGCACGCCTCGCGCATTCTTTCGGTTAATATCCAAAGCACTGCAGCGCTGCTCCAACCTCCTTGGGGGTATTTATGTCCTTTTGACTTCATTGAAGCTTGGATGCGCTATTTAGCTCCTAGTTGCTAACACCCCAACCTAAACTTTGCTCATCCTCGAGCAAGGCTAAACAAAATATAGATATGAATCATGTGGTGCAAATGAGTGATTCTAATCTCATGACTAATTATAACAACAATATTCACAAAGCTAGAATCATTCAAATGCATGCATACAATTAGGAAATTTAAAACTAATTCTCTATCCCTCACGTGTGTGTGCTTTTAGCCATCCTACCTACGTCTTTACAAGTCTAGGAAGGTTTTATTCAACCCTCACCTCATTTTCCCCTACTTTGGCTCGAAGGCTCAAGAGCTAAGCTTCCTAGACTCAAAATGGCAATGTAAAACTTAAGGGAACCAAACTTTTTATTGTTTTTTCTCTTTTTTCTTCTTTTTATTTTTTCTCTCTCTTTTTACTTTACATAAAAAGGAAACCTTGTCTAGACATGCTACCTTCGTTTTACCTTGCCTACACAGGTTACCTGAAAGACGTCCAACTACGAGCAACATCTCTTTCAAAGGCACCAAAACTTACTCATTCCTCGAGAATACTTTAGCTCAGAGGGAAACTACGAGTGTCATAGCCTCCCCAAGTTAATCATACCCTTAAGAAATAGGAGTAATCCCTTAAAAAAATAACATACAAACTTACTTTTACTCTACAAAATGTTTTGCCTTTTACAACTTTCTTTTATTTACTTTACAAAAGGCTTTTACTTCGCAACAAGAGTTTGACAAAAACCTAAGCATGCAGTACTAAGTTGAGCTTCAGTTGCTTAAAACTATCACCTAGACCTTCCGAGTGACAACAAGCATATGGGCCATAACTCAATCCTAAGCATTCAAGACCATTAATAAAACGGCTATGTGTTTAAAGATGCAAGGAAATCATGAAAAGTTTTTAAATTTGGCCTAAAATCATGCATACATGCTCGGGATTAAAAAACAAAATGAATACAGGTGATCTAAAGCCTATCATAGAATGTCATCATCACATTACATGTAGCACAATCATCATATCATCAACTCAACCACAAAGTCCGAGCTCATGTGCTCAAGGACTTGTCAGACAGTATATATAACCAAACACCCCCAACCTTAAAATGATACATTGTCACCAATGTATCTCTAAACTAGGCATAGTGAAATAAAAGAGTTAAGGGAACAGAAAATCTTCCCTGAAAGTGTTTTCGTACTTGGGTCTTTGAGGTGCAGTGAAAGGGATCGCCGCTTCAAATGATATTTTTTCTCTTCTATGGTCGAGGAGGAACCTACAAAAGAAAAATAAGAAGCTAAGCTAGGAAAGCAATAAAAGAAAGTAATACAATTCAACACCTGGCTGTCTCCAAGAAGCGCAAATTTTTAAGGTTGGTTGCTCAACCGTATTTTTCTATCAGGGTACGTAAAAATTCTCATATTTCTCGGGCTCTTTCTTCCTTCAATCCACGAAGCTACTTAGGGGAAGTTTGAAGCATTCAAGAAAACATAAATATTTTTGTATTTTTTGGACTCGTGAGGATGAGATGAGCAATATTTGAAAATAAAAGAGATGCCAGAAGGAAGAACAGAACAAGACTTTGCAGCCTTTAACTTTATCACTTAGGGCTCCTCGAGATGAAGCTCAAGCTCGTACTTAACCTCACGTACTTGTTCTTGGCATGACAAGGGATATGCATCATTGTCGTCGCTTGACCAACAAAACTCCTTAAAGAACTCAACCTCAGTAGTATAGAGGATGGGTGGCTCTGGTCGGCTTCTCAATGTTGGCACAAAATCTGCAAGCTGGACGACTAGGTCATCTACCACTTGTAGAGGGGTTTAAGTCTCTAGGTGAGACTCAAAAGATTTCTGTTGACATTGAGAAAAACGATTAGCAAGTTCAAAATTTATATCTTCCAACAACATACCTTGGCTTGATGATTGAGGAATGAACTGCTCAACATGGCGGTCGATGTCGATTACCTCATTGTTTCTCAACTTGGTAGTCTCAGAGGATGGCTACAACAAGAGCTCATCTTGCCTCCCAACTAATGTAGCAATTTGAGCGACAAGATCACTCAAGCTTTGAAGGTCATTTCTAGCTTCAGATCCGAAATGGAGATTGCCCTACTGTAAGCTCGAGAACTCCTGTTGCTTAAGGAGGATTCCTGCGAAGACTCATAAGAGTTGTTAGAAAGCTCAATAATCAATTCCTCTAAATACATACCTGAGTTGGCAGAAGAAGCATGCATCAACATCCAAATCGGGTTAGGAAACTCCCAAGAGGGATAGACATTGCGCATGAAGGTACGTTGCAGCTGAGGATATGATTTAGATTGATGACCCTAAAGTGAACATATGATTTAGATTGATGACCCTAAAGTGAACATACTCTGTATGCCTCCACATCCTACATTTGCTTAATAACCAAATCTCAAAGAAGAGAGGTTGGTTTAGAATCTTGACTTCTAATCTCAAAAGTTTCTCTTACCTCATCTTTGTCCTGCTGAGCCCCTTGCCTCACAAGAAGCGCATAATGGATCCAAAGCGCATCATCATGAGGATGTTGGGTTTGATGCCCTAAAACTCGTAGATAGTAAATGTTGTATTTTGACCGTCATTAATAAATGATTATTCATTATTATTCAATAAATGTTGTTGATTATTTTATCTTGTTTTAATAACCCTAAAATCCAATAAACTAACATCCTAGGTTGTTTTATGAGTCTTGAACAATATGTAGAGACATATAGAGATCAATGTTCAAGTTACAACCTAAAGGGTCTATAGTATAAAGATAGGGTTGGGTACCTTATCCTGGTAACACTATGGATATGACCCACTTTGTATTTGATACAAACGCAATGATCCAACGCGTTCATGTAGGAGACATGCGAGTGGGGGTATCCTATGCAATAAGTTTGCATAAGACTGGACCATGAAATAGTAATCACTAGATGTAACTCCGTTGACTGGTTAGGTTTCTATTTCAATAGGTTGACCTAGGCAACTTAGTCTTAATCTTGAGTATATTGTGAACTCCTGTTCACGAGGGATTGTCCTTTGATTTGTATGGGTGAGAGTGGCCCGTTTGTCAACTCGATATGCCTACCATTTTGGGGACAAGACTGAGTGAGGAGCTGGGAACATAATTATACAAGATGGATTTCACTCCTTCTCGATTGTAGGGTAAGTAGATAAGTGTTCCCTTAAGTGGTGTCTCCGGGACTTGAACATAGGGCCCTACCCTCTCACTGGCCCGAGAGGGGTTTCTGTTTGATGGTTGGACCATAAACAGGTTGTTCATTAGAGGAGCATTGGTACTTAAGGATTTAGAAGTAACCCAGGGGTATAACGGTAATTTGACCCAGCTGGTGTTACGAACACTTGTGAAGGACTAACTTGCTGTCATTGGTCTATATCCGTGGACACAGAAATATATCTACAGTGAGAAGAATGCAACTGTGGGTCTTTAGTGGAGTGTACCCACAGTTAACGAATATTGATTAATGTGGTTAATGAGTTTAGCCCGTTAATCTCATATCGTTGGAGCTTCTGATCCGTAGGTCCATTAGGTCCCCTTCCTAGCTCGTAAAGAATATTGAGGTTATTATTGGTTGAAATTTGAATAGTTCAAATTTTCTAAGGGAAAAGTATAATGTATAATGATACATTATAATATAAAGTTTATTTTACAAATTAAACTTTATAGTATAAATATAATTTTGGATATGATTCAAAGTTAATTTGTAAGAGAATTAAATATTTGAAATTGTTCAAATTATTTTATTAAAACTATAGGTTAAAATTAATGCGCATTAGATGTACATTAAAACTATAGGTTATGAGAGAAATGTATTTGAATTTGATTCAAATGCAGGTTAAAATTAAATATTTGATATTTAATTTGGTAATTAATTAATTGGAGAATTAATTAGTTATTTAATTTAATCTAATTTAATTAAATTTTATTTAATTAAATTAATTGAATTAAAACTATAGGTTATGTGAGAGATGTTCATTTAAATATGATTTAAATGAATTGATTAATTAAATTAGATTTAATTAATTATTAATTTAATTAATTATTGATTTAATTAATTATTGATTTAGTTAATTAATTTAATTTTAATTAATTAAGTTTGTTGTAACTCCCACGTAGGGGAGTTGCTTAAGACGTGGGATAACACCCACGTTTCCCATTTTTCTCTCGCTTCTTTATATAGTGCAAAAACGTAATTTTGTTGGGTGTGAACCATTCTCTCAACAAAAAAACAAAATTCTCAGCGTTCTCTAAAAAAAATCTAGAAGAGTTCTGTAGTTTTTTTTCCTGTGCCAAAAAGGTTCCACAACCTTCCCTCAAGATTCAGAGAATAGGAAGGTCTCCAAGTGGTGGTGACACAACACGTAAGAGTTTTTATTCTCTAATTTTTTGCTTAACCTAGATTAATTTAAGTCTTTTTTTGCCAATGTAAAAGTATTTCAAAATTATTAAAATTAATTTTGAGATACGTTTCCGCTGCGTTTGGGTTCTAATCCTAGCAGAGGAAGCTTGAGTGATTAAGGTTGAGGTTAAAAAGCCTTGTTTTCCATCTCTTGAGATCCTCATTTTCTTGATTTTTCTCTTTCTCATAAGCCTTGTAAATATGAGTATGCATTTAATTTTTCATCTTTTAATTTTTCCAAAAAATAAATTTATGATTTCAGGTGTCCATCATAAGAAGGTGAGCTTACAAAACTTTGTAGGCTACATTGATTCGAGCAAGAAGGGACCTGAAAAATGGGAAAATTTTTGCATGCCTTGATGTACAATCTCCCCTGTTGTTTAGCTCGAGACGTTAAACCTACTGCTTCTTGGGATGCAACCCAAGTTTTACTTGCTTTCAGTTATTTTAATTATTTATTTTTGTTTTAATTCAACGATCATGGTGTGAAATCTTATCTTTTTCTAGTCTATGTCTTACACGAGCCCTCACATAAAGCATTAGTTCGCAGGCTTGACACACGTGGACCACTTAACTAATCAGGCCCGTTTCGCTCACTCTTTCTGCTTTATTTTCTTTTTATTGCATTAAGGACAATGCTATTTTTTAAGTTTGGGGTGGGGAAAATGTTGGGTGTATATCCTAAAACTCGTAGTTTGTAAATAATGAACTTATTTATATAAAATGTTATTGAGGTTTATTCAGTAAAGTTGTTATTAAATAAAATGAATTGTGCAGTTAAGTAACTCTAAATCCAATAAACTAAGAACCCATGACTATTAAGAATGAATACTTGAACTCTATGTGGAGACATAAAAGTGGATCAAGTTCAAGTAAGTAGCCAAAATGGTTTATAGTATAGGGATAAGGCCGGATACCTTGTCCTAGGGACACTATGGATGCGACCTACTTTCTATTTGATACAAACAATGTGATCTTGAATCGTTCATGTGGAGACATGCGAGTGAGGGCATCCTATGAAATGAGTTTGCGTAAAGACCGGACCACGAAATAGTTATTGATACTTTATAACGTCGTTTATTGTTAACACTGACTATTTCAATTCGATGACCTAGTTAACTCGATCTTAATCCTGAGTTAACTATGAACTCCTGTTTATTCAAGATTATCCTTAAATCTGCATGGTGAGAGTGACTCGAGTTTTCCCACTCAATAAGCCTCTCATATCAGAGGTAAGACCAGATATATAGTTGGGGACGTAGTCCTGTGAGATGGAATTCACTCCTACCTATTACTAGGGTTAGTAGTAGGTTGTTCTTGTTGGGTTTTATGCCCTAAAACTCGTAGATAGTAAATGTTGTATTTTGACCGTCATTAATAAATTGTTATTAATTATTTTTAATAAATGTTATTGATTATTTTATCTTGTTTTAATAACCCTAAATTCCAATAAACTAACATCCTAGGTTGTTTTATGAGTCTTGAACAATATGTAGAGACATATGGGGATCAATGTTCAAGTTACAGCCTAAAGGGTCTATAGTATAAGGATAGGGTTGGGTACCTTATCCTGGTAACACTATGGATACAACCCACTTTGTATTTGATACAAACCTGATGATCCAACGCGTTCATATAGGAGACATGCGAGTGGTGGTATCATATGCAATGAGTTTGCATAAGAGTGGACCACAGAATAGTAACCACTAGATGTAACTCCGTTGACTGGTTAGGTTTCTATTTCAATAGATTGACCTAGGCGACTTAGTCTTAATCCTGAGTATATTATGAACTCCTATTCACGAGGGATTGTCTTTTGATTTATATGGGTGAGAATAGCCCATTTGCTGACTCAATATGTCTACCATTTTGGGGACAAGACTGAGTGGGGAGCTGGGAACATAATTAATCAAGACGGATTTCACACCTTCCCGACTTTAGGGTAAGTAGATAAGTGCTCCCTTAAATGGTGTCTCCGAGACTTGAACAAATGATCCTACTCTCTCACTGGCCCGAGAGGGGTTTTTGTTTTATGGTTGAACCATAAACAGGTTGTTCATTAAAGGAGCACTGGTACTTAAGGATTTAGAAGTAACCAAGGGGTATAACGGTAATTTGACTGTGTTACGAATACTTATGAAGGACTAACTGTTATGAATACTTGTGAAGGACTAACTTGCTGTTATTGGTCTATATTCGTGGACACAGAAATATATCTATAATGAGAAGAGTGCAACTGTGGGTCTTTAGTGGAGTGTACCCACAGTTAACGAATATTGATTAATGTGGTTAATGAGTTTAGCCAGTTAATCTCATATCGTTGGAGCTTCTAATCTGTAGGTCCATTAGATCCCCTTCCTAGCTCGTAAAGAATATTGAGGTAATTAATTCTTGGATGAAATTTGAAAAGTTCAAATTTACTAAGGAAAAAGTATAATATATAATGATACATTATAATATAAAGTTTATTTTACAAATTAAACTTTATAGTATAAATATGTTTTTGAATATGATTCAAAGTTAATTTATGAGAGAATTAAATATTTGAAACTGTTCAAATATTATTTTAATATGAATTAGATTTGTATTAAAACTATAGGTTAAATTAATGCGCATTAGATGCACATTAAACTATAGGTTATGAGAGAAATATATTTGAATTTGATTCAAATGCATGTTAAAATTAAATATTTGATATTTAATTTGGTAATAAAATAATTGGAGAATTAATTAGCTATTTAATTTAATATAATTTAATTAAATTTGATTTAATTAAATTAATTGAATTAAAACATAGGTTGTGTGAGAGATATTCATTTAAATATGATTTAAATGAATTGGTTAATTAAATTAGAATAAGGGGCCCCACCCTCTTATTTGCCCGAGAGGGACTCAGTTTGGTGGTTAGATCACAAACCAATTGTCATTAGAGGATTAGTGGTACTTAAGGAACAAGAAGTAATTACAGGAGTAAAATAGTAATTTTGACCTAACTGTAATTACGAATAACCTGTGAAGGATTGACTTACTAATCATGGTTATATCAAGTGGACAGAAATATATCTACATAAGAAGAGTGAAGTTACGGGATTTAGTGGATTGTCCCGTTAATTAACGAATGTTGGTTAACTAGGTTAAAGAGTTTAGCCGGTTAATCTCGGATCGTTGGAACTCATAACCTGTAGGTCCATTAGGTCCCTATGCTAGCTTTAGACTAAACCTTAGGACAATATGGTGAAATGATTTTGAATCATTCAAAATCAATTTAAGGAATAAACGTTAATTATATGTGATATATTTAACGTTTGATCGTTTAATTACGAATAAAATAATAAGGAGAGTTAATAATATTTAAATGTGATTTAAATATTAAATATACATAAATAGGGTTTCATATATAGAAAATCGATTTTTCGAAAAAATCCAGATTGGTATGTTTTTAATATTTGATATTTAATTAATATGAGGAAAATTTTCATAGATAGAAAAAGTGTCAAACTATTTAGAGAAAATAGCAAAAAAAAAAATACTAATAGACATTGATAGACTTCTATCATTTCTATCTATAGACCTTGATAAACTTCTATTAACTTCTATCACAATTATCTAAAAAATTATTATTTCTTGTAAATAGTTTCCCTTATTTTTCTATTTTTAAAAATTTTCCTAAATATTATTTATTAATTTTTTTTAATTAATTATTATAAATTTTTTTTAAAATCAATTATTAATTTTAGAGAATTCTCTAAACAGAAAAATATCAAACTATTTACAAATATAGAAAAATTTCACTGTCTATCAGTGATAGACCGCGATAGAATTTTATCGCTTTCTATCGCTCAAGCAAATACATTTTATTTAAAAATAAAATTCAAAACTAAATTGAATTTGTGAAATTCAATTTAAAATTGAATGTTAATGAAAGTTGGATAAATCCACTAAATTCAATTTAAAATTGAATTTCACAAAGTTGGATTTTCCCACTATTGCAAATTAAATATTTTGATATTCTTCAGCTTGCTGCACAATCCCACTAAATTCCTCACAAATTGGTGTCAATCTTTGATGCAATTTGATTTGCATGTCAAACCTCTATATAATGAAGGGTTAATTGAGGAAATTGGGTAATGCAAATTGTTGAATTTGTAATTTTGCTCAATAAGAACACCCAACTCTCCAAAAACTTGAAATTTCTCCAAATTAACCACAAATTCGGATTCCACAATCCGTTCTAAGGCTAGAGATTAGTAGAGAAGACTCTAGCAGTGAACATTGTCTTTCTAAAACACTGTTTTTTCCCTTTTTTCATGCATGTTTAATCCTTAAAATTGAAGCAATTAGAGTGCAAATTGATCCAATTCTTTTCTACTGCATGCTCATATGTCTTTTAGGAAATACTGCGTACTTTTGTCTGTTTGTTCGTTTTTACCCTGCTACGCATGTTAATTAGGGAAACAAAGGATTTATACATGCTAATTAGTGAATATGTTGAGTGGCTGAAATTTGGATACTTTTTTTTTATTATTATTTTTGGGTATAAAATATGAGTGGTGCTTTAATTTGTGAGAAATTCTTTGAGTATGTGATGATTATGATTGCCGGTGATTTGTCCTAAATTTGGATATTAGATGATCTGCGGTAGAAATAGGATAACATATTCCTAAATTAAGTTATCTTTAAATCCTTCTTTGAGTCCCTTGCATAATTAAGTACTTAGTCATTTTCTTTTAAGTTTTTATTAGTGAAGCATGCATTTACCTGAATTAATCAGGTTGTCACCTCGAAAGGTCCTGAAATGAGTTAGGAAATTCTCTATAGGTTGTGTTGATCTACTTACTAGATTAAGTAAAAATTTAAAAGAAAGATAGAAAAAAAAATAGTCTTGAAGAAGATTACTCCTCCTTCCTTTATATGCTAGTTTAGGAAGTGAGTAAGCTTAGACACTTTGATTGAGATTCTACTCGTAGTTGGATGTCATTCATGAAATCCATGTCGGCAAGCCAAAATGATGGTAGTGTGTCTTCAGAAGTTCTTCATAGGTTTTAAAAAATAAATTATCAATCTAGTTGTCTTTGTGCTGCATAAACGATTAAAGAAAATTCTGATGAGTTTCAATAAACCAGGGGGAACCTAGAGAGGTTCATTTAAAATCATGGCAAGCTAGTAGGACTTAATTGAAAAGGCTTGCACACACATATGAGGGATGAAAAGATTGGGCCTTGATGTTAGGATGTGTTTGAAAGTTTTTGCTAATGCATCTAGTATCTTTATTTTGAATGATGAGGTTATGAGTCAAGCACCTAAAGTGTGCTTTCTTAGGCTTATAATTTGTTTAGTTTTATTGCTTAAAATGAGTTCTTTGATGCTTTTATGTTTAATTGTAGAGAAATCGAGTCTTTGGACCAGAATGAGCTAATTTAGGTGTAAAATGATCAAAATATTCCCAAGGAAGGTCAAAGATTGACCTAGGGCAAGAAAAGACATGAAAATAGGCACAGGGTGAAAAAAGGTGGAGGAGCGGGGGGGCATACTCGATGCTGAAACCCAAGAGGGTAAAATAGAGAGTAGCACTGTGGTGTTACGGAAATTCTCGCCTCCGTCTTCAGATTTATTTGACAACGACACAGAGCCATTGCGACTGCTACAAAAACGCAGTTTGTCATCATATCAAGGGAGGTTAGTTTTAAAGTTTTATTTTGGAGTCATCAAGGCTTCCACCAGGAGTCCATTTCTGGACACAAGCGATATCTTGGAGCTTTCAAGGGAGTGAAGATTTTAAGAGATCGTTGGAAGATAATTCTGAGCTTGAGGACGATAGTCGATAGTGCAACTTGCATCTCTTTCCCTCTTTAATTTTCTACCCTTTATATTTTGGATAGGATATGAACTGTCTATATTTGTATCGCTGCCATGAGTAACTAAGTTGTAGTGCTTACCGTTTTTTATGTAGTTTTTTTTATTGTCTATAAAATATTTTGATTGTTTCTTAGTTTGGATTTATGCATAAACTATTTTGACATGCTAGTGTTTATTGCTTTCGAACATTGACCACTGTTTGAATGACTTTTATTTGATATTTTGCTTGAGAGAGAGGGCATTAGAGTAGAACTAGCATGTTAAACTGTTAATCAAATATGCACGGAAGTAATAAGAGATTAATAGAGATCAATAAAGGAACTTAGTGTTGCACCTAATTAATTGATTACATGATAATGAATTGATGATTAGGTGTTAGAAAGGGTTGAGCTCGGAAGAGGATACCAGGATAAAAGACTCTTAGGTTTATAGTTAGCACGAAAACAATCTAAGGTCTAAATAATTAATCTAGTTAATCCATCAATGAAATCATGACCCTAGGATGTTTTTTTGCTTGTTTTCATCCCGATGTCCATCTTTTATTTGCTTCATCCATTACTTATGAAATCATGACCCTAGGATGTGTTTTTGCTTGTTTTCATCCCGATGTCCATCTTTTATTTGCTTCATCCATTACTTTAGTTTAGAACAAAGTATAGGCAATTCTGACCAACATTTATTCCATTATTTTGTAAAATAGTATCAAATATTACTATTTAAAATGAAAAAACAATATTACATTAAGTATTGAAATTTTACACCTTTCAAATTTTGTACTGAGCAATTTAATTCACGTACGATTTTAACTAAAGATGTACATTTTTCTCGTGGGACGAGGATTACACGGGGACTTGCCCCTAATGAGGCGAGGAATTGGGGAAGGAGTGGAGAAACATTTATCGCAGACTAAACAGGGATGGAGATGGAGAATGCATTCTTCGTCCCCTTCCTTGCCCCCGCCCTATTCCCTACCCCGTTAGCCTTTTTTTTTTATTATATTATAATAGTTTAATGTTATGCTATTATTATTATTAGAAAAATTATTATAAATGGAAAAAATATCAAATTATTTCAAATATATAAAAATTTCGATAGACTTCTATGACTAAGCGATAGAAGTCTATCGCGATATATTGTCCAGTGATAGAAGTCTCGCGATCTGTCGCTGAGAAACAATGAAATTTTTTTATATTTTTAAAATTTTGGCTCATTTTTTTATATTTAAAACAACCCTTATTATTATATAACTATTATATTTAAATTTTAAATTTTATTTTAATATCAGATAATAATATATTTGAATTGAACATTTAAATTTAGATTATATATATATATATAATTTGACTGATAATTATTATAAAATTAGATAATAAATATATTTGTGGGGACAACGTTCACTCTTAGAAGCATTCAAGACAGTCAAGGATGACGTATCCGAGTCGCAGGACAAAAAGAATTAACTTTTATATATGTTTTTTAAATTAGTTTTTAATTGGTTTTCCAACTAATCTAAGGGTGTGTTTGGGGGGGAGGAGATGAGATGAGTTGAGTTGAGATATAAACTCAAACTCATCGTTTGGGAGGCCAACTTCATATGTCACCGACATTTTATATCATGTCCACCAACAGTGCACTCAACTCACATCACCTTCGACGATCAACTTTGGCGACCACCTCCGACGATCAACTTTGCCGACCACCTCCGACGCCCAACTCCGACGACCACCTCTGACAACCAACTCCGGCGGCCACCTCCGACGGCCCAACTCCGGTGACCACCTCCGACGGCCAACTCTGGAGACCACCTCCGATGACCAACTCTGACAACCATCGCATGCAGCCAACTCCGGCAACATCCAACCACCACTGATGACTGCCAACTTCAGCGACCACCTCTGACAACCAACTTCGGCAACCACCACATGTGGCCAACTCCAGCAACATTCAACCACTATTGTTGACGGCCAACTCCAGTGACCACCAATGGCGGCCCCTCCACACTCCTACGACCATTATTTTAAATTATAACTACCACAAATTTGAGTTTTGTTGATACATCCTCTCTTTTTAATTATGACTACTACTCAAACCCCTCTTTGCTATAGTGTTACTATTTTTCACTCATTGTCCCTTTTTTTCTTTGTTACAGTGTCTACTATTTTCTACTCAAACAAAAACAGTTTACACCCGAATCACAAACTATTATAATTTAGAGCACCCCAAACACTAACTATTATAACCAACTGACTATAATAACTAACTCAACCCCTTGACTTCTCCTAAATGTTTATATTTAAGTTGCCGTACATAATTGTCAATAAAACACCTTTGTTGACACAAAAGTACGTAAGTTCCATTAAAATGTTGAATTCCCGATTTTTTTATTAGTTCATTAGTATTTTATAGTCATTCTTTATAGTAATTGAACAATCATACAATCACTTTAATTATGTAAGGAATCAAACAATTTGTATGTAAAAACACTATTGAGAAAAAATTATCAGTGGTTTTTATTTTAAAAAGTTTTTACATGAGTAATTTTTATTTTAAAAAGTTTTTATCAAAAGTATTAAAATAAAAATGACTTGACTAGAAACGTCACATGCACAAATTTGTAAATGATTGCTTAAATTAAAAAAAAAAATTGAAATACATGATCCAAAAGTAAATCCTAAACTCCATTTTCCAAAACTACCAATAATACATGTGTGCTTAAAAAATATGTAGAATTATAGAATAAATTTTTTTTGATAAGAAAATAAGTAGACATAACATTAAAGAGTTACTTCCAAGCTAAGGTTCCTACTCTTGGTGAAAAATGACAACCATTCAAGCTTCAAGATACATATTTTCATCCAAAAGTCATATGAATCTAAAATCCATATTCACTCACATATTTAATGTCCTATGTATCCAATTTAGAGCATGTTTTGGGAGTGATTTTAAAATGGTTAAAATCATTTTTGTCATTTTCAAAATCACTATAAATATGTTTTTCATCATTCAAACTAATTTTGATGATTAAAATTGCATTTAAAAGTGTAAAATTGAAAATTAAATTAATTTTAAGTGATTAAAGTGGTTTATTAGTTATTTTAAAATGACATAAGTGATTTTAACGATTTTAAAATCACTCTCAAATATGTCCTTCATTTCATGTATTTATATTTATTAGGGTAGTTAAAAAGGTATAAATGAATTTAGACAATTTGGTGAGATGTTGTGTCCTTTTATAGTGCATTTTCAATTAGTTTAAATAGAGTTGTAATTTTCACATTTTTAAAGAAGATTTTGAATTTGAATGAAATTTTTAGGGTTTAATCTCTCAAGTTTTATGCTTTCTTTGTATTCTTGTGTTAGAATGCATGTTTTAAAACTTTCAATCTAGTCTGATTAATTAGATTGTTGAAAGTTCGAAATCTTGAAGTTAGGAACAAATTCTCTTCTTTCTTAATCTTTGATCAATTCTTTCCTAGCCAAATCTGTTTAGTTTTCTTGGGGTTGTCTATCAAATTTGTTAATGGGGTTATTTTTATTATTGTTATGGGAGTTCACTTGGAATAAGGAGAGTTCTCAAGCATAATTGAGGTAGTTCCATTTATAAGTTTCAAAAAAAAAAAAAAAAACAGATTATTTATGTAAAAAAAACTGCACCAGCAGATACCCGTGACATATGAACTCAACACCCCCAACAGCCAAAACACAGACATATGAATCCCACAAACATATAAACTCTATTGACATCATATCTCAACCCAGCGCCCCAAACAGCCCTATGTCATCACTTGTCATTATATATATTTAACAACCACGTCAATACATAATAGTCTATTAAATATTTAGTGAACTTAAAGTTAAGTTAAAGACTATTTAGAAGTATTTTGCAAACATGAAAGAATAAAATGTTTGTTTTTAAATCTCATAAATCAAATAGACATAGATCTCAAATTTTAGAGACCAAAAGTCCATTTTGTCTAATATTTAATTAATACTTTTTCATATTAGTAATTTAAATTAATTGATTGTTTTAGGGAAAATTACTCACGGGGACAGACCAATTTTGTCAAAAACCCAAAACCCTAGCCCCTTTATCGTCTCTCTCTACCGTGGTTCCCCCTCGTTTTTCTCCTTCAGCCGCTCCTCCCCTTCGTTTTCCCTGAACGGCAGCACTTCGTGGACGCTGTCCTCCGGCAGTTTCCGACCCACGAGATTCAGCCATAACAGCCCTTCCCTTTCGTTTTCCTCTTCGCCGGAAACTGGAGCAGCGGCCCTGCCCGGACCCGCTTCACCCTCAGACCTTCAACGGGCGGCGAGAGCTTCCGGCGACAACCCAGTTGAATTTCCCTCCCTAACGGCTCCAATTATGCAGGATTAAGATTATCTGAACGCTAGACCGTGTCTAGGAACTGTTTGGCAACGTCCAGCAGGTAAAATCCTGCTTTAAAACCGTTTCATACTCATTTTAAGGTGTTTATATCAGGCCCTAACAATTGTTTGTAAATTTAGACTAGTTTCGGATTCTTTTGAACACCTGACGGAAAGGTTTTTTTGGGCTGTTTGGTGGCATTGAGTTGGTTACAGTAAGCTTTAAGCCCTTTTCTAACTCGTTTAAATTGCTGTAAATTAGTTTAGAACTCTTGGAAACTCTCCGTTTGTAGTTCAAGACTGATTTAGAGTGTTTAAATCAAGGTTTAAGGTTGTTTTGGGGAGGAATATTCCTTTATGCACTCTTTGGGACTCTGAATAAGGTTTGACCTTAGGACATTGTTTTTATTGTTTTAGGACCCTTTCAAATAGTTTAGGAGATCTCTATGTAAGTAGAGTTCTACATAGCATGTTGTGTGTTTTATTTGCATAATATTTATGATTTAAATATTTGATGGTCTTGAATCTGTGATTTGGATATTGAGCATGTCGAAATGTTGTGATAATGTTGTATTAATTAGCATGTTGAGGTGGCGTTATGTGATTTTGCGATTATGCGCATCTATTTTTGTTGGAAATGTCTGGATAAGAATATGACATATGATGAGAGCATGACTTAGAAGCATGTCGAAGGATTTATGCATGTTGTGAATTGTTGTGAGAAAGAGGTTAGAGAACCTTGTGCATTTATAAATGAAAGTTGGGTGAATTTGTCTCAATTAAAAATGATCGAGGGGTGATATCTCATTGTTGGATTTAGAGGAGCTTTGATACCCTAGATAAAAATGGCCAAGGGTCAGTGTAAGGAGTCGAGAAGGGCAAATATTTGGGTTCTCGAGGAAGGACAATATGTAGTTAAGTCATTGGATGCCTTGAATAGAAATAGTGAACGGCACAGTTCGAGGCTAGGAAGCACAAATACGACACGACATGGTGACAAGTCAATTTCTAAAAATGGAGGACACTGACACATTGGGGACACATTATTTTTGTAATTAAAAAAAATAATATATGTGATAATACATCTAAATAAATTAACCATACACATTGAACATAACAATACTTCATTAATACATAAATAACAAGTACATTAGTTGTTGTCCAAGTTCAACACAAAATTACAATACCAATACAGAGTCCTAGATAGTTTTTTTTTTTTTTTTTTTTTTTTTTTTTTTTTAATTTTAAGGAAACAAGACCTTTCATTTTTTGAATGAAAAGAGATTAGCGGTCAAAATACAATGTAACAAAAAGAAGATAGATATAGAAATTACAACCATTACGAACAAATACACAAAAAGAGAGAAAAACTCTAATCGATCTCAAACCGAAAATCCAAATAGCAACTAATCTTGAAAGACTCGAGAATTCTTCCGAAGCGAAAATCCTCAAGGTAAACAAACATCACAAGTGGACAAAACAACTGAGGGAAAACTTTTGAAGAGCCCAACCAAACTGGAAACTGTTGGCCTTAAACGAGCTATTGAAAACCCATCGAGAGTGAAGAAAGGAGAAACAATGTCCAAAACTACAACACCCATCCAAATCTTCAATTAAATCTTAATTTGTGGTGACTGAGATTTGACTTCTATGATCTGTAAACCACACACCTCAATTAACGAATGAAATTTGGAAGAGATTGAGGAGGGAATCTGGGGACTCTTCAGTTGGTGCTACTAAAAGTAAAACCTTTTCTGAAACCTTATTATCATCAACTAAGAAGAGATTATAAAAAGCTTCTGTGAGAGAGTCTTACCAGAAAGATCATCTAACTGTGTATCTTCCCGTTGCTTGTCAATCTCCTCACGGCTCATACTAACCTCAGATGCAATATCAAGATGTCCATCATGATCAGATTGAGTGAAGGTAGATGCCTTGGTAATGGAGGAGGACAAAACACCTTTGGTAAACACAACATTTGATCTTGGAGGAGTGAACTCTGTATAAGTGAAGGAGGCTAAAGTAGTTTTTTTTGATGAAGTGATGATTCGAGTACAAGCTTCTTCCAAAATATATGCGTTAACCTTTGACCTTCCAGGAAAACTAGAACGAGCGAGCTTTCTAGTATAAAAGAAAGGGTAGGGTTCAATAAGCTGAGAGGTCAAAAGAGATTTGGTGCCACATTCTCAAAAGAATGGTTCGGGACAACTATGTTTCATGCCTCAAAACTACCACAAGCTGTTTGCACAGACAAAATTGGTGCCACATTTTCATCATTCTCATGGTTGTTCTCTTGCGACTACCCAAAATGCTTTTCTAATAGGTTGAGCTCTTTAGGTTTTTCCCAAACTCTGAAAGACTCAAAAGGGGATTCCTTGGAACTGATGGAAAATTTTGAATTGATACATAAAAGTCTGCTTTAGGGTTCTGAATTATAGGATTGATACCTTCATCTTCCATAACCCGCTTTAAACGAAAATATCAACTGGATTGTAACAATCACTCACAAATAAAGCGTCATAAACTATATTTGGAGGGTCCAAGACTTCAATGCGGCCAAAATGGAGGAAAATATTCTCTGATTTTATTCTTAATTTAAATTGATGCTGGCATAAAAGCACAAAGATTATGTTGGACTTGAATACGAGCCACCGAAGAATTGATCATATTGAGAGAGTTAGTTGCTATGCTAATAAGACCACCAAAATATGTCCCAATAGCTTGAAAAGTCTCGCGACACCAATAATCTAAGGGTAGATTTTTAATGGAAATCCAACCCTCCTATCCTTTTATAAATCTCGAATGATTATGAATCTTGCTATTCCATTTTTCAAAGTGTAAATGAAAGTCCTCAAAAGCCGTCCGTTTTCCTGGAGAATCAATAAAATTGGCTCAATTTTCCTTGACAACATGAATCAAAGCTTTATCATCGAAGAACGGGTTGATCAACATTTTGGTTTTGAAGCGATCTTCCAAAACCGCTGCTATTTTTGACCAATCATTATGTACAAAAAGTCTTGAGATTACTCATAGTTCATCGAACTTAAGCTGAAATACATCATGATCTTTTTTAACCTAGCTTTCATTGAGCCAAAAATTAATTTTCCAAAACCAGGGGAATGAGTGCTTTGATTTTCCACTAACACCTCTGGATAACTCTTGCTTGCTCGAATCAAACCAAATTTATCTGACTGATATACCGGATCAACTACAAATGCTGCAACGGGATTCGAAATCTTAACGACATCCAAATTAAAAAGAAAGTCTCTAATCATTTCCCAAAAGACTAACCATCCTTTTTTGTCAAATCCAGCTGGAACATGAATTTTGCGTGTTTGAGATGTGTTTGGCTTGTGTCCGAGTGTGCCGGTGTCGGACAAGTGCCAGACACAGACATTTCATAAAAAATGATGTGTCCCTGCTTCCTAGGTTTGAGGCCTTGAGTAGGTCAATTGTTGAACGTTGAGTGTTGTAAAGAACGTTGAGAGATTTGATGAAGCTACTGGATTTCTACCGCCTCTAGTTTTTTCTTTTTAAAAAGGAAACAAATCTCTTCATTGAATTAATGAAATGAGACTAATGCTGAAAGTACAAGAGAAATAGATACATACAGCCTCTAGGTTGAGTTGTAAAGTTGGAAATTTGCCCTTAATTTACTTGGGTTTACCCCTCGGTGGTTACCCAAAACAGCAAGCTTTTTGGCAACCCGTGATAAATAAAATAGATATGAAGCTTGACAGATGGAAGAGGTATACTTTATCCAGAGGAAGCTGATTAACACTGTGTAATGCAGTATTGGAAAACCTTCCTACATGCTATATGTGCATTTTTCAAATGCCTGCTCGGTGATTTCAAGAATAGTGTGTCATGTGAAACTTCTTCTGGGGAGATTAGAAGGGGAATAAGATAAATCATATAGTGAAATGGGAGATAGTCTCAAAAGCTTTGTTGGATAGAGATTTTTAAAGGAATTGGATTCTCTTTGGTGCAAAATAGTGAAAAGCATCCACGGGACCGGCCCTCATCAATGGTATACTTCTGGAAAATTTGGGTTGAGTTTGCAAAGTCCTTGGATCAGTATTTCAAAGACTTGGAGGAAATTTGAGCCACTTACCACCTTTAAGCTTGGAATTGGAAGACGTATCTTCTTTTGGTCTGATTTGTGGTGCTTCGATCTCCCTCTCAAGGTGTGTTTCCCTCAACTCTTTCGCATTGCCTCACTTCCAAATGGCAGTATCTTTGATCATTGGGACACCAACACTTCCTCATGGAACTTACTTCTCCGAAGGCAACTCAAAGCGAATGAGATTTTAGATTTCCAGCAGCTACTGTGTACTTTGGAAGGTAAAAGAGTTTCTCAAGCACCTGATTCTAAACTTTGGACTTTGGACTCATCTGGGAAGTATATGGTTAAGTCCTTGTCAAAGCATTTGACAGCTTCATCTCCCCTTACAAAAGAGTTATTTCAAGCCTTATGGAAGTCTAAGAGCCCTAAAAGAATCAATATTCTGATTTGGATAATGGCTTTTGGTTCCCTTAATTGTTTGGTTACACTTCAACAGAAGCGACAATCTCACTATTTATCTCTCGCTATTTGTCCCCTACATTCAGCAAATAGTGAAGATTCAAAGAATTTATTATTGGATTGCTCATATTCAAGTAGACGCTGATGGAAATTATTCTCCTTTTTTAATCTACACTGGGTTTTTTGGCAATCAGTTCGTGATAATATTTTTCAAGTCTTGGTTGGTCCTTCATTATCACCTAAAGCTTGGACACTGTGGTCTAAACAGTCAAGGCAATATTATCAGAATTTTGGTTTGAACGAAATAGAGAGTTTTCCAGGACGAGCCTTCAGAACGGTCTAATCGATTTGGTTCAACTCATCTACTAGCTTCTTCTTGGTGTGCCAAATCCAAGTTCTTCAGAGATTATTCTATTCAAGATATTTGTTTAAATTGTAATGCTTTCATTTTCTCCATATAACTTTGTTGTTATCATTGTTTGTACCTTTGTTGATTTGTTGATTTGTCAATTGGTCACTTTGTCTAAAGTAGGGAGATATGAGGAGGATCCTAAGGATATGTCAACCTAGTTCTTTTGATTATTGTATCTCATTGTAATTTGAGCAATAGTCTCTTTTTATTATATCAATGAAAAATGTTGTTTCCGTTTTAAAAAAAATGTTGTAACTATTCTTTACTTTATGTGCGTAATTGTGTGCCCTTATAATTCTTTCATTTTTTATTTCAATGAAAGTTTGGTTATTTATTAAATAAATGTTAAGGTCATTTTCTTATTGTTGAGTCAATGAAAATGATTCCTCAAGAGTGATCTTCTATATTTAAGCAAGAGATGTGTGTGGTATACGTTATGATTAATTCTTGTTTTTGCCTCAGTTTCACTAACAGACTAGAAATGATAAAGAGGAGATTCTACAGGCTTGAACATGGTGATAATGACAATGCGTCAGATTCATCTGTATCATCATCCGACTCTGAACCAGAAGTAGGTGCAGAAGAATCACAAGATGATGTAGAAGTTCAAGAAGACGATGAATCCTGCTCTACCTCATCTGGTTTGTTCATCTTTATATCATAATTTCTCATAGGTGCTCTGCTATTGCATTATAGGTGATGCACACACCTGCGTTAATCAATAGGAAAATTTTCACAGATAGAAAAAATGTCAAATTATTTAAAAAAAAATAGCAAAAAAAACACTGATAGACATTGATAGACTTCTATTTGCATCTATCAATGATAGACTTCTACCATTTCTATCGCTGATAGACTCAGAAAGACTTTTATCAGCGTCTATCACAACTATCTAAAAATTTTGCTATTTTGTGTAAATAGTTTCTCTTATTTTTCTATTTTTAAAAATTTCCCTAATTAATATTAACTATTTATCAATATTTTTTCATTTCAGGGTATGAAAGCGAGGATAGCTCTGTTAACGAAGTTGATATTGACTCGTCAGGTTTTCTTTTTCTTGTCTATTAAATCACTATTGCTCTGTATAAAGTGTTGTTTCTTACCGGTCAACAGTTGACATTGCAACACTTTTACCCATTGAACTTATAAAATTGATTCTGAAATTCCTTTATACTTGCAATTGACCATCTATATTTCTATCTATATATGCATTATATAGATTTTAAGATGTAACTTGGAATAAATACAATGACAGCTTTTGTTGCTTATTTTATCTCAACTGAAATTTATTTCTTAAGCATTATGATATTATCTTTTGAATTGACGATTTATTTTGGCTTCACAGAATGCATTTGTTTGAGATGTTTGACATTCATTTTATTCTTTTTATCTCAGGTCTTCCAAGTACTGAAGATGATCCTGACATTGGAAAAGAAATTGAATCTCTTACTGGGACTCAGGTACCTGATGAAATCCTTTCGGATACACAGTTACCTGATGAAAGCCCTTTGGGAACACTGGACCTTCATTCAGACATCTTATCCATGAAGGAATCATTACTTGCAGATATTCCAGTGTGCATCCTGAAATGCAAATCAGTTTTTAAGTGTAAGTTATGCCCTAGAGTTGTCTGTTTGAATGAGGAGACATTAAAGACTCATCTTGAATCCAAGGTATATGTTTGATATTACTTTTTCCTGTTAAGCCTAATCAGTTATTTTTTACTTATATATAATTTTTTCAAGATTGTGGAGTCTACAGCGTGTTCCATCTAGTTTTGTTGTTAGGTATAATAAGCATCCTTCTTTTTCGCTCGTTAGTAGTTTGTAATGTGTACTTTTAAATTTTTTATAAGATATACTTTTACTTGGGCAAAAAAATTTTTTTTTGGGGGGGGGGGGGGGGGTTAGCGCCTTAACTGTGGCTCTGGAGAAGGGAGCAAGCTATGCCAAATCCTTCCAGTTGAGGAATTTATAGAATTTAGAAGGATTCTTGAATCTGTCGTTTGTTCGAGAGATTACTGGATGTAATAAAACTCTTTGAACTCCTTTCCATACTCAAGATTCTGCTGGTCTCTTATTACGTATTTCCCCAATAAGAATGTTATTAGGTATATTATAAGGGTATATTAGTAATTAGCTAGGGAGGTGGTAGTGGTTGTGGGGTTAAGTTATAAATAGAGGGAGGGAGGGAGGGAGGAAGACATTTGGATTTATTATTATTATTATTTTTATTTATTGATTTTTTAATAAAAAAATTTAAATAATTTAGTTTAGAAAAACAAAAACAAATATAAGGTAGATTGAAAACTATTTCCAAAAATAAGGTAGATAAATCGTGGACATGCCACGATTTACCTTAATTGTGACCCCATATCCATGAGTTGGCAAAAATCGTATCACATCGGAAGAATATATTTTGGCTTTACTCTATTTACTCAAATGAAATCCACTTTCAAAAACTAACTTTCAAGCTTAACAATTTGGAAGTGTAAATCACCGATTGAAACTCCAACCAATCCACGTTTAGAACAACTAATGGAAGCCTAACAATTTCGGCGATACATTGTTTCCTCAAAGGATATATATATGTAGATAGATATATATATGTGTGTGTGTGTATGTATGCATGCAAGTCATATATATATATATATATGTATATATATATGTATGTATGCATGCAAGTTATATATATGTGTGTGTGTGTGCATGCATGCATGCATGCATGCAAGTTATATATGTATGTATGTATGTATGTATGTATGTATGCATGCATGCATGTATGCATGTATGTATGTATGTATGTATGTATCTAAGGCTAAAGCTAAGCCGCAAATCCCCTCTTTCCAAAGTGTATGTATGCATGCAAGTTATATATATGTGTGTGTGTGTGTGTATGCATGCAAGCAAGTTATATATATATATATATATATGTATGTATGCATGCATGTATGTATCTAAGGCTAAAGCTAAGCCGCAAATCCCCTCTTTCCAAAGGAAAATTTCCATTAGTTCAAGCCCTAAGTTACCAAATCGACGGGATGGCAACGCAAACAAAATAGTGGGAGAGGAATCTGATTTTGAGGTTGCCCGTCGGTGAAGAGATTCATTGGTTTGGAGACAATTAAGGGTTTGGAAGTGGAATTTCAGACGGATTATTGGACAATGGAGTTTTGAACGGATGTGCCGCATAGAAGGCCATTGCTGGAGGCGGGAAGGAAAAGATTGGGGAAATGATGTTTGAAATATTGGGAGATGAGGGAGACGCCATTTTTGGGGATGTTGGAGCTGAAGCCACGGTGAAGATTCAAGAGGAAGCGGAATTGGTGAGTGTTTTGTGGAGAAGAAATTTGGTGGAAATACCCAACTCGTATACAATGTACATGAGTTTGCTACCCCAGATTTAGCGATACTTTTCTTTTTTACCCCAATTTTGAGTTTTGTTTTGTTATTCACATTATTGAAATTTATGTTTTCAAAACTACCCTAAATCTGTAACGATGAAGCATCCACCCTATCTGACATGAAAAAGTAAGGGATGGAAAACCTCACTCGAGTCCAAATCTGCCCAACAAAGGTGGTTAATTTTTCTATCCAAAGAGGATATAGCTTTTGGGGTTAAGATGTGCCTTTCTTGCTCTTCATCTATTCTTCAAGCTTCGCATGTTTCAATAAGCATTTTCAAGTTCTGCATAGGACTCAGGCCAGTATCACCCTAAGTATCTCTTTCTTTTCTCTTTTTTCTGTTCATTTTTTATTGTTTATTTCTTTTATCTTTTCTCAGTTATTTCATATTATCCATCATGTTTGGTTCCTTAACGAGGTTGTAGGGATAGGATGGGGAGGTGCATCATCCCCCCAGTAATAAGGGTTGGGTTATTTGAATTTGGCGCACAATAATTCCTCGCCATTTCATTGAATCTATGGCCGGGGAGAAATAGGATAATTTTTAGTGGTTGAGACTTTGAGAAATCTTGGGCCCGGGTGGTTTATGCTGTGCATTCAATGCCCCTTTTCCGGGGGTTTCATATTTTGGTGGTTTTGTAATTACTCTTTTCTTTAACATATCTTTATTCTTTCATATTGAACATTCTCTTCAAAAGTTGTTTTACAGTTTTGTTATTTTCCTTTTTGATTTGCTCCTTTGTCAGTGCCCCCTCTTTTATAGGCCATCCTTTTCTTTCATTTAATTAATAAAAGCCTTTTTTTTTTATCTGTATCACAAAAAAAGTGAAAGAAAATCTAAATCATTGTTGTTTTGCTGACTGTCAAAATCACCTTGTCCGTCAATATTTGATTGATCTATATCAAACCAATGCTGCCTAGTAGTTAATATATAGATGTAATGTACATCATGCTCTAGCAACTAATCACATAAGTTATGTTCGCATTTTCTGATTGCATGTAATTAAACCTGCACACTGATGTTAGATGTGCCGAGGAAAGAGGGTAGGCCAATCGCCGTCTACCTTCAATTGATCATATTCAATTCTTTTAGTGATTACGTAGCATTGGATACCTATCTTATTGAGTATTAATAGTGAGTCTAAAAGTTTTGTGATTAGTTTCTCTTACATGAAAATATCACGAACTTACCCAAATTTTTAACATGGGTTTTAAAAATGTATATGTTAATAGTATGTCTGTCATCTCATGTCCTTTGTCCCTGCTATAAATTTTAGATAATGTGTCACTGTAACATCTACTCTAAAACCCATGTTCATAGCTTTGGTACAATAGTTCAATATATGACACGCACTAGTCATTTGTCGTCCACCCGACTGTTTTATTTTTTTTTCCTCGTAAAAAAAGTTATCCAAAGGCAAGAGAATTTTCTATGCGGTGGCTCGTAAAATGGCCCATTTTTCATCTGTATGTCTTTCTAAAATGATGCAGAGACATGCTCGTTCTGAGAAATTATTGAATGAAGGCAGGCTGAAAATTATGCTCAACAACAATGGAGAGATTGAAAATCCTGAAAATTCTACTGAGTCTCCTCCTCGACTTCCTGCTTTTCCACCGGTTAATACTCATTGATATTCTGACAGCTGATATTGAAGCCTGTATGATTTCCTTTACTGATAGTGAATCTTATATATACTCATGAATCTTCTAAATCTTTGCAGGAACAACGTAGAAGGAAAAACAAGTCACGGCAAGGTTATGGATCACAGGCAAAGAGGTCAAACAAGGTACTAAGCTCTGAACTTAAATTGAGTTTGGGATGACCGTTAAAAAGAGCGTGCAAAATGCTTCTCTACAATATAGTTCGATTAGAAGTGTTAGAAGTTTTGGGGAGAATATCAATTTATATCCTTAAATATTTGAGCTATATCAAACTTCAAACTAATAATTGTATTAAATTTAAATCTTAAACTTGTGAATCAATTTAGACCCCAAGTTGATGATTTATACATATTTTTTTCTGGATTCCATCTAAAATCAGCTCAAGAATTATACAAAAGTGGCCCAAAAAATTATCACAATTCTTTAGAAATAAGTAGACAAAAATGAGGGAAGACAAGAATATGAAAACCTACTATCTATTTGATTCCAACTTTTCTCATTTAAAGAAGTCTTATACACATATTAAGGCTATGAACATTAATAGTTTGTAAGAGTCCCTAGTTGAGGAAATATTAGGATAATTAGTATGGTTATTAGAAGGGACATATTAGTAATTAGGTAATAAGTTTGTCAGGGCTTTTAGTTATAAATAGAGGAAGTAGGGTTGAGAGGAGGGGTGGAGAATTTTGTGGGATTTCCTTTGGGGAATTTGGGAGAGAGTAGCCTTCTCGAAAGACTACGGTATATTGTAGGTTATTCATGGATATTGCAATATGTATTTTTATTGTTTAGTGTTCTTTGGGTTCTTTTGTATTTCTTGAGTGTTCTTGTTAGGAGGTATCTTACCATAGTTTTAGAAAGAAATTCTAATAGACGGTCTGAATTGATTCTTTTAGATGTTTAGGGCCTTAATTACAATTATTAGTTTGAGGTTTTGAGTGATACAACCCTCAAAATTAAGTGGTATAAATTGATCTGATTTGATTTGCTTTTTATTTTTATTTTTGTTTATTTTATTCTTTTTAGGACTTAGTTCTTGACATTTAAACCGAACATTCTGATGAACTTGAAATTTATTTTTAATTAACTAAAATTGGATTTTTTTTTAAATTAATTAATTTTTTTTGAGGCGTAATACTTATGCATAGTTAAAAGCACCTCCAAACATAAAATTTCCAGGAGTCTTTTCGACATACACTAAAACCATGCCAAACTTGTATGGAGTTTCGACTCACAGATACCCATGCTGTCTCAGTTTTGTTGTCTTTTACAAATTTCAGAAAGTAAAGAAGCGTTCGAATGGTGGTCAAATGAGAGGATCAACAAAGAGCCTACTGAAGAAAAGACGCAAAATTGAGTGACTTAAGATCGATCACTCTGCAAGCCAACTACAATATGAAATGTAGTGATAGTGATAGGGTATGTTATAATTCCCCTTTTTTAATATTTTCTTTTTAACTTTATAATAACTACAATATGAAATCAGTAACTCCGCTTTTCATAGGGTGTTTGCTAACTAATTCTTGTGAGGTGTGAAGTTTTGTTGAGTAGAGAATTGAGCCACCATTGTTGCCTTGATTACATTTTGTTTAGTAAAATTATCCATGTCCTTTTTTGTTTTATAATGTTCTTGATTACTCTGGAAATCATATGTTATTTGAGGCTCGATAATCTTTGGTTTTTAAAAATTAAGGGGCCGTTTGAATTGACTTTCTCGTGTTTATAAGTGCAAAAAAGTGTTTATAAACATTTAGAAAGTCAATCCAAACGACCCTAGGTTCATAAACTCTACTTTCATCTATTGGTTTCTATGTTGTGTTGTCTACCTTTTAGGATTGTTTTCAAAATACAAGCTAAAATTTGTAATCTAAAAATTGTGGTTTTTAAAATCTGTTTTTGTTTTTGGAATTTAGCTAAAAATTCTAATGTTACATTGATAAAAAAAATTTAGGAAACAAACATGATTTTTAGAATTAAAAAATTAAAAGATTATCAAAGGGGACATTAATCTTTTTTATTATTTATTAATTTATTATTTTTTTTTACAACCATGGGTGGGGAATCGAACCTTGGAAGTCATGACAGTTACCATTGACTTAGCTTACCTTGGTTATTGCTGGTTGCTTGTGTTGGTAAATTGTTTGTCGGAAAAGTTTGACATTTGCATATTCACTTTTATTTATATGTATTTACTTGTTTGATGAAAGGATTGAGATGTCTACTCCAAACAAGTATTTGAAAGACTAAAACGAGACTAGCTCAATTGGCAGAGTGTGTTATTAACCACAAAATTTGTGGTTAGAATCTTCCTATTCTCAATTCTACTAAAGAAAAAAAAAGGTATTTGAAAGCATTTTGTCAAATTTCAGATTTCAAAATTGATTGAGAATTTTCTTTAATGATTAATATATAATGAATAGCAAATACTGAATCGGTTTTTATGTGTAGAGGGATTAAAATAGAATATTTGAAAATTTAGAATTCAAAATGAAATTTTATGAAATTAGGATATAAAAAGATTTCTTTTTTTCAGAAGAAATGTATTAAAATTTTAGGGTAATGGCATAAATGGCCAGATTTGAATGTTTATCATAAATGACTCCAGATTTGAATGTTTATCATAAATGACTGAATACTATCTTATTGTATAAAGAAATATTTAGCCAAATTGGCCAATTGAAGATTATAATTTTCAGAAATGTCCAATTTTAGGTTTCTTACATTAATAAAATTCGTTTAATTTTAGAACCATTCTGTCATGAATCAAATGCGACCCCTTTTCGTGAATTTTATTTTATTTTATTTTTTTTGGCATAATTACGATTTCACTAGAACAACTATTTCTTTTTGCATGCAGACATTGTTGGTAATTTAATTGGTAAGTAAATAAAATCCTAAAATTCATTAATTTCAATTGATATTCAATTGTTTGAAATTAGTAAGATTGAACGATTTTAGAGTTTTTTTTTGGGGTTAAAAATCACTTATAACCCTTAAACTTTCATAAAAGTAATAATTTAGTCCCTGAAGTTTGGTTTGTAACGATTTAGTCCTTAAACTTTCAATCTTGTAACAATTTAGTCCCTAAACTTTATTAGGTAACAATTTAGTCCTTGTATTTTAAAATTTGTAACAATTTAGTCTTTATTGTAGAAAATAGTGTTAAGGTTTAATGAGATTTCTGATATAAATGAATTGATAAACTAATTAGGGACTTAATATTTTTATAAAATACAAGGTCTACATCATAAAGTAAAAAAATTAACATCTAATTTTGATAATTGTTTTATGTTAGGGACTAAATTGTTACAAATTTCAAAGTACAAGGACTAAATTGATACATACTAAAGTTCGAGGACTGAATTGTTACAAAATTGAAAGTACAAGGACTAAATCGTTATAAATCAAAGTCCAGGGACTAAATTGTTACTTTCATTAAAGTTTAGGGACCAAAATTATTTTTTAACTTTTTTTTTCATCACCATTTTCGATTTTGGTTTCTCCGTTACCTTTATTTATCATTTTGAATTCCAACCACTACCATTGCCAAAAACTCTTCTGACTAACCACAAGTTTTATTTTCACTGTATATAATAAATATGTTATATAGTAATGTTCATTGTATTTTTAAAGTACAAATTTCAAATGGAAATGTTCATGTCATTTTATTGTATCACTTTTAATTTTACTGTATATAACGAGTATATTAGTGATAATATTACAGTAATATAATCGCATGTATTTTGACATACAATTATTTGTGATAATATTATATTAATACAATCAAATAATAACTTCAACCAAAGTACCCATCCTCTCAAAATCAAATAATTGGAACTCTAAAATTAAGATATACTTTAAACAAACCAAATAACAAATCAAAAGTTAAATTATAAATTTGGTCCATATGGTTTTGAGAAAGTTGAATTAATCCTTGTAGTTCTAAAAGTTAGAATTTTATTATAATCAAGACTAAAATAGTGGACATCCCAATCACATACTATTATAATCCACATACTATAATAACCAACTCAATGCCTCAAAAACCCCATTAATACTTATGGTTTGATAAAAGTTCATACAGTCTCTATAGTTTGTTAAAATTGTCATAAATAATCCCTACTGTAGGATCTATTTATGAAAGTTTTATTAAATTATATGGACTGAAATACAAAGAGTCTTTGATCATTTCTCCTTTGTCTTCTCTCTTAATTCTGTGATTTGGTATCAGAGCCAACCAATGGCTAACACCACCAACGATCCGATCGTCAATCCTGAGTCTCTTTCTCCCAATCCTTCGGTTACCAAAACGAACACCAGTTCCGCATATGTGAAGAAGATTTCCGATGCATATGAGTTCAGATCTGAAACCTGCCCCGTGGGAATCCACCCTTTTCCAATCTATTGAATCAAGTCACTTCCATCAAGATGGATCGCACCAACTTCCTGTTTTGGCCAACATCGCGCTCCCTATTCTTCAAAGCTACAAGCTCGAAGGCCATCTCACAAGTAAGGACATTTGTCCTGAATTGTCCATTATCATTCCTCCTTCAGAAGATGAACCTTAGGGCCTGCTACTTTCAAACCCTGAATACGACATCTAGAGAGTTTCTGATCAACTCCTAGTTGGATGGCTTTACAACTCCATGACCATCAAAGTTGCTTCACAAGTGACTGGGTATGATACAGCCAAAGATTTGTGGGAAGCTCTTCAAGAGTTTTATGGACTTCAAGCCACCTCATAGTAAGACTACCTGAAGAGAATGCTCTAACAAACGAGGAAATGGAGTACCAAAATGGTTGATTGCCTTTAATGAAAAGTTTTGTTGACAATTTATATTTGGCAGGTTCCCTAGTTAGCACCAAAGATCTCATTTCATATGTGATTGTAGGACTTGATGAGGAGTACACTCCTATTATCTTCTCACCTAGGAAAACCGACAAGAGCAGCTTCAGACCTACAAAGGAATGGTCACTATCAAACAACCCTCTGCCAAGGAAACCCTTCCAACCCACATAATCGGTCAAACAATCAGAGAAATTTTTCTAGAAGAGAAAGAGACCATGGTAATGGCTCACCCAAACTGATATGCCAGGTACGTGGAAAAGCTGGACATATTGCAATTGTTTGTTACTACAGGTATGAGAAAAGTTTTAATAGTTCACAGAAGTCAAACAGTTCTTCCTCTCAGAATAGGAGCACCAATCCCACTGCCACGATAGCCACACCAGAGCACCTCAATGATTCCTTTTGGTTCCTTGTCAGTGGAGCTAGCAACCATCTGACTTCTAACCTGGCAAATCTCTTAGTGAAGAATGAGTATGGACGTAATGATATGATTATGGTTTGACAATGGCAATAAACTTCCTATTCACTATATTGGTAGTTCTTTCATTAAAGGCAATGCTAGAAATCTTGTTCTAAGAGATCTTATGCAAGGTCTTATGCATGTTCCTTTAATCAAGAATTGATCAGTATATCTCGTCTAACCATGGATAATGCAGTGACTATTGAATTTTTTAACTCTTTTTGTGTCATCAAGGACAAGGCAACGGGGAAGGTTCTTCTGGAAGGAACAATTAATGATGGTCTGTATGAAATCCCTGCTTTAAAGACAACCTCTTCTACCACCAACCAAGAAGTCTCTGGACCACACTTGACTTTTGTTGCTTTTGTTTCATGTTTGTCTGATAGCCACAAGAGAGAACCTACGTTAGTTACCTCTCTTGGCAGTAATTATGTTTTGTACACCTCTAAGGATGTTTGACATAGTAGATTGGGTCATCCATCTGTTAGAGTTTTAAATCAAATGTTGTCCTCTTGTAATCTCAAAGGGAAAGTGAATGAAAAAGTAACCTTTTGTGAGGCTGGTCAGTATGGAAAATCGCACAGACTCCTTTTTTCCTACATCTCTTTCTCATGCTTTGCACCCCCTTCACTTAATTCACACAGATTTATGGGGTCCAACTCCTGTTAAATAAGTAAATAGTTACTCTTATTATGTTAGCTTTTTGGATGACTTTAGTTATTTTACATGGATCTTTCCTTTAAAGTCTAAAGGTGACACCAGTATCGTGTTTAAGCAATTTAGACAACAAGTTGAAAATATTTTTTATCACAAGATTAAGAAAGTTAGAAGTGATGAAGGTGGAGAATTCAAGCCGTTAATTTAGTTAGCATCTGATACAGGGATAAATATTCAGCTTGCTTGTCTGTATACTTCAGCCCAAAATGGCCATGTGGAACGCAAGAACAGACATATTGTTGAAACTGGGTTATCTCTTCTTGTTCAAGCCAAGATGCTCTTAGTCTATTGGTGGGAGGTTTTTCACAATGCTGTGTATTTAATCAATAGAATGCCCACTGTCATCCTCAAGCGCAAAGCTCCTTTCACTGTTATTTATAAACAGTCACCCAATTACAATGCTCTTCAAACCTTTGGATCAGCTTTTTTCCCATGTCTTTGTCCCTATTAGTCCCACAAGTTTGACTTTCACACTACCAAGTGTGTATTTCTGGGGTATAGCAACAACCATAAAGGGTATTGATGCCTAAGTCCCTCGGGCAGAGTTTACACTCCAAGGCACGTGTGTTTCAATGAAGATGATTTTCCCTTCTCGTTCACCTTCCTCAATGCCACCTCTTCATCAGATTCTCAACCTTCCATTCTCTTGTGGCTCCCCATTCACTCTCATGCTAATTACCCTGCTAGCACCATGCCTAACCAAACCACCCACCCCAACCCAGCCAACACACCCACCCTTACAACTCCTCTCCATCCTTCTGTCCCCAATGAGACTGATATTCCTACCCCTGATTTCCCTAACTCTGTCAGCCCCCTTTCATTCCATCATTCCCCACCCTCACCTATTGAGACTTCTTAGCCTCCAATACCTGCCATACCTAACACACATGCCATGGTCACTCATGGGAAGGCTGGGATCTCTAAACCGAAGTAGTTCTTTGGTTGTGTTGCTCAATCTAGTCCCACCATTGACTAGACCACCACTGAACCATCTAAGTTTGCTAATGCTGCCCCTTTCTCGGTTTGGCATCAGGCCATGACAAAGGAATTTCAAGCCCTCACACGCAATTATACTTGGGACCTTATACCCTCTGATCCTCATCAACATTTGGTTAGTAACAAATGGATACTTCAGATAAAAGTGCTGCTGATGGGTATGTCCTTTGCTACAAAGTTCGGTTGGTTGCTAAAGGGTTCTCTCAAACTCCTGGCATTGATTTTCATGCGACATACAACCCAGTCATCAAACTTGTGACTATTTGCCTTATCTTAACCCTTGTTGTTACTTAGCATTGGCTTGTTCGTCAACTTGATGTCAGCAATGCCTTCCTTAATGGCCCATTGAAAGAGGTTGTTTACATGTCGCAACCCCAAGGTTTTGTTGATCCCCATAAGTCGTAGCATATTTGCAGGTTGCATAAAGCCCTCCATGGGCTTAAGCAGACCCCTCGAGCTTGGTATGAAGCTCTCTGTCTAACTCTTGTTCAATGGCAGTTCATTCAGTCCAAGTCAGACTCATCCTTGTTCTTTCTTCGCACCAACACCCACTTCATTATTCTACTGGTTTATGTTGGTATACTATTAACAGGCTCTTCACCTTAGCTTCTTGACCACTTTGTTCAACGGTTACATAAAAAATTTGTCATCCGTGACGTTGGTGCTATACATTACTTCATAGGCCTTAAAATTCATCGCGACTCCAATGGTTTTCATCTATATCAGTTCACTTACATCCGAGACCTTCTTAAACTGATGTCTCTCCAGCACCTCAAACCCACAACCACCCCATGTCCTTTTCATCCTCCTCCTCCTCCACCTCTAATGAATCATTCTTTGATACATCTCTTTATTGCAGAACCATAGGCTCCCTTCACTACGGTCTCTTCACTCGACCTAACATTGCATTTTCGGTCAATAAGCTCAACCAACACTCTCAAGCCCCCTCACTTGTACACTAGCAGGCCTTTAAACGCATCCTTCGCTATCTTCAGGGCACGTCCTCCATTGGCCTTCTCATACAACATGTTGCTTTATTCTCTCTCACAGGCTACTCTGATGCCGATTAGGTTGCTTGCCCCATTGCTGAAAGTTTGTTGGCGAATTTTGTGTTTACTTTGTTGCCTTTCTCATTTCATGGTCATCTAAAAAACAACAGGTGGTTGATCGTTCTAGTACTGAGTCTGAATATCGGGCTCTTGCCCATGTTTCTTGTGAACTCAAGTGGATTCGCTCCTTGCTTATTGAGCTATCCATTCTGCTTGATGCTCCTCCAATTACCTGGTGTGATAATCTCATTGCCACTGTCCTTGCTCGTAATCCAGTTACTCATGCTCGCACCAAACACATTGAGATTGATGTCCATTTCATTCGTGATCAGGTTCACTTTCATCAACTTAATATCCGATATGTTCCTTCAGTTGATCAACTTGCAGATTGTCTTACCAAACCTCTACACATCTCTTGCTTCTGCTATCTCTAGGAAAAACTTGGCCTTTCTGACCTCGGTGCTCGTTTGAGGGGGGATGTTACAACACACTCTACTTCCCCTCAGTGTACTTAGTACTTTGTCGTTGTTTGTGTAGTCTTGTCTTCTATTTATCAGTTGGTAAACAGTGGTTCAATGACTCCCCTTCAGTCACATCTCTATATTTATTTCTTCTTGCTCCTTCTATCTGTATAAATAGACTTACTCTGTAATCTAACCTCTCACGGAAATACAAAGAGTCTTTGATCATTTCTCCTTTGTCTTCTCTCTTAATTCTATGATTACCCACACCTTCTACTCCAGTACCAACGTCAATGGTTACTCCTCCTTAGCACAGTTCTTCCAACCTCAATTTCCTAGCTCCTAAGCATTTCCCAACCTCCATTTCACCGACAAATGGCTCCTCCTGACCAACCTTTCCTCAATACCCAAATATATCCTACCCGTTGCCTATGTTAATTTCTTTCCTCGACCTTCCTACACATGCTTTTCCTCCAATGTTTTTGACTCTACCACAGTCTTTCACCATTAAATTGAATGGCACAACTAACTTGTAAAAATACAAGTTATTCTAGCTCAAAAGTAGAAATAATGAGTATACGTTGGTGGGAATTTCCTAAAGAAAATAGAGCAGATACTCTTCCTTGCGTTAGAATAGGTTCAAAACTAAGAGACATATCACATTGAGTTACTAAATTTCTAAAAATGCAAGTGACCAACCTATTGTTTATAAGTGATAATAATGAGAGTATATATGGTCTAAGCGCAAGCATACACTGTCAATGGAGTAATAAATCTTGGAGTATTCTAAGTGTCGAATCTGGCCACGAGACTAGTTTTAATTTAGGTTCTTTTGAAACAATGCAATCAATATGACCAAGAGTAACCAATGTAGAATAAAGGATATTTGAATTGAATGTTGATAAAAGCAATAGGCAAACAATAATAAAAATAGGGATGCAGTTATGTGTTCAACTAAAGAGGCACTATGTTTTGAGCTATGTGGTCGCATCATACCTGGATAATGACTTACTCATGGACAGAAAACTTTTCATATTCAGTCTTGTACCAAGTTTCTTTAGGAGCCTAAATAACTAAGCTTAATATTTCTATGTTTAGCTTAATCTTAGATGGATTAATGCAAATTCTTTATCCTATGATGCACCTTATTTCTAAGGATGCATGACTATCCTATTTCTTGGCTCTTAGCCCCATATTCCATTGTGAAATCAGTTTATATCCTAACCTTCTCAGCATTAAGACTCCACTAGATTGCTAAAATAAGTGTCCAATTTAACCTAACAATTTTTAAATACATAGAATCAACAAAAGAAATATGTAAATCAAAGAGGTACAAAACTTTGTTATTGACTCAAGCCATAAGACCCTATAGTATTCATATAGCTGAATCCCTTGGAGAATTTAGCTCAGGATAAATAATGAATGAATGGATTTCATTAATTCAATAACCATAATTACAATGCGAATGTTCAAAGAATGAAAACTAACAAAAAGTAAAAGAAAGGTAAATAGGTGCTGAAAATACAGACATTAACTCTTTGGACGATATCTAGCTCTCTCAAGCTCCTAAGTCAGGTTCTCCTTTCTCAAGAATGATTCCTCTCTCTCTTTGCACTCGAATCCTAAGTTCTTCAGAGGAACTTTCGTTCTTGAAGAACCTCTGACTAATTGGGTGAGATTTCTCCTTGAAAGGTTTGAATTTCGGTGATGATCCTTGAAGAGAGAGCTTCCCTCCCTTTTATAGGCTTCAATTGGTTGAAGAAGGGTCGATTCTCACTTTTAGAATGCCTTTGAGTCAATCCCGACGCTGAAGAATGGTTGAAAAACAAGTATTTCGCAACTATGGAAGATTGGACACAACTTCTAGAAACTAGGATTTTGATGTGGTCACATCAAGTTTTGGCAATGTAGGCACATCAGAGATAAAATTTGCAAAACAGCCAAAATTCCTTGTAAAAACTCATAAAAATCGTCTAAACTAGTAAAAAAATAATTTAGATATCTAAATGACCTTTGATTAACCAATTTATCCATTAAAAACACAATTTGGAAAAATTAACATGAAAAAGACCATTCCACTAGGAAAAAGTGTCCAAACATAACCTCAAAACATGCAGTTCATGACATGTATCAGCAAGAAATGGTTGAAAGCTACAAGGAATTAGCCCCCTTGCGTTGAGTAAATCTTGCAATAGCAAGGGGATGTAGTGAAGATGAACGCAAAGATGGACCATCGACAGTACAATAGTGCAACACGAAAAAGGTGTCTGACATGTCTGCCCACTTTACTAGAATGACATAGAATATTCTTGGTTCTTGCTTATAAATATGTGCGCTGAAAGAAAGGAAAGGGGTTATCTAGTGTTTCCACCTTCTAATTATCCGTTCGTCCGAGAGTGGGGGAAGATACATCCTGCCTGCACTGAGAAGAGCAATCCAACGGGAAGCAAGAAGTTGCCAGCCGGTGGTGAAGAGCTTAAGCAAGATGGAGTTCGTCCATCATTTGTTATTGATCTTCTGAAATGTTTGTCCCATCTAAAAACTCATTTCACTACTGCAAGTTTATTTTAATTTAATGCTAGTATTATATTAGGATCATCTTGGTTTTACTCTTCCACATCATTTTTATTTCTTATCTTTCTATGAGTATCCATATGGGTTGAGGTGATTATATCATCATTCTGGCAAATATACTCTGTGAGTGTAATCACGGTTTTGGTTAATGAATGAATATTTGTTAAACTTGGTTCCGTTTGGCCGACTGAATCAAGTAGTAATGATTAACTACTTGAGAGGGTAAGGAATTATGGATTGCATTAATCAAAGGAGGCGAATATCTTTAGAGATGAAGGTATCTTCCCATTCAAATAACAAAAATGCATGCAACCCTAAATATATGGTAAATGTGACTCACACATGCTAAAAAGTTGTGTTCAATACTTGTTGTTATGTACACCAAGTGAAACTCTGAGGCATATTCAAAGGAATGATGGTAATCACTTTAACTTTAATTCTCGTAAAGGCACCCCTTCTCAAACACAATTTCTTTTTAAATTTCATTAATCTATCTTTTACAATGCATTATCTTAAACATTCTTGTTCGAGATTCTAGTTCACACATTTCAATCTTATGAAGTTGTTTTAATGATTAATGGATATGCATAAATCAGAAGCAATCAATATTAGGTTTATTTGACTTAAGAATCCCTGAGTTCAATCTTGGTCTTTACCAAGTAAATATATTTCCTTAAAAGTTTATGCTTGTGCTTTTGAAGAAGATTTGCACGCAATTTTTTGTTCAATCCATATTAAGAAATACGATAACAAGCACCAACTATCTTCTCTGGAAGATACAACTTCTTAATGTCGTCATTGTCAATGGTCTTGGAAGGTTTTCTTGATGGTAGAGTACCCAACCCTCCTCAATTTCAAGATGTGAATCAAATCTAGGTAAGTGATGATTTTGCTTCTGGCAATGATTAAATAGGATATTGATGTGTTGGATTTATTCTTCTTTATCTAAAGAAAAAATGTGTGAAATATTTTATCTTCAAACTACTCATGAAATTTGGGAGTCTCTTCATTATGCTTATGACTCAAACATCACTGCTAGGATTATGGGTCTTAAGGCTAAACTTCATAAAATCAAGAAGGATAATCAATCTATTACTCAGTACCTATCTCATATCAAAGAAATTGCATAACAACTTGCTGTTACAGGGGACCTATCTCGTATATGGATCATTTGGGTCATATTTTTTGGGATTAGTGCCCTAAATCTTGTGGGTCTCGTAGTTTATTTTTTGTCAATGGCATATTATTTATTTAATAAAATAAGAAGTATTTTATTCGACATTTAGACTACATTGACTCAATCCAATAAACTAAGATCCTAGGTTATTTAATGTAACTTGAATAGTATGTGAACGATATACAAGTGGATCGTGTTCAAGTAGTAACATAAAAGGTCTACAGTATATGGATAAGACTGGGTGTCTTATTCTGGTGACACTACGAATACGGCCCACTTTGTAATTGTTACAAGAATTGTAAGTGTTACATACGATTTGATCTAAATCGTTCATGTGGAGACATGTGAGTGATGGTATCATGTACAAAGAGTTTGTATAAGACTGAACTACGAGATGATTAATCTTTCTTTATAACGCCATTAATTGAAGAGGCTAATATTTCATAGGATGATCATAGATAACTCGATCTCGATCCTAAGTGAGTTATGGACTCCTGTCTATGAGGACACTTTGATGATTGTATGGGTGAGAGTGGCTCAAGTCGTTGACTCAATAATCCTACCATTTTGGGGATTTGTCCAAGTAGAGAGTTGGGAACGTACTACACAAAATGGAGTTCATTCCTTTCCCGCTTTCAAGAAAAGTAGATAAATTGCTCTCTTGAGTGCTGACTCCGGGTCTTGAACAAGGGGTCTCTCCCTCTCATTGGTCCGAGAGGGATTTGTTTATGGTAGGACCATAAGCAAGTTGTTCATTAGAGGATCAGTAGAACACAAGGAGAAAGAAGTAACTATAGGGGTAAAACAATAATTTTGACCCATCTGTAATTACGAGCAATTTGTGAAGAGTCGACTTATTGATGACTGGTTATATCCATGGACACAGAATATATCTATAGTGCGAAGAGTGCAGCTATGGGTCTTTAGTGAAGTGACCCATAGTTAATGAACGTTGATTTAATTATTTAAGGAGTTTAATTAATTTAATCTCAAATCATTGGAGCCTCTAATATGTAGGTCCATTAAGTCCTCCTGCTAGCTCACTAAAAGTAAAACAAGGATCAGTACTTTTGGAATAATTTAAATTGTTCAAATTATTTAAAGAAAATTTTATATTAATAAGGATTAATATAAAATATAATGTAGGGAAATTTTTAAAAATAGAAAAATAAGGAAAACTATTTTCACAAAATAATAAAAATTTTAGATAGTTGTGATAGACGCTGATAGAAGTCTATCAGGGTCTATCAATGATAGCACTGATAGAAGTCTATCATTAATAGATGCTGATAGATATCTATCAATGTCTATCCATATTTTTTTTTTTTGCTATTTTCTGTAAATAGTTTGACATTTTTTCTATCTTTGAAAATTTTTGTATAATGTATAGTGATACATTATAATATATAGTTAATTATAAATATGATTTATAATGAAAACTATATAATAAGAGAGAATAATGTTTTAGATAAGATTCAAATATTAATTTAATATGAATTTGATTCATATTAAAACTATAGAATAAAATTAATGTGAATGTGATTGTTAAGAGAGATGTACATTTTAAATATGATTTAAATGCATAAATATGTGATATTTAAAATTAATTAATTAATTAATATTAGGGTTGTTTCAAATATAGCAAAATGAGCTAAACTATTTACAAATATAGAAAAATTTCACTGTCTATCAGCAATAGACCGCGATAGAATTCTATCGCTCAATATTTTTTCTGTTTATAGTAATTTTCCTCATTATTATTATTTCAAATTAATTAATTAAATGTTAATTAATTAATTATTATTATTTTGTTTGTTCACACACACACACACACATATATATATATATTAAAATAATTAATTTAATAATAATAATGATAATAACTCCCCTACAATTTTGTAGGGGAGTGAAGTGGGGCGAGGGGAAGTTATTTCCCCTCACATATTATTTCTCTATAAATACAGAAAAATAGAGAATGGAAAGGGTGCTCTCTAATCTCCAATTACTCTCTCAAATATCTTTGAATTTTTCCTCTCAATTCTCTGCAAAAGGAATTAGGATCCCACCGTCATTTGATCTTCCCTGAGACATAGCAAGGAAGCCCAAGTGATTGTGTTCTAGTTGACGTCCGTGTTCTTGAAGGATTTCACAGAGGAAAGCTTTGCTATTTTTTGAATAAAAGTTCTTCTACAAAAGGTAATTTCTCCAAATCCCTTTTTAGCATGCTTAATCTTAATTTTCTGTAAATCAATTAGATTTTTCTCTTCCCAATTCAAAGACAAAAAGTGTTCAATCGCTTAGACATTGAGATTCAATCCCTTCAATATTTTGGAAAAATTAGGTGTTGAGTACAATGCCTTTGTTACGTCCATTTAAAATCATGCAAATGTACGAACCCTTGAAGATGTGCATAGTTTTCTCATGGATTATCAGGCACGATTGGAAAAAGAAACCTCGGTTGAGTAATTGAATCTGACTCAAGCTCATTTCAGTAGTCTTTCTCTTCAGCAAACCAACAAAAAGTCTTAATCAAAATCTCTTCACTTTTAATCAATCCTTACTCCTACTCCTACTACTAATGCTCCTGGTGTCTTGGGGAAATCTCAAACCTCCTCCTTTGCTTTCTAATAACTCTTTCCAAAAAGTTCAATGCCAAATTTGTAACAAACATGAGCATTCTGCTCTTGTTTGCTATCAACCCACTCCTCCCCAAGCCCATTTAAGCATGCTTCCTCTCAGCCCAACTTTTCCCCTATTTCTGATATTGCTTTCATTTTTTCTGCTAAAGTTTCTCATCTTGATAAAAGCTAGTTTGTGAACTCTGGAGCTACTCATCATATGTCTCCTGATTCCTCAATCCTATCTTAAATACTGGTTGCACTATACTTTATTCATCTGTAAAACCTCTTTTACTACAAAAAATTTTACATACTCCAACCATCTCCAATAAATTGAAGCTTTTGTTGAGTTCATGCCTCTTTCTTTCTTGTGAAGGATCTTCGAACCAAGACCGTTGAAGATGGATCGTACAAATTGTCTTTAAGTCCTTCCAAGAACCTCATCCACTCTCGTCAAAGTGAGTTTAGCTCAAAGGTAATTGACATGACTTTTCTCCCTAGAGGTTGGAGGTTTAATCCCTCACCCCCGCAGTTGTTGTACTTACTATGGGATCTTCATTTTGGGCATTCGCATGTTTCTGTATTACAGAAAGTTTTGAGTCTATATAATCTTTCAAATTTTAGTGTTAGTACTTCTGAGTTTTGTAGTTCTTGTCAATTGGCTAAAAGCCATCGTTAACCATTTCTTCTCTCTACTACGAAGACTTGTGTACCTTTTCAATTAGTTCATTCTGATGTATAATGTCCTTCTTCTCACATTTCAATTAATGGAGCTTGTTATTTTCTCCTCTTTGTTGATGATTTTACTCATTATACTTGGCTCTACCTTTTTAAATCTAAAGATGAACCTCTATCTTGTATTCATCACTTCAAAACTATGGTTAAAACTCAGTTTGACAAAAAGATTAGAAGTTTTTAAAACAATTGGGGTGGTGAACTTCAACATATTTGTTCTCTTTTTACTTCCCTTGGAATTGTGCATCGAGTGTCATGTTCCTATACTCTACAACAAAATGGGAGAGTTGAGAGGAAAAATTTCTATGTTGTCGAGATGGGTTTGGCTTTATTACCTCATTCTCATTTATCAATTAAGTTATGGAGTTTTGCTTTTCAAATGACTATTCACCTCATTAATCAATTACCAATTTCTGTTTTGGGTTACAAGTCTCTCTATGCCAGGTTGTATGATTGCTTACCTGATTACTACATTTTAGGAGTCGTTTGGTTTAAGGTTTGATAGATGCTTGAGAATAAGATTGCTAGGAATAAAAGATTGTTGTGTTTGATTGTGTATGAGAAATTTATAAGGATTTGAAGGTAACAAATTATATTTGTATTTATTTTATGAAATTAATTATGGTAACCTCATATAATTTTAATAGATTAATTAATGACATTAATTTAGTATATGAAATCAACAAAAATGAATTAAATAAGTATATGATTATTTATTTATTACAATCAATTATTTAATTGGGTTGGTTGCACAAATAACAATCAGGCCCAAAATAATAAAAGATGTTGTACAAGGAAAAATATATTAGGAATATGATACAAATTTAGCGTCAGATATCACTAATAGCAGCTATCAGTGATAGTCATATTGGTAAATGACTAAAAAGCCCATGTGCACCATTTCGCGCATCTTCTTCCAGTTTTCTCAAATTGAGTGATAGCTTTCAATTTGAGAAATATTAATACAACCTTGAAATAGTAACAATTGAAATATTAGCTTTCAATTTGGTATCAGATATCATTGGCTATTATTGATACACTTTCGTCAATTGGAATCAAACTTGAAATATTAATACTTCAAGGCTATTAGTTGCTTTCAATGATAAACTTTTATAAGTAGTTATCAACTTTGAAAGGAAACTATCAACTTTCAAATATTAATATTTAAAGCTATAAGTTATAGAAGTCTATCAATGAAAGGTCTATAAGTGACTATCACTAACATCTATCTAATTCATATCATCAATATCATTAATATCATTCATTTAATTGATATGCACGTAAGTCATTTGATTGATATATGGATATCATTGATAGCTTCTATTAGTGGCTATCATTGATAGCTTCTATCAGTGGCTATCACCGATAACTTTTAGCAGTGGCTATCAATGATAGACTTTCATCAAATGGAATTGGCTTTTATATCATTGATATCATCGATATATGGATATCACCTAAGTTCTATCACAAATATCATTGATCACTTATATCGTGGTTATTGGTGATAGCTTCTATCACTAATAACATGCTACCAGAGATAACTTCTATCATTCTTTTTTACCATCAAATAACAGGCTATTGTTGATAATTTCTATCACCGATAACATGTTATTAGTGACAACTTCTAGGCACTCACTTACACTTTAGTTCCAGATTCAACTTTATTAATTAAATTCACTAAGTTGGTTATCAATGATATACTTCTATAAGTGGCTATTAAATGTGAAAGAAAATCATCAAAGATTAAGTTATCAATGATAGAAAATATTAGTGGCTATCACTGATAAACTTTCATTAGTGACTATCAGTTTTGAAAGATTAACACTCAAAGCTATCAGTGGCTATTATTGAGAAACTTTTATCATAATTATCAATAATAGACTTTTACCACAATAGACTTCTATCATTGATATCTACCTAAGTTCAATATCACTGATACATGAATATGACTGATATATATATATATATATATATATATATATATATATATATATATATATATAAGTTCTATCATTAATATCACTGATAATTGATATTATCGATACACAAATATTTAGTGAATTCTTTTCTAACATTTAAAAATATGAGCAATGATAAAATTCTTTGAGTGACTAATTTATAAGTATATCAGTGGCTATCACTGATAGATTTATATTATTATGTCATAATAGTGAACACGGGTAGCTACTAATAGATTCTATAAGTTTTAGACTTTTACTTTTATTTTGAGTATTTACTAATAAGTTAGTATACATTAGTCAATAAGAGTTTATAAGTCATAGACTTCTATTGCTGATCGAAGTAGTTTGTTAGTGATAGAAGCCTATTATAGATGACTATAATAGACTTAGTATATTAGTGATATCATAGGCCATCAGTGATAAAAGTTTATTACTTATAGACTTCAAAATTTTAAAGTCCTATAAAAAGAAAAAAAACTATCGGCCTGTTTAATTGGGAAGGTTTGGAGAGAGGAAGGGATTGGGGGATGGAAGCAAAAAAAAAAAGGAGAAAGAAAAGAAAATTTAAAATAAAAAAAGGAAGAATTAAAGTAAAAACGGAGAAAGAAAATAAAATTTAAAAAAAAAAGGGAAGAAGAATGGAAGCAAAAACAGAGAAATGAAAAAAAATTTTAAAAAAAAAAAGAAGAATGGAAGCAAAAACAGAGAGAAAAGAAAGAAAATTAAAAAAAAAAAGTGAAGAAGAATGGAACAAAATATGGAGAAAGGAAAGAAAATTAAAAGGGGATGAATAATGGAAGCAAAATTGGAGAAAGTAAAGAAAATTTTTAAAACAAAAAAAGAGAGAGAGAGAGAAATGGAAGTAGTGCAACAAAACAAGTGATGACAAAATTGAAAATTAGAAAAGATTCAAAAGTTGACTAGTGAACACTTACAAATATTTTAAAGTGGTGCTATACTTTTAGATTTTTTCCCTTATTTTTCTAGCTATTATAAATATCCTATTTAATTTTAGTTAAGTAGAGCTTATTATTAGGGAAATTTTCACAGATAGAAAAGATATCAAACTATTTACATAAAATAGAAAAAAAAAACACTAATAGACATTGATAGACTTCTATCAGCATCTATCAGTGATAGACTTCTCTCATTTCTATCCCTGATAGACCCTAATAGACTTCTATCAGCGTCTATCACAACTATCTAAAAATTTTGCTATTTTATGTAAATAATTTTCCTTATTTTTCTATTTTTAAAAATCTCCCTTATTATTATTATTAAGGGAAATTACTATAAACGGAAAAAATATCAAACTATTTACAAATATAGAAAAATTTCACTGTCTATCTGTGATAGACCACGATAGAATTATATCGCTTTCTATCGCTCAAGCAAATAAATTCTATCACCTGAGCGATAGAAAGCGATAGAATTCTATCGCGGTCTATCAGTGATAGACTGTAAAAATTTTCTATATTTGTAAATAATTTGACTCATTTTTCTATATTTGAAAAGAGCCCTATTATTAATTATAACTTTCATTTGCTTCGATTAATTTTAATTAAATAACATAAAGAAATATATTTTAATAAATAATATAAAAAATTAATATAAGAAAAAGAGAACAAAATATGATATGTTAATGATGAAACTTAGTAAGAAATATTAGAAAAATATTTTAAAATAATTATAATATGTTAATAATGAAGGATCAAATTAAAATTACCCCATAAATAATTGTTTGATTATAAAAACAAACAATAAGTAATCAATTATAATTATTAAAAAATAAATTTTTGTACTAACTTAATTTAATTAGTCCTAGTTTACCAACTAAATGTAATTAAGATATTGTTAGCTAATTAATTAATAACTTATGTAAATAATAAATTGATTAAAAGTTGAATATCTTGATATCATGTGAGAAACACAAGGGTGAGAACTTTGCTTCAAGATCCCTCCAAGATTCTCTCCTAGGTAGAGTTTAGTCCGCAAGTGGGGCTGGAGGTTTAGGCGGGACTGGTGAGATTGGAGTCTACAGGAATGGAAACTGAAGATCTTCTGGAAGCGTGGAAAACTTTTGATTTGATGACGGAGGAAGACAATTCTCCTGTTGGATTAATCCCAAAAATTGTTGGTGATATAAGTGGTGAACTCGATCTCTGTGTGATTGGTAAGCTTCTGTCGTCAAGAATCATTTCGGCTGGTATAATAAGGCGAGCTTTTGTAAATGCTTGGAGAATGAATCTTGGTTTCAGTGTGGAGAATATAGGTAAGAACCTTTTCATTTTCAAGTTCTGTAAACAAATTGATAAACAGTGGGTTCTTAAGTCGGGTCCTTGGCTGTTTGATAAGTTTTTGTTGATATTGGAAGAACCTAAATTGGATAAGAAGCCGTCATTGTTGAATTTCAATAAAGTAGCTTTTTGGGTAAGAATCTAGGATCTACCTTTTAGTTTCCAGAATAAGATAATGGCAAAAAGGCTTGGAGAGGTGATTGGGGAGGTTATAGAAGTTGATTGTGATCAGGATGATTTTTGTTGGGGAGAATCCTTACGTATCAAAATTCTTATAGATATTACAAAACCATTGCGAAGGGGAATAAAGATTCAACCGTTTAACTATAGTGAGACTGTTTGGATGAATATCAGATACGAGCGTTTACCTGACTTCTGCTATGCATGCGGTTGTATTGGACATACTGCAAAAGATAGCGTTTCGTTCCTTGTATGGTCTTGTCCATGTGAGAAAACCTGAAATCTTGTTCCTTTCTGAAACTAAATGTAGTGCTGATGTGTGTATGAAATTCAAGTTCAAGTGCAATTTTGCTGGTTGCTTTTCCGTTGCTAGTGTTGGGGCTAAAGGTGGCCTCTGCTTATATTGGAAGGATTCTGTTTCTGTGGATATTAAATCATTCTCAACTCATCATATTGATACTGATATCTGTTGGGAGGGATTAAAATGGAGATTCTCTGATGTGTATGGTTATTCTGAAGGCAATAGGAAGATCCTTTCTTGGGATCTTATTCGAAGACTTGATGTTGGCAATGATTCACCTTGGGTTGTAGGGGACGACTTGAATGAAATCCTAAGTGACAATGAGAAAAAGGGTGATTTTTCGAAGGATGAAGTCTGTTTAGAACGATTTAGAAATTGTCTTAGTGATTGTGGTTTGATTGATCTTGGTTTTGGGGGTTCAATTTTCACGTGGAATGGTGTTAGAAACAATTCAAGAATTTGTGGAGCGGTTAGATCGTTTCGTAGGCAATAATGCTTTCTGTGATTTATTCAAGACAAAAAAATGTTAGGCACTTGGATTGGCTCTTCTCGGACCACCGCCCTATTGAACTTTTTGTTTCAAATTCTTCAACTCGATTTCATCATAGAAGACGGCCTTTTAAATTTGAAGAGTTCTGGACCTTCCATAAGGAATGTGGGAGGATTATTCAAAGCTCAGGGAATTGGGCTCCTTCAGATGGTAAGGTTTGTTTGAGTAGTAGTCTGTCTCAGTGTTCTAGGAAGTTATCTGGATGGGGTTGGAAGCTAAATAAGGAGTTGAAATCTAAAATTGATGATTGTAAAAGAGCTTTACAAGCAGCCTATGATTGTGTTCCAGATGTTGATTTTAATAGGATTCATGAGATTGAATTTGAGTTAGAACATCTTCTTGAACAAGAAGAAGTTTATTGGAAACAAAGGTCAAGAGAGGAGTGGCTTAAATGGGGCGACAGAAACACCAAATGGTTTCACAAGAAAGCATCTCTAAGGAAAAAGAAAAATGAAATTAAAGGTATTATGTCTATTGATGGGATCTGGTCAGAGGAGGATAGCATTATTGAAGATGCCTTCTTTTCCTATTTTAACTCTTTGTTTACTTCTACAAATCCAAGCAGTGAATCGATGTCTGAAGTTCTTAGATGGGTGAAGTCGTGTGTTACTACAAAAATGAATGATGTGCTAACAGCTAAGTTTTCTAAAGAGGATATTGAAGAGGCGGTCCAACAGCTATTCCCTACAAAAGCTCCTGGTCCTAATGGTTTCCCTGCAATCTTTTACCAAAAGTATTGGGATGTGGTGGGTCATAAGACTTCAGCTGAATGTCTGGAGTTCCTAAATAATCATAGAAGTATTGAGGAATGGAATTCTACTAATATTGTCTTAATTCCAAAAATCTCTAAGCCTCAGTTTGTTGGTGATTTTAGGCCTATAAGTTTTTGCAATGTGAGCTACAAAATTGTCTCTAAGGCCTTAGCAAACAGATTTAAAAGGATTCTGAATGAGATTATTTCTGCCCCTCAATCAGCTTTTGTTCCTGGGAGGGCTATTACTGATAATATCATGATTGGTCATGAGTGTATCCATTCTATCAAAAACCAAAAAGTTAGTAAAAAGGGAGCTGCTGCCATTAAACTGGATCTTAGCAAGGCTTATGACCGCGTTGAATGGTCTTTTTTAGAATCTTTGATGTGTAAGATGGGTTTTCACCCAAGATGGATTAAGTTGATTATCAATTGTATCTCTTCTGTACGTTTCTCTATTGTCTTGAATGGAGAATCTAAAGGGTAAATCATTCCTAAAAGAGGCCTAAGACAAGGTGATCCTATATCTCCCTATCTTTTTCTTATTGTTGTTAATGGTCTTTCTGTTAGTATGCAGGCTGCCCAAGAACATAATGATATTACAGGTTTGAAGATCTCAACCACAAGCCCTGTGATAACTCACTTGCAGTTCGCGGATGATAGCCTTTTGTTTTGCGGGGCAGATGAACGTAATCTTGCCAATCTAAAGCGTATCCTTCTTCGATATGAAGCAGCGTCTGGAGCATTGATCAACTATTCAAAATCAGCAATGATCATCTCTCCAAATGTGGATAAGAACAAACAGGAGTTTCTAAGCAGTATTCTAGGGGTGCAGTTGGTTGATGATCTTGGTTTGTATCTTGGAATTCCATCTTTTCTTTCAAGAAGCAAAGTAGAGATTTTAAATATCTGGTGGATAAAGTATGGAAAGCTGTGAATGGATGCAAGAGGGCTTTTTTCTCTGTGGGAGGCAAGGAGGTCCTTATTAAAAGTGTGGGTCAAGCCATACCAATTTATGGTATGAGTATTTTTAAACTTCCTAAAAGTTTTTGCTCGGCTTTAACTCGTATATTTGCTAAATTCTGGTGGGGTTCATCTGACTCAAAGAAGAACATTCATTGGCTAAGTTGGGATCAGATGTGCTTGCCTAAAGTATTGGGAGGCTTAAATTTCAGAGACTTGGAGGGGTTTAATTTGGCTCTGGTTGCTAAACAGTTTTGGAAGCTTTTGGTGTTTCCAGACAGCTTGGTTTCAAGGTTTTTTAAAGTGATTTACTATCCTAATTGTTCTTTGATGGAGGCTGAGTTGGGATCAAATTCATCTTACCTTTGGAGGAGTTTATTATGGGGTGGTGATTTTTTAAAAGAGGGTCTTCGGTTTAGAGTGGCAAAGGGGACATCCATAAGGGCTTTCTATGACCCGTAAATTCCAAGAGAGCTTACTTTTAAACCTCGTTGTATCAACAATGAGTTTCAAAATTGTTTGGTGACAAATTTTATTGATCAGAATGGTTACCGGAATACTGATCTTCTTAAAAAAGCTTGCTGCCCAGAAGACTTTGATCTGATAGTTCGTATGCCTATCAACATAAGATTAGAAGATAAATTGATTTGGCATTTTGTGAGATCTGGAATTTATTCAGTTAAGAGTGGTTACAAGGCCTTTCAGAAATTGAAACTATGTGCTAATTCACCCAGTTCTAATCCTATGGAAGCTATCTGGAAGAATGTTTGGAAGCTGAAAGTACCTCCTAAGGTTAAACATTTTATATGGAGAGCCCTTAAAAACTTCATCTCTACTAATGGGAATCTGGTGAAAAGAGGGGTGGATGTTTCCCCTTGGTGTCCGTTGTGTTCTAATGATTTTGAGTCTACAGACTATGCTCTTTTTTCTTGCACCAGGGCTCATTCCATTTGGAAGCTGGTTTCTATGAATGGTATAATAGGGAGGAAAGCTTTGTTGATAGGTGGTTCGATATTAATGCGTGCTGTGGTGAAAAGGAATTGGATCTTTATGCGATTACTTGCTGGGTTATTTGGAATGATAGGAACAATATCATTCATAACAAACCAATTCTGCCTACTGATGTTAGAAGTAAATGGATTCTTCAGTACAAAAATGAATATTATTCAGCTTTGTGTCAGAAGTTAATCCATGTTGAAAAGCCTTTATTGTATTCTAAGAGATCTCCTTCAGTTTGGTCTCGTCCAGCTCTAGGATGACACAAGATAAATGTGGATGATGCATGGGATTTGGTTTCAAATCATGATTATTCTGGTAGTTTAGTAGCCTTGTCTGCTTCAAGGGTGGAAATTGATTTGTACTTTGCTCTCGCCCAAGAGGCTCGTTAATAAATTTCTTTTCTTCAAAAAAAAAATAAAATAAAATAATAATAACTTATGTAAATAAGTAATTGCATTCATGTAATAAAATTTTAAGGAAATTTTCACATAGAAAAAATATCAAACTATTTACAGAAAATAGTAAAAAAAAAAACATTGATAGGCTTCTATCATCATCTATAAGTGATAGACTTCTATCATTTCTATCACTGATAGACCCTGATCTAAAAATTTTGTTATTTTGTGTAAATAGTTTCCCTTATTTTCTATTTTTAAAAATTCCTCAAATTTTAGAATAAGTAAATATTTTGATGAGAAATTTTCACGGATAGAAAAAATATCAAACTATTTACAGAAAGTAACAAAAAAAACACTCATAGACATTGATAGACTTCTATTAGCATCTATCAGATAAACTTCTATCATTTCTATCACTGATAGACCTTGATAGGCTTCTATCAGCGCCTATCACAACTATCTAAAAATTTTCCTATTTTGTGTAAATAGTTTTCTTATTTTTCTATTTTTTAAAAATTTTCCTAGTTTAATAGATTATTATTGATTTATTAAATCAAATAATTATATTAATTTTGTTAAATTAATATTAATATTAATTAACGAGGGGGGACACAATGTTTTGAAAGGAAAAAAAACCTTTGTTAGGGGAAAATAACATTTCTGTTTAGCATTGGTTTAGCATGCATGTGTCAATTCCTATTCAGAAAACCCTCTAACCAAATGATCCCTTAAAGATCTTTGGATGCTCACATTTTCCCTTTTTGTGTCCCTATAACTCTCACAAACCCATGCTTCCATCTAGGGAGTGCATTTTCATTGGCTTTAGTGTCAACTACAAGGGATATTTATGTCGTGATCCTACATTTGGTTGTATTTATATATCTCGTCATGTTGTGTTTGATGAGTCTCCGTTCCCTTACAAAACTCTCATGTCTTTTAAGTTACAACTAAGCAATATCATGCTGATCAATATTTTGTTCCACATATCGTTCTGTTTCTTTTGCCCAATTCTCTCTCCTTTTGATCTTGCAAATCTTCTCCACTGCCTGAAGCTTCTCCAAATCCTTCCCTTCCTTTCAATTTAACATCGCCCATTACTCCTCCTGGATTTTCTTTGGCTGCCCCTACCTCACCTTTGCTGAATGGTTCTTCCTTCCATCACCATAATTAGGAACTGGCTCCAGCTCTTCATATACTTCCTCTTCACCTTTATCTTTTGTTCAATCTTCTTTAATCAGTCCTGTTAACGATCCATCTCCTATCACAATTCCTCTTCCACCTCTTACCAATACACATCCAACATTCACAAGATCTAAGGCTGGTATTCTTAATAACCCTAAAGTTTAGTTATCTTCAAAATCCACTTCAACTCCTCCTTCCACTTCTATGCCCAGTGAACCACCTAATTATAAGACTGCTGGCTGTTAAGTTTGCTGAATGGAAAAGTGCTATGGAAAAAAGAGTTTGAGGCCTTGCAAAAGAATCAAACGTATGTGAGTTTATAAAATCAGATGTACGCATGGAGCCTTATTCCTCCATCGTATGAGTATAAAGTCATTGGTTGTAAGTGGGTTTATAAGCTCAAACTGAAACCCATCGGTGAGATTGAAAGGTATAAGGATTGTTTGGTTTGCTCGTAGCTTTGATCAAACATATGGGATAGATTACTTTGAAACCTTTAAGCCATTCAAGCAATTAGATGTACATAATGTGCTTTTAAATTTAAATAAGAATGTATAAATGGTCCAGTCTCCGATCTGTTGACAAAGATAATCCCTCTTATATGTTCATGCTTCATAAAGTTTTGTATGGCCTAAAACAAAATCCTTGTGCTTGGTTCCTAAAGCTTAGTAAGTGGCTGATTGATTGGGAATTTATTGCTGCAAAATCAGATACATCATTGTTTATTTATCGAAATGCCTCTATTTTCATCATAATTCTAATTTATGTTGCTAACATGCATTATAGTGACTAGTACAAGTGTTGAATTTATACAGAAGTTTATTCATGCTTTACACACTAATTTCTCTCTTTGAAAGATCTTGGGGATTTACCATTTTTCGTAGGTATTGAGGTTGTTCATACCTTGCACTTATCTCAAGCTAACGTTCCTCTTGAAGATCAGTTCAGGGATATTTTTTACTAAACTCTTGCCTTCTCAACTTTTCTACAATTTGACCAACATCTAGCTTTATGGATAGAAAAATTACAAAACAAAAAACAAAAAACAAAACAAAACAAAACAAATAAAACAAACAAACAAATAAAAAAAAAACAGGAAAAAAAAAAAGCTTCGTATAAATCTCAACCTAATTGGTTTTTAGTCTTGGTACATCCTAACCCTAATTACCAACTTGTTATATATATATATATATATTGTGACAAGTTTTAAATGACCCAAGAATCAAGCAACATTTTCGAAAATAATCATCTATAAGAAAAATTCTTGGATGCATTTCGGGCTACACTCATCTTTGTGCAATTCACCAAAGTGTCCAACACAAGTTGCCATATTATATTTTTTTAACATATTTTTCCCTAGGGCAAAATAGGTTTCAAGTAGATGTCTATTTGGTCCCAAAGTTTTATAATAGGCACTTTTAGTCCCCGAAGTTTGCATAATGGTTATAAATGGTCTCTAGACCCATTTGACCATTAGCTGACCTAATGAATTGCTGACTAAGAGGTTAAATGTTATGTACTTTTTTTGCTTGATGAATTAGAAATTTATTAGGTTAAAATTTGAGAAATTTAAAAAATGAATTAATAAATCTTTTATTTTTGGGTATCTTGTGTCTGTTCCTCTCTTTGGTGAAGATCACAATTTTGGAGAATCTCAACTGTGAAAAATTTGTGACTGCTTCGACAATGGCCAGGCGTGCAACAGCAACTTCCAACGGCGTCAAAGCCAAGTTGAAGGAAGATGAGTTTGTTAAACCCAAACTCTAGCATTCTCCTAAGATACATTCAAAACCATTGAGTGGATATAAAATGCTGATCTTTGTCTTTTTAGATTCTGCTTTTAAAAAACAAGTTAATGGAAGATGAGTTTCAAAATTGGTAATCTGCTGAGATTGAAGGCATGACCTTGTAAATGATTTTTAGAAATAGAATAATGAACCCTAAACCCTCTCCACAAAACAATCATATCAAAAGATTGGACCTTTTATTGTGGTTTGTTCAACTGAAGATTGGCCGCTGGAAATCACCAGAAGTTGTCGTCGCAAGCCTGGGGTCTCCCAAATTTTGTTTATAGTGAGATTCTTCAAGATTGTGATCTTCACCAAAGAGATAAAGAAACGCACCCAAAAATAAAAGATTTATTTTTTTTTTGTTTTTTTAAATCTTTTTATATGTCAAATTGTAACCTAATAAATGTCTAATTAATCTTAATTTTAGAATACAAATTGACAAGTAAACAAGTACTTCTCAATATTTAACCGCTTAGTTAGCAATCCATTAAGCCAACTAACGGTCAAATGGATTTAGGGAACTATTTAAAACCAGTATGCAAACTTCGGAGACTAAAAATGCTCATGTATTTTGCCCTTTCCCCTTTATGATTGAAGGGAACGCACGAAAATGAGTACAACTAGTACTACTCTATCTCTCATTAGTCACCTATATTAAGGGCTATGTTTTTTCTAAAAAGAAAGGCAGACCAAAATGTTGAAAGTTAGATGAATTTCAAACTTAATTATTTACAAGTACACATATACATGTGATGAGCCAAAACTGAAGCAAGCTGTCCAAAAAGCTGATGAAATAAGCTCAATCTCCTGATGCAACATCCATTTTCCTTGTCTGAGAATTAAACATTTCCGCTATATCTGTAGCCGTGCTACATTCTTCTGGATTTCTATCAGGAACCAAACGAATAAATCTCGGAAACCTGATTGAGATGCCACGAGAAGGATGAACTAAACCTACAGCAGCCTGGTGAACTGGTGACACTGTTAAGTCTGCACCTCTAATTTCCCAAACAACTTGTGGCACGAACCACATATCAGGAACCTCGGCAGTTTGATAGTAAGCTGGCTTTTTACACACAATTTTATCCTCAGAAAAGAATTCTTTCATCTGCACTTTCAATAAAAAGAAGCATACCACTATCAAAAGCAAGCAGCACCCATCAAAAGCAAGCAGCGTGTAAACAGAAATATGCTGGCAATCATTCATGCTTTAATAAGAATACCACTATTCTTTTGAATTAAATAAATAAAAATTTTCTAAAAAAAATCTTAACCAAATATAACTTTATAACCTTCCAAAATTTTCTATGGACAGTAATAATAATTTAGTCTATATAATTTCAATTGTGATATAATTTGGTTTTTGAAGTTTAGTAACACTTAAGTCCATGTACTTTAAAATTTGTAATGATTTAGTTTGTATGGTTAATAATATTGTTAAGATTTAATGAAATTTTAACATATGTTGATCAATAAACTGATTATGAAACAAATGTGTTAATAGACTACAAATTTAGTCATTATACAAGTAACAGTTAATTTTGATGAAATTTTTTATACTAGAATCAAATAGTTATGAATCTAAAAGTACTGAGACAAAATTGTTTACATATTAAAGTTTAGAGACTCAATTGAATAATTTCATAGTAGAAGGCCTAACTTGTTACATATTAAAGTATAAAAACTAAAAACTAAATTGTTACTTTCAATTCATCAAAGCCCAAGGTAGGACAGTTGTCCAAAATAACCCTTTAAACTTTTCACACTACAAAACTAGTACACTTTCTGAAAAAATCGTTCATTCAGTTTTTCTCGGGCCTTCCCGGCCGATATCGAGCCCCAAGATTCAAGTGAAATGTTGATTTTCATCTTTTCGATTGGTAGGAAATGATGATAATACCCTCAAACCCCAAACGCTTCATCTGCGAACTCAAACGTTTGTTCCTTATGTTTTCTACATCACAATCTCTGAAACTTTCTCAGTCTAGACGGTTTTTTAGTTAAAGGTTGGATTTTTTTTTTTTTTTTTTAAGTTTTTTGAGTGTGGATTTTGTGAAGTTTAGGGTTTAGAAATTTTTTTAAATATGAGACTATCTGCTGTGTTTTGTTGAGTTTTTGAAATTTGAGACCATCTACTGCATTTTAAATCTGAGACCATCTTACCAAGGTAGGTGGAAGGCCATGAACCTCATTTACAACCAAAATTTGTCAACAACCAGTCCAATGAAGAAGATAGGCTTTATTTTTGTTAGGTAATTAGGGCTTGAGAGTGACCTCAAGATGAGAGTCCAAATACCTTGAAACTAAAAACATAACTTTCATTATCAAAGGAAAGGTAAAAAAGAGGAGGAGATGAGGTATTCCCACAAAACAACTTACAAAAAAGGAACCCAACTAGTATAAATTTGGGTTAGGCTATAATTATAATAGAATTTAGAATTAGAGGACCATGTAGAAGCAAAAAGATGACTAAATTCCGAAAAAAAATCACTGTCATAGTATTAGTTTCATGATCATGAAAGATTTTAGAGTTTCTTTCAAACTACAATCTCCAAAGGAGGGCGAAGATCCCATTGGACGGATTTTTAACAATTCAATCATCAAATTCAGCATCAGTGAAACTTTTTCTGAACTTTAAATCCTAAGCATAAAGAGAATTAGACCAACACTGGCAAACCAAAGAAGCCTTGGCAATCACAACTTCGAAATACCTAGAAAATTCCATACGAAGGGACGAGTCAACCAACCATTTGTCCTTCTAGAATCAGGTTTTATCTCCACAACTCTAACTCGATACCCTTCCTCTAAAATAAGGATGTTTTTCATGATCAGGAGCCAAGAGCCTTTAAACAAACGAGAACCTTTCATAGAAGGTCACTAATGAGAATCAGTCCACCTGTATTTATAAACATCCATAAACATCCTTCTTAGTGAGAAATCTCCAATCCCATTTGGTTAAAAGAGCGTAACTTTTAGTGGCAAAGTCACCAATGTCCAACCCTCCCATGTCAGTAAGAGAATTAGTCACCCAATTAACAATATTGGCAGCACAAAATTCCTTGCTACATTTACAAAAGAAATTTCTACCCAACTTCTCCAATGTATCCAGCACAAGTAGTGCAAGAGAAAATCGAGAAATAGTATAATGGGATGCTCGCAAGAAGAGAATTGATTTAGCCAATGTAATTTTGCCACCTCTAGATAGAATAAGACTCTTCCATCCATCCAACTTTCTCTCTTTTGTCAAAAATAGTTTGCCAAAAGGGAAGCTTCTAAGGGTTACCACCTAGGGGCATCCGACCCCTAAAAGCTTTAAATTTGCCTTGTGGACTACCGTTAATCAATAAAGAGAAAGATGCGTTGGTGATGCAAGCCTTGATTTAACCAATCCATTGAGCTCCAAACCCTTTACGGTGAAGCACCTCAAGAAGAAAATCCCAATCTACCATGTCATAGGTCTTCTTAAAATCAAGCTTGAACACCCACCCTTCCTCCTTGCTAACAACAAAGTCATCAATAAGCTCAATAGCAGTCAAAATTGGGTCAAGAATATGCCTAGCCGAGATGAAAACTAATTGGTTTATGCTCAAAATATGTATTTTCCTCTTATTATTCACAAGGCTAGGATGGATTTCTTAAATAGAAGAAACACCCAATTACAAATAAGAAAATTACAAATAAGGAAAATATAACTATGGCAAATATAATATAAATACAGTGAAAATATTAACAAAATAGGAAATAATCAACACTCCCCCTCAAGCTGGTTGAAGATATCATTCATGGCCAGCTTGTCAATTAAGTTGATGAATTGCCACTTTGGAAGGCCTTTAGTTAGCACGTCTGCAATTTGTTCTGTTGTTGGAAGATAAGGTATGCATATTATTCCAGCATCAATCTTCTCCTTTATGAAATGTTTATCAACTTCAATATGTTTTGTCCTATCATGAAGGACCGGATTGTGGGCAATAGAAATTGCTGCTTTATTATCACAATAAATTCTCATGGGAATCGTCTAATAGAATTTCAGTTCTTCTAGTAGTCTTCTTATCCATATGCCTTCACAAATACCATGGGCCAATGCCCTAAATTCAGCTTCAGCACTACTTCTCGCGACCACACTTTGAGATTTCCTCCAACAAAGGAGCAATAACCCGAAGTGGATCTTCTATCAGTAGTACTACCTGCCCAATCTGCATCCGTGTAAACTTCGACATTTAGATGATCATGCTTTCTAAACAATATGCCTTTCCCAGGGGTACCTTTCAAATATCTCAAGATTCTATAAACGGCATCAAAATGTGCTGGTCCAGGTGCATGCATGAATTGACTCACCATACTGACGGCAAAAGCAATGTCAGGACGTGTGTGTGAGAGATATATGAGTCTCCCCACAAGTCTTTGATACTTTTCTTTGTCTTTTATTTCTTTTTCAGTTGCAGCTTCTAATTTTAAGTTCTGCTCAATGGGTGTGTCAACTACCTTGCAACCAAGCAAACCTGTTTCTTTCAGGAGGTCGAGAACATATTTCCTTTGGTTGACAATAATGTCACTCTTGGACCTGGCAAACTCCATGCCTAGGAAGTACTTTAAGGTTCCTAGGTCTTTGATTTGGAAATCAGAAGCGAGTAGTTCCTTCACACAAGTCAGTCCTATTTCATCATTACCTGTAAGAATAATATCATCAACATACACTATCAAGACAATAACTTTGTCATTTTTTGTATGTTTATAGAACATAGTGTGATCAGCTTGACTTTGACTGAATCCATAGCTGGTGACTGCCTTCTCAAACCATTCAAACCAAGCTCTAGAAGATTGTTTAAGGCCGTATAATGATTTCTTTAACTTGCACACTTTGTTAACCCCGAGATCCATCTCGAAACCAGGTGGCAGGTCCATAAAAACCTCTTCTTCAAGATCCCCATTAAGAAAAGCATTTTTAACGTCAAGTTGATAGAGAGGCCAATCAAAATTAACTGCAACAGACAACAAAATTCTGATAGAGTTAATTTGCAACGGGCGCAAATGTTTCCTGGTAGTCAACTCCATAAGTCTGAGTGAACCCCTTAGCAACCAATCTAGCCTTGTATCTTTCGATACTACCATCTGCATTACATTTTACAGTGAACACCCACTTGCATCCTACTGTTTTTTTTGTCATTTGGTAGATCAACTATGTCCCATGTGCAATTTTGTTTCAGCGCATTCATTTCTTCCATCACTGCTAAATTCCAGTTCAAATCATTTAGGGCCTCCTAAATATTCCTTGGAACTAACAGTTCGGTTATTTTGGATGTGAAGGTTTTATGACTGTCAGACAATCTATGATAAGAAAGATAATTTGCAATGGGATATTTGACACATTTACGAGTACCTTTCCAAAGAGCAATTGGAAGATCAAGATCAGGAACATCAGGTAGGGAATTATGAGAAGAAGAAGAGTATATGTTACCTGGATCTTCAAGATCATTCATCGGAGTATTAGATTGGTCCTGTGATAGATCAGATGTCTGTTCTCGATCCCTTTGAGTCAAGTTTCTTCTAGTATAAACCTGAAGTTCAGGTGTTAGTGTTTCTCCCCCTGAAGAGAAACTTTCTATACTTGATATCACAGGACTAGTGTTCATAATTTCAGGGTCAATAATGTGTGGGGTTTCCCAAAAATGATCTTCAAGATTAGATTTCTCCCCCTGAAGAGAATTTGGGCTAAAATAAGGTTGATTTTCTAGAAATACTACATCCAAACTCTCTACATACTTGTTGGTCGAGGGGTCAAAATATTTATAAGCTTTCTTATGAGGAGCATAACCTACAAAGATGCATTTAATGGCTCGAGGATCAAGTTTAGTGCGAGCAAGAGAAGTATGAACATATGCAAGACACCCAAATAATTTCATTGGTAAGTCAGAAAAAAGTCTAACATTAGGAAAAAGATCTTTAAAGTGATTGAGAGGCGTTTTAAAATTCAAAACCTTAGTCGGCATTCGATTGATCAAGTAGGTAGCAGTAAGGACTGCATCACCCCACAAATATTTTGGAACATTCATAGAAAACATAAGGGCACGGGCAACTTCAAGGAGATGTCTATTTTTTCGTTCAGCAATGTCATTTTGCTGAGGAGTATCACGACATGTAGCTTGATGAATAATACCCTTATCGTGCAAAAAAGTTTTCAAGTGTTCATTGAAATATTCAGTACCATTATCAGAGTGAAGAATGCGGATTTTATTTTGAAATTGAGTCTCAATCATATTGTAAAAACGAACAAAAACATCTTTTACTTCTGATTTTTTGGTTAATAAATAAAGTCAGGTTAGACGAGTGTGATCATCAATAAAGGTAACAAACCAATGCTTACCACTATGTGTCAAGATTTTAGACGGTCCCCACACATCAGTATGAATTAAAGAGAAAGGTGAGGAAGCCTTGTAAGGTTTAGGCAAATAAGTGGATCGATGATGTTTGGCAAAAATGCAACTTTTACAATGAAAATCAGAACAATCAATTCCTTTAAATAAATCTGGAAATAAATATTTTAAATAAAAGAAATTTGGATGCCCTAATCTACGATGCCAAAGCATGATAGTTTCTAGAACAGAGGAAGAACTGACACTATTGAAGCCCTGAGCCGTTTTATAACTAGAAGAAACTTTATCATCAAAGTAATAGAGACCATCAATCATTCTAGCACTGTCAATCATCTCCCCCGAGTCCTGATCCTGAAAGGTACAATGAGTTCCACAAAAAATAACACAACAGTTAGCGTCCTTAGAGATTTGACTGACAGATAACAGATTACATGCTAACTTTGGAACATGAAGGACAGAACGTAAAGTAAATTTTTGAGTCAAAGGAATATGTCCTTTGCCTGCAATAGGGGCAAAACTACCATCTGCAATGCGAATTTTGGAAGTACTATATATCGGAGAGTATGATTCAAACAAAGAGGAGGAACTAGTCATATGATCAGTGGCTCCAGAATCTATAATCCATGGAGAAGAATTTATGCAAGAAAATGCTTGAGAATAATTACCTGCTTGTGCCAAGGAAACACTAGGATTACCAGATGAAGAACTGGTTTTTAGCAGTTGCAGGATTTGGTCAATCTGCTCCTTGCTAAACAGATTAGAGTCAGTCACATTTGCACTGGAGGTATGTTGATGGGAGTGTCTGTCACTTTGTTTAGAACTCTTCCAATTAGCAGGTTTTCCATGAAGCTTCCAACAGGTTTCACGAGTATGTCGAGGTTTATTTCAATGATCACACCAAACCCGAGGCTTTTCATGTGTCTTGTTGGGATGATCAGAGGTCTTCATGGCAGTATGTTCAATTACCAACGCAGAACTCTCAACTGACTCAATAGGTTTTTTTCCAATCCTCACATTCCTGCGACTTTCTTCCCTGCGAACTTCAGAGAAAACATCATTAATAATAGGAAGAATAATTTTCCCAAGAATTCTACCTCGAACTTCATCAAATTCAACATTGAGGCCAACAAGAAATTTGTAGATACGACTGTCCTCCACAGTTTTCCTGTAATGTTTTTGGTCATCTGTAGATTTCCACTCATATGTATCAAAGAGATCAAGATCTTGCCAGATTCTCTTAAGAGAGTGAAAATATTGCGTGACTGATTGACCTCCTTGTCGCATATCTCCTAATTTGAGATTTAACTCAAATACTTGTGACTGGTTTCCCAAATCAGAGTACATCTGTGTCACACTATCCCACAATTCCTTTGCAGTGGCGTAGCACATATAATTGCAGTTGATGTCTTCAACCATGGAATTAACGAGCCACGTCATGACCATGGAATTTTCAGCATCCCATATAGCAAAGGACGGATCCTCTGGAGGAGGGTTGCTTCTCTCCCGTAATATAGTCTATCTTTCCTTGTCCACGGATATACATCCGAACACTTTGAGACCAACGAAGGAAATTATCTCCATTAAGTCGAATAGAAGTTATTTGGACAGTAGGAGGATTGAGGTGGATTCGATTGTCTGAAACCTTTGTAATAGGTGCCTTTTCATCTGACATGGTGACAGTTACAGTGAGGCAACGACTTACGGCTGAACTAAAGAGGTACCACGGCTGAAGAACAAAAAAAGAGTCAAATGATAGTACGGCTAACAAACAGCTACAGACAGTCGGAATAACGAGCTGCTGGTCGGATCCGGTGAGCAGAAAAAACGACGCACTCTGCTGAGGCACTGTGTACGGGCGGCGGCGCGGTGTACGGGCGGCGGCGGCGGCAGTGGAGGTTTAATCTAGGGTTAGGATAGTTTTTAGGGTTTTTTTTAGCTCTGATACCATGCTCAAAATATGTATTTTCCTCTTATTATTCACAAAGCTAGGATGGATTTCTTAAATAGAAGAAACACCCAATTACAAATAAGGAAAATATAACTATGGCAAATATAATAAAATAAATACAGTGAAAATATTAACAAAATAGGAAATAATCAACGGTTTATCTTGTAATTCTGATATCCTTTTATATTTTAATATAATATATTTGAATTCTAACATCATCATGCTAAAAAAAACTCACTAAACAAACCCCTTCCACAAGTTAGAAGGCCATTGTGAAGCCATCGATGCCTTACACCTTACCTCTATCAAAGTTAAAAATAAAGACCAGTTTATGAATTTCTTCCAAAGAGAAAGGGGATTGCAACTCCTCCCCAATCCTATTAGGCATAAAATTCCAATCTAGACCTTCAACAAATGGCCTAACAAAACTGGTAGGGGCATAAAGGGATTTTCCTTGGAGGGGGATGATGAAGAAAAAGGTTCTCTTTTAGTAAATTGGGAAGTGCTGGCTAAGCCATTGGGCCCAAGAGGTCTAGGCATGGTAGTTTAAGGGTGCAAAACATGGCTTTATTGGTTAAGTAGTTGTAGTACTTCTTTTGAAAGGTTAACACCCCATGACATAAGGTTACTGTAAGCATATACAGACCTTATCCTTTCATCAAGTGGGTCTCAAGTGAGGTTTTAAAAGACACTACCAAAAAAATGTGGAAAGCTATTTTTGATGGACTTCCCTCATTCGCGCACTTTGTTCAGAGCTTGATGGGTGAGGAAAATATACTTATTGTTACGAGGATAAATGGTTGGGTGGTAGACCCCTTTGCACTGTAATTTCTCATTTATACCATTTGTTCTATTCGAGATATTATTAATCTCCCTCTTCTGGGAGCTCTTTCTCTCTAGATCTTGAGTTCTGTCACCCATTGTCTAACAGGGAAACAATAGATGTTATGAACCTTTTATCTTTGCTTGGGGATTTCTTTTCTAATTCAGGGAGGAGAGATCTTTGGATTAGGAGCCCAGTCCTACTAAAGGATTCTCATGCAGTTCCAATTTTTTTATTAATATACTTCTGAACATTTTTAGATATTTTGGTTGAGAGTTTTCCATCTACTTTCGATGTTTGGTTTCATCACAGTTTAACAAAACAAAATCCTGCACTCTTCAATTGATAATACATATTTCAACCATACCCTGAGTTATAATTAATATATCAAATATCAGAAAGAAAATAAGTAAACGAAAAACTAGTTACCTTTATGTAAAATGCATCAGAGAATCCTGACATAACACGACATACGCTTTGAAATTCTTCATTGTCAGGGTTGTAACAGGCCATGAGGAAAGGGCTGAACCTGGAATTGAAAATAATGTTATTGTGCACAGCGATTTCATTTCAAGTACTAATGTATCATAACTCTTTTTCATATAAAAGTCAGGATTTCAACTCATTCATATAACTCCCTCTGTTTAGTTAACCTCCCATTCATTTGAACTTCATAAACTGCAAAGACGACTTCCAACAAACCAATCCTACAGCTTAATAGTTATCATACTAAATGAGCATCATTGAAGACTCATACTACAGCTTGATAGTAATCATACTAAATAACTACCAATGGAGACTCACAGGATAGGAAATGAAATATCGAAACAGGAGTTCTGCTAAGCTTTACGGTGCAGACCATGAAAGGAAGCTCTAGAAAAGTTTGGTAACCCTTCTTAAATATTTAAAATGCCGTAGGTATTATATTTTATTTTGGATTCCCTATAACTGTTAAGAATAATTTCATGTGGTACCAAATGTCTCTCTCATTTGAGAAATGGTCAGACAGTCATAACGTTTTCACTTCTAGAATAATCACAACTTTGTGTTATTTGTTGGCGGGATTCCAAGGATCAAAGTCATCTCATTTTCAGTTGTTCTTATTCTTACACAAGTTAGTTAGGTATCCAGACAACGAAAATATACAAAACTAATATATTACAATGTCAAAAAGAAACTACAAAATAAACAAGCAATTTGAGATACTTGCACCCTCCCTTTTGGAATCTCTCCCTCCTTCCTCACTCCCTTTATTAACTAAATTTCATATCCACTTCCCTTCCTAATTACTAATATACCCTTACTACTATCCTAATATTAATAATATTCCCAACATATCCCCTATCATTAACCTCACGTTAGGTTAATTGTTATTCATTGTTGTTAGATAAGATATAGGCTAGCAATTGTAATGCAGAGGAGAGAGAGCATAACTAAGCTAACCGTTGGATAGTAAATTAAAGATAAGTTGAACTAGGGAGATGAGGAGGGCACTCATACCGTTTCTAGATTGCCTGTCCATTTAATGAGAAATCTTCTCCAATTCTTTCCAGATTTCTAGAAGATGGACAAATAGAGGAATGCGTAAATACATTTCAGCTCAGCCTATAGTTTATAGGGATAGGCTAGTTAATTCTGGAGAAGGTTGAAAACATGTATGGGAGAGTGTGATCTGAGGGAGTAGAGTTTCTAGAAGGAAGAGAGCAGGTCCTTCGTTCTACTGATTTTGTGGCTTTCTTTTGCATTATTAATAAAGTAGTCTTACCTTTTTTTTTCATGTTTTGAGAGTTAGGGATTGTATCACAAATCCACTAATTGCAAGAAGAAAACACAAAAAAAAAAAGGAAAGAAAATTGTTTACTTCTTTTCGCAGAGTATTCACGAGACAACAAAATGATTTGCAGTGCCTTAAGTGATATGAGCATATAGAATGAGAAATGCAACTTAAGTATCCAGATTGATAACTAGAAGCAAACTGTAAAGATGTATGGTACTACCATCCCACTTTTCTTCCATTTCCATGCCAAGCACCAATAGGGACTAAATCAAGAGAGTCATTCAATCCTTCAAGATAATCCCGCTTTACCTAAACAGTTGAAGATTTTGATCAGCCATGCATATTCAATATACTTCATATCAATACAAATAATCAACAGATAATTTTCAGACCTTTAACCATGCATCACTACGCTTTGAGGGAAAATATCCAGCATCTGCGTCTAAAGATTTGACCATAATTCCTTCACACGATGATTGGAATGCATCTCCAAGGAAACAATTTAATTTAATCAAAGTGGATTCACAGTTTAAGCAGGCATCATCCTTTTCAATCTGCAGAATAGAATAATTCCATAATCCACCATTTTGTTAATGTCATATTCATACATGAAGTCAAGTACTCACTGTAATTTCTTTGGCATATTCAAAATATCCTAGCCTCCCATCACCAAAAAAATCCTTCAAGTCTGTTAAAATTTGGACAGGGAACAGTGAATCTGATCAGACTAACTCATACCGGATTATAGCTTTGAAGAAAGTAAAATAATAACTACAGATGGTGATCATACATTTTCGTCTATGCCGGAGAGGTAACCCCAGGAGTCTGCAATGAGATATTTAACTTATATTGTATATTGTAAAATGAGAGAAATTAACATATCCAAAATCCTAATAAAATTTCGAAAGTGCATCACTGATATAACACAAGTCAAAGTAGTAGTACAGTAATAACTACTCAGATCTTGGACATGACACAATACAATGACTGACATTGTTTCCCCTCTACAAAGAAACTCTAGTCAAAGACGAAAAAAAATGGACATTTCAGTACTCGAAATACAAAATATGAAACCTGTTGAAAAATATTGTTATGTCTCTCTTATATTTTATATGTGCAAGATAGGTCTTCTTATATAGGAGAAAGACCTTTTACAAATATGGAAAGACAAATATGGAAAGAATAAGAAAGCAATAAAGGGTAAATATTTAGAAAATAATATTTATACACATAGAAATTCCAACAAAACCTTCTGTGGAAACAAAATGTAGAAATCCAACTTTGCAAAGGCTTATGTTTAAGACCTACTAGTTTTCTCCTTTTTACCTTCATTCAGTAGGCTGTCTTTCACCAATAAATATGTTTCTTTTCTTTTATTTACTTTCCTTGTATAGCTTTTTTGTTCCCTTTTTTTCTGGTAAGAAACTGAACTTTCATGGAGAAAGAAGGAAAAAAATACAAGGCATACAAAAAGAGCCTAATAAAAAAACAAAGGGTAAAAAGGAGCCCAAAAGTAACTACAAAAAGGGGCTCCAATCCAACCAAATCAAACCAAGATCATAGATCCAAAAGAGACTATTAACCAATGCCCATAACGAGGCATTAAACCTATCATTTTTTGAGAAAGAGAATGTGGCATTAATGTCTCCTATTCTGTATGAAGAGAGAAGTATTTCAATTTTTTTCTTGCCTTCCCGAGGAATTAGAGAACTAGCAATTAGAAAAGAATTTGAATAAAGGTCATTTTGAAGGGTTGATAGCATTTGAAAAAATACCAATTGTTTACAATTAATGTAGAGGAAAATACTTCAGCCATTAATGAGAATGCGCATGCGAAGTCAGCTTTTATTGAGAATATTGAGAAGATACCTGTTCCAGCTCCCGAAAAGTCAGGAATTAATATTACCATCTATCTAACTTCTGGATCTCTAAAGAACAATAAAAAGACAAAAGTTACTTAAATTGAAGCATTCCCAAACTTCTATACACGAAGAAAGATGATAAGTCTTTTGGCCATTAATTCCAAGTGGGAATGCCGACACTATTGAAGATTATTGCTCAAGCATTTTAGTCCCCAAGATGATCCATCTTCCTTCTGATCCAATTACTCCAGAGACGACATGTAATGATATTCTTATAAATAATTTCACTCCCAAGTTTTCAGGACCTCCCTGTCTGATAATAGTGTTCAACTTGATCAATAACTTCCTGATAATCAGTTGGAAGAAGATTTTTCAAGAACCCCTTCGTTACAGATTTGAATTCATTATTTCTGTCTGATGGTTGTAAATATGTTAATTAACTGAAATCATGCATTAATGATTTTATTTTATTTGTATTTTGAATCTTTCCTATTATGTATTAAGCCTTTGTCCCATATATAAAGACTATGTATCTTATGATTGTATTATTGGAATGCAAATATTGTTCCACTAATGATATCAGAGGCCATGAAGCCCAAACAAGGCTTCAGTCCAAAAAGAGTTGAGATCCGATCAAAGTACGATGAACCCAAACCCAAATAGGTCATCTTGAGGGGGCATTTGAGGATCCTTGGTAGGAGAAATGGAAAGACCTCACAATTTTTATAAAATACATGGGTTACTCCTCTCATTGCGAATTTAGGTTTGAGATGGAACCCTATAAACAATCTAATATAGTTTCAGAGCGATAAATCTCAACTCTAAGAAAACCCTGAAGAATTCTAGTTGTCACTACAAAAATACCCTAGCTGCCGAGTTCAAACAGGGCACTCTACTACCGAACGAAATCTTCACGTTCGCAGGTGACCGTCAATTGTCCGTGAGTTTTTGTCTTCAAGATTATGTGGCATCTTCGTCAAAGACCCATACGCTCACGACGATACACTCCTACCATGGCCTAATGTCTACCACAACCCAACACTGTGTTCGTGTTAAGCCTTGTTGATGTTCATCTTCAACTGTAACATCGCCAGAGGTTTTACAATAAACTTCATGTTTGCATAGCTTTTTCCATTAACATCATTGTCAATCGACTGCCCACAGTTCGTCCAATGCCCTTTTTACGTCTGAACCCTCGTCGGAATCGGCACCACCGCTATAGCTATTGTAGTGAATGTTGGTCGAAACCCTAGCCACCTCCAGGTACCAGGATTGGCAAGGTTTCTCTTTGAATACTTCGTTATTTGAAGGCCGCACATGGACATGGAATCCTATATAAAGACCATGGTCATATGAAGATTGAGTGCTTTTCAGATGGTGAGGGTAGGATCAAAAGGAGACAGAAGAACGACTTCTTGATATCGTGTTTGTTGGAGGAAATTTAGTTTCATGGAAGAGTAGAAAACAAAATGTAGTCTCGCGGTCAAGTGCTAAATAAGAATACAGAGCTAGCAATATGTGAATAAAGTGGATACATCAACTTTTGATTGATGTAGGATTCAATAGTACGGTTCTGACCAAGTTTTGGTGTGACAACCTAGATGCTTGCTTTTCATATTCCATCCAACCCAAGACTTCATGAGCAGATTAAACATATTGAAATTGATTGTCATTTTGTTCATGAGAAAATATCAAGGGGATAAGTGAAAATTGGAAAGCAATCAGAAGATATTTTCACAAAGGCTTCAAATGGAGTTTGAATGATTACCTTTGTAATCTGAAACAGAAACCAAACTTTTTCATTGAAATAATGAAAAGAGACTAATGCTCAAAGTACAATGAAAAAACAAAGAAAAGAGAAAATACTACAAAGAAAATGGAGCCACAAGAACAAAATGAAAGATAAAGAAGACCAATCCTTAATACAACACCCAAAATACAAAAAAACCAAGTTGTCAATCTTCTAGCAAAGTACAAGACTTGAGACTTGAATACCATAAAGCTTTGAAAGCGGAGGAAACTTGAAAAGGAGCTCAAAACCAAACTGACTTTCTTGCTGTCAACCCCAAAGATTTAGCCAACCAAACATAAAACACCAGAACCACCAACCTATAATAAGAACACAAAAGGAGGAGAGCACCAGAATGCAAAAAGAAAAATAATGCGTTGAAGACTTGCACCACATATCCAAAATACTATAAAAACTCCACAGGTGAAACTAACCAAAATAAAATCTCCAATCATATCACTATATGAGCAACCACAACCCAATCAAAACAACCTTACAAGTAATTAAAGGCCTCCTAACCAAACGAACCATCTTTTAATGAGTTCAAATCCTGGACAAAACCATCAAACTATGCTTTAATTGAAGGTGATTGAGGAGGAATTGCTTCCATCTGAAAACCACATTTATCAATCAAAGCAATGAACTTGGCAGGAATTATAGGAGACAATTTTGCTTGGACATTTTCACCCTTCTCAAACAAAGTATCAAAACCATCTGCAAAGCAAACCTCTGAAGTCTCCTCAATAATATCAACTTGTGCTAGAGAATCTATAATATCCTCACTACTTAAACTAACAACTGAGTCACCATCAGAATCATAATCAGAAGGAGTGTCTTTAAGAGATGGATGGCTATAAACTCCTTTTACAAAAGAAATATTTGATCTCGAAACTTTTAAGGTTGACTGACTGATGTTTGAACTATAAGGCAAAGGATGCGGATTATCTGCCGGTTGTGAATCAGCTAATAGAAGATGTAGAGGACTCCTCCAAAACATCTGAATTGAACTCAAAATGTTCCTTTGCAGAAGACTGCTTCTTTTTTTACTGACTGTAAGAAAGAGGATAATAAGAAAATGGAGAACTTTCAATGTTCACATCCTCTTTACTACTCTTTAAGTCTACATACTGTGGATTACTAACTGCGGTTTCCAATGGGCAATTAAGGCTCCCTAGAGAAAGTGGATCTGCCTCATTCGGAACTGAATCAACATTGGTTTCCTTGACTGACTGAATGGGAACATCCTCTCCAACAAAATCGGATACCTCAAATACTTCTTCATCGCGCTTAACTTCAATAAATCTTGCAATATCCAAAGAGTTACAAAAATCGTTGAAAAACAACTCACCTTGAAGGATACTAGGAGTATCTAATGGATAAATATCACCAAATATAGGGTGAAAATTACCATTAGTCTTATCTTTTATTTCAATTTCTGCTAGGAGAAAACCACACAAATTTTTTTTAACTTCAATGCGAGCTTCAGAGCAATCCAAAAAATTCAAAGTTTGAGAAGAAATACTAACCAGACCCCTAAGATTTTCTCCGATCAAAGGTAGGACGAGTCCAAAAAGGTAAAGGTAAATTTTTTATCGAAAGCTAACCGCCATAACTCATAATGAACTTTGGATGAGAATGTGCCTTGTAAGACCAATTTTCAACCTTCAAATGGAAAGATCCAATTTCTCGCCATTTTCCATCGATCAATAAAACTATCATCAAGTTTTATTAATGCCTAATCAGCCATGAAAGGATTGATTAAAACTTTAGACTGAAAATAGTTTTCCAAAGCAAGATGAATATCCTTCCAAGAATAGTAGGCAAACATGCGAGAAACAACAAACATATTGCTGAAATTCATTGTCAACACATCCTTATCTTTTCTAACCCAATAAGAGGAAACGCGGTTGAGAAGCTACTTGAAGGTTTCTATCCACCTTCAAATCATCTGAGATATCTGGAGCTAAAGGCTTACCAGACTCAGGTTCACCAACACCAAACCAAGGAGAAGACAACAAACAAGACTCTGCTTTGCCCAAAAAATCTCTGATCATTTCCCAGAAAACCATCCAACCTTTCTTTAAGAAGCCAGCCGGAACACATAAATTTTTCCTACCACCAATAGGCAGCCAAATAGCACATTTGAAAAATCTTTCATTAAACGAATTGAATTTAGCCAAACGAATGAATCCAGAGTCATCCCGATCCTTTTTGGAAAAGAACATATGAATCGGATCTTGTAATAACTCTACCAACGATAGTTCAAGCCAACGCAAATGAGAGATTGAAAGGAAAATCTTCTGATTATTACTTGAATTCTCAATAGAAAACATGTTCCTCTCACACTTAGTCCAAAAATAAGTGTTTCGAATACAACTCGTCGCCTCCAAAGAATTTGAAGACATCTTAAATGGAAAAGAAACACTGCAGGTACCAAACCTGTGACCGGAGACACTACCGAAGAGACTGAAAGGGTGAGGAAAAAACAAAGGGTGAATGGAGGAGAAGTCAAAGATGGAAAGAAAGGGAAAGGAAGAAGAACAGAGGTAGAGTGAGGAGCCGGGAGATTAGGATTTTTAGAGGAAGAATCAGTGAGGGAGAGAAGTGGCAAGAGAGGGAGAAGAACAAAGATGTGGCTAGGTTTTGGGAGGAGAGAAGAAACTGATAGACAGAAAAAAAAAAACGACAGCCGAGGAGGAAGGCTGGTCGACGGCGGACTAAGGATGGAGACGTCGATGATCAAAGAAGAAATAGAGACGAACGCGAGAAGGACCACCTAGAAGAGGTGGCCGAGGGTGGTGACAGAACGACTATGGTCGGAGCCAGCGGTGATCGGCGATGAGCAAGGCTGACGGAACCAGCGGAAGGCAACGACAGAGTGGGGGAAGGAAGAGTCAGGGGTCGGGTGTCGAGGAGAGAGAACGGAGACGAAGGGTCACCAATCAGAAGATGCGAATGATTACCTTTGTAACAAACTAGGAGATAAATATTAGGAGCTTATTAGCTTTTGTCCTTTAGTCCTTTATTGTAACTTATACTATTCTTAGTTTAGGGCTTCCATATAAGAAGCATGGACACGAACATGGCTACGACACGACACGACGATACGCCAATTTAAAAAAAACAAGGACATGGACACATTGGGGATACATTGTTTTCAAAATACTAAATGCACTCTACTAAAAAAGCATAAAAGGTCAAGTTAATTAACAATTATAAGAGATGAAACGTTTAGATTTCTAACTTCAGTTCTTTATTATGTTTATTATCTTTAGTTAAAAAAATTGGGCTTTCATTTTCTTCTTTTTAATCTTAGTTTAACATATAAGGGGGTGTTTGGGGCACCAACACGAAGTTGGTCGAGATCCCACTCCATGTATGGGACACCAATAATAATAGTTGGTGTATTCAACTATTCTAACTTACAATTAACTACAGTATTAGTATTTCAAATCCTTCTTTACTACAGTATTTACTATTTGTTACAATTTGTACTATTTCCTACTCATCCTCTCTTTCCCACTCTGCTATAGTGTTTACTATTCCCTACCCACACCCCAAACACAGACCTTTTTTTTTTTTTTTTTAAACATAAAACAAGTCTCTTCATTAAGGTAATGAAATGAGACTAATGCTCAAGATACAAGATGAAATGAGATTAATGCTCAAGATACAAGATGAAACTAAGTAAATAATAACCTAAGGATCAACAGGTGCACTCGGGCATCTCAACTAGGTTGACACCTCCTTAGCACCCCCATCATATCCAATAAGAACTAAGTGAACCAAACAGAACAATCAATGTCCAGAATACAGCCCAAACACGAAGGTGACAAGCACCAATTGAAAAGTACAACCCCAACTTCTAAGAAACACGAAAAAACAAAGTCTAATAACAGCATAACAATACAATCTAAAAGAAAAAAAAAACAAAAACTATAAAGAATGCAAAGACGAGAGGCAAACTAGTGGTCGCGTGAAATGAATGCTCTCCAATTTAGGCAAATGTCTTGAATGGAGTACTTTGCAAAAGCCTTGGATAGTGAGCACCACGAGGAAGCGTTCAACCGTGCTAACTCAAAACGAAAAAACCAAGGAGTTTCCTTGTCATGGAAAACTCTCTGATTTCTTTCAAACCATAAATCAGCAAGTACCGCTTTCACTACATTAGTCCAGAGAAGATTAGGATTTTTCTTGAGCTTTGGCCCCACAAGAATCTGCAAGACGTTTCCTCTAAAATCTTTTCTGAACACCTAACTAATATTAAATCAATCAAACAGGGAGTGACAACATTTTTCTGCATATCGGCATTCGAAGAAGAGATGCTGCAAGTCCTCCCAATTGGCCTTGCAAAGAGCACACATGAATGGAGATAAGCTATGTGAGAGCAGTTTCTTTTAATACCCCAAACACAGACTATTCTAACCTACATACTATAATAACTACTGACTATATAACTAATTCAGAGCCCCAAAACGCCCCCTAAGTGATTTAGTGATGTAATAGGTTTGGGATAATTTAGTGTTGGACATGTATTTGGAGCGCATTCAAAAGTGTCCGTGTTTGTGCTTCGTAGGCTTTCATGTATGTGGCCCAAGAAACTTCTTACATCAAATAAGCACACCCAACAATCATATGTATACGTAGCTATTTGGTGTGTGACTATGAACTAGCCTACTAACCTACAAGCTTCATCGGTAGCCAAAAACAATTTCTTTAAAAGCTGAACTTAAAAGGCAAGGAGAACGGATCTATTCCATGATTGAGATTGATAGCCAATTGATTCAAGCGTCCATTAGGATATCTCCTAACTAGAATTACATAAAGGAATAACTACAAGTTAACTCAAGTATAAAGGCACTTGAAACCTCCCTCTCGAGCACTAGATCACTCAACAATTCTCTACCTTCCCTCACTCACCCTCCTATTTATAACAAGATACACTAATTAACTCCCTATCTAATTACTCATATGCCCCTTACTAATACCATACTAATATCTCTAACTAGGTACCTTACAGAGTTCAAACACACTATTACTCTAGTTTAATCCTATTGCATTTATATTCTAAATAGAAATTAAAAAATCCAAAACTTTGAAATTATGAGAATATTGAGAGTGTTGAAAGATGATTACTGCTCTCCATTGACAAGCATGATGTCAAAGACAAACAAACAAATATCAACCTGCAAAAACAAACAAGTATTAGAGGAACGGATAAATTTGAACATTTTATCAGCATACAGCAGCTATGGGGTACAACACATACTTCTCAGAATGGATGTTACAGAAAAGTGATTGATTCCAAAACAATACAAAAAAGAAAAAAAAAATGCATCATACGTCAAATCTGTTGAAGAACGTTTACAAGAGACTCAATGTTTATGCCCATTTATTTTTTAGTACTAATTAATCTTAAACACATTCCTTTTTGTATAGCTTATAACTGTTTTTTCCTTTTTAATTTTACGTTTTCTTCCTTGTATATACCCTACCCTCTCTCTTTCCTGTTATATTTTGAACAGGCATGGCTATTAGAACTGAGCTGGTTGAACGATATAAATAAAATGAACAAGAAGTTATCTCGTTTACACAATGAATCAACCATAAAGGGAAACATAGATATCCAAGTAAGTGAAACCACTAAACTCTTTTCAACTCATAGCATCCACAGAAGTATTTAGGTCAGGCTTAGTCCTAGTATGGAGATGCTACTCTCAACAAAAACAGATTCAGTTCAATGAGAAAGAAATAAAATGTTCCGTGGATATCTCAAATGATGTCCAAAATTAGTTTCGATGGTCGCACATTTGGTTTGATAATGATTGATACATAGATAATAATAAATAAATAGATAAGAAAACAACAATTTCAGCAGAAAAAATGAAAATAAACAACTTGCTCGATTTCAAGTATCGTTATAAATTTGAACTTTGAAACAAGAGAAGCTCCAAAACGGCACAAGCAAAAAGGAAAAAAATGATACTTCTCTCTTATGTTATTCCAAAACAAGGAGCAAGGGGAGAAAAATCAGGAAACTTCACTGTTCAAAATAGTAACTAAAAGAGTAATGCTAGATAGTCTTTCGTCCGTACTATAGAGAACATTAAAAGGACATGCTATACATTGCTATCGGTGCTACAGAGCAACAATCCATGTCGGGTAAAACTAAAAAGTAACGATATACCTTTATGCTATCAACAGCAATCAGTGAGCCTTTGCTCCCTCTCCCACGTGATGATAATTCTTGGAAAGACATTAGTCTGCAATTATTTTTTCTATCAACAGCAACAACCTAGAGCATGCAGTAGCAAAATATCATTTTGTGGTAAAGAAGTATTGTCAACCAACAGAACCGATAAAGAGTTCATAAGATAAAGGTTCAAACAGTGACTGACAGCAAGCTCTTACCTCGGCATCCAGTATGAAAGTTGAGGCAGCAGGTTTACATAATTCATTAATTATTTCAATCAAATCTGGAAATTTTGACGTAGTATCATCACTGTTCCGAGAGAAAACTCGCACAGAACCATCTGCCAATTTGTGAATTTGTGCACGCTGACCATCATATCTAAATACATAAAAAGAAAACTTAAAATAAAGTGGAGAATGCAACTAAACTACCAAAAAATGTTCAAATTTTAAATCTGCAGGAGAAGGTAAGGACACAGAAGAATGGAGAATAAGGGCATGTATAGTGGATTTATTTTTAGAACAGCTGGACTTTGTTTGAGTGAAAAGTTTGAAAACATGTTTCCAGATTCTAAACTTGAAATTTAAAAAATGAAAAATCACCCTAAAAAAAAATAAAACAAATGTACAGTTTCATATTATAACTCATCACTCTATTTTTGTTAAAAACAAAGTTATGATAAAACATGAACCATATATAATATAAATTAGGTCTGTTTTCAAATATAGAAAAATTTTACTGTCTATCAGCGATAGAAGTCTATTGCGGTTTACCGCTGATAGACAGTGAAAATGAAATTTTTCTATATTTGTAAATATTTTGATATTTTTTCTATTTATAATAATTTTCCTATAAATTATATAATATTGTAAAATAACACTCTTAGATGATATAATACTAAATTTGCCTTCACCCATAAACTTAAGCTTTTGGGTCAACTTAAAATTTTGAAAAGTAAAATATGCAATAAATTTATTACTAATAATTGAAAGAGAAATTACTATAAACAGAAAAAGTATCAAACTATTTACAAATATAGAAAAATTTCACTGTCGATCAGTGATAGACCGCAATAAAATTCTATTGCTTTCTATCGCTCAAGCAAATAAATTTTATCGCTTGAGCGATAGACAGCGATAGAATTCTATGTGATAGATTGTAAAATTTTTCTATACTTGTAAATAGTTTGATTCATTTTTCTATATTTGAAAACAACCCTATTTGAAATTCAACTAAATATTTTAGTTAGTAACTACCACAAGTTTCACCATTTATAGTATATTATGAAACATATTTTTAACAATGGACTAAATTGAGATCAGGTTTTTAAGTTTATATTACACACGTAATCGAAAACATTGAGATCCAGTTTTTAAATCTATAATAAACGCATAATTGAAAACATTGAAAAGATAAAATACAGCCCTATTTTTTATTAAAGCTTATTTTTAATTTTTTTAATCTTAAAATCACTAACGTGCTATTCCTCGATGATTCTCTCCCTCACCCTCTAATTTTAACATTTACGCATGCGTTCACCTTTTGTGTTACTGCCTGTCCTCTCTCCTCTCTCATTCGCACTAATTCATGGAGTTTGTGCTATGTATTTTAGGCTTTTAAAGATGGAACCCTATTCTCTATTCATGCTCTTCTTAGTTGGTCCTACCCATGGAGAAATAAGGCTTTTAAGATAGCATTGGATTGGATAACAAAGGGTCCTTGACCTTTATATTCAATTTTATTTTTATTTTACTCCATTATCAGTTCTTTTAACATTTTTTATCTTTTAGTTACAATGAGAGGTTCAATACTGTTTATAAGAAATTATATACATTTCCAAATAAAATCACCATAAATCCAAGTTCATCTATTTGCCAAAAAGAATACATAACATGGTTTGCACTAAATTTTTTAAGAAGCACGATTCATGAGCTGATCAACAAGATAAAGATCACAAATGATGCATGCATATAAGGACTGAGTTAAAAGAAACAATCAAAGAGAAGAGGACTCACTTGTATTCACATGTAAAAGCTTTATTCTCAAAGATTTTCAATGCTTGAGATATACCATTGGTAATCCTACAGTAGGAACCAATAACAAACAATGACCCAAATTACAAATATAGAAAAAAAAAATTATTGATAAAAATGATGAATGTTATAACTGGCCCATAAATGTACTTCGCGAGCATTGGCTTAATAGGTATTCCTGGAACCATTGATAAAGACGATGATGAGAATTCAATCCCTTTGCCCATAAGAGAAGGAACAATCAGATCCTGCTTTGAAGAACAAGAAAGCAATTGACTTAAATCAACTCTAATGACACACAATGACAACACATCATTATTTTTTTTTTTCAACATGGCGTCATTATTTGTGAGTTGAAAGGGAAAAAAAGAAATTGCTCCTTTTACTCATAATTACCGTACTTGCAAGGATTTTATAGCTGATTAAACCAGCTAACAAACATGTGAAAAAGAGAACTGATGGAAACGAGAATACAGAAAAACAGAAAGAAATTTACAGATATTCTACAATTCCTAAAACATAAATGAAAAATTAACCAATTATGAGTTTGGGAAAAAAAGAATGTATGAAAATTAATCAGACTCATTTATTGTCCGAGAATAAGAATGGAAGACAGTTGCATTGTCCTGATGCAGGGCTTATCTTATCTTGGGTTTCTTGTGTTTCTTTGAGACATTTCTTGTATTTCTTTAGAATGTTTCTTGTTTAAATTGGGTAAATCTTTGTTTACCTTTTGTTCTATGTAACTACCTTTTTTATCTAAGGTTTTACAGCCCTTTTCCTTATTTTGGCTGTCAGTTACCAGTGGGCCCTGTTGTTTCCCCTTAGTTTGTTTTCTCAGCCTATATATATGGCTTGACTGTTGTTTTTGGGATTCATTATTATTCAGTATTAATAAAAGTCTCTTTGAGCATTCCTTGAGTTCATCAAGTCAAGAGATTATGCTAAAGATCAAATGGAAGAGAGGGATAAGAGAAGACAGTTGGTATTGGCACGGTGCAACTGGAGAGAGAGTCTCAAAGAAAGAATAATGGGATAAGAGAAGGAACGTCAACATGGGGCAGTAAGAGAAAAGAAGAGGTAAGGAGGCTGAAGATAGTATGAAAGAGAAGAATGGAAATGGAGGCTTCCAACTGACCTTCAAACAGTACCTAGGGTTAGGGAATGTTTAAAATAATTTGTTTAATCATTCTAAATCAATTTTTATAGAATGAAAACTGCGTTTAAAAGTGTATAAAATCAAACATGAAAATGATCGTACGATATTATTTTTAATAAACCACTTACAAACAAATCATTTTTGCTCAAATTACTATTTTTAAAATCACTCTCAAACATGCCCTTAGAGATTAAAAGAGAGGGAGAGTTGTGGGCTGCCAGTTGGCTGGCCTAAGAAATGGGTATGCAAGGGGTTGCTGGGGGCTACAATGGGGGCAGAGAGAGGAGAGTTGGGCGAGGGTAGGGCTTATTTATTATGTTTAAAGTACGCTTAGTTAATTTGATTTTTTTTTTCATTTTATTGAACATTAAACCACCAACCAAACCAAACATGCGAGAAGATGAAAAGAAACTTTTACACTGGCCTTCTAAAAGAGACTATTTTATGGGTTATTTGGATTTAGCAAAATAGAAGGGGAGGAAGAAGAAAGACCCAAGAAGAAGCTTTGGGGAGAGACCACATCTATATATGTCTCTCAGGGTTTTTTATCTAATCTACTTAATTCAATTATTCTCTTTCTAATCTGTGTTCCACTTACCTTCCTCCATGAGAAGTATCGTAGATTCTTTTTAAAAAATTAAATTTCATTCTTATTTAGTAGAAGAATGAGCAACACAAATTCTTACTCTCTTACCAAATACAAAATAAATAAATAAGAAAAAGGAATAAGCAATGCAGAGCTTTTAGCTGTATTTCCCCTCTTCGGTTCATGTTCTTAACAAGTTCACTCTCTTTTTCCTATTCTTCCTTATTCGTGCTGCAAAACGAAAAGCACAACAACAAACTTAACAACACACAAGCAGTGACTTACAAAATTTGGAAGAACATTGTATGCATCTAGTACAGTAGCTGAAAAGTTCTGCAAAAAACAAAAGTCAAGAATTCACCATGACAACATCAAATAAAGTCAATCACTTATAAAAATACATAAAATAAAATGCATAACCATTTAAAAGAGATAAAATGCCATTATAGAAAAATATAACTGGAACCTGAAGCTTCTCCTTTAAATTTTCCACCATTCCTTCCTTGTAAATCTTGAGAGACGAACTTATGAAAACAGCCTGGGCCAGAGCATGAACAACAGTTTTCGACATGGCTCCTATACGTAAGTTACGAACCTAAACAGAAGACGAAGACAGAAAATGAAAACCTCCAGATAGTATGATAAAATATTTCTGAAAGAAAACATGGATTTTGTGTTGGATGATAATAAAAAAGATATAAGGAGAATGCCATTGCCAAAAGTTCTAGAATTTTCAATACTTGACCAGTTAAAATTATTATATATACATGTATATAAGAAACTGAGTAATTCCCATTAAGAATGTGAGAAGATCAAGGAGAGGATATCCAAGACCACATCGGTATAAGAAGGTTTTCTTTCCAAGAAGCAAGGCACTTGTGGACCTTCTCAATGATTGGAGACTAAAAAGAGATGATCCTTGGATTGTAACGAAGAGGGAGCCAAAACAGGAAGAAGGCAACACACTCACCTCACAACGCACAGAAACTGCCTAGGAACTCAACTTAGAAGGATAACAATTGATACCAGTAACCAAACTCTTCTCTCTGTTATTCTCAACGCCAGGCATTGCTTCATAGTTCTAGTAGATTTTATTAGAATTATACTATTATGAATGTTTGTGTGTAAATATGATGTAGGAAGAATAAGGTTATTCTAGGTTAATTCCCTTTTTACCCCACTTGTAATAAACTCTATAAATATGAGTCTTCCCCTTTTGTACGAGACAGATTATCATTCTAATAAAAGATTCACAAGTTTGATTCTTGGAGGATTATTCCTTGAGGCTACTTAGGCTACATCAAGACCAACCACCTGGGCCAACATTCATTGTCACCGGTGGAAGACTGGGAAACTCTTGGCGACACCAATCAGAAGAGGGAGCTTTGAGTGTTGTGCTCGTTGCCAAACAACCCACTTATATTTAGGGGAACCCTTTATAATTCAAGAAAATAAAGAAGAAAATTAAAGAATCATCGAGAATGGAATTTTTTTTTTTTTTGTGATAAGAAACGAACATGTATATTTCATCAGAGCACATAAGGAGAGCCTAAGGCCAAGGGGTTGAGAACACTCCTCCCCAAGAAACTAGTGAAGGAAAGCCATCCAATTGTTAAAAATCACCAAAAGGCTGTAATAACAAAAGAATTTGGTGCAATTTGGCTGTATGCTGAACACAAGCCCAAAAAGAATCAAAAGGAACAAACTTATCTTCAAAAATTCTACTATTTCTTTCTTTCCAAAGGCACCACAAAAGAGCCTGCGTGGTGTCACAATCGTACTTTGCTAAACGATTGTGCGGCACTTGTCCTCGCTCAGGAACAAGTCAGCCAATTCTGATTCGAATTACCTTCGGCACACCGGGTGCCTCTCGCAACGACTATCCCCGTTTCTAGAGGGAAATGGGTTTAGAGGAAAGGGTTTTCGCAAACGATTTAGAAGAATGTTTGAGAAAAAGAATGTGTCGTAAGGCTAGAAAGCAAATAAGGGACAACAACGGCTTTATAGCTTACAACTCTCGGGTATGCAAGTATGATGATTAGTCTCACTCGCATATAGTACATTATAAGCTTTTACAAGAGTGGCATGGTTGCACGTACAAAGTGCTACGCCGTCGCGAGAAATGAAAAGTAAAGGAAAGCGATAAAGGAAAGCGGTAAACAAACATAATGAAATACATAATATGGAATGACATAGGGTTCGAAACGGTAATGCGGCCATAGGCAACACGCCCTGGACAAGCATGACCGTGACATCCTCCCCCACTTAAATGGTTGACGTCCCTGTCAACCGTCGCTGTTCGAACTCGACAACCTTGGCAGCATCTTGTTGCAAGTCTTCAACACGTTCCTAACTGATCTCTGCATCTGGCAGTCCCTTCCACTTGACGAGAAACTCCTGAACATCTCTTCTCGGTTTACCCACTCGACGGGTACGTTCCGCCAAAACTTCTTCTACTTCTTTATCTTCAGGGTTGGACATTGTAATTGGAGGTCTGACCGACTGATTACGAGCGGCATCATCTGGATCGGGATAATGGGGTTTCAAATTGCTTACGTGGATGACGGGGTGAATCTTCATCCACGGCGGCAGTTGAACCCGATATGATACTTTACCGACCTTCTTGATATGATACTTTACCGACCTTCTTGATTACTTCAACAGGCCCTTCATATTTTTGCACAAGACGCTGATCTCTTTTACTTCGAAATCGGAGCTGTTCTGGTCTCAGTTTGATCAACACCTTATCTCCGGCTTGGAACTCCAGGGGTCGCCATTTCTGATCCGCCCACTTCTTCATTCGTCTAGACGCCTTCTCCAAGTAGGCCCGAGCCATCTCGGCAGTTTGGTTCCACTCCTTCGTGAAGTTGAACGCTTGAGGGCTCTTCCCTGCATAAGGATGGTCCACAATGTGAGGCATGAGTGGTTGTCTCCCACTAACTATCTCAAAAGGAGTCTTTCCGGTAGACGAGCTCTTCTGACAGTTAAAGCTGAACTGTGCCACATCAAGCATCTCAACCCAATTCTTTTGCCTGGCATCTATAAAATGACGCAAGTATTCCTCGAGCATGCTATTGAACCGTTCTGTCTACCCATCAGTTTGAGGGTGATAGCTCGACGAGATATTTAAATTCGAGCCAAGCATTTGGAATAACTCCGTCCAGAAGGTTCCTGTGAATCTGCCATCTCTGTCACTCACGATACTCGCTGGGACACCCCAGAACTTGACAACATTCTTAAAGAATAGTTGTGCCGTCATTTCGGCTGAGCACATCTTTATTGTTGGGATAAATGTGGCGTATTTCGAGAATCTGTCCACCACTACGAGATGTGCTTCAAAATCCCCGACCTTGGGCAAGTGGGTAATGAAATCGAGGGAGACGCTCTCCCATGGTCGTACTGGGATTGGCAGGGGTTCTAACAGCCCGGCTATCTTCGCTCGCTCAACCTTGTCTTGTTGACAAATAAGGCAGGTCTTGGTAAACTGCATAACATCGTCGCGGAGGTTCGGCCAGTAGTAACCTTGTTTCAACAATGCATAGGTTCTCTGCCAACCCGCATGACCTGCCCACCGAGTGTTGTGGCACTCTTCTAACAACAGCTTCCTCAAGCTCCCCGCTCGGGGTACATACAGACGGTTACCCCTGGTGAACAGGAGGCCTTCCTCTACCCAGAACTGTCTTGTCTTCCCTTCTTTGGCTAGCTGGATTATGGCTTGGGCAGCCGGATCATTCTGCAAATGGTCCCTGATGGACTCACGAACTGAGCCTTTTAGTCTACTAGCTTTCAGGTGTGCTAACATGCACAGGGCCGCATGTTCACTCTTTCGGCTAAGGGCGTCGGCGGCTTGATTGGTTCGCCTTGATTTATGCTCGAACTGGAAGTCAAATTCGGCAAGGCATTCTTGCCAACGAGCTTGTTTCGATGACAACTTAGGTTGGGTGAAGAAGTGGCAGATCGAGCTGTTGTCGGTCTTGACGACAAACGTTGCACCCAACAAGTACTGTCTCCAGGCCCTTAGACAATGGACCACGGCTAACATCTCCTTCTCGGAGGCAGCATACCTCCTTTCGGCCGCATTCAGCTTGCGGCTCTCGTAGGCGATAGGGTGGCCGTCTTGGAGGAGGACACCCCCTAACGCAAAATTTGACGCATCTGTTTCCACTTCAAAAGGTTTTGTCACATCCGCTATCCCGAGGACCGGGCTTTTTATCATAGCTTTCTTTAATTCATTGAAAGCTTCTTCGCACCTTGGAGTCCAACTCCATTTCACATCCTTCTTTAACAGTTCCGTCAAGGGTTCCGCTCGTCTCGAGAATCCTTCGACGAATCGCCTGTAGTAATTTGCTAACCCGAGGAAGGACCGTAATTCAGTCACAGAAGTCGGGAACTTCCAATCTCGGATGGCCGAGATCTTACCTTCTTCCATCCCAATCCGACCGCATTCGATCATATGTCCGAGAAAATTGATGCGTTGTTGGGCGAAGGAGCATTTCTCCCTCTTCACATACAGTTGACTCTGCCTCAACTTTTCGAAGACCAACTGCAGGTGTACTTGGTGTTCTTCCATGGTCTGGCTATAGACCACGATGTCGTCCAGGTAAACCACCACAAATCTATCCAGATATTCGTGGAACACCTGGTTCATCAAAGTACAGAAGGTGGCAGGGGCATTGGTGAGACCGAAAGGCATGACCATGAACTCAAAAGCCCCATTCTAGTGACGCATGTGGTTTTCGGCTCATCTCCCTCTGCAATACGAACTTGATAGTATCCTAATCGGAGATCAAGTTTTGAAAAGTACTTGGCCCCATGGAGGCGGTCGAACAAGTCGGTGATTATGCGTAGTGGATATTTGTTCCGAACTGTGAGTTTATTCAAGGCCCGGTAATCGATACACATACGGAGGCTTCCATCCTTCTTCTTTTGGAACAGCACAGGGGCTCCATAAGGAGCTTTGGCAGGTCTGATAAACACTGCACTCAACAACTCGTCTAACTGTTTTCGCAGCTCCGCCAACTCTGGTGGGGCCATGCGATAGGCGTTCTTTGCAGGGGGTTTTGCCCCAGGCAACAACTCAATCTCGTGGTCTATCTCCCTTCGCGGAGGTAGAGACTTTGGCAAGTTGTCAGGCATAACATCGCCATATTCTCGTAACACACCTTGGATCTCCTCTGGTATGGTCTCTTTTAGACTTTTGTCCTCAATCATAGGGATGGCCATGAACGTGGGCTCATCACGGACTAGTCCCCTCTTCAGCTGGAGGGCTGATATCATCTTCAACCCATTCGGTTGTTTGATACTAGCAGAGACAACAGTGGGGTTAGACCCCGTGATCGCCAGACACTTCGCCAGGGGCATGGGGATCACCTTGTGTTCGAGGAGGAACTCCATCCCCAACACAACGTCGAAATCATCTATCTTCACGATCACAAAATCGGTCTGACCACTCCACGACCCCAACTTTATGTTCGTTCGTCTCGCGATTCCCATTATAGGTAGGGCTGTAGAATTAACGGCCTTCATTTTTCCTGTGTCTTTGTCCCAACGTAGGTTGAGTCGTTGGGCCTCTGTTTCCGTCATGAAGTTATGGGTAGCACCGGAATCAACCAACGTGTTCTTGGCCAACTTCTGGTTCACCCACGCTTCTACATACATGAGCCCCTTTTCCACAGAGTCTTTACCCCCGTCTTCCTTCTTTTGAAGGGCGGATAAGAACTTGAGGGCCCCCATGCGAGGGTTCTCCCCCTCTTCTCCGGCTGCTACACCCGGCTCCACAGTCTCTCTTTCACGGGCCGAATCCTCTGCCAATGAAGCTTGGAGGGCCTTGAGGGCCGCCTTGTTCGGGCACTCGACCAGTGTATGAGGTCCTTTACACAAGAAGCAAGTAGGGGGACCTCTTCTATAATTGTTCTGGGGCTGACCTTGTGCATTCCCGAAATATCCACTCCTTTGATAGTAGGGTTTACGATCCGCCCCTCCGGTCCTGTCTCCTCCCCCACCTTTAGGGGAACCAGATCTATTTGATTTATTACCTCCACTAGAGGAGGGTTGGTTTCGTTTCTGCTCTTGGGGCGCATCGTTGTTAAGGTCAAACAACCGTTCTGCAGCAGCGTAGGCTTCTGAAAGAGTTTGGACCCTTTGTTCATACAACTTCGTCTTGGCCCACGTCTTTAACCCTTCGACAAAGCAAAAGACTTTGTCTTTCTCTGACATATCCCGGATATCTAACATTAGTTCGGCAAATTGCTTCACATAATCCCTGACAGTCCCAGTGTGTTTTAACTCACGTAGCTTTCGTCTTGCCATTATTTCCACGTTCTCGGGGAAAAACTGAGAGCGTAAATCTTGCTTCAGTTTTTCCCAGGTGTCGATCGTACATCGACCCTCTTGGATGTCCATATAACGGGACCTCCACCACAACTTGGCGTCGTTTGCAAGGTGCATTGTCGCCAGCGTAATCTTCGACTCTTCTGTCGTCGTGTTTGTAGCTTTGAAGTATTGTTCCATGTCAAATAGGAAATTCTCCAAAGCCTTTGCTTCCCGAGCCCCACTGAAGGGCTTCGGTTCAGGTACCTTCACTCTGTTGAACGGCCCCACACCTCCAGCTGATGTTTGGTTTCCTACCGCTTGCATGGTGAGGTTTACTTTCGCATTCACATCTGCGATCTCCGCCCTGACAGCGTCAAGGGCGGTTCTGAAATCTTCCGATAAGTCAGTCACCATCTGAATTATCGCCTTCTGGGAGCTGTCTAATTCTTCGACTCGCTCCTCCACACGGGCCATTGAGCCCGACGAGCTTTCTCCTCGCTCGAAGCTACTAGATCTGGTAGCTTTTTCTTCCAGGGTCTCGACCCTTTGCAACAGTTCTTGGACGAGCATTCCGTCCAAGCGGCCAGCTACCGCATCGATTATGTCGGCTTTCTCTGCGACTTCCTGTACCCGCATCTCCAGAAAACGAAGGCTATCAGGCATGTCTTGTAAATAGAGCATCTGTTCTTCCATCTCCACCAATTTGTCCGCTTGGGACTTGTTAAGCTGTTTAGGTGCCGACATGATTGCTGATTTCTCACTCAGGGAGCCAACTGGGCTCTGATACCAACTGTCACAATCGTACTTTGCTAAACGATTGTGCGGCACTTGTCCTCGCTCAGGAACAAGTCAGCCAATTCTGATTCGAATCACCTTCGGCACACCGGGTGCCTCTCGCAACGACTATCCCCGTTTCTAGAGGGAAACGGGTTTAGAGGAAAGGGTTTTCGCAAACGATTTAGAAGAATGTTTGAGAAAAAGAATGTGTCGTAAGGCTAGAAAGCAAATAAGGGACAATAACGGCTTTATAGCTTACAACTCTCGGGTATGCAAGTATGATGATTAGTCTCACTCGCATATAGTACATTATAAGCTTTTACAAGAGTGGCATGGTTGCACGTACAAAGTGCTACGCCGTCGCGAGAAATGAAAAGTAAAGGAAAGCGGTAAACAAACATAATGAAATACATAATATGGAATGACATAGGGTTCGGAACGGTAATGCGGCCATAGGCAACACGCCCTGGACAAGCATGACCGTGACACGTGGCACATCTCCAAAGGACTTTAGCTTTACCGCTGAAGGCTGGACTGTGCCCATCAAGCATCCAGTCATCAACCTTGTTAGGGACAGCTCTCCAAACCAAAAATACCAAACAGAAGAGACCAACTCTTAGCGGCAAAATCACAGTGCAAGAACAGATCGTCTAAAGACTCCTTATCTTTCAAGCAAAGGCAGCAGATAGAGGAAGACAGCGAGCAATTTTTAAGTTTCCTTTGCAGCTTATCACAAGTATTAAGACTTCTATATATGCAAGAGACCAGAGGAAAAATCTAATCTTTTTTGGGAATTTTCAGCTTCCAAACAATGCTAGCCAAAGGAAAGGTGATGGATGGGGTCTTCATAGCAATGTCTAAGAACGTGGTTTTTGTTGAAAACTTCCCAGAGGCATCAATCTTCCACTTAAGGCGGTCCTGGTCCCCTGTGGCATCCAAGAATTAAGGACTTTCAATAACGCCACTCTTAAATCACCAATTGACCCATAATCTTAAGCTACTGAGTGAAGGCAAATTTAATCATATGATCTAACACTCTTCCTCACTTGTGGGCTTGAAATATGAAGACCCAACAAATGGAAATGAATATTAATTGGGGAGGAAACAACAATGCAGGGGTTGGTTTGAACATAGGACCTCCCTGAACTACCTGCTTTAATACCATCTTAAATCGCCAATTGACCCAAAAGTTTAAACTAGTAAGTGAAGGCAAATTTAATCATATCATCCAATAGTCACCATGTCTCACAATTATCTATCAAAAAAACGCCTTCTGAGGCCCAAATCCCACGATTGACTAGAGTCACACCATCAATCAGCAACCATAGCATCCTTTTTAGAAGAAATGGAAAAGATGTTGGGAAATTTCAACGCAAGGGGTTGAGGGTCACATCAACTATCATTCCAAAACCTGATGGCTTTCCCATCACCCAGCACAAACTCAGTGAACTTGAGAAACTGCTCCATGTGCTTTAGAATTCCAGCCCAAAGTCTTTACTTTCTTCCCTTATTAGGCGGATTAGAAAACCAACCATGGGCATCACAATATCATAGATAGCACCTATAACACGTCTCCAAAAAGCTGATGGCTTTCCCATCACCCAGCACAAACTCAGTGAACTTGAGAAACTGCTCCATGTGCTTTAGAATTCCAGCCCAAAGTCTTTACTTTCTTCCCTTCTTAGGCGGATTAGAAAACCAACCATGGGCATCACAATATCATAGATAGCACCTATAACACGTCTCCAAAGAGCATTTTCTTCCTGACAAAATCTCCAGATCCATTTCATAAGGAGGGCAGTGTTTTTTTTTACGAAAGGAGCCAATCCCAAGACCAGCATAGATAGTAGGGAGAGAGGCCCAATTCCAACTAACAAGATGGGAAGTCGGATTGTAAGAACCACCGTTCCAAACAAAGTCTCTAGTAATCTCTCCAAACAGTTGATGGCTTTGACCAGAGCTTGCATAAGGGAGAAAAAATAGCAGGGAAGACTGTTGAGTATCGACTGGGAGAGGGCCAACCTACCGCCTTTAGAGAGGGAGTTAGCCATATGTTTTCATCAAGAATGGATTTTTACAAATCAAGAAGAATGTTCACGGCTCAAAATTACTTTTTTGGTTATGAAACACAACCAAGAAAGGTTAATTTCTATTCAAGAAAATCAAAGAACCAGTCCTATACCTATTATGAGATTGAAACATGCTCAAGATTCCAACAAAATGACTACTTTGATCCTGTAGCATTAGAGAAAATAAAGAAAATAGCAAAAGAAATCCAATGTTCATTGGAAAAATGACTCGAAGTATAGATCAATTATCAAATCATTTGTAAGAATTCAAGAACGGATTGATTTTGCATACTGAAGAAAAAACAAAGGAATCTCAGTTGGAAACTTTTCAAATAGAAAATCTTGATGATAATTTTGAGGAAAATCTTGTTGGAACCTGTGTAGTTGATGAAATTGAAAAAGACGAAAACAATTCATATAGGGAAAATACAATTGAAGCAGCATGTGACCATGAGGAAGCTAATTCAAAAAACAGCAAAGCCCTAATATCAGCCGATTGCGTGGAAGCCGAAAAGGAAGAAAAATTTAATGCTTCCGACATGGAGATTGTGCGACCTGATCTGAGGGAAGATGATGAAGAAATTGATACTCATGACCTCAAATCCATGGTTGAAGGTGATGGGAAATGTCGTCGAAGCTTTTCCGACAAGCTCAGTGTCAAGTTTTCACAGCATGCCCTACATCTACGATTTCTCTAGTGAAGAAGAGATGTCCTTCGTGCAATTTTCCGTCACCTAAAACCTACCCGACCAGACTTGAAAGCTATGCAACCTGACTTGAATGAAACCTCCACCTTTTCATATTTTTTGCCCGATCCAACATGTGACCCAACTCCAATTTCTGTAATTTCAACCCATTCCTTGTGCAACTCGACCCACAAACTTTGTCCTAATCAAGACTCACCATTTGTAAGCCAATTTGGAGCCCATTTCTTTTCAAAGGCTCTGTTGGATCGGCCCATGTTTGACCCAACCTATTTCGCTCAACCCACATATCTCAAACCTTTTTTTTCTTAACAATTTCACATGAGCCAAATTCTTTTCCACGCATTCTCTTGAGGGGTTCTTTAATCAGAATGTTTTTTTGTTCAATATGTAAGAGGTTGGTTTGGTCATATGCCATTGAACTAGTTTATTTTATTCCTTGTTTGCTTCATTTTTCTTTTAAAACTCAACGACGAGTTTTCTTTTTGGAGAGGTAGAATGATGTAGGAAGAATAGGGTTATTCTAGGTTAATTCCATATTTCTCTTTTTACCCCCAATTGTAATAAATTCTATAAATATGAGTCTTCCCCTTTTGTATGAGACACGTTATCATTCTAATAAAAGATTCACAAGTTTGATTCTTGGAGGATTACTCCTTGAGGCTACTTAGGCTACATCAAAATATTAATGGTAAATATTTAAACTTTATTGTCTTTGTAGACTTGTGAATACTATAGTTGCTTAAAATATCAATCATTTACTTCATAATTATTATTGTTATTATTTTTTAAGGATACAATACTTTTCAGTAAGGGAATAAAAAAAGACTCATGCTCAAAATACAAGGATACACAGAACAAAGACAAACCAAGAAATAAATAGATAAATACAAGTGTTTTTTTTCAAGGAAACAAGTAGACACTTTTCATTGATGGAATGAAAAGAGACTAACGCTCAAAAGTACACAAACCCCATGAAGGGAAACAAGAAAGAAAAACAAATAAACGTAATATAATATTAGTTGGGTGATTGTTTGTATATTCAGATTTAAGTTTATATCATGACCCTTTGTGGAGAATGGATAGCTCATCTTGACAAAGAACTAGACTGAATTTAGAAGGAGAAGCTTCTGTGAAAATAAGGTACCTAAAGCAGAAATTTGAAACTTTTTCAGCAACACTTGTTGGAGCTTTTGGATCTCTACTCCAAATTCTATGGGCAACTCTGAAGATATTTTTCTTACTAAGTTGTCAAAGTTAGTGGACAGATTCTTACTTCTCCAAGCTCCTTTGGGCTATTGTCTCCTATTTTGGCCTCATCACATGATTGTTGGTTTTCATAGATTGTTCGTGTCAAAGCTTCTACACAGCACTCTCTTTCCATACTTTTTAGAGACTACTTTATTCAAGGCATTTGTTTAAATTAGGAAGCATTTATTTTATTCTTCTCCCATTAATTAGTTTTTAATTTAGTCTAGCTACGTTCTTGGAGCCTCATATTTTGTATTAGATAACATGGGGTTCCATTTTAAAACCAATTGGCAATTAGAGGAGTAACCCATCTATCTTATTAAGAGTGTGCGGTCCCTTGATTCTTCCAATATGGAATCCTCAACATGCTCCCTCAAGATGGTGCCTCTTTTGGGTTCACCATTCTTGATCAGATCCTTATTTCTTTTTATTAGACCGAATACCCCTTTGAGTTTTATGAGCTCTGATACTATATTAGATAATATGGGGTTCCATCTCAAAACCAATTGGCAACAAGAGGAGTAACTCATCTATCTTATTAAGAGTGAGGTTCCTTGATTTTTCCAATGTGGGATCCTCAACATTTTGTTTAGTATTTTGTTACGTTTCCTATCTTGTATTTTGAGCATTAGTCTCATTTCATTAATTCAATGAAATATCATGTTTCCATTTCAAAAAAAAGAATATTAATTTAAGATGGTAACATAAAAGTATTCCAATTAAGACGAATACCCTTAATAGTATATCCTGTAGAGTTTTTGGAAAGAGAGCACCAAGAAGAGGCCTTCATACGAGAAGAACTGAACCGATCATTCTGCAATAAAACCTTATAATGGAAAACTCTTTGATTGCACTAAAAACATCACTCTAATAATAAACCCTTCACCGAATTAGCCCATAAAACTTTTGATTTTGATACTACTCTTGGACCCACCAATAAATGTAGGACATTCTCGTGAAACATATAGTTCTTAAGGTTTTACCTTATTTTATTTTGTAATGGGAAATGATGAGGATGCTAAGGTTATGTCAACCTAGTTAAGATAACCCGGTGCATCTCCTGACCCAAAGTTTGCACTCTGAGCACTAGTCTTTTTTCATTATATCAATGAATAGTTTGTTTCTGTTAAAAATAAAAATAAATAAATAACTTAAGGTGAAACATATAGTTCTTGAACCCTACACAGAGTTAAAGGTCAAAAAAATGCTCTCCCCTCTCTCCTCTCTCTCCTCTCCTGAGCTATTCATCCACCACCATTTTCATTGCTCCAACCAATTAGGTTTGCTGGAAAGATGACACTACGTCATCTTCCTCCCCTTTCTACCATCGACATTGATTGGAAAACTTTTCTATAGAAGTTTTGGTTTTTTCTTATGAACTATGATGCATGAGGGTTTCTTTTATTGGGAGACTATTTTTTTTTTTTTTTTTTTTTTTGAAAAGAAAACAAGTCTCTTCATTGAAGTAATGAAATGACTAATGCTCAAGTTACAATAAGGGATACCAATATAAAAACTTTAGGATCAGCAAGTGCACTCGAACATCTCAACTATGTTGACACCCCCATAGCACTCTTCATCATATCCAAAACAAAATAAAGAGAACACCACGAGCCAAGACCACATAGAAGTTCAAACGTATAAGAAAAGACATCCCGAATACAATGGGACACAACTAAAAAACACTTCCAGCCCAAGTATTGAAACTAAGCTGGAAAATACACATCACCAACCAAAAATTACAAACATCCATACTATAACAAATTTAAAGCATACTCTCTGTTACATATCACAATTATTGTGCTGGAACAATAAAAGCCTTCCAATTAAGGCTAATATCTGGCCATTATGTTGTTGAGAACAGGTTTTTGGATTTTGAATTTGAAATGATAATTTCTTCTGAGTTGATGACGGAGATTGGCCATTATGTTGTTGAGAACAGGTTTTTGGATTTTGAATTTGAAATGATAATTTCTTCTGAGTTGATGACGGAGATTCATCACCAACCATTTTGCAATTCTTGATCTAAGGTTGCATGCTTGAACATTCAAGTAAGATTGATTAACTTGATCATGGAGTGTTCAAACTGTGAGTAGGGAAGTAGTTCTTTTTTGCCTCATGGTCTTCGATCAAAAGGTAATCCAATTCTAATCTTTTCCTTTGGATTGATGTCAATTGATTTGGAGATTTTAGAATTTGATATTAGGGGTTCAACAATTGGGTTCCTAATTTTTCAAGTCCTAAAGTTTTCATATCACCAACAGTCCAGTATCATCAATAAATTTATTGAATTTCCTCATACCCTTTCTCTGCCTTCCCAAAGGAAATCTTTCATGGACCCAACGAGAAATATTAAAATCACCATCGATACACCAAGGATCTTAAATATAATAGGACAAGGATAATAATTCTGGCCAAAGGTGTTTGCACTCCTTGTAATCATTTGGGCCATAGACATTAGCAATCCAGCAAATGTTCTTACAAAGAGTCAGAATCTTAATTGGCAAAGACTGCCTTCTTTTAAAAATTCCAAAACCGATACTTTACTTTCATCCCACATTATTAACAGACCTCCAGAGTTACCAATAGATTCAAACATGTATCCACCCAATTTATTTAGAACTCCATAAGAATTTAATGAAGACAAGATCAAAATCCTCCCTTTTTGTTTCCTGAATCAGCACAATATCCAGTTGTATTGTCTGCAGAAATTTATTCAAAGCAGTACGTTTAAATTTGTCTCCAAGTGAAAAACCAAAAGTCAAAAGAAAGATGAAAGCATTCTAGCCACTATAAACATCCTTGATTTTTTTTTATTTTTTTGAAACGGAAACCAAACTTTTTGATTCAAATAATGAAATGAGTCTAATACTCAAAATACAAAAAATATCCTTTCTTTTTTTTTTTTTTTTTGAAACGGAAACCAGACTTTTTGATTGAAATAATGAAATGAGTCTAATACTCAAAATGCAAAAAAGATACAAAATAGATCTAAAATTACAAGAATCGAACCAAATCAATACAATGATAGAACTGAAAGACTAATCCAACTAGAATAAAGGAATCTTTGCTAATAAAAAGAGACCACAATTAACAACATATGCATCCAGAAAAACATCCAGCAGAGTGATGAACTTGAATCTTCAAAAGAAATGAGACTTTGGGAAGTAAAAGTGTTGAATGTGAACTCGAAGCATGAACAGCTGGCCTGCAACGTGAACTTCACCCTTACTAGTTACTAGAAGCCAAAACTGGTGAGGAAAAAGAACTTCTGAATTAACCAACCCAAGACTTCACAAATCCGCGGAGAAAACTCCCAAGTCTCAAAACAAACGCCGTACAAAGAAACTTCATAAAACAGAAACCGAAAGAGATAGAGCGGTCGTAAAATTAGATACTAAAGCTTCAAGTTAAGCAAAGTAAACTCCTATCTTTTATGCAGAATATTATCTCAATCCAAACTCTTTTCCTTTTAATAAATCCTTTAAAAACTTCTGAAATTTCTTTACAAAGAAAAATGAGGTTGTCTTTCTCCTCTCAATCGGCGAAGTTAGCCAACTTTCAGGCTTTTATCTCTTGGGATAAATTTGCATACAAAAACTTAGCTTTAGGAGAATGATGAGATATTTTGCCAAGAGCCAGGCCACATTTTTCAATCAAAGAAGAGAACTTAGGAGGAATTTGCGAGGGAGAAATCGAAGAGAACACCTCAATGGGCTTCTGAATGGATTTTCCTTTACCCGAACTTTGGAATAGTGTTGCAACTTCTTCCCCTTGACGTCTTCAGATTGTTCATCTTCAGGCATGGAATTAAATGCCAAAATATCAGGTTCATCATCACTACTTCCACTTACAAAAAAATTGCCATCTGATCCATCATTAGAAGCTTTTGGAAAAGAGAGCCTTGGCACCTCCTTAAACTTGAGAAGAATGGGAATTTGATGAACTAGAACTTGCCTTTTTTGAAGCCAATGAAGGAATTTGCAGGCAAACACACCTTTCTTCTAAAATATCCAAATTCACTTCATCTTTAAATTGATTGACCACAGCCTTGCGGGAATAATGCTTAGGAAAGGTGGGAAACTATAGGAACAGAAATATGGTTTAAATCTTAGATGTTTCTCCTTATAACATCCTGAATTGAGAAACCTTAAAAATTCTTGTAAAGGGAACACCAAGAAGAAGGCTTGAGACAAGCCAAATCAAAACAAGCATAAGGAGTTTAAGCAGAATTATGAAAGATACGTTGCCATTTTCCAGGGGACTCAATCAACTCCTCCAAATTTCCTTGATCAATTTTGATCAGCGCATTCTTGGCAAACAGGGGAATAATAATAACTTTGATTTGTTCATTACATCAATGAAAAGTGAGTTTCCTTTTCAAAAAAAATAATAACTTTGGTTTGAAAGAACACTTCCAAAGTCTTTGTAATCTTCATCCATTCATTAAACACAAACAATCTAGAAATGACCCATAGATTCTTAAAAACTTCCTTAAATACTTCAGAATTTTTTTTAGTCCAAAAGGATTCCGTACTCTGTTTTTCCTTTAATAAAACAGAGGACTGAGAATGCCTTAATTCCTTCACCTCTTTCACAAAACTAAAGCTTTTATCACTTGCTGTTGAAGACTCTACCCCTGTCTTAGCTGAAAGTGAAAGAACCCAAACTCAACGAGGATAATTGATGAATCTGTTGAAACAATAACTCTGTTTTCTTCAAGAAACTACACAACATATTTGAAAAGGATCTCTACCCAAGATTTGAATCACCAATTGGCACATGAATGAATCGACGACCCCTGTAATAGGTCAAGCTTCACACCTTAAAATCCAACCAGACTCGCGCCGAAATTTAGCATCTAAACCATCACTTCGTTTTTAAGAAAAAAACGGTTGATAGGCCCCTAAAGAAGGTCTGAGATGGAATCCACGAACCATTGTAAATACGAGCTAGATAAAATAAGAATTTTGTTAACATCCAAATCTTCGACAAAGAACAAACCAAAGTCGTACCAAACGCAGAAGAAGGAATCATTAATACTGCAACTTTTGACTTCCATTATGTCAAAATAAAAGTTCAAAAGCAAGTACGCTATCGGAAAGTTGATCAGAGAGGGTTGCTGTATGAGGCGCCGACACTAATGGAGATGAGAGGAGAGAGAAGAGAAAGGAGGAGAGAGGAGAGAGCATTATCTCTTTGAACACAAGCTTGTTCATAATCATTTGAAAGATTAGAAACTAAAATAGAAAAAATAAGAAACTACAGAAACAGAAATATGGTTTAAATCTTAGATGTTTCTCTTTATAAACATCCTGAATTGAGAACCCTTAAAAATTCTTGTAAAGGGAACACCAAGAAGAAGGCTTGAGACAAGCCAAATCAAAACAAGCATAAGGAGTTTAAGCAGAATTATGAAAGATACGTTGGTTTCTTTCCAACCAAAGCTCAGAAAGAATGGCCTTCTAAGCATTAACCCAAATAAAATGCTTTGAATTCCACCAAATGCCACAAAGAAGCTGAAGCATATTCGCCTTCCAAGAATTAGCAAAAACCCAAGGAATGGAAAAGGCTTCAAATTGAGAGATTCTCCTTCCTTGAAACATAAGGGCACACTGAAGGCAAGAGACACTATGACGACATTTTGAAATAACAATTCGATCAACTAAAGGCCTTTCGAGAGCCTATCCTTCCACAACCAGCTTGTTGAGAAGTTTATCAAATCCTAGATATTTTAAAATATCCTTTCCTCTTATACCAGTTTATGTAGTTGGATTTTCTCTTCTATTATCTTTATCCATTAATGGGTCATTTTTTATAATAAGAAAAATATTCTCTCCAAAAATATCATGGTATCAGAGCCCATAAAGCTCAAACCAATATTCGTTCTAAAGAAATAAAATTGGGATCAGACCCAAGAATGGTAAATCCAAACAAGCACCATTTGAGTGTTGAGGATCTACCACATTGGAAACATGAGAGACCTTACAATCTTTATAAGATACATGGGTTACTCTTCAGATTGCCAATTTATTTTGAGATAAAACCTCATGTTTATCTATTATGGTATCCGAGCCCTAATGGATAGAAACTCTAGCCATCAAAAACCTAGGCGTCGATAGTCATCTTTGCCGACACAATCTCCCTACAGTGGCGATTCCTTCTTCTGGCTTCACCTCCATCGATTTTCGACGTTACTTATAGGCTTGTTGGCCTCGAATTAAATTGTTCCCTCAAACATATCAAGTTTAGCACATCACGTTTATTTCGCCACCGCGATTTCAGTCGATCATTGCCCATCTGTTCATCGTCCGCCACCTTTAGTTCATGTCTGTGGGTCTGCTTCAAGTTTTGGGTCTCCATTTTTTTTTAATGCTTCAATCTCACTTTTTTCCTTCGTGGGTCTCATATTTCTTCATCTTCCTGAGTCTCATCACTTTTCTTCTCCATTGCTGGCGTCATCTAAGTCTTGTCCTCGCCGATGTTGCCTAGGTCTTGTTGGCACCTCCAATAGTGATTGCTTTCGACACTTCCCTTGTACACCTCCCAAAGGGTTTGAAGTTTGCTTTAGACACTATTTCAGCTTGTATCGATTGTCCACCATCGTTGTTGGCTGCAGCCTCTCCCAGTACTTGGTTGTGGCCAACTCAATATTAAACAACCTACCATACCATCTGAAGAATTCTATATTTCTTCTTGATTTCTATACAAAGATACGCACCTAATTTAAAGAGAGAGGCATAACTATACAAGGAAATAACCTAACGGTAATAAGGAATATAAGGAAATAAATGTACAAGGAAAAACTAGTAAATATAGAGAGGAAATTCCTTTTTCAATATTCAACACCATTTATTGCCTCACCTATGACTACCACTTGTTCCACCTGTTATCTAGCTCATCAGAATATTATCTTTCATTCTTTCTTTCTTTTTTTTTTTGAAAAGGAAACAAGTCTCTGGATTGAAATAATGAAATGAGACTAATGCTCAAGTTACAATGAGGGAAACAAACATAAAATCCTAAGGATCAGTGAGTGCACCCGGACATCTCAACTATGTTGACACCCTCTTAGTACTCTGAACATATCCAAACAAGATAAAAAGAACACCACAAGCCAGGGCCACATAGCAATTCAACCGTACAAGAAAAACATCCCGAATATAATAGGGCACAAATAAAAACACTTTCAACACAATTAACCTACAAATTACTATGCTAGAAAGATGCACAGCACCATCTAAAAGTTACAAACATCCAAAACTAGAACAAATTTAAAGCATAAGACCTAATGCAGATCTCAATTAATGAGCTGGAACAACATATGCCTTCCAATTTAGGCTAATATCCTATATTGAGAAATTTACATGTTCTTTGGAAAGCGCTTTTTGAAACTATTGCTCCTTATCATGACCAAGTGAACCTGCCATTAGAAAGGGTATCTCCCGCAAGTTGACTTCTTGAATAAATTTATTGAATTTTTGCATACCCCTTGTTAGTCTTCCCAATGGAAAGCGCTTCTGGGCCTATCGAGTTGTGTTGAAATCACCTCCCATACACCAAGGCTCTAGTCAATAATTTGCTAGGGACAACAACTCTGACCTCACAAACCGTTTTTCTCTATAATCAGTTGGCACATAAACGTTTGTGATCCAACATATTTTTTTTGCAAATAGTCACACACTTGACTGACTAAGGATGGCCCCCCTTGAGAATTTCAATAACTGTAATTTTGCTTTCGTCCCACATGTTTAAAATTCCACCTAATTTACCATATGCCTCAATTAAGGACCACCCAATATCCTTTGAACTTCATAAGACTTTGATGGTGCAGCTGTCGAAGGCATTCCTCTTAGATTCTTGGATTAATACCAGCTCTGGGTTTAACTTCTTCAAACTTTTCTTTAATGCCAGACTCTTTGCTGGATCGCCCCAACCTCTTGTGTTCACAAAAGGATCTTCATTGCTAACGAGACCAAGGACCACGAGAGGCAGCCAATGAAAGCCACCCACTATCACCACTAATGCTTCAACCAAAGATAATATCGCAATCTTCAACTAATGTTTGCAAATTTTGTGGGATCACTTGAGCAACATAACAACAAAAAATTATGGATAATATATTTTGGAGCTTCAGACCACATGAATGGATACCTCCAAATTCAAACAAACTATACAATCTTCTATAAACACTCTAAGACTAATAAAACTACTATTTTAATTGCTTATTGTTTTTTTAATTTTGATAGAAAATACAAAAAACAATCAAGCCCACAAAATGAAACAACCCCTCAAAGAAACAGGGTACAACTAACTACAACGTTGCCTAAAGAATGGTTACAAAAAGTCTTCAAAATCGAAGCCAAATGGAGACATAAAACTTCACCAAGGACCAAACTACGTTAGTGTCCCTTTCCAAACCTCTAAACACTGTTATTTCTCTCACTCCATCACATCCACAAAATGGCGCACACCCCCTCCTAAAAAAAGCCCCTTTCTCCCTAAAAGGAGGATGGAGAAGGACCTAGGTCGAAACACTGACACTCCTCTGAGGAACCAGCATGAAACCAAAATCTTGGAAGCAATTCCATATTGCCCTCACAAACTCACAACCCCAAAGCAAATGATCGAGATCCTCCCCCACCTTCCGACAAAGAATGCAACAAAATGGGCCAACTAACGAAGGTAATTTCCTCAAGAGTTGGTCCATCGAGTTCACACGACCTAATAAAACTTACCAAGAAAAGAACTTAATTTTCTTTGAAACCTTATTCCTCCACAGAGTATCAAAAACAGACTTACTATCGGGGGAGGGAACCAACAAGTACCGAAAGAAAGACTTACAAGGAAAACCCTCAAGTGGGTCGAGACTCCAAATGCGAATATCCCTCCTCCCAAGCCTAAAGTTAAACTCTCCAATCAAAGACTGGAGAGAGACAACCTCAGTCGTTTCCCTATCAATCAACGACCGACAAAAGCCAAACGAAAAGGAAACTAAGCTCCCCAACCGAACAAGAAAGTCAGTAACAAAACAATGCTTAAGAGAAGACAAGTGATAAAGACGAGGAAACACAGAGCAGAGGTTCTATCCTCCACCCACTTATCCTCGTAAAAAGTATTTCCTTACCTTCCCCCACCACACAGCGAACAAGGGGGGAGAACGAAGGGAGTTTAGAAGAAATGTCCTTCCATGATTCTAGAAGGTACCTTTAACCCCACTCAAAAGCCATTCAAAAGGACAAAGGTCATGCTTGCTCACAATAACTTTATGCCATAGAGAGTTAGTATCCCAAGGGAAACGCCAAAGCCATTTAGCCAAAAAGGGAACCCTTCTCAATGCTTTTAATGGTTTATGTTGTTGATTGATCTTAAGAACAAAATTGCAAGTGAATTTCAGATCAAAGACTTAGGATGGAGTTTGCAAAAAATAAAAAGGTATTTTTGCTAATCAAAGAAATATGCTATTGACTTACTTCAAGAGACAAGTACACACGTTTAGATATAAGCAACAAGTATGGTGAGTCAATTTATGCACTCATCTGGACCCACTCATTTTGAAGTTGTGTACAAAATCCTGATATATATATATGAAAGGAACTCCAAGTAAAAGTATATTATTTCAAAAATAAGACCATTTTCAAGTGAAGTGTACACTAACGTAGATTAGGCAGGAAGTACTACTGGTAGAAGATCTACTTCTGGCTATAGTTCTTTTGTGAGGGAAAATTTAGTTGTATGGCATAGTAAAAAAAAAAAATGTAGTAGCCAGAAGTAGTGTTGAAGTAGAATTTAGAGTCTTAGCCCATGAAATTTGTGAAAGTATATAGATTAACAAGATCCTTGAAGAACTAAAATTGTCTCAAAAGACACATATACTAGTTTATCGTGATAACAAGGCTACTATTGCTATAACTCATAATCCAGTGCTACATAATAAGACAAAACATATTAAGTTGACAAGCATTTCATAAAAGAGAAAGTTGATGCAAGTGTAATATGTATATCTTATATTCCGACGACCAAACAACCAGTTAATATGCTAACTAAAGGCCTTTTGAAATAACAATTTGATAAACTTTTCAACAAGCTAGTTGTGAAAAACATCTATAAACCAGCTTGAGAGGGAGTACTGGTTTTCCTTTATATTTTTGTAATATTAGATGTTTATTATGTGTATGTTTATCATAAATACCAATAAGATTTTTTTTCCTTATTAATAGTTGGTCTTTCATGTATATAAAAAGACCTTGTATATGATTCATAATATAGAAAGAATAAATTACTATTTTCTTACAAATTCAACTTATTCTTTGGACCTCACTATATTTTTTCAACTTCGGAACTCAAAAAAGATGATTAGGAGTATTAGTGTATTTGATTCATAATATAGAACGAATACATTAATATTTTCTTACAAATTCAACTTATTCTTTGAACCTCACTATATTTATTCAACTTTGGAACTCAAAAAAGATGATCAGGAGTACTAGTGTGCTTGATGGTCTTTACTACTTTACTTTAATAAAGGTTCATTTAGTAATAAAATAACCCAATGTGCTAGTAGTATTAGTTCTCTTTCCAATGAAAGAACAAACTATGCTTCTAAATCTTAGGCTAGGACATCTCGATTTTCCTTATTTTAAGCATTTATTTCCAAATTTACCAAAATCTTACCAAACTTTCAAACCTTCTTATTCATTTCAGTGCTGTTTGGGGTGCTTATAAAATTAGGACTCAATGAAAAGAGATGATTTATTACTTTAATGACGGACACTCGCCATCTTGGGTTTATTTAATGGAAAATAAATATGAGGTGAAAGACATTTTTAGACATTTTTATAATATGATTGAAACCTAATTTTGAAACAAAATTTGATTTTACACTCTTGATAATGATGGAACTGATGTTTTAATGGATACTTTGGTGGCTTCTTGAAAGATAATTGTTCATCAATTTACTTAACAGGATACTCCTCCACACAATGGGATTGCTGAAAAATAAGTAGGCATTTACTTTAAGTAGCACGTGCTATAATGTCCGAGCTTATGACCAAAGTGGACTATTTGTGACACTTCTACTAATGTAGGATGCATTTAGAGAAGCGGGGTGGGAAATGAAAGATATTAGCAGAATATACATCTAAAACCATGATTCCCCTAGATAAGCAAAATAAAATTTGCTCTAAATGTCAAAGTACGACTATACTTCACAAATTGTACCAAAGATAACTACTAAATTTAATAAATGCTCAAATTTATAATTTCTCTCTTATTATTACTTAGGGAGAAAAAGAGTTTATTAAATAAAAGAAACTCCTATTACAAATATGGAAATAATAATTACATAAGGAAAGTAAAAATACAGCAAATATAATCACACTAAAAATGAGATATTGATAAAAAAAGGAAATAATCAACCATAAACATAGTTCACATTCACACAGATTTAAAAGCTAAAGGGGGGAGGGGGGGTGGAGAAAAAAGCCAGTTCTTACCAAGGTTCTTACAAGAAATTTCATTTCCTTTTCTCTACAAGAACGCATGAGATTGACAATGAGGTTTCTCTTACGCGCAGTACTTCCACTACCTGTTTGTACACTGATAAATACTACATGAGGAAAAATTAATTCTTGTTTCATTAACAAACACTCTCATGAAAGGCAAAAAAAAGTATAGAAATTGAAAGAATGACAAGGTTTACCTTTCCAAAAACAAAAATGAATTTATTTAAACTTTCAATAGACTATAATTGGAAAAAAGATAATCATTGCATAACTCAAATTAAACGTCCAGGGAAAACCTTCACTTCAATATCAATCCTTGCCTAATAAAATTTTAGTATAGAGTCGTTGAGTTTCAAATTTTAGTGTTCCCTACACTGGGAGATGTTTTTCAGTAACAGCCTTTTTGAATTCTGTGGATTTACTTCCCATTAAAGTTGTTTTTCGGCAACATCCGTCGTTTCCCTATCGGAAAAAGTACAACGTAACCCAAATAAAAAAGAACAAGAGCACCCATCCCACACAAGAAAATCAGTCACAAAATGATTTTTGAAAGAAGATAAATGATACCACTAGCCTCTAGGGAAATAAACCACAGAAAGGTCTCTCCCCCACCCAGTGATCTTCCCAAAAATACGTCTCTCTCCCCTCCCCCTTCTCAAAAATACGTCTCTCTCCCCTCCCCCACCACACACCTGACCCTCAAAACAAAATTAGGGTACTCTTTAGAAATATCAAATATCTTTCCAAAGATTCTGGAACGTGCCTTTAATCCCTTTAGCCAACCACTCGAAAGGATGAGGGTCATGTTTACTAACAATGATCCTACACCAAAGAGAATTGGGCTCAAAGGAAAACCGCCCCCAAAGACACCGACTTTTTTATAACCTTCATCAATCTCTTCCCAAAGGAAGTCACGCATCAACCTCTCCAAGCGATTGCACACCTCTCTCGAGACTCTAAAAAGAGAAAAGTAGTAAACCGAAATGCCACTCAAAACAGATTTAATCAGGGTAAGACGGCTTGCTTTAGAGAAGAAACTCTTCTTCCAAGAGACCAACCTACTCCGAGTTTTGTCCACCACGAGATCCCATAAAGAGACACTCTTCGAATTACTCCCAAGGGAGGACCCAGGTACGAGGAAGGGAAACGACCAACCCCACAATCGATTTTGCACACTTTCCATTACTCAGTTTTGGGAGGGCACTTGGGATTTCTGCATACTTACAAAGACTCACGACTGAGTTATATTGGGGAAAATATAAAGAATGATGTCAAGGTTTACGTGGAAAGATGTTTGATTTGCCAAAAGAATAAAGCAAAATCGGTGCTCCCAGTGGGATAACTCCGACCATTGCCCCGTCCTGACTCTATATTTGGGAAGACATAGCTATGGACATTGAAGGACTACCTAAGTTCCAAGGGAAGGACACGATTTTTGTGGTGGTGCATAGACTAAGGAAAGTCACTTCATAGCTCTTAAACATCCTTTTTCTGCAAAGGATGTAGTTGAAATTTTTGTTTAAGAAGTGGTTCAGTTACATGGTTTCCTACGTTCCATAATGCCTGATCGCGACAAGATATTTGTAAGGCACTTCTAGAATGAAATGTTTTCGTTGCAACGGACCCAACTTTGAAGAGAACTGCATTTCATCCTCAGATGGATGTATAATTTGGGAGGGTTAACCAGTGTTTGGAGACCTATTTACGTTGTTTTTGTAATGAGCAACAGAAACAGTGGGTGAGATGGCTCCCTTGGGCGAAATATTGGTACAATACGACATATCACATCTCCATTAACTCAACCCCTTTTAATATGGTGTACGGATGCCATCCTCCTCCATTGATAGCTTACGGAGATAAGAGAACTACCAACAGTACTTTAGAACAACAATGGGTTGATAGAGACTTGGCTCTAGTTTTGTTTAAAGAGAAGCTAAATTTGGTAGACAAAGGATGAAGAAATATGTTGATCAAAGGTGTAGGGAAATAAAGTTTGCTGTAGGGGATTGGTATTTCTGAAACTCAAACCATACAGACAGCAAAATGTGGCAAAGCGACATTGTGAAAAGCTCTCACCCAAGTTTGTTGGGCCATATATGACAATAGAAAGAATTAGCAAAGTGGCATATCGCTTAGAATTGCCCCCATAAGCAAGAATTCATGTTGTTTTTCATGTATCACAACTCAAGAAGTTAGTTGTCTCGCAAACGGCGGTCCGAGCCCTTTAGTTGTCTCGCAAACGGCGGTCCGAGCCCTTTGACGGAAGAGTATGAATGGATAGTCCAACCACAAGCAGTGTTGGGAGTTCGTTGGAACATTGAGCTGAATCAAGAGGCACGACTTATTGAGTGGAAGGACCATCCAGTGAGTGAAGCTACTTGGGAAGCTATAGATTTCCTTCGAAATCAGTTACCCAACTTCCACCTTGAGAACAAGGTGAGTTTCCAACAAGGAAGTATTGTAGGGCCACCAATTACTCAGACAGTCAAACTTATAAGAGAAGGGAAACAAGGGTTTTCCCGCAACGTGGGTCCTTGGTGGGCTGGGAAGTGGGGGGTCCAAACCGGAGTTGTGCGACTGGTTAGTTGAACATCAGGTGGGGCCCTCAGGCAGGTATTTTGAGGAGTGTGCAGGAGGAAGGAAGTGGGGTTGGCAAAAGTGGTGACAGATGAAGATGGAGGGTACATATCTCTCAAATATCCGGGTTGTTTTCCTTTATCATTCTTCTCTATGATATTGTAGCTAGTTTGTACGTAATACCTTACACGAACTTTCATGTAATCCACCATTAGGTGTTTGGGGTTTTTACCCTTCTATTTCATTTCATCAATGAAATGTATTTCGCTTATATATATATATATATCATCAACGTGAAGTAGTAAATAAATTCAACTGTGATCAATTATCATGACAAAATGTTCCACATCAACTTCCCTTACCTAACTTTCCGAAGGGTAGATAATACATCTTTAATAAGGAGGGGTGAAGGAGCTGCCAATAATCTCTGTGTTTGGCGACATGCAAGAGCAACATCTCCTTCAAACATAAAAGAAACCTTTGCAAGTTATAGATATTACCTTGGCCTGGTGGCTGGTACCTGGCCGAGGGTGATAAGAATATGTGCAAGATAACATATAAAAATAGCAAGTATAAGTTGTATGTACCTAAATCACCTAATTCGTTATACATTTCAGTTATCTTGGAACGACTAACCCCACATGCCTCTTCAAGTGCTGCTGTGACAACACTCCCACCAATATTTAGTTCCTGCAATGTTTTTTCACGAGCAATGAATTTCATCAAATATGAGTCTGAAAATAAATGAAATTGCAACAATATTCTCCGGTTGAGAACAATGTAAGAAGGGGAATAATTATTATAAAAGAAAAAGACCAAAAGATGAACTTTAAACCCACGGTGTAGAAGGAGACAACAAGAATAACACTATCCTAATTCCTAACACATGAACAATTTTCAGTCTAGAAAAAATCAAGTACTTTTCTCAAGCCACACTTCCCAAATGATAATTCTGACAACATTCCTCCAGAAAACAATACCCATGCCCCTTATTGAGAATCGTTCAAAAGAATCTTAAAATGATTGCAAGAGTAACAATGAAAGGGAAGGCCATTTGGACATCCTTCCAACATAAAGAGGTGTCTGCAATGTGGCAACTGGGGAAGATATAATCCGCATACTCTGAAGCACTTGTGCACAAAACACACCCTGCAAGGTGACATTTATAACTGAATTAGACTGCTTGATCTATAATTAATCTTGGAATAACACTACAAAAAGAACTCAAAGAAAGACTTTCACCTTCATTAGACAATAATCCTTCCAAGCACTGTAAATCACATGAACCCTAGCTCAATCACCTAAGATGAGCTAAATAATAACTTGGACCTTCCCATTGCAAAAAGGAAAGAAATTCAAGAGTGCACTAAAATATCAAAAGATTCAAAACTACACATTTTTTTTTTTTTTGAAAAGGAAACGAGTCTCTTCATTGATATAATGAATTGAGACTAAAAGCTCTACATTCAACTCTAAATTCAAAATTTTCACATCTAAACGACCACTCAACTAGATACTCAAATTCCCAATAATATACATTGATATAATGAATTGAGACTAAAAGCTCTAAATTCAACTCTAAATTCAAAATTTTCACATCTAAACGACCACTCAACTAGATACTCAAATTCCCAATAATATACATCCATATAAAAGAAACAGAGCATTCTAGGCAATCTCATATTAGGAACAAAACAAAGGCACAAATTAATTATGAAGCAACATCTAGAAATAGCATAAGCCCAAAAATGTCATAAACATGCCTATAAAACCTCCTTAGGGCACTTGTTTCCAAAAGATGCCTATTATTCCGTTGCACAATTCAATTCAAGGATTGGGGAAAAAAAGAATTTATGAAAAAAAAAAATTAAATTAGTCTCAAAGTTTCAAGGACATGAGAGAGAGATCCACATTATCTTTTTCTGATAAGAAACATACCTCTGTATTAATCAAAAATAGAACAGCCTAGGGTAGAGTGGCGAGAAGCCCCTCCCCAAAAAGAACACATATCACTTTTAGAATTTGAGAAAAGTAGAAAATACATTAATAATATTGCTCTTTTTCCCTCTGTTTTTTTTTTCCTTCCTTGTACACTAAACATGGATTGTATATGCAACCTTCAAATTACCTTCAAATTCTAAAAATAATGATTATAAATAAAGAAAGGGACTGCCTAGTCCCATCCCTCTTCTTTAGAAGCTCTAATCTTAATTCTTACCCTTGTAAAAACATCAAAATTTTAGAAGTTTCATTTTTATATAATGAATTGAACTTTCTTCTTCATCGAGAAGAAATGAAAAGAATACAAGAGAATCCAAAAAACCAAGCCTACAAAAGGAATCCTAACTAAAGAAAGGGGCTCTAGTCTAGTAAAATAAGACCTATCATATAATCACAAAAAGCCTTCACTACCGACGTCCAAAGAGAAATATCGAACTTAACAAAGGACCAAATGCCACTAGGATTCCTCTACATCCCTCTTTAAAAGATTTAAGACAAACCCCCTCACTCAGTCTTTCCTTTTTCCCAAAAAAAAAAATTCCATCAAGAATACTCTCAAGAAAATCCTAGTCTATTGCTTCCAAAAAATATAAAATAAAATAAAATTCCTAGTTTATATGATCAAGGAATATTTGACCATGAAACTTTCACATCTTCTTAATCCCCATAACTCTTTTTTCTTTTCTTTATCTTCTCACTCACAATCTCCATTAACCAAAATAAAAACATTAAAATGATGTGGGGGGGTGAAACAATTCATGATAAAAGGTAACAACTTCCGTGCTTTACTTCTCATCAGGTAAGAAGACCACTTATCCAAAAACACATACTAAAATTTGCATTATTGGAACATAATTTACAGAGAATAAAGTTAAGTAACAAAACCATGTTTTCATGGTCAGCAGCAATTTTGTTAGTGCACAAATACACTGCAGGCAGCACATCCTCAGAAGACAAAACCAATAAACTGCAAAATTTAAAATGAAGGGGAAAAAAAATGTATCAACTAAGATATGGTGTAAAACCTAACCAATAATCAACACAGCAAAAGACATTTAAAATACAAAATAAAATAAAAGGACACAATCAATAGAATCCAAACCTTCTAAACATATTGCAAAGCATAGATGTAGCTTTTATCTTGCCTTTTTCCTCTTCAAGCAGATCAAAGGTACGTACAAGATGTATATATGGGGCAGGCTGTCCATACCGCCAACAGGCTAAGTTTATATCATGCAAAATTTTCAAGCACAGTGTATCAAAAAATCAAATATGCAAACATATCTAATGAAAATGTGGCGGCTTGACAAAATCATAAATGAACTAATACAAACCATGCTTGACCGGGTCATACTCTTCAGTTGGTAGGGATACAAAAGTTTCATTAATCTTCTTCATTGAACCTGACAGCTTAGATAAATCAGTCTCGATGCCAACATTTTCTACCATGTTTTCCTTCTGGGTAGATACGCATTCTTCCAAATTGCTTTCAGTTTGGGCTGGGTTCTCGCTGAAGATGTGACCCTTTTCATTTTGACCAGGCCCCTCCTGAGGATTAGCATAATACAAATCAAGTGCCATATTCATGTCTCCATTTGTCTTTACCAATAATGATGCAACAAGTTTTTTTAATGATTCATCACCATTTATTATTTGAATAAACTTGTCAATCTTGTTTACATATTCGGTAATATCATTTGGAGAACTTTGATCATGACAACTTTGCTCTTCCGTAGATTCCATTTTAGGACCTTCTGACAAATGTGAAGCTTTCCTGAAGAACTTTGTGATTGTAGATTGCTTTGACCCACCAGATTGAAGACTTGAATTCTTTTTTGACTTATTTTTTGGCTTATCCTGAACGTTTCTCTTCCTTTTTCCAGGAGAAGTTTTACTCTTGGTCGTGACCCTTGCACTGGACGACTTTGAAGCCTGGCCTGAAGAAATGTCGACTTTTCCCAAAATGACCTTCTTTTTAATATCTGTTGCAGGAAAAGTAAATGGGTTATCTAGTACTTTGCTCTGGTACTTGGGAAGGTTATCCGTTAGAGTTGTAATGTGCTCATAAAATTCAGTTTCTCGTTCATAGAAATTGGAAACTGCATCAACCACATTTCTCCCAGAGCTGCTAATCAGATCTAATATCTGATCCTGAGTGACCCATGCAGGCAAGCACTCACGAAGTTCCTGGATAATCTTCTGTTGCTCCTCATCATTTGACTCAAATAGATGGGTAGAACCAACTTCTTGCAGAGAAGACAACCCCATAACAGTACAGCATGCTTCTCTGTTGACACTTATCTCCATACATGATGACACTTCCTTTCCTTCAAACTCCCGGAACTCATTTTCAGCCTTTGTGGCATTTTCATCAACATCGTTACTCATTTCACCGGATCCACGATGAAACCCTTTTAAGAATTCTTTTCTGTTGGCCATTTCATCAACTAAACCAGCAAAGTGCTTCTTAATTTTATCAGCATGCTTGCTATCAAGTTTATCAACATCCAAACCTACAGTGGGAACAACTCTTCTGGGTCTCAAAAACTTCACATATTCCCTAAGTTCATTGTAGTTTGAGTGTTCACTATATGGCACCAGATGTATCTCTAGTGAATCCTTGGACCTTACTGAGAACTTGTTGTGTTTCACCTCATAAGTCCACCCTGTCGGAACGAAACCAACAACCTTAGAATACCCCTTTTCGACCATTATATCCGTCATTTTAACAAAATTAGGCCTAAAATAAGGCCAGGTTTCACCCAAAACATTCCATCCAACGACGTGAACATCACTTTCACTTTCATGCTCAGTAAACACCCCGCTCTCACCATATCCCAAAACCCGTAAGACTGTCATTTTCCTAGCATCCACCATTATCTTACGATTACATCGACTTGCAATTTGAAGCAAAATTTTTTCCTTTCCAATTACATAAGTAGCGACAAGAAAAAGAACGTTCCCCACAGAACCCTTACTTGCACCTCCAATTTTTTGTATGATGTTAACTATATATTCAATAGACTCCTCCTGGGAAGGAAAAATAAACTTTGGATTACAGTACGTAGTGTCCAAGAAAACCGCATCCGAGCCAATAAAAATTTCCAAAACAGGGTCGACTCTCATAGAATCACAAAACCGAAAATCACCAGTATGAACATATCTCTCAAACTTTCCATCCCCACAAGGAATCTTAAACAAGAACTGCACTGCACCAGGACAATGATTGGCATCAACAAGTATTACCTCACAGCCATCGATTGTTGTAGACTCCCGAAGCGGCAATGGCTGGACGAAGGGCAAAGGGACTTTGAGAACTTCGACCAAAAGGCGAGCAGTAACGTCGGAGCAGAAAATAATACCCTTGCACCAAGTAGGGGAGAGACCGCCATAGTGATCGGAGTGAAAATGAGAGAGGAAATAGGAAAGAGAGTACTCACCGGCGTGGCCAAATGCGTCGACGACGAAACGGGATTTGGGGATGAGTTTGGATTGGGGGAAATCGGAGGGAAAAGGAGGGGGACGGAATGGGAGCTTCAGCGGAGGAATAGATAAATTCAGTTGCCGCGAAAACGATTCGATAGCAGTGACGAAGCAGAGGGAAGAGTCGATTGCCAGGGGTTCAGGTGTGGACGATTCGGAAGCCATTAACGGAAGGCATTGATGGTGCGAGAAAATAATGAAAGAGCCGTTGCAGTTTCGATTTCTATGGATTTTCGTACGGATGTTCCATTTTCAGGGCACGAATTAGAAATCAAATAATTTGGCCTTTTGCCCTGCTTGTGTCGGGAAATTATTGATTCAACCCACTAATTACTTGATCAACTCGTTTCTTTCTCTTCGATTTTTTTTTTGTTCTGCAATTTTTTTGGTTAAATTATAAAACATACCCTTAAACTATTCAATTTATATCAAAAATATTCCTAATTTTCAAAAGTTTCAAAAATATTCTTTAACACTTTGAAAAATAGTTCAAAAATATCTCTGCCGTTAATTTTAGATGAAAACCGTTAAAATTTTGTTTCAGAAATATTCATGAACTTTTTAAAAGTTTTAAAAGAAAATACATTTAGATAAAGAAAAAGTACGAATACGTTTATCATAAGTATATGAATACAAACCATTAATACCTCGTTTCAAAAATAACTTTAAAATTTAAAAAAAAAAAAAGTTTATAATTGTGAAATGAGGGTATCTATATGAAGAAAAAAATGAGCATATTTTTATAATTTATTTTAAAGTTCATTATTTTCAAACTTAAGAAAATTTCAAACAAATTGATCACCATATTAATGTGAACGAGGCATTAACGGTTTTTGTTTATAAACTTACGGATATTTTTTAATTTTTTTTGAGTTAAGGGTATTTTTTAAACAAAACTTTAGCGGTTTCCATCCAAAACTAAGGTATTTTTTAAATCTTTTGAAAGTTTAAGGGTATTTTTGAAACTTTTAAAAGTTTGGGGTATTTTTTACACAAATTGCATAGTTCAGGGGCATTTTTTATAATTTAACCCTTTTTTTCTCTTTTGTGGTTGAATTCTTCCTCTCGCTCTCTCTTTTTGGTCTCGCTCTGATTCACGCTCCATCTTCTATATCATTTCAGAGAGAGAATAAGAATTGGAAGAAGACAATAATTACGCTTTAATTTTGGTCCTTTTAGTAATTTTACCTGATTATGACATTAGCAAAAGGCCAAAAAAAACCTTTCTTTTCAAAACCTATGTCAAATTTCATATGGACCTCCCATTTTGAGCTATCCATGCAATTTTCTTGATTTTTATAGGAGATACCAAGATGTTGGACCGGTATGGTAACCCTAGAGGGGTGAATAGGGTTTAATTAAACTTTTTAAGAAATATGCTCCATTTAAACTAATTAAATACTTTTTAAAATAAATTAATAAAAACCCTAAATGATGCCAAATAACAAGATTGATAAAAAGTATGTAACAATAAATTCAATCAATATCAACCAACAAAAACATGCAATTAAAATTAAATGCAAAAATAATTAGGAAATAGTTAGAGAAGAAGACACCGTAATTTTTATAGTGGTTCGATCAAACTCGACCTACATCCACTTTCCCAAGCGCCTCTTGGGATTTCGATTAAAAATCTCCTTTTGACTCTTTCCACGGATCAGAGCCGAACCGTTACCTTGCTCCTTTTTCGGGTTCAAGAGCAAACCCGATCCTTTCCACGGGTTAGGATCAAACCATTACAATGTTGTTGAAAACTTTAAATCACTCAATAAAACTCTCTAAAAGAGTGAGTATACAAATTTGAGCTCACACACTTTGATTCTCACAATACAATAGAAAATTCTCTCAAGAATAAGATGAAAAGAACAAAAATTGAAAGCTTGGAGAGAGAGCAACAATGGTGACCTTTTTACTAATTTTGAGAATTGAAAAGTGTAAAAAAAATTAAAACAATTTTGGGAAGATGAAGTTTAAAAAGAGAGGAAAGTGGGCTAAAAATTGAATTTGATTTTGATCCATTGGATTGTGTAAAAAGCAAATTGAGTGGTTGAGATTAAAAGTAAAAAAGTAATTTTCTTTTTAATTTTAAAATCAACTAGCCGTTAGACACAAACATATATAATATTAAATTCATTTACTTTAAAAACAACTAGCCGTTAGACACATACATATATATAATATTAAATTCATTTATTTTTTAAATCATTTTTTTTATTATTTTCAAAATGAATATCTTTTAGTTTTATTAAAATCCACCCATTATCGCTTGTGTCACTACCTCTATGGCTCCAAGTGACACTCCTTAATTAATCTAATTTGATGATTAATTTTGGCCACATCACCACCTCTGTATTTTTTCGTTAACTTTATTTCGACGATAACTTCTTCGTTTGAACTCCGATTTTGGTGATTCAAGAGGCATCAGAATTGTTGTTTCGAGCTCTACGCTATGGGCTATTCAAAATAATAAAATTGTTAGTAAATAAAATCAGGTTTGTTATCATCAAAACATTAATTAAATCATTAATTAAAATTAATTAATTTGAGATTAAGGGCCAAAAAGCCAACACAAGAGACGAAGGGATACTAAACAAACATGCATCATAGACATATGATTTATGTGACTCATCAGCCAAAAGGTATGAGCCATATAGGTTTAGGAGCATGAACTATGAAACTGAGCAAGAACTTGACTGGTTGATAAAGGGTTTTCTCCAACCATCTTTTCTCCATTTGAAAGAAAACCAAATTTTTGTTGTTTGCACAACCCACATCAGCGATTCTTCACCTCTTGTGCACGTTGCTAGTTATTTTATTTATTGTATGTTTGTCACCAATACCTCACTTTATTTGCATACTTCCGCAAGATTTACATTTCATTCATTTGTTTAGTCTAAAATCCCCGTGTTCGACCTCGATCCTCACTGAGAAATCTGAATATTAGTTTATACTTGGGCTAGTATTGAGAAAAACTTGAGCATATTCGAGCATACATTAGCACAATCATAGAACAACAACACAGATTATATTACACAACATGTGTATAAGACCAGACCATGAAATGGTTAGTCTCTCATTATAACACCGTTGCTTGATGAGACTTATATTTCACTAGGATGATCAAAGGTGATTCGACCTTAATCCTGAGTCAGTTGTGAACTCCTGCCTATGAGGGCGGTCCTTTATTTTGTATGGGTGAGAGTGACCGGTTTCGCCGACTCAATAAGCCTACCATTTTAGGATTTGTCCAAGCAGAAAGCTGGTAACTCAATTGTACAAGATGGAATTCACACCTTATGAATAGCTCTCTTAAGAGTTGATATCAAGTCTAAAACAACGAGGCCCCTCACCCTCTCATTGGCCAGAGAGGGGTCTAGCTCATAGTTGGACTATGACTAAATTATTCATTAGAAGGATCAGTGGTGTTTAAGGAGTTAGAGGTAACTGATAGCGCCCTAAAAGTGCAGTATTCCTTAGCTTAAATCTACCCTTAATGACCAAAATTACTCATTAATTCTCTAACTTTGTAGGTTTTTATCTTTCCAAGGGTAAAATGGTTATTTGGAGCAAAAATGAGCCTAAAACGAGCTTGGGAGCATCAAAGGTAAAAAAGAGTCATAATTACTAAAATGCCCCTGTGAAAAGCGTAGTTGCGCCCCTTTACGTTGTGCTCTATGCTGGAGACCCGAGAGCCTAAAACAGGGCAGTGTCGTGATGCCAATAGACAGCGTAGCGGCGCTCCGAACTTTTGCACAATTTCAAATGCTTCAGCAACACGCACCTTCTTCAATCAATCCATCGTTTTGTGATTATCCATTGAAGATTCAAGTGTGTAAAGGTAATTTCCTCTTTTGATTGATTCTTTTTAATGCAATTTCTTGAGATATTCTTCATTTTCTTCAATTGAATATTGAGTTTTGGCTGAACTCTATGTATATTTCCAATAGATTTTGATGTTTATGAACTGACAAAGCATGAATTTCATTATTTTGTAAGCAAATTGTCATAATGCGCTAAGCAATCAATTATGAGATAGGTTGCAAAATTAGGAATTTTTGTTTAGTTCAAAGGCTATTTATTGAATTAAGCATGCTTGAGCTAACTGAATTAAGCCACTAATCAGTCTAAATGAGATGTTATTCGTTCTTTATATCGTCACAACAATGAAAACCCTAGAACGTAATGTATTTTCAATTCGAGTTTTGAATGCCGCTAAAGAATAGATTCAAGAATTAAACTTAGGATTGAATAAGATAAAATTTTGTTTGATTAATTAGGGCTACTGAGATTGAATCCCTAAATTGGCTTAGTTTAATGAATTATGGTATTTAGGAGTTAAATCTTGATAGTTTGTGAATTCTTGATTTAATTGAACTATCTTGACTCAATGATGCAAATTGTATGCATGTTTATTATTAATCACATTTCTTTAAGAATTGTTTCTCTCAATATCATAAATCCCCAAAAACAATCTTGTTCTTGCACATTTTAATTTCTTACACCATTTTATTTTCTTTTTACAAATAATAAGCAAATTCGATCGATTGTATATCTTGTTTGATAGATCCCTGTAGAGCAAGTCCTTTTCTTGCATCTATACTACCATTGAGTGTTAATTGTTTTATTTAGGTGTATAAATTGTTTTGATTCCCAATTATATGTATTAACGACAACATGTTTCTAGGCCGGTCAAATTGGCTCTGTTGCTGGGGATCTTGACAACGTTTTATGGAAAATTGATTGAATTTCAAAAAAAAAAAAATAGTTTGTTGTGTTTAGACCTTCCTTTGGTGTATGACCCGCTCCTCTGGAGATTCCGTACTTAAATTTTTTTTTGTAGATATCAACAACAAGGAACGACGAAGCTGAAGGGAGAGGCGAAGAATCCAAAAAGAGCATCAAGCTAATCAAGAGGATAATTTGGAGAACCTAGAGGAAGCACAAATACCACAAGAAGAAGTTATGGGCGAGGCACGAGAAAGGACTTTACGTGAATTAGCTGAACCAGATATGTCACAACAATCTTGGTGCATCATCTATCCAGAGACCACTATCCTTTCAAGCTCAAGCTTGGGCTCATCCATCACCTACCGGTCTTCAAGGGGAGTGCTAGCGAGGACCCGCATAAACACATCAAAGATTTTCATATTGTGTATGATGGTATGATACCGCACGACGTGACGGAAGAGCAACTAAATCTCCAAGCATTTCCATTCTCTCTAAAAGATTCAGCCAAAGATTGGTTGTATTACCTACTGCTGGGCTCGATCACAATTTGGAACGGTATAAAGAAAAAATTTATAGAGAAGTTCTTCCTGGCATCAAAAGCTCAAAGGATCCGCAAGGAAATATATGGGATTAAGCAAGCATTCAGGGAGTTGTTATTTGAATATTGGGAAGGGTACAAACAACTTTATGCGAGTTTCCCTCATCACCAAATTTCTGATCAATTTTTTATCCAATACTTCTACTCGGGTTTGCTTTCTAATGAAAGAGCCTTCATCGATGTTGCGGTGGGAGGAGCATTGGCGGACAAGACTCCCACCGAGGCGAGGGACTTAATCTCAAGAATGGCAGAAAATTCACAAAGCTTCGGAACTCGTGCAACCGAATTCGACCCATTGTATGCGAAGGAGGTAAGTGAACTTAAAACTCAAATTTATAATATTTTTCTTGTCAGCCAGTTCGTTCAAGAAGGTGCTCAACAAGTCAAAACGTGCAGAGCATGTGGAGTCCTAAGACACTCCTTATAAAGTTGCCGACAAGCCAATCAAGAGATGAACGCTCTTGGAGGATTTAAGAGAAAATACGACCCTCCCAGGAATACATACAACTCTGGATGGCGTGACCACCCTAATTTCAAATGTGGAGGTCAAGGGCAACAAAAAGGCCAGCTGCACAGTCAATCATCCTCCTCATCTTCCTTAATTATGCCACTAGAAGATATTTTGAAATCTTTAGTTGACAGTTCTCTCCAATTCCAACAAGAAATTCACCAACTACAAAAGGACTCTATCCAACAATCATAAGAAACGAAGGCGCTACAACAAGAAACGTGAAACAACTTCTCAAATTTAGGAACTCAAATCACTCAGTTGGCGAACACCATAAGTAAGTTGGAGAGTAAGTCCTCAAGAAAGCTACATGCTCAACTCGAGCATTCTAACGTGAGCGCAATCACGCTAAGGAGCGGAAAGGAGCTTCCTCATGCTACTCCTTCTACCGTTGCATCTTCTCCTACTTCAAAGGTTGATCAACAAGGCTAAGTAAGCCAAGAAGCAAGAACGACCACACCAACCGAACCCAAGGTGAGTATTCCTTTCAAGCTCATATACAATTTTAATATGCATCCAGTTTTAATATATAGCATTTTTTAGAATAATAAGTACAATGTTAACTTTTTAGCTTATTTAATCCAATGACGATTTGGTTCCAATTTTTCACGTACGATCAATTTAGAAGGGGTAAATGTTTATTTTATTTAATCCCATGACGAGTTGGTTCAAAATTTTGAGTTAGATCAATTTAAAAGTTGATAAAATTAGCTGGGTAATCGAGGGTATACTTGAAATTCACTCAAAGTTAAAAGGGCAAATCTGACAATTTTTTTTTAAGATTGGAGCTTTTTAATATAGTATAAATATAGATTCAGCATGTTGTAGAGTTTGTTTTTTAATTTAATTTTAATGTAATGATGCGAGAGTGATTTATTTTTTTCAAATATTAGAATCAACCAAATTTTAAACTAATGGTCAATTATAAACTATTTAATATATATATTTTTAAAATGAATTAAATGTAAAATTACATTATATAACCTTCTAACCAATTACTAAAAGAAACAAAAGAGAAAATCGAATGTTTCTCCCCAATATATATAGATATATTGATAATTAAAATAAATATTGTCAACTGTATTTTATTTATTTATTTTTGTTATAGAGTAGTTTTTATTATTTTTCAGGTAAGATATTCAAATTTAAATTTAAGTTAATATTTGTTTTATAAAAAAACCATAAATTTAAATTTAAGTTAATATTTACTTGGTAATTTACTTTATTAAAGAAAAGAAAAGAGGGGAAGGAACCTAGCCATCACTTTCCTTCTCCCTCTCAAATTCGTGCAGCAGCCCCCTCTGCGTGTCCCTTCAGCCGACCAAACCCATCTTCCTCTCGCCGGCGACGCTACGTCGACATCTTCAAGCAGTCTGCAGCGATCTCCGCTTCCATCAGCGAGCTTCCAGCCTCGAGCAGCAGCGGCATCTCTTGTGCGTGACGGTGGGAGACCCAAGTCGGCGCGGCTCCGGCGTGGACCAGAGACAGTGGCGCTTCCCTCCTTCAGCGTCTGTGACCATCGACGCGAAACCCACGGTTTTTGACAGTTTCAGCAACCCACGCGGTCTGAGCAGCCTAGCATTTTTCACTCTTTCGGCAAGGTTCGACAACTACCCATTCTATTTTGGCATGAGATTTGAGTTACCCACTTCTTAACGGCTCCAAAAATATAGGATTAGGTGTATTCGGACACCAACTAGAAAGGATTCGAGTTGTTTTGGGTAAATTTCACTGAGCTGAGCTAGTTTAAGGTCCTTTAGATTTGTCTCTTACACTTTGAAAGCCCTTATTTGTAGTTTTGGAATAGTTCCGGAACTATTCGGACACTGTGCAGCAACGACTAAAGTCTGTCTTGGTGAGTTTTATGTGTTAAAGCTCTATTTAGACCATTTCGAATTACCTGTAAATTAGATTATAACTCGTGGGTACTCTTTATTGTAGTTTAGACTAGATTCGAGGTACTTGAATTGAGATTTAAGGTTTATTTAGGTAAGATTACTCATTCCAAATACTTCTTGAGTCTCTGAATAGGTTTTTGAACTAAGTTCTTATTTTGGAACCTTGGTGTTATTATTTCAGGAGTCTTTTGAATATCGAGAAACACTTTTAAAATACTTAAGTAAAATTTTACCTTTTGGGTCTGTTTACTTGTGTGCTAGCATGCTGTGTGATTTATTCCTATTATATCCTTGGCTGAGGCCGAGGAGATCAGTTTGGGCTTTTGACCCAAAGTATTCTCTTCCCGAGGCCCAAATTGGTCGAAGAATGCCTATTCATCAAATGGGGAGGGTTGGCCTTGGTCTCATCTTCGGCCAAGGCTGAGTAGGTCAATTTGGCCCTTGACCCAAACTCCCATCTTCCCATGCATAACTAGGCTTTATGGTTTGATTTTCTGGCTCGAGTTTCTCAATTTTCTCAATTGGATAGTTTGCGAATTCCATAAAGTCGATTATGCCTTGGTTCAAATCTACTCATAACAATTATCATTTTATATTTGTTTCTATTTCTATAATGAATATATTCTACTTCTTTCTCACATTTATATACATAATTGAGTAATACTTATAATTCATTGTTTTCTCATTTTCTAAAAAATCATTGTTTTTTAATTAAGTAATAATTAAATTCATAATTTATTTTTCGTGATAATTGTATTGGTGGCCTTAAAATGAAATATGTCACACTTTTTAAAACTTAAGATTTTTGACATCTTGCTTGCGTCATCATTGATAGAAATGATCAAAATGACCTTATTGTGCACGATTGCTGGACTCTCGCTCTTTGCTACTCTTGCTTCTTGCTCTCACTACTCTCACTACTCTCACTCCTTGCTCTCGTTACTATACTTACTTACTTTTAATCTCGCAACTCTTGCTGTTCACTTTCTTTTAATAAAAAGAGTGAGAACAAAGAACAAAGGGTGAGAACGAGTTGTAAGAGAAAATAGATAGAACGAGAAGTGAAGAAACCTAAGTTCTAAGGAGCAAGAGTCAGATTCCAACCCGCATACACAATGTTCGCTTTTGGTAATTTCATGCTATATTACACAAGTAGAATGTCAAAAAAACATACTTTTAAATATTGGGTCAAATTTCATTTAGCCCTTTAAAAACGGTCCGTATGAAAAACCTTTTTTTCGATGTGTATTGGTAGATCCTAGCTAAATAATTATATTGCACTCACCATAGGAGGGAATCTGTCACTTTTTAACATATTCCTTAATCCACATTGTATTCTATTGCAAAGTTCTTTTTATCATCAGAATTTTTGTGAAAGACACCATTTGATACCATCTCGAAGGTCTGAGCTTATGCCTACCTTACAAAAAGGGGAAAAACCACCAAAATTCTTTGACTTTTGCCCTCCTTATTCATTCCTAGAGGTTTTAATTAGGGTTTTTCCCATTCATCCAATTCGGTCTCAATTCTTTTGAATTGGCCATTCCAAACCGCTAATTATCGCAGTGCTACTGCTTTGCACATAAATCTTATTGCATAGTTTTTTTTCCCCAAGAAAATAAAGAAGGAATGGGCGCTCAGAGAAAGGGAGCATCACGGGTTTCTGAGGACCCCGAGGAGTTGGCACGAGTTTCGTTGCAGGCTGTTCTTCTTGCCGATAGCTTTACCACTAAGTTTCGCCCCATAACGCTTGAACGCCCCAAGGTATATTCCAGAAAACCAGAAATGTTTCTTTGGAATCATATGTGATATGCATTTCTTACTATGTGTTCATGATTGGCAAATAGTTTGATATTAGTTTGGAAAAGTATGTCATTTGAGGGCTGTATTTTTCTAATTAAAAAAAGCATGTTGTAAGCTTCTTATTGGCAATAATATCAAGTCGAATGCAATTCAAATTTTCACTTAGCTATATATTTACTTTCTGCACAAGTTTTTATTGTGGATGACACAACTTAAAACTTAAAAAGTAGAATCTTAGCTTTGACAATTATCTACTGTATTGTCCAGCTTCATATTTTAGAAGCAATTTGCAGTAAGCTGTGGTTGCATAGATTTCATGTATGTAGGCCTTAAATAAGCTACAACGTTTTTGAAGTATTGAAAATTTGTACGATGCTTTTTGTTCCATTAATATATATATGTTTTTTTTTTTAATCTCTAAAGGTATTATTGCCGCTCGTAAATGTCCCGATGATTAATTATACCTTATCCTGGCTCGAATCAGCTGGTGTTGAAGAGGTGTTTGTATTTTGCTGTGCTAACTCGAAGCAAGTAATTGATTATTTGGAGAACTCTGAGTGGGTATCTCTACCAGACTTTGCAGTCACAACTATAGAGTCGCACAACTCCATTAGTGCTGGAGATGCCTTGCGTTTGATCTATGAAAGAAATGTGGTACGCATGTCTAGAACTGATATATGGGACTTGTTTTAATACCAGCATTTTCTATAAGAACTAAATCCTGACACATGAAACAGATTTTGAGATATTGATGGATTATCCATTCCCAAATCCAAATATACATATATTTATGGATTTTGAGCTTTTGATACATTTTGATCCTCTGTCAACTTCGGAATAAACACATTTATATATTTCTATCTAACTCAAATCCACACTTGTTAATTTGGTTTTCTATAATTTGATATTACTCATCTTATTAGTCAAGAACAAGAACAATTGTTACCTTGAAAATTTGTCCACTGAGATATTTTGATTATTGTATCTCATGGTCCATTCAGTTTAGGTTTGAACAGCATATGGCTTCAATTTGAAGTTTAAATAACTGATGCATGGTTTGAAATTTTGCGCATTGTTTTCAAGTCTTTTAACTTTATTTTTGGCAACACTGACTGTCTTGTTACACATTGGTGTTTTTCTCATAATAAAGGACATCCATGCATTGGCACTTTTAATGCAATAAACAGAAGGTTTCGCAGGTGTATATAATGTTAAAAGTGATATGTATATGGTGATTCCCTCTACTTTTTGGTTGTATTCTCCCTTTTGTCTTTTTTCTTTGTTTCTTCTGTCTTATAGGTATTTTGTAGTCTGTTAATTTTGTTGTATTTATTCTTTTTTCTTCATAATTGAAAAGATCCGTTTCCTTTTCCCAAAAACGAAAAAAATGCTGTGAAGATAATGAAGACCGGCAATTTTGTAAAGATAAAAATCAACTTTCTACAGCCACTATTTCATTTACTACACTACTTTCTAAATTTTATTTTACAGTGTTTGCCAAAAAGCCACAATGAGTGATTTTGCAGTATCATAACCTTTATGAATGATTCATTGTGCTGTCCAGTTTGTATAGGTTTCACTCAGGTGTCTTATAATACCTCTAAATTTCCCATTTTGAAGATACATGGTGATTTTGTACTTATCACTGGAGACACCATAAGCAACATGTCACTTACGCAAGCTCTTCAAGAACACAAAGAGAGAAAGAAGAAAGATAGTAATGCCGTAATGACTATGGTTGTCAAACGGTCAAAGCCTTCTCCTATCACACACCAATCTCGGCTTGGCACCGATGAACTATTTATGGCAATTGATCACAATACTAAGCAGCTCTTGTACTATGAGGACAAGGTTGACCATTCAAAAGGAATTATACATCTTGACAAGTCATTGCTAATGGATAATCCTTCCATATCACTTCATAACGACATGCAGGTTATTTAATTTAACCTATAAGTGCTTTATCTTGTTTCTTCTCAGTGTTAATGTTACATCTTGAGTTATAATTTTCATGACAAGAAGCAAATTTCATTGCTAACATAAAACGTAACATGAAGAGGATAAGTGGTCCAAACACGAGCTAGGAATGGGGAATATTACAAATTCTCCAATTAGTTTTTTATTGGTGGGGTTTTTGTTGCATTTTGCATTGAAGTTTTGCAATTGGATTTCCTATCCAGTGAGAGTTTTAGAAGGGTATAAAGGATATATATATATATAAACATGTTATCTTCACATTTCAGACTGCGTTGGACACGGACAGTCAGCTACAATAGGAATTATTGTCCATCTGGCTTCTACCTTTGTATATCTGTTAGTAATTGATAGATGCAGGGAGTGGCGTCATGTCAAAAGATAAACTAGACTAAATCATATTCATGTTATGCAGGATTGTTACATAGACATATGCTCCCCAGAAGTACTCAGCTTGTTTACTGACAATTTTGACTACCAACATCTACGTCGTCATTTTGTCAAGGGCTTGCTCCTAGATGATGTACGTATTCCTTGATATGGACGGCATCCCCCCCACCTCTTTAAATAAGAATTTTAGATCTCGTAAATTAAATTTCTGTTTGTTTTGCCAGTTTTAATTTTTTTATATTTTGCTATTATTATTATTTTTCTTTTGGTAAGAAACTAAGCCTTCATCAAGAAAAATAAAAGAATACAAGGGCACAAAGAAGAAAGCAAGTGCAAACAAGAGGAACCGAAAACAAATTATAGAAAAGGACTCTAATCCAAAAGAACCAGAATGTGATCATAATTACAAAAAGGCTTAGTGAATGAAGTCCAAAGGGAGACATTAAACCTACCTACCACCCAAACTTCCTCATTCTATGGAATAAGATTTCATTCATCAGTTTTTCTGTTCTTATAAAAGAAAGATTTGGTTTTATTTTTATTATTATTTTTTGACAAGAAACAATTTTATCTATGGTATGAAATACACAAAAAAGAGGGAAAGCCCCCATCCAAGGGGGTTACAAAAAGTCTATCCATTGAATAAGAGAGAATTAAAGCTTTAGTGATGAAAGAGGGGAGAACATCTACACGAAGAAACAACGAAAAGAACTATAACTTAAAAAAATATTAAAGAAAGCTCTTTATCTTGAAAAATCATGTGATTCCTTGTCAAATGCTCCAACAGAAAGCTCAACTAAAGTTCATCCAGAGAAGTTTTTTATCCTTTTTGGAAGGATGGCCTCCAAGTGAGAGAAAAGAGGGAGAGCAGGGTCATTTGGGAGAGTTGTGGACTTTCCAAAAACTTCTAAAAGATAATTCCAGAAAGTCTTCACACTCACGGGGATTCTTAATGTTTATTATTATAAACATTTTTTTTTGAAAAGGAAATGAGTCTCTTCATTGATATAATGAAATGAGACTAATGCTCAAGTTACAAATAGGGAAACAAAACATCTAAAAGATCTAAAAAATCTAAGGATCAGCGAGTGCACCCGGACATCTCAACTATGTTGACACCCCCTTAGCACTATCATCATATCCAAATAAAAACATCACAAACCAGGGCCACAAAGCAATTCGACTGTACAAAAATAACATCTCAAATACAATGGGGCATAAAAAAACACATCCAACAAATTAACCTAAGCTGGAAAGATGCACAACACCATTCAAAAGTTACAAACATTCAAGATAAAACAAGTTTAAAGCCTAAGACCTAATAAGATGCTGGGACAACAAAGGCCTTCCACAAAGTCTAATAACTTGAAGTGAGAAATCAGCATGTGCTTTGGAAAGCGCTTCTTAAAACCATATCTCCTTCACGAGACCAAAAAGATCCTGCCATTAAAAAGGGTAGCTCCAGGAGTTTGACTTCTTTAACAAATTTACTAACTTTTTGTGAATCCCTTGTTAGACTTCCCAAAGGATAGAGCTTCTGGGCCCGTCAAATTGAGTTGAAATCATTTTCCATACACCAAGACTCAAATCTATATAATTACTAAGGCAAACAAATTTGAGGGCACAAACCGTTTTCACTATAGACAGATGGCCCATAAACGATTGTTTTTCCTCCAAAAGATGCACACCCTTGACTGACTAAGCAAGCCCACCTTGAGAATTCGAAAATATAATTTTGTTTTCATCCCACATGTTTAAGAATCCACCTCTAAGATTCTTGTATTAAAACCATCTCTGGGAATAACTTTTTCAAATTTAAAATGCCAAACTCTTAACTGGATCGCCCAAACCTCTTGTGTTCCATGAAAGGATCTTCATTGCTAACAAGACCAAGGATCACGATAGGTAGCCATTGAAAGTACCCACTAGTACCACTAATGCTTCAACCAAAGATAATATCACAATCATCAACTAATGGTTGCAAATTCTGTGGGATCATCATCTTTTTTATAGGAGGGAGTGAGAATTTCTCATTTTTACCAACTTGTGGAGAGGCATCTAAATCATCTTGAGCTTCTTCCATATCAGAATTCTCCAAATCCTTGCTACTAGTGCTGTCTATTGAGTCTCCATCTGAATCATGCTTATTGGATCGACAATCGATTTCAGAATTGCTTGGAGTGCCTCGGACAAAGCGAACATTAGAGCCTGGTACTTGAAAATCCGAATGAGTAAAAGAGCAAGTCTTAGGGGATAAATTTGCTGACTTGTTGGGTAATCTTGGAGCTTGAATCTTAACGCAACATTCTTCAAGCAAATCTGAATTTACAATGGTCGACCAAGTGTTGAGGAATGATGATTTTCTTCGAGCGAAATGCTTAGGAAAAGGTTTCAAAAGTCTTGATCTTTTCTTCAAAACTAATGTGGAAGTGCCATTAGCTAAGGAGGGAGAAGAATTAAAATTAGAATCAATTGTCAGAGAACAAGGGACCTTTGAATGGCTGGAGGTAGTGTCAAGGACTTTTGATTTTCCAGGAAGTTGAGAATTTAGGTTACTACAAGAATACTCGTGAAAATTAAATGGGCTGACATTCTTATCTTGTAAATGATGAACTTCATTAAATGAAGGAGGCTACAAGGAATCTGGATCTTTCTTTGAGCTAGCTGAACAACCATCTTTAATGCCATTTGAATCAAATAGAACAGCTGTCAAAGGAAGTCCTTGAGGCGAATTTTGAAAAATTACTGGTGCAACTTGATTATCCAAGGCTTCTGACAGCAGACTTTTCCCGCCCAAATCATCATTCATTTCATTCAAAAACCTATTCACACTTAGTTGGTTACTTGTCTCAACTAAAATCTCAACTTTCTTCTCCGATAATGGTTCTGGCCATCGTCTAGTGAAGAAAGATTTTTAAGTGAATCCTTTTTCAAAAAAGGATTATGTGAGGAATTATTGGAGAAGATAAATCTTTGAAGAAATCTCCATTTCGGATTTATTGAGCTCAACCCAATTTCCTCATCTTGCGCAACTTGGTGTAAACGGACAATGTCAATTGGATTAGAAAAATCCTTAAAAAATAATGAACCTTTGGCTATCGGAGGAGGATCTATCTGTTCAAGATCTCCAAAGTTTAAGAAGATATGACCCCTCTTATCATTTGTGATCTCAATTGTAGAAGGTAGAAATCCACAAATGTTTTTCTTAACCTGAATCTTTGCCTCTGAAACATTGAGAAAATTCAATGTTTCTAATGCTATATCTTCCAAACCACCAAAATAAGCACCTATCACTTCAAAAGTTTTTCTACACCAATAGTCCAGTGGTAAATTCTTAATAGAAATCCAACCCCCATATCCTAATACACACATCGGCCGGCTATGAAGAAGTTTATTCCACTTCTCAAACTTTAAATAATAAGGGCCATACTCTTGCCATTTCCCAAGGGCTTCAATCATAGTCTCCAGCTCTCCTTGATCCAGAAAAATTAAAGCATTGTCAGCAAACAGGGGATTAATAATAATATCCGATAGAAAATACTCTTTTAACATGGTTGAAATTTCTGTCTATTCATTAAACGCAAACAACTTTGTAACAACCCATAAATTATTAAAGTTTTCTTTAAAAACTTCAGAATTCTTCTGAACCCAAAAATTTACCTTGCTCTGTTTTACGGGTGCTGGAACAGAGGATACTTTTGCCTCCAGATTCTGCTTTTTCTCTGTGACCACATGGCATTTTATAGCCAAGTTTTGCTTCACAATGTCTACGTAACTAGCCCCTTGAAACAAACTTGCTCGAAGAGATGTTTTCCTATTGAGAAGTATGTCTCTGTTCAATTCTTCAGCAATCTGAGAAAAATCAATAATCATTTTGGCGAAAGAACGCCATCCTTGAACCGATTCACCGTAAGGAATATGGATAAAAAACCGTCCACCTGACTTAGGCCAAGTTACGCATCTTAATACCCAACCTGATGGAGTTCGAAGTTTGGACAATTTGATAACTCCCGAGTTATCTAGCTCGACCTTTGAGAAGAACCATGAAGCAGAGGTATTGAATAATTCATTTATATTTTCCACGAACCAAGTGAGGTGAGAATTAGACAAAAGGAGCACTTTTTTAGCTTCCAAATCCTCAATTAGAATCCTTTCGAATTCCTGCCAAATACAAAAAGGATACCCATCCGCCTTGCAGCTTTTCATTTCCATGATTAAAGTCTCTTAGACGTACCAGCCACACCGAAATAGTCGAAGGAGGAGGTTAAAAATGCCAGAGAGATAACCGGAGGGGAAGAAAGGGAGGAGGGAGGAGGGAGGAAGGAGGAGAGAGGAGAGAGAAGAGAGGACTTACCTTTTAGCAATCATTTCTTTGAGCTCACCCGTTATACCATTGTTTATTATTATAAACATTAATTCCTAAGAAACATACATCTGCGTAATTCCTAAGAAGAAGAAAGCTATCAGAGTGAGCGACTTCAGACCGATAAGTCTTGTGACTTCCCTTTACAAGATCATCTCCCATAGTAAGAGATGGAGAAGGGGAATCTAGGGTTACCTCTCTTCAGCCAACTTTTCTATTATTGTTAATGGTAGATCGAGGGGAAATTTTTTTGCTAAGGGAGGTTTATGACAGGGAGATCCTCTAGCCCCTTTTCTCTTTATGATTGTTGGTGACGCCTTTAGTAGCTTAGTTCACTATTTTTTTTGAAACAAGAAACAAGCCTCTTCATTAAGATAATGAAATGAAACTAATGCTCAAAGTACAAATAGATACTCAAAAAATGGAAAACAAACAAAGAAAGAAAGGATCAGCAGGTGCACCTGGGCATCTCAACTATGTTGACACCCCTTTAACACCCTCATCATTTTCTAAGGAGGACGATAATCGAAACAACTAAAATATCTAAAGTTCTACAGACCAAAAACTACTGCTCAAAACTCAACCCAATATCCCAGCTGTTACAAAGAAAAACCCAATCTAAACAAAGCCAAAAAAGTCGAGTGAGACTAAAATGACAGACTTGAGACAACAGTCTAAAGGTCCTGGCTAATGAAGGCACACCAATTTGAGCTTATTTCTTGAATGGAATAATCTGCAAATGCTTTGGAAAGGGAGCATCATGAAGAGGCATTTAGTCTTGCAGCCTCAAGACGAGAAATCCAAGGAGTTTCTTTGTCATGAAACACTCGTTGATTTCTTTCGAACCATAAATCAGCAAGCAAAGCCAACAACATTGTTCCAAAGAATCTGTGATGTTGAATTCAACTTTGGCCCTACTAGAACCTGCAAAACATTATCCCTAAAAGCATTTCCAAACACCCATCTTATATTAAAGCAATCAAATAAAAATTGCCAACAATGTACAGCATAACAGCAATAAAAATAGAGGTGTTGTAGATCCTCCCCAGCAGCCCTGCACAAAGCACACATATTAGGAGGTAAATAATGAGAGGGCAGTTTCCTTTGCAATACTGAAGAGCAATTTAGAAGCCCGAAAAGCATGATCCAAATTGTTATATTAACCCTCCGAGGGCTCTTGGATTTCCACAGAGCTTTCTTCAAGTGCTTGTCTAAGGGGGAGGCCAAAGAAAGATGATTAATAAGGGATTTGACCATGAATACTCCTTTAGAGTCAATGGACCATATACGCTTGTCAGGACAATTCCTTACTGCGATGTTGGAAATGCAACTTAACCATCTCTGAAAATCACTGATTTCTACCTCTTTTAGAAGTCTTTAACATATGATAGAGCAAGAGGAGGTGGAAGGATCCCAATGCTCCATAACCGAACCAGAGGGGAAGCTTGCAATTCTAAATAAATTTGGGAAATTGACCTTCAATGAAATATTATCAACCCAGGAGTCTAGCCAGAATGCAACTCTACTTCCATTTCCAATCTTGACCAAGTGAATCGACCGTTGGAGAGAGGAATTTCCAGCAAATTAGTATCTCCAATGAATTTTTTGAATTTCCTCATGCCTCTTGTTAATCTTCCCATCGGAAATCTTTCCTGTCCTCGGCGAGTAATATTAAAATCCCCACCAATACACCACGGCTCTGTTCGGTAATCCGCTATAGAAAACAGTTCTGACCATAATCTACATCGTTCTTTATAATCAGTTGGGCCATAAACGTTTGTTATCCAACAAACCTTTTTGCATACAGTCACACATTTGACTAACAAGGATAGTTCACCTTTAAACACTTCTATGACAGATACCTTTCCTTCATCCCACATGGTTAATATACCCCTTGATCTGCGAATAGCTTCAATATACTGCCATCCAACTTCCTTTGAACTCCAAATACTTTTGATGAAAGTGCTATCAAAACGATCCTTCTTTGTTTCTTGAATTAAAACTAGATCTGGGTTTATGTTTTTAAAAAATCTTTTGAGTGCCACTCTCTTTGTCTGATCGCCTAATCCTCTTGTATTCCACAAAACGATCTTCATTGAGAACAAACCAAATAATAACAGACTTTTCTCCCAGGGGCGATTCTCAAATTTTACTCAAAATCAACCAAGAATAATTTCACAGTCCTCCAGAAATTAGGTGGAACAAGATATTTGTCTTAATTGGATTGTTTTTTCCCACTAGCTTAATTTTTAGCTTGGTTTTTGTTTAGATTCAAGTGTATTTGGCAAGTTTTATTTGTTTCTACCTTTGTACACGGAGCATTAGTTTTTTTTCATTATTTCAATAAAAAGATATATATATTTTTTTAATAATTCATTTTGTTTTTTGTTCAACATACAACCTCTTGGTGGTACACAAATTACACTAATTTCTTTTGTAATTATAGGTTTTTGATGATTGTTAACAATTGGAAAGTTCTCCTTCATTAGCTTCTTGCAGAGGGTCCTCTCAATCCCTTGCCCTTAGGTTGTTTTTGTTGGCGTTTTGATGAATATACCTTTCCTGTTTCTTATATAAAAAGGAAGTATAAACATTAACTAGGGTTGAGGCTTCTCGGTGGTTCATTTTATTTTATTTTATTCTGTACGCCCTTGTACATTATTTCTTAGTTCTTACTGAAATCTTGGTTTCCTGTAAAACAATGTTTATTATTATAAATGTTTACTGCTAATATTATTATGGACAATGATTTTCAGATCATGGGTTACAAGATTTACACACACGAAATTTGCTCAAGCTATGCAGCTAGAATTGATAATTATCGAAGCTATGACACCGTTAGTAAGGACATAATACAAAGGTGGACATATCCACTAGTACCTGATGTTAAATTCTTTGGGAATTCTGCTTATAAGCTTGAAAGGCAGGGAATGTATCGAGCATCAGGTAATGATTAAATGATCCATCATATTAAGTTTAGGCAAGGCTGGTTGATGTTTTTCTTCATGTTACTCAACTTCAATCTGGAGATCAGTATTTTCTTATCACTGATATTATAATCTTTCCTGCACACTTATAAGCTCATGAGCTTGTATTTTTCTTCTTTGTTGCGTTACTTTGTGACGCTTCTGATATACTCTTTTGCAATGTCAAAGACTTCTCTTTTGAATTTGATCACATAATTGTTTGTTCATTAAATGGTTCCATGGAACAATTTTAGCTTCTAGCCATCTTGGACGAGCTTCTCTTGACTAGCTTACTTCATGATGTTATCGGTTTCTTTTGTATGGAGGAGCCATGATCTTTTTAGTTATTTTTTATGCTTTTAAATGAGACACAAGGAAAGATATATTATAAACAACAAAAGGATAGCAATCTGGCAGCCTCAGGGATGAGGGATCCCTAAGCCAAAAAGGAGGAATCAAAGAAATGGCCTCCAATCCAAGTTGACCAACAAAATAGGTGTATTACAAACGGGTTTGTGAAATATGAATAGATTAATAGATTCGGCCCTTTGTCTCTCTAATTCGTCCTTCAAAAAACGTTCATGAAGTTTCATCAATCCAATATGTAGTATGCTTAGGTTTGGCTCTCATTTTATTCAGGTCAATTTTCATGTTGGTGACATTTGGTTTGCTATATTACTCTCAGTTTGGTTAATTGTTTTTATGTAACTTCTTTAGAGTTGTAGCTCTCCCCTGATATTTTCCAGTTATTAAGAGGTGACATTTGTTTTAAAAAAAATTGTTGACATTGGTTCTTCTTCAGAAATACTGCAGGCACGCTCTGCACAGGTTGGTCCGTTTACTGTTATCGGAGATAACAGCAACATTGGTGGTAACACCAAAATTACGAATTCAATTATTGGGCAAGGTTGTAATATTGGATCAAATGTTACAATTGAAGGCTCTTATATATGGGACAATGTGACCATTGAAGATGGCTGTAAACTCAGTCATGCTATCGTATGTGATGGAGTTGTTATAAAGTCAGGAGCAGAACTGGAACCTGGTGTAATTTTGTCTTTCAAGGTATTGTTACTTCTTTATGGTTATTAATGTAGTTGAACTGATTTATAGTACTCATGAGTGATGCACAAAAAATTATAATATTTGATAAAATTGGCTCAGGAGTGTCAAATGACTTGCACTGACGACAAAGGTGTTCCTTAGATTGATAATTGACCTATAGATGTTTAATTCTCATATTTCCTTGATGCTGGATTGTGCCATCTATTTCAAACTTCTGTATGCCCTTTTATTTCCCCCTTTCTCTAGTAGATAGAAGATTGCTTTTCATTTTTTGTTTTATTCTCACTTGCTTCACATTGGACACCCTTTTCTTGGCTTGGCTTTTAGGCTTCAATTTTTCTTAGCAAAAGTTTTCTTATAAAAATAATTTTTTTGGATATTGCAATTCTTATACTCATCTAATAGATTTACGCTTAAAATCTTGTTTAATTTTGTAACTATAAGTTGCCTTCATAAGAGTTGAGTCTCTTACAAAAGAGATTTGTTTTTTAAATCTTTCAAGCATTAGTCTCTTTTTATTCTTCCATGAAAGTCTCATTTCATGTTCAAAACAAAAGTTGACTTCATAAGACAGCTCAGTCTTTGATGGTGTCCACTACATTTTTGTGGGAAATGTTTAACTTTAGTCCACTTTGTAAGTTTAGAATTTCAAATGTGCCCCCTATTTTTCTACTTGGTTATTTGATTGTCAATGAGTGAATGCTATAAATTATTTTTTGTAAGGTTCCTAAAGAATGCATTACTGGATCTCTTATCCAAAAAAGAAAAAAAAAATTATCGAATCGATTTTCACTTTATAAATTATTTTCATTTGAATGGCTTAGTCAAAATGGATTGATGAAATCATCTCGTTTGATTTCATCAACCTGTATATATGCTGGCTGTACGTTCTAGAATCTCAAGGTGTTTTACGGTATTTTGTTCTTTTATTTTTGACTTAGTTTTGGTCAAGGAAAATAAATTTCTGTGCATAGGTTCAAGGTGATATAAAATGGATCATTTTAAACATGGCTAGGATAGATCAAACTTACAAGTTACAACTATGATCAAACATGTGATGTTGTTCGGTATGCTTTTATATTTGATAAAATAAATGTAGCGTTACCACCCATATGGAGAAAAAAGATAAAGAAACTGTTTTGTTAGAGCCTAGAAGATTAAAAAAAATCATCGATTTTATGTGACAATTTGAACAAATATGTTCTATTAAATACTAAAATAAGAAAGACCACACTGCCAAAATGCTCTCCCCTCTCTCCTCTCCTCTCCTTCCTCTCTCCCCCCTCCTACCGCCTCTCTCCACCTTCTTTGATCTCTCTCTGACCATCTAGATCAGTTTGGAGAGATGATGCGACATCATGCTCCTCCCCTTTCATGCTTCACCCATTGATCAGAAAACTTTTTCTTTGGAAATCTCCCATGGAATTAAGATCATCGAGACATCTAGGGACAAGTCTCTCTCTCTCTTAAGAAAGACTCCCTCTCATGGTTACTCTCAACTTTTACTTCCTTGATTGAAGCTCCTTTGAATCATAAGTTCATCAAGTCTCAGCTTGGATGAATATGATTTATGGGTGAAAAAATCTCTAACCGAAAAGGCTATTTTTCAGAGATCACTAAACTTGGAATCAATGGAGAGTTTAACAAGATCATATTGCCAAGCGAAAACAACAAATTTGATTGGAAAGGTTTCTTCAAATTGCTTAGTGCCCACAATCACTACCCATCAACAAAAAAACACCCCATCTGTTGCTCAACAACTCATCCTACAAAGACGCACTCCACAAAATCAAGGAACCCCCCAACCAACAAGCAGCCCCTCCTTGTTCTACAGAAGTTGTCCCACCTCTTCCCCCTCCCATTCTAACAAGTTTGCTGCATTTTACCCTGAAAAAGCAATCATTATCCTTGGTCAAAATTTCTATGCCAATTGGCATGACATCCTTAGGGCTTTACAGTTGGAAGTATCCGACTTCGGCTCCATTAGCCCTCTACAACCAAACAATGCCATCTTAGCTGTTGAAAACAAAGAACAAGGTGAGATTTTATGCAAGATTAAAGATCGGTACAAGATCAGTTCTTTCATGGTGAAATTTCAACCTTGGAGCATTGAGGCATTCTACAACGATCAGAAGGTGCCCTCTTATGGAGGATGGATCAAGGTTAGAAATTTACCCATTGATAGATGATCCGTAAACACATTGGTGATCTATGTGGAGGATTCATGGAAGTGGCCAAAAAGACTTATCCCGTATGGACATGATGGAGGTTTATATAAAAGTGAAGGAAAATCTTGTTGGATTCTTGCCGGCCATTGTTCATCATCCTTCTTCATCCACAGAGGCGATCGTAGTGAGCATAGACCCATTTTTTGAAGCTCTTCTTCACATTGGATACTTGGAAGAAAAAACATGGAGCCTTGCCATCGTCGGTGCGTGAGGTTTTGTGCGTGGAAGAACTATCTGTACATTGGAACATACCCCTCTCTCCTATCGAGGAAAAGGCTGATAGTGGCTTCCATTGAGAAACCAACCCTCCCCCATCAGTTGTCCTTTTTCCTTTTGTTCCTTCCACATTTCCCACTGCAGTTGCGTGTGTGATAGAGGCCTCTGATTTGCCTTCCAATACACGCCTTCTAACATTGACCAATAACCCATCCCCCTCTCCATACACTATGGAAAAGACAGATTTGACCTATTTAACTTCTGCAGACCTACTCTAGCCCTCCATATTAACCAACTAGCTCTCTTACACATTCTATCCTTACAACTTCCTCAAACCTTACATCGGTGAACCAATCCTTTCAAAATCCTTCTCCCATAGACATTTCACCAACTCTTCCCCATCCTTCTTCCACACCTCCTCCGGCATCCAACCCGTCCTTTCCCCATCCTTCTTCCCCACCGACACCTGAAAATCCATTAAACAACTCGCTCCTTTCACCTAACAACGATAACTTTCAGAGCTCCTCCAACCGTTACCAATCCGATCCCCTCCATAAGAAGCAACAACAACATTGATCCTTCTTCCCTTACCAAGCATACTATTTTTTGCCCTCGCACTAAACTCTCCACGACCATCATATCTCTGCCATCAGATGCCGACACAGAAGCATATCTTTCTAGCCCAATGCCTTTTTCACCTTCACACCAAGACCACGTACGAGAAGAATGGTTTGATTATTTTCCTCAAAATAGGTTTGAATCTTTCGACCCCGCTCCCCACTTGATGGCCTTGGCTCCATGGTTTAGAGAACTTGGCCTCTGCATTAAGGCCATCTCTACTAGCAAACATTCCAACGGGTTATCTACTAAGAGAAAAAAAGGAATGAGAGAACTTTGAATCTTGAAAGTTCCATCTCTTTATGACAAAAAAGCAAAAGCTCTGCTTAGAGACGATTCTACATCAGCTTGAGTCTGCTCAATTAACCCTGCATGGTATTAGTTGGCGGCTTTAGTCTTGTTTTCTTTGAACAATCTTTCAGCCATAGGATTTTTACAAAGTTAGACTTTTTTGGCCGATCTTCACCCACGTGCTCCTTTTTTTCCTGCTTTTGTTTAAGGGGACTATCTTTTTATTATGTATTTGTCCTTTATGTATGGGCTCCTCTTCCTTTTCTGTTCATCTTTTGTCATCACAAGGGTTATCTTCTCCTTTTTTGGGCTTCTTTGTATCTATCTGATGGTTCTTCCCCTTGTAATTCTTTGGATTTATTTCATTCATCAATGAAATATTTCTTATCAAAAAAAAAGAAAAGAAAAAACAAATAAATAAAATAAGAAAGATAACGTTAATGTATACTGGTTATCTTCTACTCTTAATAATATGAACTCAACATCTCTTGATCCTTGTTCACTGTAGCTCTGCTGATTTTTTGATATTACACAGGTTGTTGTAGGGGATCAATTTACTGTTCCATCATATTCAAAGGTATCTTTGTTTCAGCAGCCAACCAATCAAGATAGCGATGAGGAGCTGGAATATGCAGATAATAGCAGTGGCATTGTAGAATGTAATAAATTACTTTAAGGCGACTTTTTGCTTCCATTTTGAGCAAATTTTACTTTAACAGATCCTTTAATGTTTTCTTGAAGATAAGAGACCCTTTCATTGAAGTAATGAAATTATGAAAGAGATAGTAAGACCAGGTAGAGAGAGGTATTGGGGGGTTTCCGGGTGGCAAGAGATTGAGAATAAATGAGAGGGTGAGTGGTAAGGGAAAGTGCTTCGAGGCCATAAGGGATTTTGCCCCATTTCTTCAATATAAGGAAACAAGGATCTTTATGTCCATCAACTCTGTCAGATATGGGGCATAAAGAGGGAGAAAGAATAGAATTTCTAATAAAAAATGCTCTTTGTGGTAAGATGATTACGATTTGACAAAATTTTTTGTTGGTTCTTGGTGGTCTCTCAAAGCATTTGGAAACTATTCTGCTATGGATATTTATTGGAGTGGAATGCCTTTGTGAACAACTTAGACTCTTAAATTGCTTGTTGGATTGGTAGTGACTGCAAATTAATATTTTTACGTCTTGTTTCTCCTTTTGTACACAATCAAAGCTATTTAGTTATGAGGTACTTTGTGTAAAGAACTGAGGCTACTTCTTTCTTGGTTTTGGCATATGCAGTTGCAGATACAACAGACAAGTCAAATAGTGCACTGATGTCCAAATCGCTGGAAATGCAAGGCTGGCCTGCATCTGAGGTTGGCATTTTTAAGATCTTCTAACCTGGTTATTCTTTGCATAGTCGTGTCCAAGTTTTTATGTTACAAAAAACAATCTGCGAAATGTGAGCTTAGAATACTAGGTGATTACAAATAATAATGTATATGTCTCTTGCAAGGGAAGTTATGAATGAGCATTATGACATTTGATATGGATTTAAGGTTCATGCTTCATTTCTGATTCAGATATCCCACTGAAATTAGCAGCTTTCGGTAGTTTATGGTGTTTACATATATGCCACCAGAGTAGAACCTGTTGGAAGTCCATGCCCTATGGTTAGATGCGAAGAGAAAAAGTTACTCACCAAAAGAGCTCCTAGACCAGACAAGTGCTAATATAAGCTATCTCGATAGAGAGATTAAGAAGAAAATTAGATAATTCATCTGTTGTTTTGTTCGGAAGGGGGTTAAAAGTTTTGAGATCATCCAAAATGGCATCTATTTTTGGACATTTAGATGTTTGTATCTTGTTAAAAAAATAGCCATCTTTACGGGGTCATGTTGTAATGAGAAGACAAAGGTGGGTTTTGTTGTTGAGAAGAGAAACAGTTTCATTCATCATTGGTAAATGAAATAGAGGGGGAAGACCCCAAAACACCTATAGGTGAATTACATGAAAGTTCTCTAATGGGAAATTAATGAAGAAAGGCTTAGTGTTGAAAGGGTGTTTACATTTACATCAATATATAGCATGAAAAAGAATAGAATCTATGAAGCGGTCAAAGTAAGAAAAAGAATATATGACTTATTGATAGTTAACATTTACAGATTTGTTATAATTTGAGAACATTTAAGCTACCTACACATTTGTTTTAATTAAAGAAAAAAATGCCTCTCATTCTGCTGTTAAATCTAACTATCTTTTTCTAAAATTTCTTTAACTAGGTTATATATGTTTAAATCCTTATTGTCTTCTATATCTTGATTGTTTTTCTTTTTCAATTTTTTTTTGGTAATATTTCTTCTACTAGGTTATATATGTTTAAATCCTCATTGTCTTCTCTACTGTTATTCTCAGCTAGGCAAGGGAGGTCTAGGACATGTTTGGTCAATTTGTGAAGGAAGTGTCGAAGAAGAATGGAGGCACTCAGTTGCACCCATTCCTGCCGATAAACTTGAGAAGGTTCTGCATAAAGCAACAGATGACGAGCTGGAGTTAACTCAAGATGCTAATATTTTACCACCTTCAGGAGAGTTGAAGTCCGACTCATATGTCTCAGATGGTGATGATAACGAAAGTTCTAGAGATGACTCCATCCACTTTGAGAAAGAGGTCAGAAGTTTTGTTTTTCTGACGTCTGATGGCAGGGACAACCTTTTGCTTGCTTAACTTCTGTTAATTTTTATCTACAGGTTGAAGCAACGTTTCTGAGGGCCGTGCATGAAAATATTGAAGTAGCAAATGTAATTTTGGAAGTGAACTCACTACGGTATGCTATTATGCTTTTTGTGGTGATTTCATATCTTTTTCTCCTTTCACTTCTGTTGTGTGCTGTGCAATTTCAGTTTTGCTTTATGTTCAATTGATTTTATTATTATTTTTTTACAAAAAGATAAAAAAAACTGTTTAGAAAAATGAAAGAATACAAGGCATACAAAAAACTAAGTCCACAAAACCTCCTAAAGAAAGAATTTCCAACTAAGTAAGATGCTATCTAGAGAATAATTACAAAAAGTCTTCGAAACGGAAGTCCAAGGAGAAACATGGAACCTCACCAAGGACCAAGCATCACCAGAGTCCCTTTCTACACCTTAAACACTCTGTTGTTCCTCTCTCCCAAATATACCACAATAAAGCACACACCCTGACCAACCATAAAAAGTGGCCTTTCTCTTTGAAACATGGATGGAGGAGCCGAGAGGAATTCCTTAATCATTTCATGAACAAATTTATTTTATTGTATTTATGTCACTGCTGTTGGAGATATTTTTTCATCACCACTTTTTGACTGAAAAGTGTTCTAAAACCTTCAATAGACATTTTCATGAATTCCTACATATGCAAGATGTCTGCAAGGTTGTGCCTTGTAAAATAAAATTAACGCTATTTTTCTAAAGAAAACAATTCTTTTCTATTGTGTGCTTTTTACCTTTGAAATGGATTCACATTTGCAAGATGTCTTTAATTTGTGCCCCGCAAGGCGCAGAAGAGATTAATATTCTTTAAAAGAGAAATAAAAGTGAGATTTCCTGCCGTGAACTTTTGGATTGTAGATGCTTAAGTGACATTCTGGTAGGTCACTTATCTCTTACTTTTCCAAAATATAATTTCTGGATGATAGCTATTGTCTTTCCCTCGTTTTCTTTTTCTATATTGTTTGCTATGTCAGACATTCGTTTGGCTAACTTTATCTATTAGAGATGAAATGATATGAGAATATATACCAATTTTGCTTTTTGTACTAATAGTAGGAATGCTTTAAGGTTTTAAACTTAGGCTTAGTGTTGGTCTGCTGCTTGCTTAAATTAACTTTCTCGCGACAGGTTGTCATATAATAAGGTGGCTTCAGATTGTGCAGGAGCAATATTTTATTCTCTGATGAACTTTGCCTTAGATTCTCCACATGGTTCATCTAGTAAGTGCTATGAGGTGCCTTTCCTTTTGGTATGGAAGTGTCAATGTTGAGGTCTCAATTTTATGCAAATATTGATAGAAATATCAATAAAATGTCAATGTTGATGGATATTTTTGTCTTTGAAAAAATTATAAAAATGAAAAAAATAAAAATAAAAAGGTATTTGAGGTAATAAATAATCATTTTACCCTTCCTAAATAAGTTCAAATGCTTATTATTAATGGTATATACACATTAGTGAGATTTTGTTGCTATTTTTTATTTTATTTTAATGATTCATCAACTTTTTCCCTGAATAATGGAGATCTTGATGTTGGATACATGAACTGACTGAGGGTTTTTTACAAGTACATTCTAGGCAATATCTTACCTAGTTGGAAACCTTTTCTTTAGGGGGGTTCTCGTGGACTTAGTTTTTTGTGTGCCCTTGTATTCTTTCATTCTTTCTCAATGGAAGCGTTTGTTTCTATTAAAAAAAAAAAAGAGAAGACAGATTTAATACCATCATAAGTAGAGTCTAATAATACCAAACTCTTTAGTATTCATGTAGTGGAGAGTGTAAATGCTATGATGATGCAAGGAACACGGATACATTGAGTTTTGAGTTAACTGTTAACATTTTGTCATATTCAATTTGCAATATTTTATGTCGTCAATTAATCTGCCTTGGATTAGAGCTTACAGTACCATGCCTCGATTCATCTGGAAACTGAGTTTGAAGTGGTTTAAATTTTAATAATTTGTTGTAATTTGTTATAGTGCTACAACTTCCAAATATTTGTTTTCCTATGCTAAACTTTGCATAAAAAACCATTCTAGTTAAATTTTTATTCGATAGCACAAACACAATTGGTAACTCAGTGTCTCACTTAGTAGGTAGGATTTAAGCAATTTTCCATATAACATCCATTGATAAGGTAAGGGAATAGGGATAGACTATATAAGGCTTTAATATATTTTATTAAGGAATTAAAGATAAGGAGTGAATTGGTTTTTTATGTAAAGTTTATAGAAAGATTGTTTGAAGTTTTAGAGGCCAAAATAGAAGCCTCTAGTAATTTAAGGACCAAATCAGTTTGGATCTCCAAATTTGAGTTTTCTGCTAATATTGTAGAATCTTCTAGTGTTCTTATATTTTAATTTTAATGAACTGGATATTGTTATTTCTGATTTTCACTACTCTAGGATATAATTACTATATTGTGATAGGAAAACTATCTTAGAAGTACTGTAGTCGTCCTTGTTTCCTTCATGTACTCTTTCTTCCTTTTTCTTTTTTAAAACTGCCAAACTAATTCCATCTGTTTCAGGTGAACTACTGCAGAATACTACAAATATAATTACGAAATGGAAAAAACTTTTGAAGTACTATCTAACTGACTTGGATGAAGAGGTATTGCGACTTTTAACACGTTTAGTTGATAAACTGTACCAATATATTGTAGTTAATGCTACTGCTACCTAGTCAGTATGTTTCCTATGTTTTATGAAATTGTAGCAAGTAGTTAAACAAATCCCTATATCCTCTGCAGATTGAAGTGATATTAAAATTTGAAGAGATATGCCTGGAATCTGCCAAGGAATTCACTCCACATTTTACTAAGGTATTTTTATTGTTTTATTAGAAACTGTTACGTTTTAGATGTTCGTTAGAAAGCATCTTTGAGGTTAATTATGATGGATACAGACCAATTTCTAGATAATATTAGAGGCTGAAAAGTGATATTCTATCAGGATGTGCCTGTATTTGTGAATTTGTGATCTTTTTCCTTAAAGGTGAGGTGAATGATTTTCGTACACATTTTGTGTTTCATAGATTTTGTGGCATCTATATGACCAAGAAATCATCCAAGAAGAGGCTATTCTGAAGTGGGATGCTGAGAAAAAGGAAGCGGATGATTCGGATAAGCTTTTTGTTAAGCAGGCTGAGAAATTCATTGAAGTAAGAAACTTTTTATTTTCTATTATCTGTATCGTTTTCAGATAGAGATTAACTTATTTGTATCTTTGGTTCAGTGGTTAAAAGTTGCATCAGAGGAAGAGGAAGAGGATGAAGAGGAGGAATAGAAATAGTTGAATAACATATTTAGATTAGCGAAGAGCAACAGAGTCGTCGGCAGGTTGAGGAAGTCCTATGTTGCTGAGTTTTTAATTTTAAACGTCAAATCTTCACAGTTGCTACCAGGTTTCCCAAATGTGAAAGGGAACTTGCTCTTTTTCATCCACTTCTATGATTGTCTGTTGTCAATGTCCTATCATAGAAAGAAAATTTTTGGGGAAATGTTTAAATATTATCTTGTTCAAATTCATCTGCTTATTTATTTGAGTTGTTATATTTTCAAATGTTGTGTTTTGTTTCCGATCTATAAAATATTTTAGGTTAAAATATCATTTTAGTCCTATACTTTGAAGTTTGTTCAATTTTAGTTTTTATACTTCGAATTGTCTAATTTTAGTGCCTATGCTTTTAATAAAATCTTAAACTTAGGCTCTAATGCTAGTTTATTGTTAATTTTTTAAAAACATTTTTGCCTATAACATTTTTGCTATAAATTTTAAAAATAGATTCACATATTATTATTTTCTTGCATGGAAATTATTATTATTATTTAATCAATAACGGTAAAAAAGTTTGGGAGACTAAATTTAAGATTTTTTGAAAGTATGGGGACTAAAATTAGAAAATTGAAAGTATAGAGACTAAAGTTGAACAATGGAAGGTAGATGGATTAAAATTGAACAAACTTAAAACCAAAATTATGTTTTAACCCATATTTTATTTTTGTTAAACTTCCCATCGGCTTCATATGTTGAATTTGATATTAGACTGTTTAGAACACAAGTTGGTGTACAACCAAGCAAAATTAAAATAAATGTATAAGTTTTTATATCAAAATATAATCTTTAAATTGTTTTTCATTCAATAATTATAACTTTGATTTGTATGCTGTCAATTTTTAAGTTTAATGCGACGGTAGGAAAGTAGAATTCAGTAGAGCTTGGAAGCCATTTCGAATGACTGAGTAGAGAAAAGTTTATAGTAGTTTTTCTTTTAAAGAGTTTATAGTATTTACTTGATAGATGGTAATGGTATTTATACTTTTCCGAGTTGCTAGTGCCTTTAATTGGTTTCCAGTTGCAAATAAAAGCTTTTATCATATGCTGCTTTTGTTCTTTTGGACTAAATGTCTTTGCCAAAGCTTTCCTCAAAAGCAACCAAAATCCTAATGTTTAATGCAGGGAGTGAGAGCAAAACTTAAGGATGTATTTGGCCCAAGGAGTTAGGAAGTATGAGTTGAGAATTCTACTCTTTATTTGGTTCAAGGAGTTAGTGGGTCTCACTACTAAAAAATATCAATTTTATATACAGATGTATTAACATGTTAATAATTAGGACTGGAATTTCATGTGTTTCGCATTATACATAAGACACCATGGATTTGCTGGTTTTTTTTTTTTTTTTTTTTTTTTTTTTTTTTTTTTTTTTTTTTTAACTTGCACAAAAAAATTTGCATTTTTTTAAAGTTAACAATTGTGTGGTTGGTTGCATTATTTTCCCCTTTCTCATGATCTCCTAGTTCTGCAAAGGTCGGAGTTGAGGTTGAAAGATAAATGAGCATGCATCGGAATTTAATTTGACCAAATTTCACTCTAAGATGCTTAATTTTGAGGATTAAACATGCAATTAAAAAAGAAAAACCAAGTTTCAAGAACACTTACCCTTGAAGCTCCAAATTCTCCTTCAATTTTTAATGGAAATCAACACCACTTGGTTGTAGACCACCACAAGAGTCTTCTCTACTATTCTCTAGGCTTAGATTGGATGGTGGGATCCAATATTTGTGGTGAATTTGAGAAGGAATGAAGGTTGGGGAAGAAAAGAGTTATGGAGGATATTTTGCAAAATTAACCATTAATTTCACAAAATTCTTAACCCCAATTAAGCCAAAATAATCTCTATTTATTGAAGAACAACATGCAATCCAATTGCATCAAAATTTGACAACTCAAATTCTCAAATTGTTGGCTTAATGTGAAGCAAACAACTAAGCAACTTGCTTAGTTAGTGGGAAAATCCAATTTTAAACTCTATTTTTAATTAATTTCCAAAAATGAATTTAAAATGAATTTTAGTTTGATTTTTTAAAAATAAAAAATAATTAATTAAATAAAAAATAATTTAATATTTAATTAATTAAATATAATATTATTTTAATATTAAATAATAAAATAATATTATTTTTCCCACTTTTCTCGATTTTTCCAAAAAAAAAAAACGATATGAATCCCTATTCATATAATTAATATTTAAATCATATTTAAATATTATAAATAACTCTATTTGTCCGTTTAATTCATAATTAAACGTCGATATATCGTATATATTCGACTTTCATTCCTTAAGTCAAGATTGAACTATTCAAACTTACTCACCACAACATCTAAGATTTTAGTCCATTTATGAGCTAGTAGAGGGACCTAATGGACCTACAGATCATGAGCTCCAACGATCCGAGATTAACCGGTCAAACTCTTTAACCTAGTTAACCAACATTCGTTAACTAATGGGACACTCCACTAAAGCTCGTAGCTGCACTCTCCTCACTGTAGATATATTTCTATCCACTTGATATAACCATAATAAGTAAGTCGATCCTTCACAGGTTGTTCGTAATCACAGCTAGGTCAAAATTACCGTTTTACCCCTGTGATTACATCTTGTTCCTTAAGTCCCACTGATCCTCTAATGAACAATTGGTTTGTGATCCTATCACTAAACTGAGTCCCTCTCGGGCCAATGAGAGGGTGGGGCCTCTTGTTCAAGACCCGAAATCAGTACTTAAGGGGACAACCTATCTACTAACCCTAAATCGGGTAGGAGTGAATTCCTTCTCGCAAAACTATGTCCCCAGCTATCTACTCGGTCTTACCCCTGAAATGGGAGGCTTATTGAGTCGGCGCACCTGGGCCACTTTCACTCATGCAGATCTAAGGATAATCCCGAATAAATAGGAGTTCATAGTTAGCTCAAGATTAAGATCGAGTTACCTAGGTCATCTAGTTGAAATAGTCAGTATTTGACAGTAAACGACATTATAAAGTAATAGTGACTATTTCGTGGTCCGGACTTATGCAAACTCATTGCATAGAATGCCCCCACTCACATGTCTCCACATGAATAATTTAGGATCACATCATTTGTATCAAATACAAAGTAGGCCACATTCAATAGTGTCTCCAAGATAAGGTACCCAACCTTATCCTTATACTATAGACCGTTTTGGCTATTTACTTGATCTTGATCCATTTTTATGTCATTACATAAAGTTCAAGTTTTCATACTAAAGCCATGGGTTCTTAGTTTATTGGATTTAGAGTTATATTAACAACAATTCACTTTATTCAATAACAAGTTTACTGAATAACATCGATAACAACTTTATTGATAAATAGAACACACGTTAATGTTTACAAACTACGAGTTTTAGGACATAAAACCCAACAGAGGTGTCTAAGGAAGAACAAAGATGCAAGGTCAAGCTAGCTATTGACTTGCATCTAATCAAGAAGCTAATGGGTTACAATGCCTTGAAGAAGGACAAGGCATGAGCCAGCAAGACTATGCCTCCTCCATCATCGAATGAGCCACCGATCCCTGAGTACCTTGTTTTTCATTAAGCACATTGGATGAGCTACCAACTTTAGAAGTTTCCTTTGAAGGGATGAAAGCCTTAACGCAGCAGAAGCATCAATAAGACCAAACTCGAATTTTAATTTTAGAAATCAAAATAACAGTATATTGGCAAAATATACAGAAAAAGTATAAAGATCTAAAAATCTCAACTTATTGTATAAAATAGGTTAATCATGCTTTTTATATTTTGGGAATTTAATCTTATAGAGAAGGGAAAGTCATCCCTTACTCACGTTGACGACTCAAATCAAAACACCAATTCTCTTTAGAATGTAATCACAAACCATTACGTAAAATCAACACCACCACTTAGGAACCTTTCTATTCTCTAAGAAAATGAGGCATTTGGTTTGTGGGAACCAATATGAAAAAGGGATTCAAAATCACAAAATAATGTGATTTTTATTGAGAAAATTCTAGAGAGAAAATGCTAAATTTTTTTTTCTTTCTCCTCTCTTTTCTCTAGGTATATAATGTGGGAGAAACTATTGAGGAAGACGTGGGAACAATCCCACGTTTTAGATAACTCCCCTACGTGGGAGTTATTTATTTGATTTTTATAAAATCATATAATTAATTTAATTAATTAATTTAAAATAATTACTAATAAATTAAATTAATAATTAATTAAATCTAATTTAATTAATAAATTCATTTAAATCATATTTAAACTTACATCTCTTACGTAACTTATGGTTTTAATTCAATTAATTTAATTAAATCAAATCAAATTGAATTAAATTAAATAATCAATTAATTCTCCAATTAATTCATTAGCTAATTAAATATCCAATATTTAATTTAACCTAAATTTGAATCAAATTCAATTGTATTTCTCTTATAACCTATAGTTTTAACATGCATCTAATACACATTAATTTTAACCTATAGTTTTAATACGAATCTAATTCTTATTAAATTAATATTTGATCTACTTCAAATATTTAATTCCCTGATAAATTAATTTTGAATCATATCCAAAATTTAAATTTATATTATAAAGTTTGATTAAAATATAAACTTTATATTATAATGTATCATTATAAATTATACTATTTCCCTAAGTGAATTTGAATATTTCAAATTCCATTCAAGACTTAATTATCTCAATACCCTTTATGAGCTAGGAAGAGGATCTAATGGACTTACAAATTATAAGCTCCAATGATATGAGATTAATTGGCTAAACTCATTAACCACATTAATCAATATTTGTTAATTTGGGTACACTCCATTAAAGACTCACAGTTGCACTCTTCTCACTGCAGATATATTTCTGTGTCCGCGGATATAGACCAATAACAGCAAATTTGTCCTTCACAAGTGTTCGTAACACCAGCTGGGTCAAATTACCATTTTACCCCAATTTTACCCCTAGGTTACCTTTAAATTATTAAGTATCAGTGCTCCTCTAATGAACAACCTGTTTATGGTCCAACCATTAAACAGAAACCTCTCTCGGGCAGTGAGAGGGTAGAGCCCTTTGTTCAAGTCCTAGAGACACCACTTACGGGAACATTCATCTACTTACCCTAAAGTCGAGAAGGAGTGAAATCCATCTTGTATAATTATGTTCCCAACTCCCCACTCAGTCTTGTCCCCAAAATGGTAGGCATATTGAATCGGCAAACTGACCATTATTACCCATACAAATTAAAGGACAATCCCTCGTGAACAGAAGTTCATAATATACTTAGGATTAACACTAAGTTGCCTAGGTCATCCTATTAAAATAGAAACCTAACTAGTCAATAGAGTTACATCTAGTGGTTACTATTTCATGGTCTAGTCTTATGTAAACTCATTGCATAGGTTACCTCCACTTGCATGTCACCTACACGAACACGTTGGATCATTGCGTTTGTATAAAATACAAGTGGGTCGTATCCATAATATCACCAGGATAAGGTACTCAACCTTATTCCTTATACTATAGACCATTTAGTTTGTAACTTGATCATTGATCCCCATATGTCTCTACATACTATTTAAAACTCATAAGACAACCTAGGATGTTAGTTTATTGGATTTTGGGGTTATTAAGACAAAATAAATACAACACAATCAATAACACTTATTGAAATAATATCAATAACTCTTTATTAATTACAACCAATTATTTACAATTACTATCTACGAGTTTTAGGACATAAAACCTAACACCTTTACCACCACAACTAACCTCAGGTGATGTGATCGTATCATAGTCACATCAGGTGATAAGAGCCACAACACCTTCAGCCCATGCCACAACGATGGTTAGATATATTGATAGCACCTGAAATGTGTTATTTTTCTTATCTTAGTTCAGAGTTGTTCCCTTATTTAATGCACTTAAGTGTTGACTTTACAAGTTTCGAGTAAACAAAAGGTAGAATGAGGTGTTTTGTGCAAATTGGTGCTAAAACGACCTTCTTGAGCTCCAAAAGTGATCAAAGAGAAGGTGAAGGGAAAAAAGCAATTGGCGCCATTTCCAGAGACCACAACTCTATGGAGCGCTGCTGCGCTACGAACTTCGACAGGATTGTGCGCGCGTGTGCGAGGAGAAGGCAAGGTAGCGCTGCAATGCCGCGACACTAGTGCATTTTCTATAAAAGGAGGGTTTCTTTCCATATTAGGTTATCACCCAATTCTCAGCCACCTTGGAGAATCATTCCTCTGTCATTTTGGGTAGCTGCTTGTACTCTTCTTAGCTTCTTCCATTAGGACTTCATTAATCATCGTTATGTTGTTTGAATGATGATTGTAGGCTAAGGTAAACCATCTAGCTCGAGTTTGTTAGTATTTTCTTCTTTTTTTGATTAAGTTGTGAGACTTGTTCTTCATCCTAAACGATTCAAACTCTCTTGTTTTGGGGTTTTAAATCTGATTGTAATGCTTATGATTAATGATTTCTTGTTATTGATTGACAACTGGTACTTGAATGTCACTTTTTCATGCTTTAGATTAATCCTTATTTAAGGTAATAATCAATTGTGAAGCAAATGGTTAGATTAACTTGCCTATTATGAGTTGATCATAAATCGATATTTATTTAATCAACCTTGACTTAAAACTAAATCGAATGAATTAATTAAATGATGGAACTCAGTTTGTTCATCTAGCTTAATCCTCAAAGGTTAATACGACTAGTTTAAATGATTAGAGCATATTCATCTTTTCATGAGAACTAGCTAGGTAATATGAATGGTTGGTTAGGATTCGAATCAATTTGGCTAGCTTAAGCATGAGATTTTATCTTGAGCTCGATGATCGCTTAAACTAATTGGGGAAAACTTTAAAAACAAACTCGAGCTAGGTCTTTTAAATATAAGTTCCATTTTCCTCCCTATCGCTTATCCTTCACTCGCATGAACTTTACTTCCGTGCAATTTTACTTTGCTTTCATTTACATTTCCTATTTTACCAACAAAACTTCCCTTGGTTACCACACTATAAGTCTTGAAATTTGGAAATCATTGCGACTCTCTGTGGTTCGACCCGTACTGCACTATTCTACCCAGTTTGTGTAAGCACAAAACTCTTATTTGATAAAAGATCATTGGGTTTGCGACGCCCTATTAGTCTTCGATCATATACGTCAGAGCAATTGGAGCGCTTCATGGCTCAGTCTAGAGCCTACTAAGTGATGCCAAATACTTGGTGTTAATGTAAGTGCATATGTCAAGTTATAATATAGGAAAACAGTCAAGAGACTGAGTATCTGTTGTTGTTTTTGCCCTAAAATCGTGGTTTGTATTTTGTAAACAAATTATTTATTTAATAAATAAAGTGATTTATTTTGACATTTAGACTTGCATAATTCAAATCCAATAAACTAATATCCAAGGTTATTTAATGTAACTTGAAGAGTATGTGGTTGACATACAAGAGGATCATGTTCAAGTAATACCCTAAAAGGTCTATAGTATATGGATAAGGTTGGGTACCTTATCCTAGTAACACTATGGATACAACCCACTTCGTAATCGTTACAAATAATTAGATCTAAATCGTTCATGTAGAGACATGCAAGTGGGGGTATCCTATACAATGAGTTTGTATAAGACCGAACCACGAAATATATAATCTCTCTTTGTAACACCGTTGACTGAAGAGATTAATATTTCAAACAATGACCATATGTAACTCGATCTCAATCCTAAGTGAATTATGGACTCCTGCCTATGAGGGATCGTTCTTTGATTTGTATGGGTGAGAGTGGCCCAAGTTACCGACTCAATTTGCCTACCATTTTGAGGACGAGATCGAGTGAGAAGTTGGGAATATAGCTACACAAGTCGTAATTCACTTCTCCAGCCTTTAGGGAAAGTATATAAGTTGTTCCTTTAAGTGCTGACTTCAGGACTTGAACAATCGGGCCCTACCCTCTCACTAGCCCGAGAGCGTCTTAGTTTATGGTTGGACAATAAACAAATTGTTCATTAAAGAATCAGTGGCACTTAAGGAGCAAGAGGTAATTACAGGGGTAAAACGGTAATTTGAACCAACTGTAATTATAAACAACTTGTGAAGGATCGACTTACATGTAATGGTTATATCCATGGACACAAAAATATTCTACAGTCCGAAGAGTGTAGCTGTGGGCCTTTAGTGGGGTGACTCATAATTATTGAATGTTGATTAATGTAATTAAAGAGTTAATTAATTAGTCTTGGATCATTGGAACTTCTAATATGTAGGTCCCTTAGGTCCTATTGCTAGCTCACTAACGGATAAAACAAGGATTAAAGAGTTCTGGAAGAATTTGAATTGTTCAAATTATATTAATTGAATGTGTATTAGTTGTATAAGATACAATTAATATAATGCATATAGACACATTATAATATAAAATTAATTTTGATTCAAAGTTAAACTATATAATATGAGAGAATAATATATTTGAATAAGATTCAAATATTACATTAATATGGATTGGATTCATATTAAAACTATAGGGTAAAATTGATGTGAATGAGATTCATATTTAAACTATAGGTTATGAGATAGAAACATATTTGAATATGATTCAAATATTTATTTAATTAAATATATGATATTTAATTAAAATAAATAAATAAATAAATAAATAAATTTGATTAATTATTTATTATTTGATTTGTTTTAAATTAAAATTGATTTAATTGAAAAAAAAATAAAATAATAATAATAATAACTCCACTGTAGTTGCAGGGGAGTGGTGAGTGGATGAGGGGAGTTGCCCCTCACGTATTTGTTGTTTTGATTTTTGGTTAAGATTCAAATTCAGAATAGGATTGGTGGGTTCAATTTTCTATACATGTATGATATATGTTATTCAAAATTGGTTTTGCATAATAGATTATGACATTAGATTTACAGTATTTTACTTTGATTTGATCATTGTAAGTGCCTATTGTTTTGGGCATTTATTCTGTAAATCGAATATGTAAGTCTTGTTGTTTGTGGAATTTTGTTGATGTTAAAAGGGCCAAAAAAGAGGTGAAAAAATGGAATTCGAAGTGTGATTGCCATAAAAATATGTCGTTGTTAATACATATATTTGAGAATCAAAACAATTTAAACACCTAACTCAAGCAATTAATATTAAATGGTAGTATAGATGCAAGAAAAGGGATTGTTCCACAGGGATCTATCGAACAAGATATACAATCGATTGAATTTACTTTATTCTAAATGGGGGGTTTGTGAAAAGAAAATAAAACGATGCAAGAATTTAAAATGTGCAAGAACAAGATTATTTTTGGGGATTTATGATAATTGAGAAAAACAGTTCTAAGAAAATGTGATTGATAAAGAACATGCATACAATTTCCATCACTGAGTCAAGATAATTCAATTCAATCAAGAATTCACAACTTATCAAGATTTAACACCTAAATGCTCTAATTCATGAAACTAAGCCAATTTAGGATTTCAATCTCAATAGCCCTAATTAATTAAACAAGATTTTATCTTATTCAATCCTAAGTTCAATTCTTGAATCTATTCCTTAGCAACATTCAAAACATGAATTGAAAATGCATTACGTTCTTGGGTTTTCATTGTTGTGACGAAATAAAGAACGGATAACCTCTCCTTTAGATTGATTAATGGCTCAATTCAATTAGTTCAAGCATGCTTAATTCAAGAAAAAACCTTTGAACTAAACAAGAATTCATAATTTTGCAACTTATTCTCATAATTGATTGCTTAGCGCATTATGACGATTTGCATACAAGATAATGAAATGCATGCTATGTCAGTTCATAAACATCAAAATCTATTGGAAATATGCATAGAATTCAACCAAAACTCAAGATTCAATTGAAGAAAATGAAGAACATCTCAAGAAATTGTATTGAAAAGAATCAATCAAAAGAGGAAATTACCTTTACACACTTGAATCTTCAATGGATAATCACAGAATGATGGAAGATTACAAGTGTTCTAGTTGGGAATAGGGCCCAGAGAATTTCAAAATTGGATTTCTAAGTTCGAGTAACAAAATGAATTTAGAAGTTATAGATTTGTGAGAGCGTCGCGGCGCTCGAACCTAGCGTAGCGACGTTGGTCCATGAAGCCGCAACGTAGCACCGCGCTGCTATGAGCGATGCAACGCTGTCGAGTGTTGGTGAAGGCACGCACATTGCTGATGATTTGAATTTGTGCAAAAGTTTGGAGGGTTGCTATGCTGCCTGTGGGCATCGTAGCGCTGCTTTGTTTTGGGCTCTCGGGTCTACAGCGTAAAGCACAGCGTAAAAGTGCAGCAGCTATTTACGGCATTTTGGTAATTATGACTCCTTTTTGACCTTTTGTGCTCCCAAGCTCGTTTTAGGCTTGTTTTTGCTTCAAATGACTATTTTACCCTTGGGAAGATAAAAACCTACAAAACAAGAGAATTAATGAGTAATTTTGGTCATTAAGGGTAGAGTTAGTGCTAAGAATATTAGCGCTTTTATGGCGATATCAAAACACCCCCAACTTAAAGCTTGATCGTCCGAACAGGAAAAGAATCTAAGTATATGCAAAGAATCAATCAATCATGCAAGGATGATGTACATGCTAAATAAAATGGTCATGCTTCCTATTTATTCATGCTTGCTATATGATTATGAGTATGCTTTACTTAGAATGTAAAAAGGGTTAGAAAGTTAGAATTAGAAAGTCATAGTTAGGCATGCTCATATTTAGAAATTCAATAAAGGTTTGACGTTCTGTTGCCTCCAGGAGAGCGCAAATTTTTAGGGTCGGTTGCTTGACCGTTGGTGAAGTCGGACTCATGTGTAAGAGGGGAGAGCTAAGGCAAAGCTTGTTTAAGTTGAATAGTCTTCCCCTTCTTTGAATATTTTCAAGCGGTGTCCATTCATGTTAAGTATTTTTCCCGTTTCTAAACTTTTTATCTCCACTGCACCATAAGAAAAAATGTCAGTAATTTCAAACGGTCAAATCCAGTTAGACTTCAACTTACTCGACATTAATTGTAGGTGAGAGTTGTAGAGAAGGACTTTTTGACCAATCTTGAAGTCCTTTATGAGAGCTCGGTCATGAACTAGCTTAGTCTTTTCTTTATAGATTCTAGAGTTCTCATATGCTTCCAATCTCAACTCTTCCAATTCTTGTAATTTGAGCATCCTTCTTTCACTAGCTTCCTTCAAGTTCATGTTGCATTGCTTAACCGCCCAAAATGCCTTATGTTCAACCTCGACCAGAAGGTGGCACGCCTTGCCATAGATAAGTCGATATGGTATCGTTTCAATTGGAGTCTTATAGGTTGTCCGATATGCCCACAAGGCCTCATCCAACATTGGCTCCATCTTCCTACTTGGGTGACGTAGTCTTTGAAGTATGCTCTTGACCTCTCTATTAGACACCTCCGCTTGACTGTCGGTTTGAGGGTGGTAAGGAGTTGCCACTTGATGATGAACCCCAAACTTCTTGAGAAGTGCCTCAATGGTCCTATTGTAAAAGTGTGAGCCTTGATTACTTATTATTGCTCTAGGAATCCCAAACCTACAAAAGATGTTAGTTCGAAGGAAACCTGAAACAACAGAAGAATCATTAGTCCTAGTGGAGATTGCCTCGACTCACTTAGATACGTAATCAACGACTAGAAATATATAGAGGAAGCCAAAAGAGGTGGAAAAAGGACCCATAAAGTCCATACCTCATACATCAAAAACTTCACATACAAGAATTGAATTTAAAGGCATTTCATTTCTCTTAGATAGTGAACCCGATCATTGGCATTTTTCACAAGATTTACAATATGCATATGTTGGGATGTAAAAGACATGCGCAACGGAACCAAGATCCAATTACACTTTAATTTGCAAAACATTAAAGAATAAGCATGCTGGAAAAATAAAGACAAAGAGAAAAGAGTACATTACCCATGATGACTTTGATAAAACTTCTTCTCTCCTTGCAACAATGGATGTAATGCTTCCCGAACACTTTAGGACAACCGAAGAGTTCACTATTTTGGCCAAGAACACTTAGGAATTTTAGAAAAATTTAAGGATAAAGGAAGTAATTTAGAGAGTTGAAATTACAAGACACTTAGTGAATTTTTCTAGCAAAAACCACTAAGTGACCAACCAACCTTTTCTTCTTCTTCTAAACAAGTATATATAAAGAAGAGCCATGCATAAAGGAGCCTTGCATGTTTAACACTCAAACTTGCACTATGCATGAAAGGATTAGGTGTAAGCTCATGGTGATTCCAAGCAATCTAAAAAAGATTTAGTGGAAAAATCCAAGAAAAAATATGGATTTTTCCACTAACAACTTTATTAATTTAAAATGAATTAAATTAAAATCTAATTTTAATTTAATAATTTTAAACTTAATTAAAGAAAATAATTTTAATTAATTCATTAATACACCAAACCCCAAATAACCAATCTCATTGATTGAATCTTGAACCATAAAAATATTTAAATCTAATTTAAATATTTTCAACTCTCTAATTTATTTAATTCTCAATTAAATAAATAATTGTTAATTATATTGCATATAATTGACGTTTTCTCTCTAAACTGAATTTGAATGTTTCAAACTCGTTCATCATATAATTCTTTGGTTTTATCCGGTGTGAGCTAGCAAGAGGATCCGATGGACCTATAGATCATGGGTTCCAACAATCCGAGATTAACCAGTCAAACTCTTTAACCTAGTTAACCAACATTCGTTAACTGACGGGTCTTTCCACTATAGCCCGTAGCTGCACTCCTTTCATTGTAAAAATATTTCTGTCCATTTGATATAACCATGATTAGTAAGTCAACCCTTCACAGGTTGTTCATAATCTCAGCTGGATCAATTACCGTTTTGCCCCTGGATTACTTCTTGTTCCTTAAGTATCACTGACCCTCTAATGAACAAATGGTTTGTGGTCTAACAAAAGATCGAGTCCCTCTCGAGCTAATGAGAGGGTGGAGCTGCTTGTTCATGACCTGGAATCAACACTTAAGGGAACAACCTCTCTACTAACCCTAAAGTCGGGTAGGAGTGAATTTCGTCTTGCAGATATATCCAGCTATCTACCCAGTTTACCCCTGAAATAGGAGGCTTATTGAGTCACGAAGTTAGGCCGCTCTCACCCATGTAGATCTAAAGATAATCCTAAATAAACAGGAGTTCATAGTTAGCTTAGGATTAAGATCGAGTTACCTAGGTCATCAATTTGAAATTAGTTAGTGTTAACAGTAAACAACGTCATAAAGCAACATTGACTATTTTGTGGTCCAGCCTTACACAAACTCATTGTACATAACACCACATCGTTTGTATCAAATACAAAGCGGGCCGCATTCAATAGTGTCCTCAAGATAAGGTACCCAACTTAATCTCTATACTATAGACCGTTTAGACTATTTACTCGAAGTTGATCCACTTTATGTCTTCACATATAGTTCAAGTACTCATAACATAGCCATGGGTTCTTAGTTATTTGGATTTAGGATTATATCAACAACAATTCACATATTCAATAACAACTTTATTGAATATCCTCGATAACAACTTTATAGGTTATAGAAAATGTTAAAAGTTTACAAACTACGAGTTTTAGGACATAAAACCCAACAAACTCCCACTTAGACTAAAACTCCTAGTGAGGTAAATCTACACAATGTTGAGTTTACAGAGAGAAAGAAATAAATATAATAAACTAGGACATCAGATACCTATGACTTTCTCTCACTTATCCTAGATTATACAACTTGAAGTCCTAGACTCACTAGGTGACCCTCAAATACTTTAGCCGTGAGGGCCTTAGTAAACAGGTCAACAATGTTATCTTCAGACGCTATTTGTCTAATGACAACATCTACCCTTTGTACTATCTCCCTTATGAGATTGTACTTGCGGTCCTGCTTCACATGTAGCTATGTACTTTGCTTCCATCGTGGAGTCAACAATACAGCCTTGCTTAATACTCCACCAAACTATTGCTCCTCCGTTCAGAGTGAACAATGATCCCGATGTGGATTTCTTGGAATCTATATCGGTCTGAAAATCAGAGTCAGTGTATCTTGTAAGGATCAAATTCTTACTGCCATATCCGAGCACATAGTCTCTCTCTCTCCTAAGATACTTGAGAATATTTTTTAACGACAGTCTAATGATCATATCCAGGATTGGACTGAAATCTACTGACAACTCCCACTGCATAGCATATGTCGAGTCGTGTACACAACATTGCATACATCAAACTACCAACTTCTGATGCGGAGGGTATGCGTGTTATATCCACAATTTTTTAAGGTGTCTTAGGACACTGTTCCTTTGACAGGTGAATTCCATGTCTGAATGATAACAGACCTCTTTTGGAATTCTGCATCTTATATCTAGACAATATTTTTGTAATATATGATGCTTGATTTTGTTAATATATGATGCTTAAGACATGACTAACGTTTTGTTCTTGCGATTCTGAACTATTTGGATTCCAAAAATAAACTAAGTCTCTCCCATATCTTTCCTTTGAAATTGGGTCGATAGCCATTATTTTATATCAGTTAGGTATCCTACTACCTCATTTCTAATGAGAAGGATATCATCTACGTACAAAACTAAGAAAGCTACATTGGAGTTGATAATCCTTTTGTAAACACAAGGTTCATCAACATTTTGTTTAAAACCATAAGATTTGATCAAAGCATGTGTGAGCAAGTGTCTGTAATTTTGTTCATCAACATTTTGTTCAAAACTATAAGATTTTTTAGAACCTAAACCATAACAACGAAACTTATCCAATGCAAAGACTATAGCAAGAAATTCTTTCTCAGTTGTGGTGTAGTTAATTTGAGTAGGGTTTAGGGTTCGAAATGTTGGGTTTTATGTCCTAAAACTCGTAGTTTGTAAACATTAACGTGCATTATGTCAATAAAGTGATTATCGAGGTTATTCAGTAAACTTGTTATTGAATAAGTGAATTGTAGTTAATATAACTCTAAATTCAATAAACTAAAGAACCCATGGCGATAACATGAATACTTGAACTATATGTAGTGACATAAAAGTGGATCAAGTTCGTGTAAATAGCTAAAACGATTTATAGTATAGGGATAAGGTTGTGTATCTTATCCTAGTAGCACTATTGAATGCAACACTTTGTATTTGATACAAACGATGTGATCCTGAATCGTTCATGTAGAGACATATGAGTGGGGGTGTTCTAAGTTTGCATAAGACCGGACCACGAAATAGTCCCTATTACTTTATAACGCCGTTTACTGTTAAATACTGGCTATTTCAACTAGATGACCTAGGTAACTCGATCTCAATCCTGAGCTAACTATGAACTTCTGTTCATTCGGGATTATCCTTAGATCTTAATGGGTGAGATTGACTCGAGTATGCAGACTCAATAAGCCTCCCATTTCAAGGGTAAGACCGAGTAAATAGTTGGGGACATAGTCCTATAAGATAGAATTCACTCCTACCCAACTTAGCTTAGTAGATAGGTTGTTCCCTTAAGTACTGAACTGTTGGGTTTGATGCCCTAAAACTCGTAGATAGTAAATGTTGTATTTTGACCGTCATTAATAAATGATTATTCATTTTTATTCAATAAATGTTATTGATTATTTTATCTTGTTTTAATAACCCTAAAATCCAATAAACTAACATCCTAGGTTGTTTTATGAGTCTTGAACAATATGTAGAGACATATAGAGATCAATGTTCAGTTACAACCTAAAGGGTCTATAGTATAAAGATAGGTTGGGTACCTTATCCTGGTAACACTATGGATACGGCCCACTTTGTATTTGATACAAAGCAATGATCCAACGCGTTCAAGTAGGAGACATGCGAGTGGGGGTATCCTATGCAATGAGTTTGCATAAGATTGGACCACGAAATAGTAATCACTAGATGTAACTTCGTTGACTGGTTAAGTTTCTATTTCAATAGGTTGACCTAGGCAACTTAGTCTTAATCTTGAGTATATTGTGAACTCATGTTCACGAGGGATTGTCCTTTGATTTGTATGGGTGAGAGTGGCTCGTTTGTCAACTCGATATGCCTACCATTTTGGGGACAAGACTGAGTGGGGAGCTGGGAACATAATTATACAAGATGGATTTCATTCCTTCTCGACTGTAGGGTAAATAGATAAGTGTTCCCTTTAGTGGTGTCTCCGGGACTTGAACATAGGACCCTACCCTCTCATTGGCCCGAGAGGGGTTTCTGTTTGATGGTTGGACCATAAACAGGTTGTTCATTAGAGGAGCACTGGTACTTAAGGATTTAGAAGTAACCAGGGGTTAACGGTAATTTGACCCAGCTGGTGTTACGAACACTTGTGAAGGACTAACTTGCTGTCATTGGTCTATATCCGTGGACACAGAAATATATCTACAGTGAGAAGAGTGCAACTGTGGCTTTAGTGGAGTGTACCCACATTAACGAATATTGATTAATGTGGTTAATAGTTTAGCCCGTTAATCTCATATCGTTGGAGCTTCTGATCTGTAGGTCCATTAGGTCCCCTTCCTAGCTCGTAAAGAATATTGAGGTTATTATTGGTTGAAATTTGAATAGTTCAAATTTTCTAAGGGAAAAGTATATGTATAATGATACATTATAATATAAAGTTTATTTTACAAATTAAACTTTATAGTATAAATATAATTTGGATATGATTCAAAGTAATTTGTAAGAGAATTAAATATTTGAAATTGTTCAAATATTATTTTATTAAAACTGTAGGTTAAATTAATGCGCATTAGATGTACATTAAACTATAGGTTATGAGAGAAATGTATTTGAATTTGATTCAAATGCAGGTTAAAATTAATATTTGATATTTAATAATTTGGTAATTAATTAATGGAGAATTATTAGTTATTTAATTTAATCTAATCTAATTAAATTTGATTTAATTAAATTAATTGAATTAAAACTATAGGTTATGTGAGAGATGTTCATTTATATTTAAATGAATTGATAATTAAATTAGATTTAATTAATTATTAATAATTATTAATTTAATTAATTATTGATTTAGTTAATTAATTTAATTTTAATTAATTAAGTTTGTTTAACTCCCACGTAGGGAGTTACTTAAGACGTGGGATAACACTACGTTTCCCATTTTTCTCTCGCTTCTTTATATAGTGCAAAACAGAATTTTGTTTTGGTGTGAACCATTCTCTCAACAAAAAAAAAACAAAATTCTCAGCGTTCTCTAAAAAAAATCCAGAAGAGTTCTGTATTTTTTTTCCTGTGCCAAAAAGGTTCCACAAACCTTCCCTCAAGATTCAGAGAATAGGAAGGTCTCCAAGTGGTGGTGACACAACACGTAGAGTTTTTATTCTCTAATTTTTGCTTAACCTAGATAATTTAAGTCTTTTTTGCCAATGTAAAAGTATTTCAAAATTATTAAAATTAATTTTGAGATACGGTTCTGATACGTTTCCGCTGCGTTTTGGGTTTTAATCCCAGCAATTGGTATCAGAGCCCTCTTAAAATTTAATTTAGGTTTTGAAATTTGTATTGGTTTGGTGGGTTTACTGCATTGTGAATGTGGTTTTTTGCATTGAATGTTTTCTGTAAAATTTGGCCATAGATTTACATTTTTTTTATTGGATCAATTGTAAAGGTCCCTGCGTTTTTGGGCATTTTAATGTAAATTGAGTCTTTGTAAGTCCGTGTCTAGATCGGGTTCGTTTTACTGAGAAAAACGACACCAATTTTGCACAAATCGGAGGCCCCTGCGTTTTTGGGCATTTTAATGTAAATTGAGTCTTTGTACGTCCGTGTCTAGATCGGGTTCGTTTTATGGAAAAACGACACCAATTTTGCACAAATCGGATGCCCGGAGGCCAAGATTTCATTATTTTTTCGCTACTGTACGAAGAAGACGACGAAAAAAAAAATCTGCTGCTGTGTGTCACAATCGTACTTTGCTAAACGATTGTGCGGCACTTGTCCTCGCTCAGGAACAAGTCAGCCAACTCTGATTCAAATCACCTTCGGCACACCGGGTGCCTCTCGCAACGACTATCCCCGTTTTTAGAGGGAAACGGGTTTAGAGGAAAGGGCTTTCGCAAACAGTTTAGAAGAATGTTTGAGAAAAAGAATGTGTCGTAAGGCTAGAAAGCATAAGAGGGACAACAACGACTTTATAGCTTACAACTCTCGGGTATGCAAGTATGATGATTAGTCTCACTCGCATATAGTACATTATAAGCTTTTACAAGAGTGGCATGGTTGCACGTACAGTGCTACGCCGTCACAAGAAATGAAAAGTAAAGGAAAGCGATAAAGAAAGCGATAAACAAACATAATGAAATACATACTATGAAATGACATAGGGTTCGGAACGGTAATGCGGCCATAGGCAACACCCCTGGACAAGCATGACCGTGACATCCTCCCCCCACTTAAATGGTTGACGTCCCTGTCAACCGTCGCTGTTCGAACTCGACAACCTTGGCAGCATCTTGTTGCAAATCTTCAACACGTTCCCAACTGATCTCTGCATCTGGCAGTCCCTTCCACTTGACGAGAAACTCCTGAACATCTCTTCTCGGTCTGCCCACTCGACGAGTACGTTCCGCCAAAACTTCTTCTACTTCTCTATCTTCAGGGTGGACATTGTAACTGGAGGTCTGACCGACTGATTACGAGCGGCATCATCTGGATCGGATAATGGGGTTTCAAATTGCTTACGTGAATGACGGGGTGAATCTTCATCCACGGCGGCAGTTGAACCCGATATGATACTTTACCGACCTTCTTGATTACTTCAACAGGCCCTTCATATTTTTGCACAAGACGCTGATCTCTTTTACTTCGAAATCGGAGCTGTTCTGGTCTCAGTTTGATCAACACCTTATCTCCGGCTTGGAACTCCAGGGGTCGCCGTTTCTGATCCGCCCACTTCTTCATTCGTCTAGACGCCTTCTCCAAGTAGGCCCGAGCCATCTCGGCAGTTTGGTTCCACTCCTTCGTGAAGTTGAACGCTTGAGGGCTCTTCCCTGCATAAGGATGGTCCACAATGTGAGGCATGAGTGGTTGTCTCCCACTAACTATCTCAAAAGGAGTCTTTCCGGTAGACGAGCTCTTCTGACAGTTAAAGCTGAACGTGCCACATAACATATCGACCCAATTCTTTTGCCTGTCATCTATAAAATGACGCAAGTATTCCTCGAGCATGCTATTGAACCGTTCTGTCTGCCATCAGTTTGATGGTGATAGCTCGACGCGATATTTAAATTCGAGCCAAGCATTTGGAATAACTCTCGTCTAGAAGGGTTCTGTGAATCTGCCATCTCTGTCACCACGATACTCGCTTGGACACCCCAGAACTTGACACATTCTTAAGAATAGTTGTGCCGTCATTTCGGCTGAGCACATCTTTATTGTTGGGATAAATGTCCGTATTTCGAGAATCTGTCCACCACTACGAGAATTGCTTCGAAATCCCCGACCTTGGGCAAGTGGGTAATGAAATCGAGGGAGACGCTCTCCATGGTCGTACTGGGGTGGCAGGGGTTCTAACAGCCCGTCTATCTTCGCTCGCTCAACCTTGTCTTTTTACAAATAAGGCAGGTCTTGGTAAACTGCATAACATCGTCGCGGAGGTTCGGCCAGTAGTAACCTTGCTTCAACAATGCATAGGTTCTCTGCCAACCCGCATGACCTGCCCACCGAGTGTTGTGGCACTCTTCTAACAACAGCTTCCTCAAACCCCCTGCTCGGGGTACATACAAATGGTTACCCCTGGTGAATAGGAGGCCTTCCTCTACCCAGAACTGTCTTGTCTTCCCTTCTTTAGCCAGCTGGATTATGGCTTGGGCCCCCGGATCATTCTGCAAATGGTCCCTGATGGACTCACGAACTGAGCCTTTTAGTCTACTAGCTTTCAGGTGTGCTAACATGCACAGGGCCGCATGTTCACTCTTTCGGCTAAGGGCGTCGGCGGCTTGATTGGTTCGCCTGATTTATGCTCGAACTGGAAGTCAAATTCGGCAAGGCATTCTTGCCAACGAGCTTGTTTCGATGATAACTTAGGTTGGGTGAAGAAGTGGCAGATCGAGCTGTTGTCGGTCTTGACAACAAACGTTGCCCCAACAAGTACTGTCTCCAGGCCCTTAGACAATGGACCACGGCTAACATCTCCTTCTCGGAGGCAGCATACCTCCTTTCAGCCGCATTCAGCTTGCGGCTCTCGTAGGCGATAGGGTGGCCATCTTGGAGGAGGACGCCCCTTAATGCAAAATCTGACGCATCTGTTTCCACCTCAAAAGGTTTTGTCACATCCGCTATCCCGAGGACCGGGCTTTTTATCATAGCTTTCTTTAATTCATTGAAAGCTTCTTCGCACCTCGGAGTCCAACTCCATTTCACATCTTCTTTAACAGTTCCGTCAAGGGTTCCGCTCGTCTCGAGAATCCTTCGACGAATCGCCTGTAGTAATTTTCTAACCCGAGGAAGGACCGTAATTCAGTCACAGAAGTCGGACCTTCCAATCTCGGATGGCCGAAATCTTACCTTCTTCCATCCCAATCCGACCGCATTCGATCATATGTCCGAGAAAATTGATGCGTTGTTGGGCGAAGGAGCATTTCTCCCTCTTCACATACAGTTGACTCTGCCTCAACTTTTCGAAGACCAACTGCAGGTGTACTTGGTGTTCTTCCATGGTCTGGCTATAGACCACGATGTCGTCCAGGTAAACCACCACAATCTATCCAGATATTCGTGGAATACCTGGTTCATCAAAGTACAGAAGGTGGCAGGGGCATTGGTGAGACCGAAAGGCATGACCATGAACTCAAAAGCCTCATATCTAGTGACGCATGTGGTTTTCGGCTCATCTCCTTCTGCAATACGAACTTGATAGTATCCTGATCGGAGATCAAGTTTTGAAAAGTATTGGCCCCATGGAGGCGGTCGAACAAGTCGGTGATTATGGGTAGCGGATATTTGTTCCGAACTGTGAGTTTATTCAAGGCCCGGTAATCGATACACATACGGAGGCTTCCATCCTTCTTCTTTTGGAACAGCACAGGGCTCCATAAGGAGCTTTGGCAGGTCTGATAAACCCTGCACTCAACAACTCGTCTAACTGTTTTCGCAGCTCCGCCAACTCTGGCGGGGCCATGCGATAGGCGTTCTTTGCAGGGGTTTTGCCCCAGGCAACAACTCAATCTCGTGGTCTATCTCCCTTCGCGGAGGTAGAGACTTTGGCAAGCTGTCAGGCATAACATCGCCATATTCTCGTAACACACCTTGGATCTCCTCTGGTATGGTCTCTTTTAGACTTTGTCCTCGATCATAGGGATGGCCATGAACGTGGGCTCATCACGGACCAGTCCCCTCTTCAGCTGGAGGGTCGATATCATCTTCAACCCATTCGGTTGTTTGATACTGGCAGAGACAACAGTGGGGTTAGACCCCGTGATCGCCAGACACTTCGCCAGGGCATGGGGATCACCTTGTGTTCGAGGAGGAACTCCATCCCCAACACCACGTCGAAATCATCCATATTCACGATCACAAAATCGGTCTGGCCACTCCACGACCCTAACTTTATGTTCGTTCGTCTCGCGATTCCCATTATAGGTAGGGCTGCAGAATTAACGGCCTTCATTTTTCCTGTGTCTTTGTCCCAACGTAGGTTGAGTCGTTGGGCCTCTGTTTCCGTCATGAAGTTATGGGTAGCACCGAATCAACCAACGTGTTCTTGGCCAACTTCTGGTTCACCCACCTTCTACATACATGAGCCCCTTTTCCACAGAGTCTTTACCCCCGGCTGCCTTCTTTTGAAGGGCGGATAAGAACTTGAGGGCCCCCATGCGAGGGTTCTCCCCCTCTTCTCCGGCTGCCACACCCGGCTCCACAGTCTCTCTTTCACGGGCCGAATCCTCTGCCAATGAATCTTGGAGGGCCTTGAGGGCCGCCTTGTTCGGGCACTCGACCAGTGTATGAGGTCCTTTACACAAGAAGCAAGTAGGGGGACCTCTTCTATAATTGTTCTGGGGCTGACCTTGTGCATTCCCGAAATATCCACTCCTTTGATAGTAGGGTTTACGATCCGCCCCTCCGGTCCTGTCTCCTCCCCCACCTTTAGGGAACCAGATCTATTTGATTTATTACCTCCACTAGAGGAGGGTTGGTTTCGTTTCTGCTCTTGGGGCGCATCGTTGTTAAGGTCAAACACCGTTCTGCAGCAGCGTAGGCTTCTGAAAGGGTTTGGACCCTTTGCTCATACAACTTCGTCTTGGCCCACGTCTTTAACCCTTCGACAAAGCAAAAGACTTTGTCTTTCTCTGACATATCCCGGATATCTAACATTAGTCCGGCAAACTGCTTCACATAATCCCTGACAGTCCCAGTGTGTTTTAACTCACGTAGCTTTCGTCTTGCCATTATTTCCACGTTCTCGGGGAAAAACTGGGAGCGTAAATCTTGCTTTAGTTTTTCCCAGGTGTCGATCGTACATCGACCCTCTTGGATGTCCATATAACGGGACCTCCACCACAACTTGGCGTCGTCTGCAAGGTGCATTGTTGCCAGCGTAATCTTCGACTCTTCCGTCGTCGTGTTTGTAGCTATGAAGTATTGTTCCATGTCAAATAGGAAATTCTCCAAAGCCTTTGCTTCCCGAGCCCCACTGAAGGGCTTCGGTTCAGGTACCTTCACTCTGTTGAACGGCCCCACACCTCCAGCTGGTGTTTGGTTTCCTACCGCTCGCATGGTGAGGTTTACTTTCGCATTCACATCTGCGATCTCCGCCCTAACAGCGTCAAGGGCGGTTCTGAAATCTTCCGATAAGTCAGTCACCATCTGAATTATCGCCTTCTGGGAGCTGTCTAATTCTTCGACTCGCTCCTCCACACGGGCCATTGAGCCCGACGAGCTTTCTCCTCGCTCGAAGCTACTAAATCTGGTAGCTTTTTCTTCCAGGGTCTCGACCCTTTGCAACAGTTCTTGGACGGGCATTCCGTCTAGGCGGCCAGCTACCGCATCGATTATGTCGGCTTTCTCTGCGACTTCCTGTACCCGCATCTCCAGGAAACGAAGGCTATCAGGAATATCTTGTAAATAGAGCATCTGCTCTTCCATCTCCACCAATCTGTCCGCTTGGGACTTGTTAAGCTGTTTAGGTGCCGACATGATTGCTGATTTCTCACTCAGGGAGCCAACTAGGCTCTGATACCAACTGTCACAATCGTACTTTGCTAAACGATTGTGCGGCACTTGTCCTCGCTCAGGAACAAGTCAGCCAACTCTGATTCAAATCACCTTCGGCACACCGGGTGCCTCTCGCAACGACTATCCCCGTTTCTAAAGGGAAACGGGTTTAGAGGAAAGGGCTTTCGCAAACAGTTTAGAAGAATGTTTGAGAAAAAGAATGTGTCGTAAGGCTAGAAAGCATAATAGGGACAACAACGACTTTATAGCTTACAACTCTCGGGTATGCAAGTATGATGATTAGTCTCACTCGCATATAGTACATTATAAGCTTTTACAAGAGTGGCATGGTTGCACGTACAAAGTGCTACGCCGTCACAAGAAATGAAAAGTAAAGGAAAGCGATAAAGAAAAGCGGTAAACAAACATAATGAAATACATACTATGAAAATGACATAGGGTTCGGAACGGTAATGCGGCCATAGGCAACACGCCCTGGACAAGCATGACCGTGACACTGTGCTGCTGCTAGGGCTGACATCATGCTGACATCAGTGGGCTGGTTTGGCTGTTTTGGGCTGGTTTTATCCGGTTCGCGCCTATTTCAGCTATTTTGGTCCGGTTTTTGCTATTTTTTTGGCTTGGTTAGCGATTTTGGGACCCGTTTTGAAGCGGTTCAAGGTTTTTGGTCCGGTTTTGGAGCGGCAAAGACTAATTTTAGGATAAATTTAGCTAAATTATTGTAATTTATTGCTTTATTTTATCCTAGGGGCCAATTTTATGAGTTCAATTGCTATTTAAATGCTTTATGGATGTCATTTAGATAAATCCCACCTTAGGTTAAGCATATTCATGCATTTTAATATATTATAAATGTTATAATGTATGGTTTTAATGCATGATTAATAATTTCATGAGTGATTTAATATATGTTGATATGTTAAATATATGAAATTGAAAAAGCATGATGCATGACATTAATTTAGTTAAATATAAGTGTTATATTTATTTAATGTGATGCATATGCTCAATTTATTTTCATGCTTGTTATAATTTTAATTTATGAAAATAAAATTGCATTGAGCATGAAACATCCATAAATTAATATAATTGTTATATTATATTTAATGATTTGCATATAATATGGTTTTTTAATTAATTATAATTTGATTGTTAATTAATTAAACCATAGTATGTATGATTATAGGACTAATTAATTAATTTTGTAAATAAGTTATAAAATTAATTAATAGAAACCGTCAACCTATAATAAAGATTTGCTTGCAAATATAGGATCTTAGGAAATTGGTTTTAAATTGTTTAAAATTAATTTAAACTTAAGATCACATTAATTCTAATTAGATTAGAATTAAGTCTTATTTTCTTTTAAAATAGTTTTAAATTGGAATAAATAGGACAAATAGGATTTTGGTTATAAGGGAACTCTACTGGTTCAGTTCTGGCTAGATTGGGGGGTTTTTAAGTTGACGGTTTTACGGAACACCTCCTAACTGGGAACTGAATCAGAACTTGAGTTGAATTAACTAAGTCCTATTAGCATGCAATGTCACTAGGTTAATTAAACTGTTTAATTCACCTAGAACTAAGTATAATAAAACCCTAAAATAAGTAGAACATTTTAGTGGGAGAAAAATGGTATATATGATATATCAATTTTTTTTCTCTCACGTCCCTAAGAGTTCACACCGTGAGATCCATGCTCGGCTTCGTGTCGCCTTGGGCGCGGCCTCCCTTCGGAAAGTGTTTGCATGGGTCAATACCAAGGTGAATAGGGAAAATGTTCATAGTAAGTGGGAGAAGGACACGTGTCAACGTTTCCTACGGTCTCCTTCATTAGGTTGCAACGTGAGATTCTTATGATCTGCCTGCGTGTCGTCTTGGAGCGACCACCCTTTCGGAGGGTTTGATCATAGGATTCGGAACACCGCAAACTCCAGTTATGGATAGGGTTTCTTAGGTTAATCTTCAACAGTTGTCTTTCCTAACGGTAGCCTATTGAAGCGTACCTTTGGGATCCGAAAATGAAAGGGTTACACTTACGGGATGTATTAAGCTAGTTAATGAATTCTCGACCAAACGAATGGTAGCTAAGAGCTATAGGAATAAGAGTTATTCTGGAATTAGTAATTAGCTGAGATCGTCTCAATTCAAGGGAGGAGTAGCTGATTACCCTTCGGTGACTGTTGCTCTAAACCTTTGAAGTATCATTGCAAAGACTTAATCATTTTTTCTGGGTTCTTTGATTGAATGTTTTGCTAAATATTGATTGGATGTTGTGTAATGGGTTAAAACAAAGATAATTAATACGGTCAATTGTTTGTTAAATTTTTCAGCATGACTTCCTCTATGATTGCATTACTAAAAAGCGACCAATTAACTGGTGAAAATTATGCAACGTGGAAATCTAACCTGAATACGATTCTGGTTATAGAAGATCTACGGTTTGTCTTAATTGAGGAATGTCCTCAACTCCCCGCTCGTGGTGCATCCCAAGCTGTGAGGGATGCACATGACCGCTGGACGAAGGCCAATGAAAAGGCCCGAGTCTATATCTTGGCGAGTTTGTCTGACGTACTCACCAAGAAACATGAGGCCATGCTCACTGCTCGTGAGATCATGGAGTCGTTGCAGGATATGTTTGGGCAACCGTCCACACAGATCCGGCACGAGGCCCTCAAATACGTTTATAACGCACGTATGAAGGAAAGCCAATCAGTGAGAGAACATGTTCTCGACCTCATGGTTCACTTCAACGTTGCTGAAATGAACGGCGCGGTCATAGACGAGCAAAGTCAGGTGTCCTTTATTTTGGAATCTCTTCCGACGAGTTTCCTTCAATTCCGCAGCAATGCGGTAATGAATAAAATACAGTACACCATAACTACCCTCCTAAATGAGCTACAGACTTTTCAGTCTCTTATAAAAAATAAGAGACCGAAAGAAGGAGAGGCAAATGTTGCCCATTCCAAGAAGTTCCACAAGGGTTCAACCTCTGGAACTAAGTCTGTTCCATCATCTTCTGGTCCCAAAAAGATCCAGAAGAAAGGAGGGAAGGGGAAGGCTCCCGCTGCTGGCAAAGGCAAGGGTAAGGCCAAGAAGGCTGACAAGGGCAAGTGCTTCCACTGCAATGTGGATGGTCACTGGAAGCGCAATTGCCCCAAATACCTCGCCGAGAAGAAGAAGGAAAAGGAAGGTAAATATGATTTACTTGTCTTAGAAACTTGTTTAGTGGAAAATGACTATAATGCCTGGATACTTGATTCAGGAGCCACTAACCACGTTTGTTCTTCATTTCAGGAAACTAGTTCCTTCCAGCAGCTCGAGGAGGGTGAGATGACGCTCAAGGTTGGAACGGGATACGTCATTTCAGCTCGTGCAGTGGGAGCTGCAAAGTTGTTTTTTAGAAATAGATATTTATTTTTGGAAAATTTGTACATAGTTCCAAAAATTAAGAGAAATCTTGTATCTATTTCTTGTTTAATTGAACAATCGTATTGTATTACTTTTTTAACAAATGAAGCGTTCATTTCAAAAAATGGTGTACATATTTGTTCTGCTAAATTAGAAAACAACTTATATGTGTTAAGACCAACTGAAACAAAAGCACTTTTAAATCATGAAATGTTTAAAACTGCTAATACTCAATCTAAAAGGCAAAAAATTTCTCCAAGTAACAATACCTATCTTTGGCATTTGAGATTAGGTCACATAAATCTCGATAGGATCGGGAGATTGGTAAAGAATGGACTTCTAAGTGAGTTAGAAGATGATTCATTACCTCCTTGTGAAGCTTGTCTCGAAGGAAAAATGACTAAAAGACCTTTTAGTGGAAAAGGTTATAGAGCCAAAGAACCTTTAGAGCTGATACATTCGGATCTTTGTGGTCCAATGAATGTAAAAGCTCGAGGAGGGTACGAATACTTCATCTCTTTTATAGATGATTATTCGAGATATGTTACTTATACCTAATGACACATAAGTCTGATGCCCTTGAAAAGTTTAAGGAGTATAAGGCTGAGGTTGAAAACCTGTTAGGTAAAACAATTAAAACACTTCGATCTGATCGAGGTGGAGAGTATATGGATTTAAGATTCCAAGACTATATGATAGAACATGGAATCCAATCCCAACTCTCAGCACCTGGTACACCTCAACAAAATGGTGTATCAGAAAGGAGAAATAGAACCTTGTTAGACATGGTTCGTTCTATGATGAGCTATGCTCAATTGCCTAGCTCGTTTTGGGGGTATGCAGTAGAGACTGCAGTTCATATCTTAAATAACGTTCCCTCGAAGAGTGTTTCTGAAACACCTTTCGAGTTATGGAGGGGGCGTAAACCTAGTTTGCGCTACTTCAGAATTTGGGGTTGTCCTGCACATGTGCTAGTGACAAATCCTAAGAAATTGGAACCTCGTTCAAGATTATGCCAATTTATTGGTTACCCTAAGGAAACGAGAGGTGGTCTCTTCTTTGATCCACAAGATAACAAAGTGTTTGTATCGACAAACGCTACATTCTTGGAAGAAGACCACATGAGAGATCATAAACCACGAAGCAAATTAGTATTAAATGAAGCTACTGAAGAGTCAACAAGAGTTGTTGATGAAGCTGGTTCTTCAACAAGAGTTGATGAAGGACCTAACACTTCAGGTCTATCTCATCATTCTCAAGAGTTGAGAATGCCTCGACGCAGTGGGAGGGTTGTATCACGACCTTCTCGTTACTTGGGTTTAACAGAAACTCAGGTTGTCGTACCTGACGACGGTGTTGAGGATCCATTGTCTTTTAAACAGGCAATGAATGATGTTGATAAGGACGAATGGGTCAAAGCCATGGACCTTGAAATGGAGTCTATGTATTTCAATTCAGTATGGGAACTTGTAGATCCACCTGAAGGGGTTAAACCCATAGGGTGTAAATGGATCTATAAGAGAAAGAGGGACATAGCTGGTAAGGTACAAACCTTTAAAGCTCGACTTGTAGCAAAGGGTTATACCCAAAGGGAAGGGGTTGACTATGAGGAAACCTTTTTCCCTGTTGCTATGCTTAAGTCTATAAGAATTCTCTTATCCATAGCCACATATTATGACTATGAAATTTGGCAAATGGATGTCAAGACGGCCTTTCTGAATGGAAATCTTGAAGAGAATATCTTTATGTCTCAGCCCGAAGGGTTCATAGCCCAAGGTAAAGAGCAAAAAGTTTGCAAACTGAATCGATCCATTTATGGGTTGAAACAAGCATCTAGATCTTGGAATATTAGATTTGATACTACGATCAAATCTTTTGGTTTTGACCAAAACGTTGATCAACCTTGTGTTTACAAGAAAATCATCAAAGGTAAAGTAGCTTTCTTGGTACTATACGTAGACGATATCTTACTCATTGGGAATGACGTAGGATACCTTACTGACATTAAAAAATGGCTAGCAGCCCAATTCCAAATGAAAGATTTAGGAGAGGCACAGTATGTTCTTGGGATCCAAATTATTAGGGATCGTCAGAATAGAACGCTAGCTCTGTCTCAAGCAACTTATATCGACCAAATGTTGATTCGATATTCGATGCAGAACTCGAAGAAGAGTTTATTACCTTTCAGACATGGGGTTCTCTTGTCTAAGGAACAATGTCCTAAGACACCTCAAGAAGTTGAGGATATGAGACGTATTCCCTATGCCTCAGCTGTGGGCAGCTTAATGTATGCTATGCTCTGCACTAGGCCAGACATTTGTTATGCAGTGGGAATAGTTAGTAGGTACCAGTCTAATCCAGGGTTTGACCACTGGACAACAGTTAAGAATATCCTCAAGTATCTTAGGAGAACGAGGGACTACAAGCTAGTGTATGGAGCTAAGGATTTGATCCTTACAGGTTATATTGACTCTGATTTTCAAACTGACAAAGATTCTAGGAAATCCACGTCGGGACCAGTGTTTACCCTAAATGGGGGAGCTGTAGTATGGCAAAGTATCAAACAAGGATGCATAGCAGACTCCACAATGGAGGCAGAGTATGTAGCTGCTTGTGAAGCAGCAAAGGAAGCAGTTTGGCTCAGAAAGTTCTTAAGTGATTTGGAAGTTGTTCCAAATATGAACTTGCCTATTACCCTATACTGTGACAACAGCAGGGCAGTAGCCAACTCTAAAGAACCTCGAAGCCATAAACGAGGAAAGCACATTGAGAGGAAGTATCACCTGATAAGAGAGATTGTGCAACGAGGAGATGTGATCGTCAAAAAGATCGCTTCGGAGCACAATATTGTTGATCCATTTACGAAGACTCTCTCGGCTAAAGTGTTTGAGGGTCATCTAGAAAATCTAGGTCTGCGAGATTTGTACATTGGGTAATCTAGGGCAAGTGGGAGATGTGTAATGGGTATACTTATGCCCTAGTTTATTGTATTCGTATTATTTACCATCTCTATTGTTTTGTATTATCTTGTACAACCCACTAACTAGAGTTTTAGTTCAAGTGGGAGTTTGTCGGGTTTAATGCCCTAAAACTCGTAGATAGTAAATGTTGTATTTTGACCGTCATTAATAAATGATTATTCATTATTATTCAATAAATGTTATTGATTATTTTATCTTATTTTAATAACCCTAAAATCCAATAAACTAACATCCTAGGTTGTTTTATGAGTCTTGAACAATATGTAGAGACATATAGAGATCAATGTTCAAGTTACAACCTAAAGGGTCTATAGTATAAAGATAGGGTTGGGTACCTTATCTTGGTAACACTATGGATACGGCCCACTTTGTATTTGATACAAACGCAATGATCCAACGCGTTCATGTAGGAGACATGCGAGTGGGGGTATCCTATGCAATGAGTTTGCATAAGACTGGACCACGAAATAGTAATCACTAGATGTAACTCCGTTGACTGGTTAGGTTTCTATTTCAATAGGTTGACCTAGGCAACTTAGTCTTAATCTTGAGTATATTGTGAACTCTGTTCACGAGGGATTGTCCTTTGATTTGTATGGGTGAGAGTGGCTCGTTTGTCGACTCGATATGCCTACCATTTTGGGGACAAGACTGAGTGGGGAGCTGGGAACATAATTATACAAGATGGATTTCACTCCTTCTCGACTGTAGGTAAGTAGATAAGTGTTCCCTTAAGTGGTGTCTCCGGGACTTGAACATAGGGCCCTACCCTCTCACTGGCCCGAGAGGGGTTTCTGTTTGATGGTTGGACCATAAACAGGTTGTTCATTAGAGGAGCACTGGTACTTAAGGATTTAGAAGTAACCAGGGGTATAACGGTAATTTAACCCACTGGTGTTACGAACACTTGTGAAGGACTAACTTGCTGTCATTGGTCTATATCCGTGGACACAGAAATATATCTACAGTGAGAAGAGTGCAACTGTGGGTCTTTAGTGGAGTGTACCCACAGTTAACGAATATTGATTAATGTGGTTAATGAGTTTAGCCCGTTAATCTCATATCGTTGGAGCTTCTGATCTGTAGGTTCATTAGGTCCCCTTCCTAGCTCGTAAAGAATATTGAGGTTATTATTGGTTGAAATTTGAATAGTTCAAATTTTCTAAGGGAAAAGTATAATGTATAATGATACATTATAATATAAAGTTTATTTTACAAATTAAACTTTATAGTATAAATATAATTTTGGATATGATTCAAAGTTAATTTGTAAGAGAATTAAATATTTGAAATTGTTCAAATATTATTTTATTAAAACTATAGGTTAAAATTAATGCGCATTAGATGTACATTAAAACTATAGGTTATGAGAGAAATGTTGATTCAAATGCAGGTTAAAATTAAATATTTGATATTTAATTTGGTAATTAATTAATTGGAGAATTAATTAGTTATTTAATTTAATCTAATTTAATTAAATTTGATTTAATTAAATTAATTGAATTAAAACTATAGGTTATGTGAGAGATGTTCATTTAAATATGATTTAAATGAATTGATTAATTAAATTAGATTTAATTAATTATTAATTATTAATTAATTATTGATTTAGTTAATTAATTTAATTTTAATTAATTAAGTTTGTTGTAACTCCCACGTAGGGGAGTTACTTAAGACGTGGGATAACACCCACGTTTCCCATTTTTCTCTCGCTTCTTTATATAGTGCAAAAACAGAATTTTGTTTGGTGTGAACCATTCTCTCAACAAAAAAAAAACAAAATTCTCAGCGTTCTCTAAAAAAAATCCAGAAGAGTTCTGTATTTTTTTTCTTGTGCCAAAAAGGTTCCACAAACCTTCCCTCAAGATTCAGAGAATAGGAAGGTCTCCAAGTGGTGGTGACACAACACTTAAGAGTTTTTATTCTCTAATTTTTTGCTTAACCTAGATTAATTTAAGTCTTTTTTGCCAATGTAAAAGTATTTCAAAATTATTAAAATTAATTTTGAGATACGGTTCTGATACGTTTCCGCTGCGTTTTGGGTTTTAATCCCAGCATGAACAAGGGGTCCCACCCTCCCATTGGCCCAAGAGGGACTCAATTTAGTGATAGGATCATAAACCAATTGTTCACTAGAGGATTAATAGGACTTAAGGAACAAGATGTAATCACAGGTGTAAAATGGTAATTTTGACCTAGCTGTGATTACGGACAACCTGTGAAGGATCGACTTACTAATTATAGTTATATCAAGGGACAAAAATATATCTACAGTGAGGGGAGTGCAGCTACGGGCTTTAGTAGAGTGTCCCGTTAGTTAACGAATGTTGGTTAACTAGGTTAAAGAGTTTAACTGGTTAATCTGGGATCATTGGAGCTCATGATCTGTAGGTCCACTAGGTCCCTCTACTAGTTCACAAATGGATAAAACCTTAGATAGTATGGTGAATAATTTTGAAACGTTCAAAATCGGTTTAGGGAATAAACGTTAGATATATGTGATATGTCTAGACGTGTTAAACGTTTAAATACGAATTAAACGGACAAGAGAGTTAAGAATAATATTTAAATTTGATTTAAATATTAAATTATATGAATAGGGATTCATATTGATTTTTTTAAAAAATCGGGATTAGTGGAAAAAAATATTATTTTATTATTTGATATTAAAATAATATTATAATTAATTTTATATTTAAATTATTATTCTTTGAAAATTAAAATCAAAATCAAAATCTATTTTTAAAAAATTAATTTAAAATTAGTTTTAAATTGAAATTAAAATTTAATTTTAAAATTTGTTTTCGAGCTTTGGATTTTCTCACTTACTAAGCAAGTAACTTAGTTGTTAATCCGTCAATTAGCCACACAAATTAGAATAATTTGTTGTTAATTTGATATCCAATTGGATTGCATGCTATTCCTTGATAAATAAGGATAAATTTGGCTTATTTTTGGGTTGAGATTTCTGAATATGAAAGGTTAATTTTGCTGAAAATTCTCAAGAACTCACTTCCCTCTCCAATCTTCATTCCTTCACAAATTCACCACAAATTGAATCCCACCATCCAATATAAGGCTAGAGAATAGTAGAGAAGACTCTTGTGGTGGTCTACAAGCAATTGGTGTTCCAATTCGTGGAAAAATCAAGGAGAATTTGATCTACAAAGGTTGTAATTTCTAACTCTCTATATTTCCCCTATTTTGCATGAATGTTTATCCTTAAAATTGAGCATGTTAGAGTGTAACGCATGCTAATTCGCTTCCATTACATATTCATATATCCTTCATGGGAGGCATAGTGGATCAAGTGGCTTTTTTTGTCAACTCTTTACCCAACACCGCTGGAACTGCTAGATTGATAGCATCACACTTGGTTTCGAACAGTAAGTCCCAATGTGGAGCTTGAAGGATTGGGTCGTCACCAACTTTTCCTTTAGAGTGTCAAAGGTGTCTTGGCATTTTTTATCAAATTCGAATGGGACATCCTTTTGTAAGAGCGAGAAGAACGACAAGGCGATCTTCAAGAAGTCCTTGATGAACCTCCTGTAAAAGCCTGCACTACCAAGAAACGAATGTACTTCCCTAATGTTTGTAGGATAGGGAAGGTTAGAAATCATATCAATCTTGGCTTTATCAACCTCAATGCCCTTAGTAGAAACTAAATGCCCTAAGACTATACCATGACTTGTCATAAAGTAACACTTCTCATAGTTAAGAACCAAATTAGTATCTATGCATCTCTTCATTATCAAGCCTAGGTTATGCAAGCATTCGTCAAAAGAATCACCATAAATTGTAAAGTCATCCATGAAAACCTCAATGCATTTTTCTATGAAATCGGAAAATATGCTCATCATACACCTTTGAAACTACCTAGGGCATTGCAAAGCCCAAACAACATTCTCCTAAAGACGTACGTCCCGAACATGCATGTGAAAGTAGTCTTTTTTTGGTCTTCTTGGGCGATAAAATTTTGATAGAAACCTGAAAATCCATCAAGAAAGTAGAAAAATGGTTTTCTGGCGAAGTCGTTCAACCATTTGGTCAAGAAAAGGAATTGAAAAGTCATCCTTTTTCGTTATCTCATTTAACTTGCGAAAGTCGATGCACATTCTCCACTCGTTTTGTACTATAGTTGGCACCAACTCACCTTTTTCGTTTTCCACAATAGTCATGTCGGTCTTCTTTGAGACAACATATATGGGGCTAACCCAATTGCTATTCGGTATAGGGTAGATTATGTCGGCTTCGTGGAACTTGATCATCTCTTTCAAAACCACCTCTTTCATCGTAGGATTGAGTTTTCTTTAGAGTTGAATGGTGGCTTTTGCTCCGTTTTCAAAAGCAATCCTATGCATACAAAGAGAGGGACTAATTCCCTTAATCTTGTCCAAAGTCCAACCGATTGCATTTTTATTCATCTTCAACAACTCTAACAATTCTTCTTCTTGGGCAGGGGTCAATTATCTGGAAATTATTATAGGCAAAGTATTCTCGTCACCTAAGTACATGTACTTGAGGTGAGACGAGAGAACCTTAAGCTCGATCCCCTTTACCTGTGGAGCGAAGATATCATCATTAGAAGAGTCATCAATGTTCGAATCAATAGAGGGAGTAAAAATTTCATCACATTCATCATCATCATTAACTAACAATTCATCAACCAAATCAAAGGATTCAATAGCACAAAGAGAAAATTTTTCTTTAGGGAACTTCATAGCATCATAGATATTAAAGCTAACAACATCACCGTTAAACTCTACATTTAAGGAACCTTTATCCACATCAATTCTAGTTTTAGCAGTTTTAAGAAAGGTCTTCCTAACAATATAGTAGAGGATGAGGGGTTGGTTGGCTCATTCATTTGTAAAATATAGAAGTCCGCAAGAAAAATTAAAGAACCTACTTTAACTAGCACATCTTCTACTATCCCTAGAGGTTGTATGCATGATCTATCCGCTAATTGGATACAAACTGAAGTTTTTTGCAAATAATTTAATTTCAATTCTTCAAAGACATAATAAGGCACAACATTTATTGAAGCACCCAAATCAAGCATCGCATGCATAATTTTTCTATCACCTATAACACATGGGACAATGAACATACCAGAATCCCTACATTTCTTAGGCATGCTATTTTTAAGCAAGGAAAAAACGTTACCACTCACCATAACTCTTTCTTGTTCCTTACCTCTTCTCTTCTTTGGTGCAAAGATCCTCCAGAAATTTAGCATAACTCGGGATTTGTTGGATCACATTAAGAAAAGGAATATTGATTTGAACCTTTTTGAATATCTCTTCAAACTCCTTATCCTCACTTTCTTTCTTTGGTCTAGCCAACCTACTTGGAAAGAGAGCTTTAGGTAAATAAGGTTCAATCAATTTCCATCTCATGGGAAGATATCAAAAGACACTAGGAGAACTGATGTTGATGCTAGTCTCTACAAGAGTATTGTTGGGAGTTTGTTTTATTTGACAACCAACAGACCAGATATTGTCTTTGCAGTTGGAGTGTATGCAAGATATCAAGCTTGTCCTAAAAACAGACAAGATATAAAAAATTGTAAGCCAAAGGGGGAGTTTGTTGGAGTTTTGACTATTGGCTATATATAATTTTCTCTAAGGCAGAGGTTCTACAGATGTCTCAAATAAAGTCTTAACATCTGTTTTGGCATCAGAAGTCTTTCCTGCAGAATACTTTCCTTATTTGAATGTATCCGGTGGAGATTTTCAACCCGATATTTCCTTTATTATCTGGCGGCCTTCTGATTCCTTGTTGGGATTTGTTTCCTTTTTGAAATATGATTTATAAAGGATTGTTGGCTAATCTTTTAGGGTAAGTCGAATATTATTCTGTCCGCGCAAGAGTTTTCTGTTTGAACGGCTGCTTTGCTCCAGACTTTGTTCTCGCTCTTTGATAACCTTTCGCTGTGCAAGTTTTTCTTCGATTAGAGTGCAACACGTTGAAGTTCTCATAGACTTAGGGAGAGCCTAAGCCATAGCTGCCAGAGAAGGGATTCTCAATCTTAGGGGGATCCTACGACTCATCTTTGGTAAAAGGAGTTCATAGACTTGAGGAAAGATACATCACACTATCGGGTACCGAAGTGGTAGAAGCTAATATTAACATACTTATGGAGAGCCTAAGTTCACTTGAGAGGGAGTCTCACATCTAGGGGGAGCCTAGGTGATCAAAGAGTTAAACTCTACGTGAGCCACTGTAGTATCGTGATTACAGATAAGTACTACGTTGTAAACTGCTTAACTTTTTAATATTAGTGAATTATCTTTCCTGCGCACTCAATACCCCAGACGTAGGTGGTTATCACCGAACTAGGTTACCAACTTCTGTGTGTCTTTACTTGTTTTTTTTGTCATTTGTGTTTTTGATGTTACAGTTGTTGTCAGTGCTTTCTATGCGACATCCATATATTGAGTGAATAGTCCCCTATCACTTTTTCAATTCGAGAAGTTAATTAGCAAATAACCGTTATGAAACCTATTTCTATATAATGGAAAGGGCCCGCGATATTTGAGGTATGCTGAAATACATTTTAAACTCTCTACTCTCTAACTCTCTAAATTAATACTGACTTGATCATCAGAGGGTTGGTGGCCAAACAACATACCGGTGTGAATTTTTTCTCTGTTGTGTAGGGCGATCGTTCAATTCCTCCCAAAAACTATAAATTCACAGTTTGTACCAAATTTCGGTATCAACAATATTTAAAGTGATTTTATGATTGAAGACATACTCTGGTTAGTATATGTAATTCAACATAATTTTGTAGGAAACATGAATTTTAATGAAAATGATGCATGTCTTGGATTTTAGAACTATTTATTTTTCTTGACCAAAGATGAAACAACACTAAAAGGAAAAAGTACAACAGTTGTTCAAGAAAATTTAGTGAAAATAATAGTAAAATTTCCTCTTCAAATTATAAGCCAAACACTGCTTCCAAAGAAACCCCTTTGGGCCTGCGACGGTTCTGATCAAAGTTTTTACTCTCTGTAACATTATCACGTTGGATCTTGTGCTTTTCAGTAATTTCCAGTCGCCGATCTGTCTCCTTCATTCTGAACTGCCAGCTTTTCTTATTTCTTTCTTTCTTTGTTTTTTCTTAAAGCAATTTCTTTTCCTATCACTAATTAGCCAGTCCCATAATATTTTCTTGTTTGTCACATTGGATTGATTAGAAAAAAAATATTTTTATTTAAATTTTTTGAAAAAAAAGAGTTTAAAATATATTTTAAAAAGTGTTTTAAAAACTATTTTAAGTGGTTGACAAATACTGTAATTTTTCCTATCTTGTCAAATGCCTAAACTGATTTGAAATAAATGTGCAAATTATTCCTTTAAAACTCTAGTCAAATGTATATTTCAAAGAAAAGAAAAAAAAATATAGTCAAACGCAAGCATTGATCAATAAAGTTAAAATGAAACTAATTTATTTTAAATTTAAGAAATGGATTGCAATGTTAAAAACATACTTAAAAATAAAATATTAAAACGAAAAAAATTCAAAGAGGGAAGTAATATTTAAAAATTTAATTTTTTTTAAGAAAAGAAAAAAAAATCAAATGGTATGGTAATATAATGGAGTCTTAAAGACTTATTAATAAAATATTAAACATATAGATACTTGTTGAAGGAGATTGCATAAATACAATTTTAAATATTATGTTTGATAAATTATTTTGTAGTATAAACACTAAATAGACATGAAATCAAAGGATGAAACTTGTAATTTTATGTTTTATATGTTTAAAGTATTATGTTGTTGTTTTACTTTCAAGCTATTTCATTTCAATCCTAAACATTTTAAAATTTAAAACTTGATACAATTTTGGGATTCATGATATATATATAAATACACATCCTGAATTTTTTTTGTTGTTGAATACATTATAAATTTATATAATCATTTAAATTTTTTAAACTCTATATGATATGTGATTTTAAAATATCAGTCCATAGCACACCATATAAAAACGTCTATGATATCATTGTATGTAAAACTCGTGGACTCGATCAAAAGTGTGTGTGCACTTCTAAGTGCCTGCGTTTTAGATGTTGGATGATGATTTCATTTTTAATTCTTGTTTTTAAAATTTATGTGTGTTTCTTCTCAACTTTTGTACTATGATTTTTTTTTTAAGAAACACTTCAATTCTTTGTCAAAAACCAAAATAATAATAATAATAATAAAATAAGTTTTTGTAAAACTGTTTTGTCTTTAGTTTTCAAATTTAGTTTTGTTTTTGAAAAAAGTTATTGAAAATAAGGAATAAAAAAAAAGAAACTAATGGATAGGAGTAGTATCTATAAGCTTAGTTTTCAAAAACAAATTAAAATAAAAACTTAGGCTCCATTTGGTAATTTTTTGTTTTTTCAGTTTTTGAAAATTAATCCTATATCGTATTTAATTCTTATAATGATTTGCATATTTTCTTAAGTACAAGAGTTAAATTCTTAATCAAATTAAAAAAAAAACTAATTTTTTAGTTTTTAAAATTTAACTTGATTTTTGAAAATATTGGTAAAAATCAAAGTAGATAACAAAACGAACAAATTTAGGGGTGGAAGTAGTATGTTTATCGGCTTAATTTAAGTTATATATATATATATACACACACACACACACACATAGTGGAGGAATCGAATTGAAGTTGATAGTACAAATATTATATCAGTCGAGTTATGTTAATTTTTTTGGTAAGCGTTACATATTAAAAGGCATTTGCTCATTATTACAACTAGCATTTTCTAGTTTTAAAAAGTAAGAGAGAAAAAAGGAAAAAAATTAGGAGGTTTTCCTTTTGGAAAAAACATGAGGGTGACAATTTATGCTTGATTTTATTGTATTGACATTATCAATAAGTTTGAGTAAAACCAATTCTCTATTATAATAATTTAATGGATGCTTTTAAATATAAAAAAAATGAGTCAAATTATTTATAAATATAGATAAAATTTTACAGATTTGTAAATAGTTTGATATTTTTTCTGTTTATAGTAATTTTTTAATTTAATTAGACATTTATTTTTATTTATAGTTTAATTCAAATTTAGATTTCTCTCATGTTCCTATACTATACAACCATCGATATAATTGAATATTTTTGTAATTTATCTCCTCTAATATAATCTCTAGTCCTCTTATTTTCTTCTCATTAAAGTTTTTATTTCTCCACTCTCCCTTTTCTTCTTCTATTTTTCAATTTTCCCGAACGGTTTATTTCTTTGTTTGTGTCTTTTATATGCATCCTATGGCTTCCATGAAATAAATTGAAGTAAATAATTAAGAAAAAGAAAGTAAATTATTTTAAACTGTTCAAACTATATATTATATGTGAATGCTTAAAAAAAGTGAATGAACAACGTAAAATCTAATACCTTTCTTGAATATAAAATTATATTTTCTTTTAAACAATACTATATATATAATTTTCTCCCAAATATTTATATAATTTTACATCTGCAATATATTAATCTGAACACAACTTTATGGTTATGACATTGATTTCTTTTTCTTAATAAGTTCAACATTTTATAATATATGTTTGAGACTAATAGGTTATTTGTAGTTCGAATCCACTCACCTCTTATTATATTAAAAAATTAAATTAGAATTACATATAATTCCGTTTTGATAACCATTTGATTTTTTAAAACCATGCTTGTTTTCTTATAATTTTTTTAGGGTTGTTTTCAAATATATAAAAATTAGCCAAACTATTTACAAATATAGAAAATTTCACTATCAATCAGCAATAGATCCCGATAGACTTCTATCGCGTGATAGATAGTAAATTTTTTTTTTATATTTGTAAATAATTTGATATTTTTTCTATTTATAATAATTTTTCATTTTTTACCAAGATTTTCATTTTTCCTAACTAAACATTTAGAACCTGTTTGGTAGGGAATATGAAAATATAAATTTGAAAATAATAGATTCAATGAAAATAGAGTTGTACTTTTATGTTTTGAGATATGTGTTTAGCATAAGATTCAGAAGTTGGATTCTAATTTAAATAATTGTTTTAAAAATGTGTTTGATACAATATTTATAAATCATAAAACTAGGTATATTTATTCACGAAATATTAGTAGACAATAAACTATTATTAATTTATTTATAAACATATTTTATGTTAAAAAATTAAATTTGTATAATTATTATTTTATTATATTATATAAATTTATAATACATTTCATAATAAATATTTAAAAAAGTGAATTGAATTTGTAACCGTATTTCTAAACATTTTAATCTTTATTTAATATAATTTTGTGATTTAAAATTTGAAATTCAAAATCTAGTTACAAATAAAACATAAAAATGATGTTTTCAAAATTTGCATGGTTTTGATTACAGAATCTGAAAACAGTTTTCAAAAACAGAATTCAGGTTGTCAGTCTAATACATATTTCCTGAACTCAATGAATTTAGTAACATAAAACAAAATCAGGATTGCCAACCAAACAAGCCTTGCATTTTTAGCTAAATTTTAAAAGCAAAAATAAAATATTAAAAAATTACTTTTAGTAGTTCTCAAAACTTAGTTTGGTTTTTTAAACCTTCCTAAAAAATAGATAACAAAACAAATAAATTAATAGATAATGGAAGTAGTATTTCTAACCTTAATTTTTAAAAAACAAAAAAACAAAAAACAACATGGGTATCAAACGGGCTCATAATGAATGAGCTAGACATGTTAATTACCTTATAAAATTTATGTTTAAATCCTATTTTAGTCCCTAAACTTTGAATCTTGTTCTATTTTGGTCTCTAAACTTTCATAAACGTTCGTTTTAGTCCCTTAACTTTTAAAAAGTGTTTATTTTAGTCTGTACTATTAAAATTATGTTAACTATTTAACAGAAATGTGACGGAACTTGTATTTTTGGATGACTAGACTCTAGATATATATTAAGCAACATGAAGATGAAGTAAAAATGTCAACAACCAACACGCCAAAATATTGAACAACCAAAATTTTTTGAACTAAAAATGTCTTTTAAATTCTTCCAATTTGTCACATTATTCAAACTTGAAACTCTAAATTTTTTAACGTAGCTAACTTATTTGGTAGCCTAGTCATAAAAAAAATACAAGTCACTTCACCATTTTGTGAAAGAGTTTAACAAAATCTTAATATAGCAGCATTATTTTTCAAAAGCTTATGGACTTAAACAGACATTTTAAAAAGTTTAGGGGCTAAAATAAAACAATATTCAAAGTTAAAGGACTAAAACGATCCTTTTTAAAAATTTAGGGATAAAAATAGAATATTATTCAAAGCTGAGAGACCAAAATAAGATTTAAACCTAAAATTTAAATATATCTACTCCACCTCACTTGATCATATCCTAACTTATAGTAATCTCGACCTATATATGCACTGGGGTTACTTCCATAAAAAATGGATGTATTAAAAACCAAGTAACTTTTATATTCTTACATTTTTGTTCTTTTAACCATATTTCTAGGCTTAAGAAATTGATTAAAGATATGCATAAACTTGATACAGAAAAAAAATACAGAGGGTAACTTTTTAGAAGATCTATTTTAAGAATGAAATTGAGAAATTGACACATCTAAAGTGTAGAATCATATATTAAACTAAAATTAGGGGCGTTTAAAAAAAAAAAAAAAAAAACTCATGATCCAACAAACTCAATAATCAAACCCAACTAATTAACCCCATCCACATGTGTTGCAAATAAAATTGAAAAATAAGTAAGCAAATACTTAAACAAAGAATTTTAAACAAATAACCCACGGGAAATTTTTAAAAATAGAAAAATAAGAAAAACTATTTACAGAAAATAATAAATTTTTTAGATAGTTGTGATAGATGCTGATAGAAGTCTATCATAGTCTATCAGTGATAGAAATTATAGAAGTATATCACTGATAGATATTGATGTCTATCAGTCTATCAGACATTTTTTGATCCAGTTAGAACCAATTAACCCCACCTATTGGGTTGACTAATAGTTGGACCAATTTAACACCAATACCATCAAATTAGGTTTGTAAAAAAAAAAAGTTTCTACTAATTAACCTGAAAAGTAACTTAGTGTTTAAGGCACCCAGATGAAATTAGATAATTCAAATCTAAATATCGCATTCTCAAAACGAAAAGGGGAAAAAAATTATTATTCCAACTCAACTCAATCCAAAATCCAAAATGTAAATAACATAATGATAATCAACAAACAAAAATAAAAACAAAAGCAATCAAACTAGCAATCCAAGTGTTCAAATATATATTCAAGTGTAATGCAATGAGAGAATTTTTTCTTCCTTTAAGAATCAGCAACAGCAAGAGTATAGTACCTTTTCAAACGTAGTTGTTGCTATGATTCTCTTCTCCTCTAACAATTGGGAAGCTCATGGAAAATCATTGATGAGAAGCAAAGCCATGATCCTTACTTGCAGGATCTGAATTGTTATTTTTAGCTTGAGAAAGGAATTTGGTAGCCATACTGAAGTGGAAAGGCCTAACGTTGGGATGGAAATTAGGAGATGTATTATTATTATTATTGAGAGAATTATTGTTAATGAAGAAATTTTGGTGCAAGTGATTGAACTCAAGAGACAAAGGGGAAGGCAAAGACAAATTGAGATGATTATTGAAGTTATGAAGATTATTATTATCCTCAGCTTGAGATGTAGTAAGAAATGGAAGATTATTTGTTGTTGTTGTTGATGATGATGATGGAGGATTATGATCCCAATAAAACCCAAATGGAGGGGCAGACACATTGTTCAAAAGGGCTGAGAAAGAAGAAGGGTGAGAGGGATTATTATTAGAATTATTATTGGATTTGTGTTGCTTTTGTTTATCGGTCTCGTCCTCGACCTCGGCCTTCTCGAGGATTTTGAACTCCGATCTATGCGGGTGCACGGTTGGTGGTAGCATAGATTGGTAGTGAAGGCCGAGGCTTGCTGATGGGATTGGCAATGGAGGGAGTTCGTCGATTTCATCCTTGGCGGCGTTCAGCAACCAGTCGACGACCTTGCTCGGCTGATTTAGGCCGAGGCGGTCTTGAAGATCATAGAGCTGAATTGCGGTCGAAACCGAAAGCCTTACACGCCTGTCGCGCAGCCCTCTTATGGTACAAACTTTGCTGTGTCGATCCTTGCCTCCGAAAGCTCGCGACACGCGCACGATCCTTGGATCCTTCAACCTAAGCCATGGCGTCGCCGCCGCTGCGGATGAGCTTGATGAACCTCCTGCTGCTGCTAGTTTTGGAGGTGGTGAATTCTCTTCTTTTGAATTTTTAATCATATTATGTCTCTCATCATGTTTGTCTGCAGCTAAATAATGTGTAAAATTTCTGAATTCAAATAGCATTAGCTTATGAAGAGAGAATATATATAAAATATATATCATTTTTTCATACACAAATTAAACCCCTCAAATTTTGTGAAGAAATTGGACAAGCCCAAAAACCCTAACATCAAGATCATAAGTACTTGAAGAATTCCAAAATTTCTTGAAAAATTATCGACTGCTATGATTAAGTAGTACAAGATACAAGAATTGAAATAAGGGAATTTGAAAATTTTACATCAAACTTCAAAAAGGGGTTTGAAAAAATTAAAACCCCAAAAAATGTGCAAGTTTTTCTTAAAAGTTTTCATCTTTGTCTACTGCTTTAACTAATTATCAGTTGAAACTAGAACTGTGTGCCCAAATTTCTTTAGTGATTTTCGAGCTCAAATCAAATAAAGCAGAAGAAAAGACTAAATTGACTCAATCAGTGGCTGAAAGTTAAGAGAAAGAGAAAGAAAAAGAGGGTTTTGTAAGATTTAGTTTAAGGATTTATTGAAGATTAGATATCACTATGAAGAGCGAATAAAAAACTTACGCATAAGCACTGATATTCCACTTCTATGTGCTTCAGCTTCCAGCAGTTTGGTATCAAAAGTAGTTTTGATTGTAATATGAAGCCTTGAAATTTGGAGGTGTATAATTGAACTTCTCAAATTGATGAGAAAGCTTGGAGTTTCAAACCTAGCTCCACCATATTGGTTTTCTTTTTTAAAGGGAAAAACTTTGCTTTTTATTTCCACAGGGTATCCAACTTGATATATGTAGCTCAAGCTTGAGTCTACTTAGAGAAAAGGAAAAAAAAAAAAAAAAAACAAAAAACAAAGAAACAAAAAACCAAAAGGAAGATGCTGGAATTCAACCGACCATCCTCCATTGGAAAGCTAAAGCAATGGACCATATGCAGCCACGTGGCTCGGATCGTCATCGACTCGGATAATTGTACTACTCTTGACTTGATAATTTTAAAAAGGAAAACTTAACACATTGTCAAATAAAGAAAGCTAATCACAATTCTCTCTTACTAGTGAGTTTGAAAATTAACACCAGATTTATATGCTAGTTGTAATGACTTTATTACTAAGCATAGAATCTGTGATTCTATACTAAATTATCACATATGTCACTTTAATCATAACTTTAGTGGATAAGACAACTATTTCTTTTCTTAAAAGTTTAAAGCTTGTTCTTCCAATTTGCTTTTTGTTAAACTAAAGAGAAATATCTTTTTGGTCTCTAAGTTTTGGATCTAGTTTCTATTTGGTTCGTTCCCAAATTTCAAAATATTACACATTTAGTCCTTAAATTTTAAATTTTATAAACTTTAATTTTCATTGGGTCTCTAGTTTTTATTTGGTTCATAGGTTTCTATGTGTCCCCGCATTAAGATTAAGGAAAAACATTAATATTTTAAAACTTATGAACCAAATGAAAACTAAACCCAAAACCTAGGGAGGACCAAAAAGGCATTTCCCCATAGTTTTAAGTATTATTTAGCTTCATGTATACTTAACCTCAATGTGGGTACATTGTAATTATTAATAAAAAAACTTGAGTTAGGGTCAATTCCCGAATCGCACAAAAGAGATAAAAAAAACTCGGGATATTGTAATGTAATAAATTGGTATCAAAAATAGACAACTCAAGGCAAGTCGAAAAAAAGACAGTCGAATCAAAATAATTTGTTTTACAGTTCTATTTCTTTCAGAGGGCAATATGAATATTCTATTATGTTCTATCAACACACAAAAGGGGTTATACGATATATCTGGTGTGGAAGTCGGCCAACATTTGTATTGGCAAATAGGAGGTTTCCAAGTACATGCCCAAGTACTTATTACTTCTTGGGTTGTAATTGCTATCTTATTAGGTTCAGCCATTATAGCTGTTCGTAATCCACAAACCATTCCTACTGACGGTCAGAATTTCTTCGAATATGTCCTTGAATTCATTCGAGACGTGAGCAAAACTCAGATTGGCGAAGAATATGGTCCATGGGTTCCCTTTATTGGAACTATGTTTCTATTTATTTTTGTTTCGAATTGGTCAGGGGCTCTTTTACCTTGGAAAATCATACAGTTACCTCACGGAGAGTTAGCCGCACCCACAAATGATATAAATACTACTGTTGCTTTAGCTTATATATATATATATATATATATATATATATATATATATATATATATATATATATATATATATATATATATATATGAACTTAGAAAATTGTGTTAGACAAGTGAATTGAGCATATAATACAAAATATATACTCCATAGTTTTTTTTTTTAGTGCACCAAGATATATCTCAACTATAAGTTGACACATATGATGAACAGGAGTACAATTAGAAGGAAGGTTAGAAAAAAGCTTTCGAGATATAAGGAAAAGAAGAAATTGAAGAAGAAAAAAAAGAGGGTAAGAAATACAAGAAAAGGAAAAGAAGATGTTTAATTATAAGAATTGGGGACCATTTTTGGTGCTACACATTTTTGAAAAGTAGTGAGTAGTGCTTTATCGACAACTACAAAAGGTTTGGCTCAAGTCCTATCCTATCACATGGCCTTGATGAAATGCACGCCTTGTACGAAGAACAATAACTACATATCAATCATGTGATCATTAGGAAATCTTATACATAATCAAAATTTATCCCCAAATTCTAGTCCTCGACATCTTCAAATTTTTCATGCCTTAGGAGATTAATGTTCATAATTCTACTTTTCAATTCAATGTGTGATTCAATTATGAAATATTTTTTACTTTTTTTGCTATTCATGATTGTCCGAGTTAGCTTGGTTAAGGAAACTCGTAGGATATTAAATCCTAGGTACCTGTGGCTACCAGATGGATTGAACCCATGACCTCTTAGCCCTCTTAGCCCTTTATCAAGATCATATCCTCTATTTACTACTAAGCCAATCAATATATAATGGTTGGCTTTTTATGCCCTATTTTGGTAACCCTTTTATTTTTATTATAACTATTTTGGCTTTGGTTCTTTTTTTTTTTTTTGTAATTAAGTTTATAAATACTATTTTCAGCTATTGATTTTTTTGTTTTGTTATCTACTGTTTAAGAAACATTTTAAAAAACTAAGCCAAACTTTAAAGGAAAAAAATAGATTTTAAAAACTTGTTTTTGTTTTTGTAATTTGATTAAGAATTCAAATGTTTAGGTTAGAAAATGATGAAAATCATGGTAAAGAAATGGAAGAAAATAAGCACAATTTAAAAAACAAAACAAAGGGTTATGTCAAAGCCTTAGTTCTTGTTTTTCTGTTTTCTATTTTTTGAAGAAAAAGAAACCTATATATGTTTGATAATAGTTTTTTTGCTTTTTTTTTTTAATAGAAAATCAAACTTGTTTGTTACTTTTTGGTTTTTCAGATTAAAAAAAATTAGAGAGATGAAAAGATGTTTTAAAGAGAGAGAGAAATGTATGAATACACGCAAATAAAAATTTAGAGACGTAGATAGAAATGTTTTAGAGAGAAAAGTAAAACATGGTAAATTTAGAGATAGACAAAGAAAAATATTTAGAGAGAATTAAATTTCATAAAAATATTAGTTAGAGAAAACAAAAAGAAAAAATGAGTTTTAAATTATTTGGTAAATTCCTAAAAATTATATAGAATTTTAAAAATTACCGAGAGAACGAGAAATTTGCAGAGAAAAGAATTAAATTAGTTGGAAATTAAAACTATGTTAAAGAGGAAAAAATGAGTATTAGTTTTTTCACAGTAAAAAAATGAGTTATTGAAATCCAGAAGTATGCTAATATTTATTTCTTTAAATTGAAAGTTATTTTTATTTCAAAAACGTTTTTAAAAATATAAAGCATGAAAAGATTTGATTCTAAGAAAAAACTCTATGTGTTTTTGTAAAATGAAAAGAAAAAAGAAAAAAAATGAAATGGTTATCAAATTTGGTTTTGTAATTCAAATCTTCAAACACTCTATTTTATTCTCCCTTTCATATTAGTATTTTATTTATTTATATATTTATTTGAAACGATATGACAGGCAAAACTTTATTGATATAAAGAAGAATGTAAAAAAGAGGTTAGAGGAAACCTTCCATGTATTTCATACACTAATACACAAATAAATTAGAGTTACTCATATGTATCAAACAAAATATTTAAATATATAATTCTTATCACACACGAGTAAGGTATGCAAGTAATTTGTCGGGTAAAAATCAATTTATTATATTTCTACATTTTTCATTAATATAATATGATTGGTTTTTCATCTTCGCATATGTATTTTTTCTTTTTACTTATTTAAGAATAATTATGTCATGATATTTTTACTGCATAAAATTTTGAAAGAAAAAAAATTATTTTATTATGTGCTTTTGATTTATTTTAAATGAAATCACGTAAAAAAAGTTATATATGAATTATTGACATAGAATTTAAATTGTGTTTGAAATCCAATTTTAAGTGTTTGATTTAAGAAATAACTCATTTTGAAAGAAATACGATGTTTGACAACTACTTAAAATGAATTTTGGAAGTCATTATTATCTTTATTTTAAATCATTCTTATAAAAGAATATGGACTTTCATCTCCAAACCAATTGGCAATGAAAGAAGTAGTCTCATCTATCTTATTAAGAGTGTGAGGTCCCTTAACTTTTTCAATGTGGGATCCTCAACAATTATTATCAAAAGTGTTTAAATGAAGATAGATTTTTTTAAAAACATTTATTTTTTAAGTTAATCCAAATGGACCCTAAATTGATACCATATTCTTAAGAAAATTTTTCACAAATAGAAAAAATATCAAACTATTTACAGAAAATTGCAAAAAGATAGACATTAATAGATTTCTATCAGCATCTATCAGTGATAGACTTCTATTATTTTTTATCACTAATAGATTTTGATAGACTTCTATCAGCATCTATCATAATTATTTAAAAAATTTGCTATTTTGTTTAAATAGTTTCCTTTTTTTTATATTTTTAAAAATTACCCTATTATTAATTTGTAGTTTTAATTGGATACAATTCTAAATATTTTCCCCTAAATTTTAGGAAGTCTTGCAGTTAAATTAACAATAGAATATTTAAAGATCAGAGGCAAAAAAAAAATCCATCTGAGGATATTGTCACCATAGTTGCTTCTTGGTGTATAATTTTTTTTTTTTTTTTTTTTGTTTTTTAAATTATAAGACTTTTCTCTAGTCTCTTTTTTATATATTGTCATTTTCATAAATGAAGCTCGTGAAGTATCTCTTTCAAAAAAAAAAAAAAGAGAAAAAAAAAGAAAATTAAATTAACCCATCAAAACACAAAAATGTCAAATTTAACAAAAACAAGGCCAGGGTTATGGTGGAGGTAGGGCTAGATTGGAAATCATACAAACGGATACACACAACATTGACTATTATACACACACACCTAGAGAGAGAGAAATTTATTAATAACATTGATATTCATGATACCAAGCTATTGAGAGTAACAATGAGAGAAGCCTGAGAAGCTATGTAGCTTGTAGATGAGGGACCATTTTTTTTCATATATATATATATATATATTTCTTTATCAAAGAGGGAAAAAAAAATTGGACCACACAACCTTTTGCTGCAGAGAGATATGCATGGGAACCCAACTTGGAACTGTGTTTTTAAGACTCTAACTACTGACACACACCCATATTGGATTTTAAATAACAATAATAATATGGAAAATTTTTTAAAATAAAAAGATAAGAGAAATTATTTACACAAAATAACAAAATTTTTAAATAGTTGTGATAAATGCTGATAAAAGTTTATCAGGATCTATCAGTGATAGAAATGATACAAGTCTATTACATGTTGATAAAAGTCTATTAATGTCTATCAGTATTTTTTTTTTTTGCTTTTTTCTATAAATAGTATGACATTTTTTTGTGAAAATTTCTTTAATAATATTTGGGTGCACATTTATGTTTATAACTTTTTTCAATCACAAAAGGAAAAAAATATTTTTTTCTAAGAAAAAGAAAAATTTGTCCCGTCATAACTTATGATTGAACATTTTGGTGGACTATAAGATGCATCTAAATATTTTTTTTTCAAATAAATAATTGGGTTATTTTCAAATATAGAAAAATGAGTCAAATTATTTAGAAATATAGAAAATTTTTACAGTCTATCAGTGATAGATTGCGATAAAATTCTATCACTTTCTATCACTTAAGTGATAGAATTTATTTGTTTGAGTAATAGAAAGCGATAGAATTCTATCGCGGTCTATCACTGGTATAGAGTGAAATTTTTTTATATTTGTAAATAGTTTGATATTTTTTTCCGTTCAGAGTAATTTCTCTAAATAATTAAACTCTCTTTTAAAAAAATAAAAATATTAATAAAACCACCTTTCTTGAATTTTGATAGCTAAAGAGTCGTATTCTATTTTATCTTCTCTTCTTTTTTAAACACCACATGGGATTTCAAAGGAAAAAAAAAAAAAAAGAAACCCTAGACTTTGGTTGCCCTCTTCTTTAAAGATTTATTTATTTGAGTTATTTGACTACAATTATTAAAGTAGATAGTATTTTTGAGAAAAAGCACATTAAATTAATTAAGTTAGTGTTAATCCACAAGCCAACAAACTAAAAATTATTCCTATCTTCTTTTTCGTGCGCATGGAAGCCGAAAAGTGAGTTCAGACAGCAACTTCATCGTGTGGGAAAAACAAAGAAAAAAACAAAACTACAAAGGGCGAATATATATATATATATATAAAGGAAAAAAAGGGGAACAATATGAAGAAAATTAAATTTTTATTCAAGTTGAATTGCAAAGACGCAATCATTTTGCTATATATGTATGCATGTATGTATGTATATATGATATAGATAGAAGCTGTCACTGTGAAAAGATCCAAAAGAAAGCCCTTCATTGCAAAAAAAGCAAAGTTAATTGAAGGGAAGAAGTTTATATGCATGGAAACAATAAAAGAGCAGATACTTTTTCTTTTTCCATTCTTAAAAAGAAGGCAAGCTCAAAAAGAATATCCAACTTTATTATTCCAAAGAAAACAACAAGAAAAGAAAATTATTGGTAAAAATTTTAAATTTGCAAGCTTAAGTTATAATGTTCTATCCTTCATCGGTATGTTTCTCACCTACGCATAATAAAGCATATCTTCTTCTTTCTGAATTGGTAAGGATTTTAGGGTTTGAATTATTAGGAGAAGCCGACATGGATTGGCTTAGTGATAATTAGGGAGCAAGACCTCGGTAAAAGATTGAGAGGTCATTGGTTCAATCCATAGTGACCACCTACCTAAGATTTAATATCCTATGAGATGAGTTTCCTTGACATCGAAATGTTATAGGGTCATGCAGGTTATTCCGTAAGATTAGTCGAGGTACATGTAAACTGATCCGGACATTCAGTGATTTTTTTGTTAGCCAAACAAGGCAGTGTGCTAATTATTGTTTTTCCAAAGAAAACAACAAAAAGAGAAAATGAATTGAATGAAAGAAAGTGTGAATTAAGGATTATTAGGGTTTTGGAGTTATGAGGGAGTGGGGGCATATCTGAAGGAAGAAGGGATGAATTATTGTAGTTTTGGTTTTTATTGTTTGGTAAAGACACACTGTATCTTCTTCTGTTGTTGACTAACTGATATCTAAAAGGTAAGAGGATGATGATTTACCAATAAATGGTCCCCTTAGATTCTTTTGTACACACTGATTTAGGCCTCACTTTTATCACTCATCACATTCACTTTCTGAGAAACTACCAGTATATGTCATATTGTTTTTAATCTCACTAATTATTAATTATTTCTCTATCCTTTTTCTTTTTCTTTTTCTCTTTCTTTTGTGAGTTTTAATTAGCTTATTATAATACTAGTGTATAATTAATATATAGAAAAATTTTCATAGATAAGAAAAATGTCAAACTATTTACAAAAGAAATAGCAAAAAAAACATTGATAGACATTGATAGACTTCTATCAGCATCTTTCACTGATAGACTTCTATCATTTCTATCCTTGATAGATCTTGAAACACAACTATCTAAAAATTTTATTATTTTGTTTAAATAGTTTTCCTTATTTTTTTATTTTTAAAAATTCTCTTATTTGATATCTTACTTCTCTGTGTGTTTTGCAAGAGCTATCATTCTCTCTATTGACATTTTTATAATATCAAATATCTTTATCTTTTGAGTTGATTTGTCAGATCAATAATCCTTTGGTGTGCATTAAAGATAAATTTTTGTAAAATATCTCAATATTTAGGTCTCGTGAAAAAATAAGATGAGTATAGCCAAGTGTTAGATATTTTTTTTTTCACCAAATATTTCATATTTAGGTCTCATCAACGATTTTAACATAGTTTATAGATACTTTATGATATTCCTAAAAGACCATATACTCAAAACGTACGTGTTCCATTCAAAATATTATTGTGGCTAGATTGTTCAACAACATAACAAAGATCAATGTTTGTTAAGGAAACAAAGTCCATGCTTTGCCCATAAGAGGGATAGTAATGAAGGGGTGCATTTAGAAAGGAAAATAATCATTATGATTGATTGATTGATTTTATTATGGACAAAACTTGAGAACCATATTTTGTTACATGTCTTGTACTATATGTCAAGCAACATTAACCGTGTCGTGCAGGTTCTGCTTGAAGATTTTTTCTTTATCTGTTGACGCATGTAGTACAAATTTGCTAATCTGCTTACATATTATTGAGATAATATTTTTTCCTTCTTTAAAGATCTTTTCAAAGTTGAGCCATATATATTATGGTCCTGTTTATTTATTTATTTATTATTTATTTATTTATTATTTTTTTGTTTTTTATATTTTTTGATATCCGTGAGTGTCCGGGCCAGCTTACGCGCATCTCGACTAATCTCACGGGACAACCCACCCGACTCTACAATAGGCAGGCTGCCAACTTACCATATTAAATCCTAGGTAGGTGGCCACCATGAATTGAACCCACAACCCTTTTTGAAAAATATATTGTGTCATTGTGTATAGTTAGAGTTTTAAGGGACGGTCTAACCGTAACCCTTATATACTATTAGTAAAACTTTGTGAACCTCATTGACGAGGGTGTTACTAGTAGTGGAATATACTAGGGTAGTTGTTTATGAATATTGTAAGTGAAAACTCGAAACGAGTAGTTGATATTGTATTGAGGGGATCTCATTTAAAGTTTGGGACGAGAAACTTACTAGCATGTTTAGAAATGATTATAAAATAGTTAAATTCACTTCAACATTTTCATTGATAATTTTTTCTAAGAAAACTGAATTAATTAAAAGTATAAATGGGGGCACTGATATGTATTTGGTATAAAGGATTTTTTTTTTAAAACTGGTAACTTTAATCTATTTTAGTTCGAAATTTCAAAACGTCTATTTTGATTCTAGATTTTAAAGCATTTGTCCATTTTGATTTTTTTAATACTAATAGCATGTTTAGTTTGACTATTTAAGTGTTTATAGATATATTTTTTTCGATTTATAAACACTTATTTAAATATTTAGAAAGTCAATATAAACGCACTTTAATACTTATTTTGATTGCTCTATTTTATATACAATAAAAGACGTTTTAAAATAAACAAATACTAAGTACATGCATGGATCAAAATTGATCAAAATTGAGTTTTTTTTTTTGGCAAACTAGATTTAAATCATTAATCAATCAAAAAGGTTAAATTGGTAGTAAATTTAATTATACAAATACTTTAACACTCTTGTTCACTTTGTGTATTTTAAAATGTGTAAAAAGGTCTAACAAGTGTAAACCAATATTAATTGACGAGTAAATAATATCAGAAGAGTTTGAGAAAATAACCTCCGAATCTAACACTAAAATAAGTCACCAATCAACCTAAAAATTAAAGTTTATTTGATTAACCGTAAGTTTAACTTTTTGAACACGGTAATCTAAACTACCTCTAAAATAAAGAAGATGTGTTACAATCAAATCCTCAAAATTATAATTTGGCTAACATCTCCTTAAATGGACAAAGTTTTACATGCAAAGTACACAAACAACCTCTAAAACTATAATGATTGTTACCATCTAAACCAACAGAAGATATATTTGACTTTTTTGAGCTCTGCAGAAACCATAATATTAACCACTAAAGAAAAAATAATAATTTCAAAATCAGTTTTGACCTGCCATTTTAAGCAGAAAAAATTAAAAATTAAAAATTAAAAAATAAAAAATAAAAAGAAGGGTATAAACCATATGATGAATTTAATTATAATAATCTTACATATTGGTTTGGATCAGTTTACGCGTATCTTAACTAATCTCATAAGACAACCTGCTTGTCCTTATAATATTTGGGTATCAAGAAAATTAATTCTTAAATAAGTGGCCACCATGGATTGAACATCTGACCTCTTAGTTATTTATTGAGACTACGTCTCCTTTTTAACACTAGGTGAATCCATGATGATTAGGTCTAATTAGATCAGAGTAGTTCACAATTTAAAATCGAGTTTAATAGCAACACAAGTTCAGAAATTTAAGTAGTTGATTCATCAAATTGAAAATTTGAATAGTGTCGGTCATTTATTTAAGATTTAATAACCTACCATTTTTCTTAACACTCAAATTCACTCTTTTTTTCACTTTTGTCACCTTGGTTTCACTTTTTTTTTTTTTTCTTTTTTTCTTTTTTTTTTTTTTTCTTTTTTTATCGGTGCAGCCTCGTCTTGGGTTTTAAATGCTTCAACAAACACAAACAGACAGTGTACAGAAGAAACGTATAGAGCGGCAACAGACAGCCGAAATTATAACTCTTTTTTTTTTTTCCTGACTAACTTAGTAAACCCAAACCATAAGCAGAGAGCTCCACACTACTGTCACTGTGTATGCAATTGCATATATATGGGACCATAACTTTCTCATTATCTCATTCTGAAATATACTCATAATAATAATTCAAATGACAAGGATGGTTGGTTGTTAGTACATTTCCCTACCTTCTATCGTTTAATTTTAATTATTATCCTTTTAATTTTACCAATTTGTTGCAATGCCAATAATACCCTTACCGCTATTATAGTTCGGTCACTGGTTTACATTAAATGTGTCAATATACTGATAAGGATAACAAGACTTCCACTTATCTCTACAATGATATGATATGTATTCAATTTTGGGCATAATCCCTTATGAGTACTTTGCTTTGTTGAAACTACCTAAAGGCCTCACACCGATCCAAATGTTTGTCTTTACTTATATATACCCATGATCATTCTCTTCACTTAGTCGATGTGAGACTTTGTTTGTGCCCAACAAATACTCACCCCATGTGACAATATACAGTGTTGATCTAATAATCAATGGATGTAAATTTGAATAATTATTATCCCTTTAATTTTATCAATTTGTTGCAATAACACCTTGCTGTTATTATAGCTCGGTAACTGGATTACATTAAATGTGTCAATATACTGATAAGGACAATAGAACCTCCACTTATCTATATAATGGTATGATATGCCTATTTTGGGCATAAGCCCTTATGAGTACTTTGCTTTGTTAGAACTACCAAAAATGCTTCATACCGATCGAGATGTTTGTCTTTACTTATATATACCCACGATCATTCTCTTCTCCTAGTCGATGTGAGACTTTGTTTGTGCCTAACAAATACTCACCCAATGTGATGATTACATTGTTGATCTAATAATAAGCGGATATAAATTTGAATAATTATTATCCCTTTAATTTTACCAATTTGTTGCAATAACACCTTGCTGTGCTATTATAGCTTGGTAATTACACCACATTATTAAATGTGTCAATATATTAATAAGGACAACAGTGTTGACAAAACCTCCCACTACCACCATAAAAATAAACAGAAAAATAACATAGAAATTAAAATAAAGCAATAAACTTAGAAATACAAAAATTAATTTGAAAAAAACTCCAAACCAAAGAAAAGACCATAAGCTTAAAAATTTTCACTATGTGAAAATTAGTATAATCACAAAGAAATATCTACCTAACCCCAATTACAATGACTCTCTCAAAGCATTATACTACTCAAAATTGACCTAATATACCAAACTTAAAGTGCTTCAAATTGAGATGATTTGAAACCAAAGGTATATTCTCAATTTATAGTAGTCAAAGCTTCCTTGAACTTTCAAATGGTAGTACAACCACTCCTAATATTTTTTTTATCCATTATTAATGCATCTCTTTTGGACCGGGGCATGATGAGGGCGCTAAGGATGTGTCAACCTAGTTGAGATATCCCGGTGCGCCCACTGATCCCTCGACCTCTAGTACTTTTTTAAAAAAAAACCACTCCTAATATTTTGCCAAAATCCAACAAACAGAACATCCATCTATCTCTAGTGTTATATTTTCCACTTTAATTTGGGCATAAACCCTCATGAGTACTTTGTTTTTTAAACCACCCAAAAGACCTCATACCGATAGAGATATTTGTCTTCACCTTTTCACTTATAATACCCACGATCATTCCGTTCCCTAATCAATGCAAGACTTTTGTTTACACCTAACTAATACTCACCCAATGAGACAATTACATTCCTCTAATAATAATAATAATAATAATAATAATAAGTTGATACAAATTAGAATAATTTTTGCTGGTTCTCTAAAATAATAAAAATAAAATAAAAATAAAGATTCCCTTGAAAAGAGAAGACAGTCCTCTGAAAGCATCATCTAAATTTGTGTTGGAGGGTAGAAGAGGAAAAAAAAAAGAGTGTTAAATGTAGGGGTTAAGAAACAGTGAAAAATAGGAAAAGTGTTGGTTGGAAAGAATAAGAAAAGAGAGTGTGTGTGTTGTTATTGCCTTGAGAAGTTATATATTGCTGAAGAAAGAGACAGAAGCTTATTTTATTTTGGATCAAACTGTGGTTTGTGTTTGAAACAGTACTACTAAAACATTTCTAACATTAAAAACAGCAGACAAATGCAACAGTTCATCTTCACGCTTCCACTACTGTTTCTTTCCAAAACCATTCTTTCTTTCATTTCATTATTATTATTATTATTAATTATATGCATCTCATCTCTCACTTCTTTCCACATATCCCTCAGTTAACTTCCACCCTTCTTGGATATTTCTATGCATTTTTAAGTTTTTTTTTTAATAGTAGTTTAAATAATTTTAAAGTCATGTTGGAGAATGATGATAGTTGAAGCAATGGTTTAATTCGAAAAAAAAATTTAGGTTAAAAATCAATTCTAGTCCCTAAGCTTTTATAAATGTACGTAACAATTTAGTCTTTGTACTTTAAAATTTGTAACAATTTAGTCTTTATTGTAGAAAATAATGTTAAGATTTAATGAGATTTTTTGTATAAATGAACCGATAAACTAATTAGGGACTCAATATTTTTATAAAATACAAGGTCTACATCATAAAATAAAAAAAATTAACATCTAATTTTGATAATTTTTTTAATATTAGGGACTAAATTGTTACAAATTTGAAAGTACAAGGATTAAATTGATACATACTAAAGTTTGAGAACTAAATTGTTACAAAATTGAAAGTATAGGGACTAAATCGTTACAAACCAAGTTCAGTGACTAAATTGTTACTTTCATGAAAGTTTAGGGACCAAAAATATTTTTTAACCAAAGATTTAATTACAATTGAATTTTTCATCACATTCATGTGTTTGGTTCTAATCGTTTAAAAGTGATATATTCATGTATTTAAAGATGATTTTGAATATAATTATTACGTCTAATTGAAAGTATACGACTCAAATTCAACCTATTTTTTATTAAGTTTTTATATGCATGATTAATAAGTTCGGTGAGAAAACTACAGTATAATAAATATATAAAAAAAATTCAAAGCATTAATGACTAAAAACTTTAAGGAGAGACAAAAAAAAAAAAAAAATTGATGACATCTAAACAAATGAAAAATTTTGATTGTTTTTTGAGACGTAGATAACCGAAATTTTAGATATATGTTAGAAATTATAGATATACGAAATTATAGATGTCTGACATTTTTAGATTATCATGTTTGTTTTGTAAAAATATTTTTGCAGATATTTGAGAATGTTTTGATAACTGTGTTTGTTTCGTATGAATTCTACTCGAGGATGTCTTAAATTTACATAATGTTTCAAAAATACACTTATGACTATTTATTAATTTATAATTAATTTGATATAATTTGAATTTATACAACATATTTGTTTTTATCAATTTGAATTTCTTTTTAAATGAGTACAATTTATATTAGTTTTATATGTTATTTTTTTCAACAAAATATTATATCATACTTTAAGATTTTTTATAAAATAAATATTAATTTAAATTTAAATTTGAATATCTTGCGAAAAAACAATAAGAATTACGACATAACAAAAGAAAAAAAAGATATATATGATTGATAATATTTATTTTAATTATATAAGCAAATGAAGAGTAATATATATATGTAAAATAAAAAAAAATGTAAAATGAGGATACCATCAACTTGGGAATCTGGAAAACCCATGTTTTAGCATAACATTCAAAACTCTTAGGATGCCTTCCATGAGGGCATTCTAAGATGCCCAGTAATTTTCACATGTCAGCACTTCTTGTAATACTGCAAAACAAATACAGTAATTCAAATACTAACTCTGTAAGAATCTAAGATGTCTGCGAAATAAATAGCCCTCGAAAGTTCACACCTAAAAAATGTCATTAACCAAAGTTTCCATGAACAATACAATGTCAAACATTTTTCTGCTTAAGCCATTAAAGTTGTCTCGGGCTTTTATACATAAAATTTTCAAGTTTTCCCGCTAGGCAAAGCTTGATATATTTTGTGTTATACCTTTATTTAATAAGATAATTAATTTATATTTTCCTGAAGCTCGAGATACTCTATAGAAAAATTTTTACATATAAAAAAAATGTCAAACTATTTATAAAAAATATTAAAAAAAAATATTTATAGACATCGATAAATTTCGTAAAATCAACCATGATTATTTTAGTAATATTATTTTTTAAATACGTGATTTTATTTATAAAAAAGGGGTCAAACTTCGTAATTTTAGCATTTAATTTTAACAAGATTATTATTATTATTTTTTTAATTTGGTGGTATTATGAAAAACACTATATTTAAAAGAAAAAAAATAATTTAACTACAAGTTTATCTCTAAATTTCTAAAGGTGAGTAGCAAATACTTGACCTTCAATTTTATGTCTCTGAAGCTACAAGTTTTGTATTTAATAGGTTCTTAACTTTTCAATTTTAAATTTTTTTTAAAAAGAAATTATTGATAATCGATCTATTAAATATAAAATTGAATTTATGTTTATTACATGCACGTATTTAAAAAAAGACGTGTCGTATAGGTCACAGTCCTATTAAATACAAAATTAGAAAATTTAGAGATGTATTAGACACAAAATTAAAAGTTTAAAGATCTATTCGACACTTTCTAAAGTTAAAAAATTTAATCAACATAAATTTAAAAATTTAAGAATCTATTTAATATTTTTTAAAAGTTTAAAAGACCTATTAGACACAAAATTAAGAGTTTAAAGGCTTATTAAGCACTTTTAAAAGTGTTGGAACCAAATATATACAATGTAAAAATTTATGTATTATACTTGTAAATTGATCTTTTAAAAATTATCAGAAATGTTCATTTTTATCAAATATATTGTCTGTTTGGGTATTTTGATGCCCAATTTTGTCCACACACATTTCAATTTCACCGGCGCAAAAATATAGTAATCATATCTAAAATATTAACAAATGTAAAAAATATTATAAATATAGTAAAATTTAAATCTAGCTATGTGAGTGATGGTAGATCATATCGTTGGTAGGAAAATAATAGACTATATTAGTAGCAGAAGTCCATTAACGATACCGCTACCCATTCCAATTATTCTATTGGTTAATATGGTATAGTTGGACTCATGCTCAAATAAGCCGAAAAATGATAGTTTGGCCCACAGACACCAAAGCCGTAGTTCAAATAATTGGGCCACGAGTCATTTAAGCCCAAGCTCACACTATGCCCATGAAAATGTCCAGAAGACTAGCTCTCCTTCATCTCCTTCATTTAATGGTTCATGAAGTTTAAATCTAAAAATGAGAACTCAAAGCATTTAGAGAAAAATCCCTGCAGACTGAAGACTTCTTGAAAATTCTTGGAAGGTTTTTTTAAAAAATAAAATTCATCATTGAGAGTTGTCATTAGGGATTCTTACATAGATTCTGCGTCGCTAGAGGCATCTACTAATAATAGGTTTTTCATTCAGTTATAACCCTTTGTTGTGAAGAGAATATCAAACTAAACACATCGGAGAAGCATTGGACCGTCTTTGATTTTTTATTTTTTTTTAATTAGAATTAAATATAAATACATAGGGTTAAACAAAACTTACTTGAATTTATATGGGGAATGTTCTGGTAGGTCTTTGAACCTTCTTGCTCCAACTCCAACGAAGTTGATCAAACTCCAATTCTATGGAGCCTATTTGCTATTGATCGAACCAAGACTTGTGGGAGGCTATTGAATAAAAAAAAGGGAGAAACTAAGGGTATTAAAAAAAATCGTCCAACCAACTCAACACAATTTGTACGGTTTAAGTTGGGTTGGGTTCAAATAAGTAAAAACTTGATGAATTGGGTTGATGTTTGGATTTGTCAAAAATTAGTTTGGATGGAATCAAACCAACTTGAACTTATTGTTGATTTTAAAAAATAACTTTTTACTTACAATACATTGTATGTGTAATTGAATTTTATTTCATTCCATAATTCTTTTTTTATTAGTTATTCTCTAAATACTCCATTTTTAGAATATATGTTGAAATTGTATGGCAAATCATAATTCAATAATTAAGAATAAATAAATGAGTTTTTATACCATTTTATTTTTTTAAAAAAATAAAAATTTGAATAAATAACTCAAATCAACCAAACTCAAATATTTCAGGGTTGGGTTAGATATTTGGGTTCATTATTTAATAAGATTAGTTTGTTTGAGTTGAAAAAATTTACAAACTCAAACTATTGAGCTAGATAAAAAAAGTATCTCAACTCGTTCCCAACCCATGAACATCCCTGGAGAAGCTAGAAATTCTCTATAGAGAGGAGATGTGTAGGATGTGTTGTAGGTCAATGACTCGACCAAGGATTCTATTTATAGAGACATGGGGCAATTATTTGTCATAGTTAAAATATTGTACTTATTTGAATCTCATTAAAAAGTTTCATTCAAATCTCCTATAATATATATTAGGATAATTATAATGGGTGACAAAATTGGTTGTCATATTTGCAAATATGTCACAAATAAATAGTTTGGAAATATGACAAATGATACAAATGGATGAATCTCAACCCCGTCACATGAATTTGAAGTTAAGACTATGCCAAGAATAAACATTAGATGCTATCCAAATTTACAATCAAAAGAAGTTGCATTAAGTAAAGTCAAGTGAAATTTAAAAAGAATCAAGTTTCATTTAAGGAGCAATGATTTCAAGTGGGGTTTCATAACTCTTGGATGGTTATAAATTTATGGTTGGCTTATTAAAGATAATGATAAAGAAATAAGTGACAATGAGATAAGAGCTGGAGTTAAAGGTATTACATATGGTAAAGAGTTGCAACCTTTTCAAGTTTCAAAGTCACCAAAGAAACACAAATGAATATGAAAATCTAGATTATTCATCCACATCCTTAAATACGTTATGTACCAAATTAATTTCATATATTTACATTTATGAAGAAGGTTTCTGTGTATAGAGTTGAAGAGTTTTGGTTGAACCTAGACTAAATAGGTAAAAGGTTGTGTCGTGTCATTTCATATATAGTGATGGTTCATTAAGTATATAGATATTGCTGTACTTTGGTCCTTAGAAAATATCGTAGAAGTTGAAGTTGAATTGGAATGAATTTTTCATAGAGTTTAATCTCTTAAGCTTTAATATACTTTGGTCTGATAATGAAAGTCACTCTATACTTTATATATATTTCGATCATCCCATTATAATCATAAAAAAAAAACAATAATAAAAAGAAGTAAGAAAATTTTTGATTTGAAAATTTTTGGTTAAAAATCACTTTTAGTCCCTAAACTTTCATAAAAATAACAATTTAGTCTCTTAATTTTGGTTTGTAACGATTTAGTCCCTGAACTTTCAATTTTGTAACAATTTAGTACTTAAACTTTACTATGTAACAATTTAGTCTTCGTACTTTAAAGTTTGTAACAATTTAGTTTTTATTGTAGAAAATAGTGTTAAGATTTAATGAGATTTTTTTTGCATAAATGAACCGATAAACTAATTAGAGACTCAATATTTTTTATAAAATACAAAATCTACATCATAAAATAAAAAAATTAACATCTAATTTTGATAATTGTTTTTAGGGCTATTTTCAAATATAGAAAAATGAGTCAAATTATTTACAAATATAGAAAAATTTTACACTCTATGAGTGATAGAATGCGATATAATTTTATCACTTTCTATCACTCTATCGCTCGAGAGATAGAATTCATTTGTTTGAGTGATAGAAAGCGATAAAATTCTATCGCGGTCTATCACTGATAGACAGTGAAATTTTTATATATTTGTAAATAGCTTGATATTTTTTTTGTTTATAGTAATTTTCCTTGTTTTTACGTTAGGGACTAAATTGTTACAAATTTGAAACTACAAGGACGAAATTGATACATACTAAAGTTTAAGGACTAAATTGTTACTTTCGTAAAAGTTTAGGGACCAGAAGTATTTTTAACCAAATTTTTTTCATGTGATAGAAATATGATCCAACAATTGATTAGATGCGCAATGATGATTAATATAGCCTATTTTTCTATCCCAATTCCTGTACCAACTAAAAGTAAACAAATCACACCCAATATAGATTCCTCCACATCCAATTCTTCCCTCTCTTCTAATTATTGTTCACATGGGACTTTCCTCAAACACCATGGCTACAACATTTCTGATACCAACCATGGCAATTCTGATACTGATTCTACTGTTCAACCCAGCGGGCTGCAACACTGCGGTCAACGAGACAGCATCGGAGTGGTGCGACGGGTCCGAGAATTGCCTTGTTGGCGACAAGAGCTCGGACTCGGAGTTTCTGATGGAGACAGGGACCAGCCGAATGCTGCTGGACTTTCAGAAATTACAAACTCCGAGCACTAACGACGCTAACAAACAATCGGTTCCGGACTGTGGTCGGCCGCCGCGGTATGACAGCTGCACCGGTGACAAAAGGAGTATCTCCCACCCTGAAAATTGCGACGCTCGAAATCGCGTCAATCCATGTTAGTCCTCTTTTTGCTTCGATCGGAAGCCATTGTGATTTTCAGACAAAAAAAACTGTTGTTTAAATATGTATTGTGGAAAATTAGTTGGCCTTCAATGTTGAAGGAACATCCTCTTGTTTATTATTATTTGAATAATGAATTTCATATCTGTTTTAATCACAATCAACTGTCAAAGTTTTTTTTTTTTTTTTTTTTTTTTTTTTTTTTTTTTTTTTTTTTTTTTTTTTTTTCTTGAGTAAAAAATCTTGGGACAGGCTTTTAATTACTCTCATGCTACACTTCACAATCATTTCAACCAGTTCTCTAGTTAAAATGATGCCATCGTTTCTAAAATAATTTTTTTATTAAAAAAAACCAAACACTCCATAATTTACAAAATTTACCAAATGAATTGGTATAGTGCTTGAAATGTTAACTTCGAAGTAAGAGGTTCGATTCTCCACACCCAACCGATGGTCAAAAAAACATAATTTACATTCTAAATTATGTTACGTATGTTTTCTAATTTTTAGATATTTATTAGTTATCCTATTAATTTTTTTCATTATTTTAATCAAATGTTCTTGATATTAGTTGGAATATTCATAATGGAAGTGTTAAAATAAAATATTTCAAAAGGAGCATAATTTGTATTATTCAACTGAAAAATAGTCCATGAATTTTGTAAAACTTTACATTTAATATATTTCTTTTCACAGCCACAAACTTTATAATCATTAAATTGTTAAAGAGAAACGTGGTATATATATATGTATAATTGTTAGCGGACATTAGTGGTTTAATTTTCTATAACAACTAAGCGATTTCAAGGCAAGTAAAGTTATTATGCTGTGAGGCATTGAAAATGAGAATAAGTAAAGTTATTTTGTTTAATCTCTAAATAGACAAAAGTTATTAAGAGATTAAACATCAAATTAAACAAAGTTAAAATAATTTTATCAACATGATGGTAGCTTAGTGGTCATTATGGTATGCTATTTTAAATTCTCATAACTCATTGATTAAAAATATAATAATATTCGATAACTTTTATAAATTTTATTTTCATTGTTTTAGAATATTTATTGATGTTTATATTTTATCCGTATATCTTAAAAAAAAAAAAGAAGAAGTTAAAAGTATCTTTTTCATCTCTTTATTTTAGATTTCATTTGTCTAATTTTAGTACCTATCCTTTTAAAATAACTTTAAAATTAGTCTCTAGAATTAAGTTTATTGTTCATATTTTCAAAAGAATTAAGAAAATAAAAAAAAAAACCTTACTAGATTTTCCTATATTGTCTTTTATTATATGAAAATTATTATTATGATAAAAAAAATAATAGAAAATGGAATTCAAAGTATCAAAGTATTTTAATCCGGACATTAAAACTTCGTAGTCAGAGGTTTGGGAAATGTCATTTTGAAATCAGAGACGCCAAGAATTGGAAAGTGTCGGTTGAATTTTAAATTAATTACTAATTATTATATTTAAATTTTGAATTTTGAATATTGAGAAAAATTAAAGCATTTGAACTACTAAATTCTTATATAAAGACAAAATTTCAATCATTGTGAAGTTTATAATTTTATTCAAGAGCATCACACCTCTATTATTGCAATTATTTCTCTCAAACTTTACTTCTTTTATTATTACATGTTATTCTTAAGTTATGCCCGTGACCAAAAGACAGATCACAGGTTCACATAGGAGCCAAAAGAGGGAAGGTACCCTCAAATTATTTAATTTATATTAATTTACATTGCAATTGAGTTAGGCTAATTTTTCTTTAGGCAAATTGTATTGCAGCATATCTCTATTCTTGTCAAGGACATCACGGTCATTTGATCTGTTTCTGTTTGGAGAATATTTCTCCTTTATTTGTTGCAAATTTCCAAAAACAGTTTTCCTATTTTTGTCTCAACGAAGACACTACAAGAAAAATCACTTTGCGGCGCAAAAAATGCAATCACAACAATATACACCACAATATCCACATAGTCGATAATTTTAGTAACATATCCATCGCATGCCGCTAAAACTCGACTTTTACTGACGCGAGCGCGTTACTAAAACCTCAGCTTTAGCAACACACTATTTGTCGCTATTCGTGTTATATAGTGACGTTGCAATATTATCACTGAAAGTTAAGTTTTAACAATATATAAACTGTTGTTCAATGTGAATTTTGAAGGGATCGAATTCCAATGCAGAAGCGAGCAAACGCCTTGTGCTATTGAAATTTGATTTGAAAATAAAAGGAAAAATAGAGATAAAGGATAAACATCAATACAATAGCATGCTTTTTACGGAAGATTTTAGGGAAAAGAGTTTTATCTTTGAAGACAACTTCATCAATTCTTTTCCACAACAACTTCCTTACTTCTCAACGAACTTGGTTTGAACAACATCACTAGTCTTTCCCGCTATTCTCCGGCAAGAATTAGGTTTGTGGGAACCCTTTTTGGAATGATAAGGGAAGAAGGAAAAATACAGAGAAAGTCTTTTCTCTTTTGTGCATTTTAAAAGTTGAGAGAAAAAACTATATTATTGAGAGATTGATCCTTGATGGAAGAGCAAACTTTTGTGCTATTCAACCCAAAAACACGTTGTTCCCCTTATTTTGTGAGAGAGAGGGGGAAGTTAAATTAACTTCCCTCTCACTCAAGTTTAACATCTGGAGAGTTATTGTTCGCACGAGGTTTCTGGAGAAACGTGTTTCGTTGAGTTGAACTTGTATTTATGTAGATTTGATGCAAATGTAGTTCGATCTCTAGTACTTTGATCCTCTGATTCTCTCTCAGTTGAACGCACGCTTGATGTATGGAAGCAGAGCGCGTGGATGTTCTTGAAGTTAGACTTCAATCTTCAAGTGTGATTCAACTTTAGGGAGTATTCTGATTGTAGGGAGAATTCTCTCTAAGCTCTCTAAAGTGTAGAATTTCTTAATCTTGCAAATGAAAATGAACTCTTCTATTTATAGAGTTCTCAGGTGGGTTTTGTGGGCTTGGGCATGACGTACTGGTCCATGGACCTGGCCCTTGGGCCCAACTAATCGAATTTGGGCATTTGTTGGCATTTGGGTCAAATCAAGTCTATTTTTGGACTCAATTGAATTTTAGCCCAAACATTAATAATTAATTGAACAAAAAATAATTAATTTGATCAAACAGAAAGGACGAAAACACGTAGCACTATAAGGATTTGCTAATTTATGTTCAATTTCAATTTAGGACACATGTAACTTTTAATTAGTCCCAAATTTTATTTATAATTTTGCCATTAATTTAAGAAATGACGTGGCGATTTGTAATTGGTCCAAAATTTCTCATTGAACAGTTATCTTTTATGCAGATGAGCTATGCATTTATAAGAAAAAAAAGGGATTCTTTGGTCACTGTGTTGAATGTAAAAAAGAAGAAACCCCTCAAATATTATCTCTCAAGAAACTCTCCTACCTTTCATAACAAAAGGTTCTCTGACTTTCCCTTCCTCTTTCAAGAGGATCCCACTATCCCTTCTTTGTCCAAGAGAATAGTAGAGAAGACCAATTGATGATGTTCAATTCGTGAATTCTATTCGTGCTGTGAAGTTTAACAAGATCGAGAGAAAATTTGAAGAAGAAATCTACAAAGGTAACTTGTTCTTTTCCCTAGTAATTTGAAAAAAAAAACATGCTTAATCTCTATGTATTTTTTCTATTATGGGAATTTATTCTTTAACAAAATTGAGGCAAAAGCGATCACACGCTTCTGCACGGGATTCAATCCCTTTAATTTTTTGCATAAATTAGTTCGGAGCGCCACGACGCTCTAGAATAGCGTCGCGACACTATACCAAAAGCTGCTCTCAGGTTTTTGAGTCATGCGTAGAGCTTTGCAGCTTGCCTTTTTCTTCATTTTTGGCCTCCTTTTGGCCTCCTTTTCATAATTGGCCCTAGAATCCTCAAATTTAGACTTTTGCACCGTGTTTTGTCCAATTAAGCTCATATTGCTCCTATAACTCGTTTTCCTGACATCCACTAAATAAACCACATTAATCACACCAACGAGCAATAATAATTCTAAATTTAGAGGCAATTAAATCACTTTCAGTAGTCTCTCACATAATCTGAATCCTTCATTTTTAGCATCTCAAACTCTCTTGAGAGTTAACAATTTGACAGCTTTCACTATTGTGCTTCTTTCAAACTCCTCCTACAATTTATTCCAGACTTCTTTTGCTATTTTATAATAAACAATCCTAGCAAATATAGGATCAAATAAGGTGACGTGAATTACAGATAAAGCTTTGGGCTTCGATAATTTCTCCTCTTCATGTAGTCTCATATGATTCAACGTCGAATTTTCTCCTAATGGTTGAGGATTAGCATCATTGAAACAGATTTCCAATGACCAAGTGCCTTGAAATAGGATTGAATAGGATTGAATTTTAATTACCCAAAACTGATAGTTTTCACCACTAAAATGTGGAGGAGAGGTAACACCAGAAGACATTTTCAAACACAAAAAGGAAAGTTTCAACTCTTAAATAAAAACATAGTCCTTTAAATGTAAGACTGTGATACCATTGTTGAGAAATGAAAGCAACTCTAATACCACTGTTGAAAAAGTAAAATCGATGGAAAAAAATAAATATTTGCAAAAGCAAATCAATATCTCAATGTTTTGTTAAACAAAACGAAGAAAAATGAAAGTAAGAGTGAAATTAAAGGGTCCGTTTAGTAGAAGATCTAAATCCAATTTTATCTTTTAAACAACAAGGGATAAGATGGATACAACGAATACATGTTTGATAGAGCCCAAATCTAAAAATAGAATCCAATAACAATAACTCAAAAGTCCAAATTAATTTGAAATTAACAACTTTTTATTGTTTTCAACTTTATCAAATCCAAATCCAAAATATTCAAATATTTTGAAAACATGGGATTCACTTAATGCTGTCAATAACAGTGCTTTTTTTTTTTTTTTCCTCTCTATTTTAAGGTTCTGTATTTTTTCTCCTTCTGCTCCATTTTCCATATCCCACTGTCTAGGGTTTTCATTTTCACATTTTGTTCTTAAGGTACGCTCTCTTTTCTTCTATTCGCCATACTTTCTTGATCTTTCTGCTTACGTTTTCTATGAAGAACGACAACATTTTCTTCTCTAGAATCTTTTTTCTTCTTCTGTAAGATAAAATGTATGCAAAAATGGTCTTGTGATTGGATAAAAATGGTAGGGAGAAAAGGAAAAGGTTATTGAGTGAGCCTATAGAGTAAGATATTTGTTTGGTGGATTTGAAGTTTATTCTTTAGAGAGTTGTTTTGGAGCATAAGATTTAAATTTTATATTCTACATTTTAGTTTTAAATAAAGAATTACTATAGGGTTTTGCATTTTGCGCTTTCAGAAACACAACTATTTTGCATTTTTTGCTCTAACAATACTATCATCAATTTGTCGGGAGACCGTCGTGAGACCGTCGCGATGCCAATGTTGCAAATTAGGAAAGTTTGTGCAGTTTTGGAAAATTTTGCCTATTTAATCTAGGTTTTGGAGTAAGATATTTGGAGTAGGTTTTGGAGTTGTTTTGGAGTAAGATATTTTTTGGGAGACCGTCACGATGCCAATGTTGCAAATAAGAAAAGTTTGTGCAGTTTTGGAAAATTTTGCCTATTTAATCTAGGTTTTGGAGTAAGATATTTGGAGTAGGTTTTGGAGTAAGATATTTTTTTGGGAGACCGTCACGATGCCAATGTTGCAAATAAGAAAAGTTTGTGCAGTTTTGGAAAATTTTGCCTATTTAGTTTAGGTTTTTTGGCCTGCCATAATCATCAACTTTGGAGTTTTGGAGGCTTAAAGAGAGTGTTTTGAATAGAGTACCGAGTTCCTTGATGCAGGAGTGATTGGAGGACGTTGAATAACGCCTTCTTTCCTTTTTTTGTATCTTAGTTTTTATTTTTTTAATTAGTTTTTATTTTTTTAATTTTTTTTTATTTTTGTATTCTAATTATGGTTCTATTTATGAAACCCATGTTAGGCTAAATTCACATTGTTCTAGGATTAGATGAATTTTATGAAGTATTGCTAAACACTTTTGTTGATCTTGAATTCATTTTACATTAATAGTTTCTAGCATGACCATTCTTAATGACATGATGATTAGCATTAAGACAATCAAATTATTTAGTGAATGATAGGGTGATTAGCATTGAGGAAGCAGTTGGAATGTTTTTACTCACAGTATGTCATAGCATATGTAATAGGATTGTAGCGGAACGATTTCAACACTCCAAGGACACCGTGTCTCGATAGTTTTGGTTTTTATGCCCTAAACTCGTTGTTTGTAAATAAATAAATAATTTATTGATTATTAATAAAATAATTTGTTGTTTTATTTTCTGTTTTAAATTTTCATAACTAAATCCAATAAAGCAAAATCCAATATTATTTATATGAGACTTGAATGGTATGTAGTTGACATACAGGCATATCATGTTCAAGTGATAACCTAAGGGGTCTATAGTATATGGATAAGGTTTGGGTGTCGTATCCTGGTGACACTATGGATACGACCTACTTTGTAATTGTTACAAACGATGTGATCCAAATCATTTTTGTGGAGACATGCGAGTAAGAGTATTTTATTCAATGAGTTTGTATAAGACTAGACCGCGGAATCATTAATCTCTTTTTGAAACTCCATTGATTGAAGAGATTAATATTTCACAGGATGGTCATATGTAACTCGATCTTAATTTTAAGTGAGTTATGAACTCCTGCCTATGAAGGCTCATTTGTTGATTTGCATGGGTGAGAGTGACCCGAGTTGCCGACTCAATAAGCCTACCATTGTGGGGACTTGACCAAATATGGAGCTAGGAACATAACTTCACAATATAAAATTCTCTCCTTCCCGTATAGGGAAAGTAGATGAGTAGTTCTCTTAAGTGCGAACTCCGAAACTTGAACAATGGGACCCCAACCTCTCATTGGCCTGAGAGGGATTTAGTTTATGGTTGGATCATAAACAAATTGTTTATTAGAGGATCAGTGGTTCTAAAAAGCACTTGAAAAGTGTTTTATTTACATTTAATTTAAAGATTTTTTTCATTAGATTTGATGTTTTTTGGTAGTGGTTTTTAGGTAAATATGAAGAAAATAAGTTTTTGAAGCCAAAAGAACTAAATCGAATCAAAATCGGATGAAAAAATGAAGAAAAATATGAACAACTCAAGTGGGTTGAAAACAGGGCAGCACTGCGGTGCGTTTTCTTGAGAACGATTTAATTTGGGCAATTGAGCAGCGCTACATTGCTAATAGGAGCGCTGCAACACAAGGAAGGCGTTGTGACAGTGCATGCAAGGGAGGCCTATTATGACGAATGGTGTCGCGACATTAGTCCACAGTGTCGAGACCCCAACTTTCCTATTTTGAAATTTTGTAATTTTGGAAAGTTTTCGTTGAGCAAGTATCCGATTCTCAATAAATTGGAGGGTCTGAAGCCAAATTAATCATCATAATTTGGAGTATTTGAGACTGAGAAAGAGAGTTTAGAGCAAAATATGAAGATTTCATGATGCCAGAAGGTTCGAGGATCGTTGGAAGGCCAAATCCATCCCATAGATGAGCTTTGAAGCCGGATAACTTCTCTTGACTAACACAGAATTGTAGAAGATGTGTTAGTCAAGGTAGACAAGTTCATATTCCCGACAGATTTTGTGGTGCTTGAAATGGAGGAAGATGCCGACATTTCTATTATCCTTGGGAGGCTATTCTTGGCCACCGAAAGGGCTCTCATCGATGTGCAAGACGGTAAACTAACTTTAAGACTCAATGATGAGAAGATAACCTTTGACATTTATAAAGCCCTTAAGCATCCAAATGAAGTAAGCCATGAACAAAATGAAACATGTAAAATGGTTAATTCTTTCTCCCTCATCCTAATAGATGCTCTTTGAACATTAATTCTTGTGCACATTCTGAGTTGATTGGGAAGACTAATGACATGATTAGTGCATGTGATGTTCCAAGTTAAAAAGTTAAAAAAAATAGAAGAATGTCCTAGGAAACATGCTTCTAATTTTAATAATACTCCTAGTTCTTATATGCTTCTAAAATCTAAGATGGACTATGAGAAAGTAATGGATAAGCATGTCAAGAAAGCGATGATTAATCTGGTAAGGTCTCATAAAGATGACTCACTAATGCTTCTTGATTATGTTTCTAAAGGTGATGTTAAGTTGGTGGAAATAGAAAAGTTGCATGATATATCCATTGGCAATGTCATTATGAATGCATGATTGTGTATGTGAATGCTAGTATGGGCGAAATTTTTTTATTCCAAGGTATTGTAGGAATGGAGTGACAAAACCACCTTGGGATCTTGCTTGACTTGTGATCCCCGTCTAACTAGAAGACGTTAAATAAAACGCTTCTTGGGAGGCAACTCAAGTTTACTACTTTCTTTATTTTTAGTGTGTTTGTTGTGCTTTATTTATTTATTTTTTTTTATTCTATAGGGAGCCACTGTATGTCTTCAAATTTTTCTAGGAATAATATTGTGCACAAAGTACTCAATACGCCAAGCCTGTTTGGTGGACTCCCATTCACTCCTAGGCTTGTATCATTCTATTTCATGCATTAAGGACAATGCATAATTTTAAGTTTGGGGTGGGAGGTGTCTTTCGTACTTTTGTGTGATTTTTATCCTGCTATGCATGCTAATTTGGTTTCCAATGAATAAATGCATGTTAATTTGATTGTTTAAAAATTTGGAGAAATTTTTTCGATTTGAGATTAAAAAGATGATAGGATGCTCTATGGTCGTGTGCTTTTGATAATGATTGGCTATGATGATAGTTGAATATGCATGATGGATGACTTATTGTGGAAATAAGATAGCATGATCTTGAGTTATGTTCTATTTAAGTCCCTCTTTGAGTCTGCCATATTTTGAGCACTTTGTCACTTTAATTTAGAAACTTTAACTTAGAAAATGATTAAGTGGAGTATATTTAATTGTCACCTCGAAAGGCCCCACTGGTTAGAGAGTTGAAGTGCATGATAGTTTGTAATGTTAGACTAAGAAGCAAGAATAAATTGATTTTGCTTTTGAAAAAAAAAGAAAAGAAAAAGTGCACTTAATTCTATGAGCTTACATGGCTATCTTTTACGTAGCCTAATTTTTTTTAAACTTCTAATGCGTATGCTTGGATAAGGGCGAAAAGAGCTACCTTTACTGTGATCAGTTTGGACGCTTGTGAATTGATTAGGTATGAGTCTCTACAGCAAATGTGTGAAAGCTAGTGCCCCTAGGTAAGAAATGCAAGTTTAAGACGTCCTTTGAAATTGATAATTAAGGCACCTTAATGGATATATTACTTTCTTAAAATGTGTGGATATTTGATGATTGAGGCATGAGCTAAAGTAGGGGGAAGACTAAAGAAGCTCCCTTAAGTCCTAATTTGAATTCTAGTATTCTGAATTAAAAGAGGCTTGCACACACACACACTTAGGGGATGACAAGATTTGACCTTGAATATTCATAACAATATAGATATGCTTGAATGTTTGTATTTGAGAGCCTAATATGTTATTCTTTAAGGCATAAATCATTAGCACACTTTGACTTTCTCTATGGTTTTATTTTATATTTGCTAAGGACTAGCAAACCTCTAAGTTTAGAGTGGTGGAAAGCACCTGAAAAGTACTTTATCTGTCTTTAATTTAGAGATGTTTTTATTAGATATAATGTATTTGTTAGTGGTTTTTAGGAAATTATGAAGAAAATAAGTTTTGGAAGCTAAAAGAACTAAACAAAGCTAAAGTCGCATGAAAAAATGAAGAAAAAAGAAGATAACCCTAAAAACAGGGCAGCACTACGGTGCTTGGCCGGCGCTGCCTCGACGTTAAAACCTAAAAGCAACTTAATTTGGGCAATTGAATAGCACCGCAGAGCTAGCATTGCTGCAACATTGCGCCCGAGGGTAGCCTTCCATGAAGGAAAATGCCACATGCTAGCTTTCCTATTTTGAAAATTTACAATTTTGTAAAGTTCCTGTTGAGCAAGTATCTGATTTTCTATAAATTGGAGGGTCTGTAGCCAAATTAATCATCAGAATTTAGAGTATTTGAGATCAAGAGAAAGAGAGTTTAGAATAAAATATGAAGATTTCATGATGTCGGAAGATTCGAAGATCGTTGGAAGGCCGAATCCATCCTGGAGACGAGCTTGGAAGTCATATAACTTCTCTTTCCCTTTTTTACTCTCGGTTTATTTTATGTATTCTTGTGTTCTAATATTGGTTTTGTCCATGGAAGCTATGTTAGGCTAAATTTCTCATAGTTTGAAGGTAGATGAATTCTTAGGTTTAAATTGTCGAACACTTTGCTTCTTGAATGATTAATTTGCATTTATGCTTTTTAGCATGACGTTCTTAATGCTTTTGAGTGTTTGAAAGATTCCATGATTTAAATCTTATTTTAGCGAGTAGGGTTAGATTCGGTCATGCATGTTAGACTATTGTTTGAAAATACAAAAAATAGTTGGATAATGTTAGAGATTGTTAATGAAGGTTCTTAATCCTTTGCTTAATTATCTAGTTCCAAGCGATTAGTAATAACTAAGTGAAAGAAAATATTGTTTTCAAAAGATTCAATATGAATTAAAGACTTCTAGATCTAGGTGTTGTGTTAATTACTTCAAGAATCAGGCAATTGTGTTTAATAATACCTTTGATGAATTCTATTCCCTAAAACATCTCTTAGTTGATAATTTCTATATTTTGATCACTTTTATTTGCTTTCTTAGGTTAGTTTATCAAAAGTCTCATTACAAGTTGGTCCCCTAAATAAAATTGAAAGTCTCTGAATAGCTAAAAGAATAATCAATCCAATTTCCTGAGAACGATACTCGGCTTAGGTCGTTTTATTATATTATAACTTTACCTGTGCACTTGCTGTAACACTAAGTTTTGGCATATAAGGTACTTAAGGATATAGAGCTAATTATAGGAGTAAAACAGACATTTGATCCAGTTGTAATTATGAATAACTTATGAAGGATCGACTTATGTGTAATGATTATATCCACAGACGCAACATGCCCTACAGTGTATAAGGGTGCAACTACGAGTCTAGTGATTTGTATTATAGCTAATGAATGTTGATTAATTAATTAAATATCGAATCATTAGAGCTTATAATCTATAGGTCCATTAGGTCCTCTTATTAGCACACAACAGATTAACAAGAACCAAAGTTTTAAAAGAATAATTTGAAATGTTCAAATCAGTTTAAGGGAAAATATAATGTATGATTAATATGAAATATAAGGTATATAGATACATTATTATATAGTTAATCATGAAAATGATTGAAATTTAAACTATATGCTATGAAAAAATTAATTTATTTGGATGTGAATCAAATATTAAATTAATATGCATGAGATTCATATTAAAATTATAGTTTACGAGAGATATATATGATTTGATTTTAAATTTAATTAAATTATTTAACTTAATTAATTAATAATATTAGTTAATTAACTCTCTTGTTAAGTAGGGAGTGGGGGATCTCTTTACGTTAAAGTATATAGAAGTTTTGTGAAGAAATATCTCTATTTTTTTTGGTAGTCTCTCTCTCTTAAGGATTTTTATAGAGAAAAGTTCTCCAAAAATCAACTCTTCCTTCTCTTTTCTCTTCCAAAAGCTAGTCGCACAAGTGGGTTCTTGCCAAGAGTTATATGAGGAAGACGTTTTGGAGGTGTCCCTAACGAGGGTGAAGATCAAAGAGATTGAGGAGTTTTGATGGAAAAGAGTCTTCAAAAGTATTTCACTAATCTTAGTTTATACTTAGCCTAAATATATTAGTGATATGATGTTCGTATGTCTCTTATTTTTCTATATTCTTCATCTTCCTAAAATTGAAACAAAAGCGATAAAACGCTTCTGTAAGGTGATTTGACCCCTTCAATTGATATCAGAGCCAGTGTTGTTCTTAATTTTTGTTTAGATTGGAAATCAGAAAAAGTATGGTGGGTTTAATTTTTCCTTGTTCGTCATTTCTTGTAGCATTAAAAGCTTATAATGTCATTGTTTGTGCGTCATGGATTCCCTTAGCGTTAATGATGCAAAAGTTGCTGAAAATTAGAGTTTTGGAGCCTTATTTTGAAAACATGATGCCAAATCAGTTACCATGAAGACTTACTCTTTAGAAAAATATTAAAATTATTGTAATTTTATATATTTTCTATTTTTAGGAATGTTTGATGTAAGACCTGAGTATATCATCACTATATCTAACAACAATCAATATTCAGCCAGTAACTTATTTTGAAGTTAAACATGTGTGTTTCATTTTATAAGTATGATATTTCAAGTATATCAATAATATATCAAATATAAGACAAGCGTGTATCAAATATCAACTAATAAATACTTGAAGTAAGTCTCGAGTGTATCAATAGTATATGTTCCATGTGTATCAACAATATATCACATATCAATCAACTTGTAAGTGTATCAATAGTATATCAAGCGTACAAACTTTCAAGAATGTCAATAGCATATTAGTAGTATATCACATATCAATAAACTTTCAAGAGTATCAAAAATATATTGTATAAATACACATCAAATAACTTTTAAGAATATCAGTAGTATATCACGTATCAATCAACTTTTAGATGTAAATAATATATCAACAATACATCAATGGATATCAAACAACTTTAAAAAAATGTCAATAGTATATCACCAATATATCAATCCGCTTTCATGAATATTAATAATATATATCAAACAACTTTCAAGTCTATCAATAGTATGTCAGCAGTATATCAGATATCAATAGCAAGAGCATCTAGGACATTTTACTTTCAAGTCTATCAATAGTATGTCAGCAGTATATCAGATATCAACTTTTAAATGCAAATAGTATATCAACAATATATCAATAGACTTCAACAACTTTAAAGAATGTCAATAGTATATCACCAATATATCAATGTACTCTCAAGAATATCAATAATATATATATCAAACAACTTTCAAGTCTATCAATAGTATATCGGTAGTATATCATATATCAATAGCAAGAGCATCTAGGACATTTTATTTTCAAGTCTATCAATAGTATGTCGACAGTATATCAGATATCAACTTTTAAATGCAAATAGTATATCAACAATATATCAATAGATATCAACAACTTTAAAGTATGTCAATAGTAAATTACCAATACATCAATCAACTTTCAAGAATATCAATAATATATATATCAAATAACTTTCAAATCCATCCATAGTATGTCATATCAAATATCAATAACAAGAGCATATGGGACATTTTACTTTATTATGGGTAGATTCGACCTTATTTTTGTCATATTTGCACACACAAAATCTCAGTGCTTCAAGCCTAATTATTATAGTGTACCTTGCCCTTTTGGCAAAGAGACCTTAATATTAATTGACAATAATTAGTAATAATTTATTAACAGACTAATTAATTAGTTATGTTATACTGTTAATTCCACCGCTGGTACTACAAAGCCTATGTTGGCTAGTTTCGAAGTTCTATGGATAATATTGAAAATTTCACCAACAGATAAATCTCTCTCTGAAAACTCAATTAGACCCATAAAACAAGCATATAATAGAACCGATTAAGATAAAAGGGCGAAGGAAAACTACAATTAAATATTTTTAAAAATAAAAATAACACTAAAAAAGTGGTTGTAAGACCGATTGCAATTGCAAGAATATGACAACTTTCTTTCATTTTGGTAATAAAAGATAGAAGTCCATTCATTTAATTAATACAAGATTGCTTCACAACTTACACCATTTCAAATTAACGAGAAAAAAAAAATTACATATTTGGTCTTTGACGTTTGAAAAAAATTTGAATTTAGTCTATATGATTTCAAAAGTTAGATTTTTTTTTAGATAAGAATTTTAAAAGTTAGAATTTGGCCTTATGGTTTGATAAAACCTCATAATTAGTCCTTGTGGTTTGATAAAATTGTCCTACAATATTTCCATAACGACAATTTATGAAAGTTTTATCAAACCATAGAGACTAAGTTCCAATTTTCTTTAAAATCAAATAGTTGATGGAAAGGAGTGATAATCATCCAAAACCATGTGATAGAAGTCCCAATATGCACTTCCTTCTGATATAGGGCTTTGACCAAATGGGTTTTGTCCCACATACTTTTGTACATTTTCAGCTTCAGCCAAGCCTTCTAGATAAATTCTAAGATCCCCTCCTGTACCTGCCACACACATAAGCACCACAGCCTTTTATATTGTGCAAGAATTTAGCATGATTCTCACAAAGTAAATGAAACATAATTTTAACTTGGTAAAAAAAAAAAAAAAACCCAAATTAATTATGAAGTTTGAGTTATATGGCCAAAATTACTTTAAATGATGCATTTGATTAGTATTAATAGACTTCACTTAAAAAGTCATGCCCAACTTCATTCTAAAAATGTAAATGAAACTCACCAAGTGAAGTATCTTTTTCATCCAGAAACGTGTAGGAATATGGAAAAACTGCAGTGTGTGGCTGCAAGAATAAACATTTAGCAAAGAAACAAGATCAGAAAAAAATGAGAAAAGGTAAGGTAAAACGTGATTGAAACATGAAGACCATCCATTCATTATAATCTTTAATGATCCAAAAAATGAATGAACATACAGGATTAAGCAACGATTTGTATGGAGAATCGTCCAGCAACAACGTATTCGATTCATTATACTCTCCCTGTTTCCACGGAAGATTTGGGTCCTGCTTCTCCCAAACTTTCCTCAGTTGCTTGAAAACTAGTCGTTTATGCTTGTTTTCGAGAGTGTTAAATTTTGAAGCAGTACAGTGCGACATATCCTAATAAAGTGAAAAACAAGAAGGGAACGTCACTCGTACTATATTAAAATAAAAAGTCATGTTCTGCTCAATGATTAAATCACATTAACAATCTAACGTGGAATGTGAATAAAATATAGAGTTCCAAATGTTAGTCTCGAGTATAATTTCACAAAAGAACTTTTGAGATAAGGAAATTTTTAATCCTCACCCAACAAAATAATAATCTGTGCTTCATGTCTCCCATCAAATAATCAACAATTCTTGATACATTCTTCCTTCAAAGGATTAAGAGGATAAGTTACTTGTTTGATATAGTTCATTACAGAACTACAACTCTTCATTTCAATACTACAATATAATTAAGCTAATAGAGGAACTAAGAAATAAATTACAGTCGGACACACAATTAATCCAACGATACCTGTTTCTTGATGACCATATGCCAATTTCAAATCTCTCAAAGCAAAACTTCATGAAATCTAAATAAAAAGGTCTTTTGAAAACTGAAATTCAAAATCAGAATTTAATAAATATGGTTTTTAAATTCTGAATTAATATAACTTGCACTGAATTAATATAAAATGTTGATTGATTCTCACCTGCACGTCGAGCAATATTAATGTCTGCTTTCCGTTCCTTGGGAGGAGGAGATACTACATCAACAAGCACACCATTTATATCAAGAATGAGAAGCTTTTTTCTCATCTGACAATTAGGTGGTCGTGAAAGAGGAGGTTTGGATATCGACAAGTCAATAACTTCTTCTTGGACAAGACCAAAGGAAAGCTGTTGAAAACTGTCGGCCACTACTTCACCATTACTTTGATCAAAAAGTCTAAGGGATAACATTCTACTCAAATCTTGGGCACGACTCAGAACGCCCTGCTCATTTCGCTTATTATCTGGGTTCTGTGATTCATCAAGGGACTTCAACATTGTCTGTCAATTTATTCCCTCTTCTGCCACCACGACAAATTTGACTTAAAAAACTGTATTGCACACAAATGAAACACTTAAATAACTGTAATCTAACCAGAGCTGTCATCTTCTATTATCATCTAAAATGAAAATGGACAGCAATGTTTCGAAACTTTTATCCATCATATATTTCAAGTTAAAGATAATATTAGCTAACAACAGTTATCCAACACCATAAATTTACCTTGTCAAGAAAAAAAAAATGAAAATGGCTTAAATAATATTTTTGTTCCTATACTTTTAGCTTTGGTTCAATTCAATGTAAAACTTTTATTCATTTTGTTCCCTTCACTTTTAAAATGTTTGCTTAAGAACTATACTTCTTAAAATATGGACATTTAATATAAAGTTTTGGATGCATTTCAAGAAATTTATTAGAAAAAATAAAACGAAGAATTCGAAAGGTCACATTTTAAATGTATGGGAAGCAAAAAATGGACAGTACATAAACCAAAATGGAAAAGGTTAAAGAATACAGTCTAAAATGGATGTTTTGTACGTACAAGAACCAAAATGAACAAAAGCTAAAAGTTTAGGGGCTAATATAATATTTAAACCAAAATCATAAAGTCATCTTCATTAAAACAAGGTATAATATCTTATGATACATTAAAACTCGTCAACAATTCTACTGTGAGAACTCTGACAAAAAAAACAAAAAGAGCCAATATAATAATCCATCAAAGTTTGAATACAAATAATTTTACAACTACAAAGGTTCAGCATGAGCCCACATGAACTTGTGGGCCAATTCCATACAAGTGTTAGTAATAGCGAACACAATCACATTGACAAACTCCACAAGAATGCAATCGCAAAAGAAACTTCTCAAAAGCTTGTAATAAGACAAACAAAAATATGTTCGATAGAACACCATTAAGGATAACCAATTTACAATTGGAAGGAGAAAGTAAAACCACATTTGAGAGGTCCAGTTCTCCTCCAAATTCACTAAGCTAAAACCTTCCCAACTCCACTCCTCCCTCCCCTTCTATTGATCACAACATAATTACAAAATTGAGGGCCCAGGCATCACATAAAACCACACTTACCTCACATCTATCATGCCAACTAACATTTTCTTATTACATAGAAACCACCCAACTACCCTAATAAGACTCGCAGGTCTTTCTCCTAGCATTCATATAACAAGTTGGAGACCTATCAATACCATGCCAGTGCCAATAGAATCACTTCGTCTTCAAGGTGAAAAGTCGAGAAATGTTGATGCAATTCATTCACAAGGCTCTCATGGAGTCTTCCTCCAGACCTAATCAGTCCCACGGATACAGGCACCTATACTAAAGCTTATCATTAGTAGATAGTAATTGAAGTTGAGAGCAAGCATCCTTTACCTTCTGCAATTGTTCTTGTTTTGTGAATGGCCCGTAAAACTTGGGTGCTAGTTTCTAATTCCCCCAAACATCTTGTCTCTAAAAGGCTACTGCTTCAGGTAAATTGACACCCCAGCTTTGAATTCCTTATCTCTACAATACCTGTCTACTTGAGTTTTCGTAATTTGTTAAGTTTTGTACAGCTAGATCCCAAATCCCAAAGTCATCTAAGACACCATCTTATTCTTGCAAACAACTGATCAATAGAAGAAATAGCAGAAAAGAACTTACTGCATCTAGTTAACTAGCAATGGGTGGAAAATTTATTTGAGGCTGGAACAACCTGACTAGCAATTTTATACCATTGTATGTAGGATAGAAAGACCAAAATTATAGTTGAACTGTGTATCTAAGGGTTTAAAGGAGGTTGTCACAATGTGGTGGCGACATAAAAAAATTCTCTAGTAGAAAGGACCGTACAACAATTAGAGGGTGTGACTTTTGTGGAGTCACAAGATGAGGTTTTCTTTTCTTTTTTTTTTTTTCCTGGATAAGAAACCAAACTTACATTGATATAAAAAAAGAAAAAAAAAAGAAAAAAAAAGAAAGATAGAATACATGAGCATAAAAAATAGAAGCCCAAAAAAACAAGCCCAACAACAACACTAGCACTATAAATAGGGGCACCAATCCATTAAATTTGTTCAACCCAACTCTTAGGTTTTCCCTCACCAAAACAATGAAGAAAAGTTCCAAGGCATCTGATGACCACCTTCACACTTTGATGGCACCCGCTACTTAATAATCATGCATTGTTACTTAACAACTTGTTCCAAAAATAACTCCTCCTTCCAAACAAAACCTTGTCTGGATTTAAAATGATTGACCGATAAACGTTTATGTAATCGTACCACCTCCTTAACAAATCAATGAGCAACTATAAGGTCTGTGTATGGATGCTTAAGGGTGAGGAAACGCCAAATAGGCACACAAAATAAATGAGAATCCTTGGGACATTTTTCTCTCTTTTCAAATATTGATGAAAAGTTTGTTTCTTGTTTTGAAAAAAAAAAAAAAAAATGAGAACCTTTCCCTTATGATACTGAAAGTTCCACATAGAATTCTATAGGGACATCGTCTTGAAGTAGCTTACTATAGTATGGGCAATAGTTGCAACAAACCAGTTATTGACATAGCTTTACTGTATTGGCACACACTGCCAATTGGACACAAATTCTTTAGTTTCCTTGTGAATCCCCTCCCATTACAGGTTAGCTTCCATATGTTTATAAGTTCATAAATCCCCAGTTTGTCTCCCAATTACTCCGTAGTGGTACTCCTGCAATAAGGTTTTAAATGATGAAGACTTCTTAGGAATGAACAAATTTCCCTTTCAGCTTCAAATGATCCCGTCCCACTGTAAAATAAGTACTGTAGGAACGCTGATGAGAGAAAAAGATGTTATCCACTAGTTCTTTAGTTCTTCTAAATACTCATCCCTTACCACTAGATGGAAGCAAAGGAAACTGAAGTAGGACAAAGAAAAAGAGCATCTTCTGCCTATTCAAGAGCCCAGGCCAGTATTGAATTTCAAAATCATAGCATAACAGCTTAATCAACCATTTTTGGTGCTCCAAACTTACTGATCGTTGTTCTAGAAGAAGATTCAAATCCTTCTGGCTTGTACGTACTAGTTACAAACTGAATGCATAAGTTTGTTAGAAACTTTAATATAACCAAGAAGCCAGGTCCGTCAAAAAACTTAAGTCCTTTACGCATCCATAGCAAATAGAATGTTCATCATATTATATGCCATATTAATTTGAGTTCTTTGAGCGTAAAAACTCAATGCTTGCTCCTTTCCAGGAGTTTCTTGCTCTCGAAGTCTAAATGAAGCCAAAAGAATTTGATGAAACTGGCCAATAAAACCAAACAACCATAATAAGAGTCCAAGTAAAATTGATATGTTTCCCTTGAGTTCACCACATATTAACTATAGTGAACTCTTAGCCTATCATTTCTCACATGTTCCCAACTGGACAAACATGGTTTAAAAAAATAGTAATAATAAAAAAAAAAAATGAAGCTTTAAACAAGATAGGCTCCAATCCAAAAGCCAACAAAAACAGAATCTAAAGCTGCTTCTTGAGTTCATCCTTCCCCATACACCATAAGAGCAAAATGAGTACATAACCAGCTCAAGGGAAAGAAGATAAAGAAAAGAGTGTCTAAAGCTACCTTAGCCTCTTTTATATATTTGCAGTTTCCTTTCTTTTACTTTCCTTCTTTTCTATCAAGCCCCAACCAAGATTCACACTCCCATGTTAGGCTCTAAATCCCTACTTCATAACCAAAATAAAAGACAACGAAGAAGAATATATTGGTATGAAGACTCATGGCCAGAAGGCATTGCTCACCAACAGTCTTGGCCTTTCATTGCTTCATCCTCCGCTATCTCCTGTCCTTTTACTTTCCTACTTTTCTATCCAGCCCCAACCAAGATTCACACTCCCATGTTAGGCTCTAAATCCCTACTTCATAACCAAAAGAAGAAGAATATATTGGTATGAAGACTCATGGCCACAAGGCACTGCTCACCAACAGTCTTGGCCTTTCATTTCTTCATCCTCTGCTATCTCCTTTCCTTTCGCCACTAACTCCAGAAATTTACTTGTATTTTAAGTCTAACTCACTAAGTATTAAATTCTCTTTGCAGGTCTTTTTTTAGCTTGTTCTGGTTATACAACTAGCTAAGTATTAAATATAATAATAGCTTAATTCCAATTTATACAAAAACTGAATTAAGAAAGGATAATAGCCACCAAATGCAACTACACAGTTTATTGCACTCGTCAAGTTAAACAATATTTTTGTAACCCTTTACCTAGCTTCAAATTTAAACCTGTGAATATGCAGGGAAATTGCACCATGTAATCAACATATCACAGAGAAACCAATTTGATAAGTATACAGGATAATCGTGCTATATATTTCTTAAGAATCTTCAGCTTCAGCTTCAACACCTAAAAGTCGATTCGGAGACTGCAATCTCAACCTATTATAACCTAAGATTTTAAGAGTAACATCAGCCTACTCTTTGGATTTCATCTCCAGCAACCTATTAAGCAATCATCTACCCAAAACTCAGAATGAGATCACATCACGTCTTGGCCAAAATAAATGGCAGGTTTCATTTGAAAAACGACAATAACAAAAGCATTTGATGTTAAGGCTTAAACTGATGAAGAATCACATAAACCCCTAATAATAGAAAATCATCGAACAGGTTACCTCTTCCTCAATCGTGTCACACTGGTGCTGGACGTTCCTCAATCTTCGCTCGCTCGATCAAATTTCGCAGAACTGAAACAAATCACAACATGAAGATAATCGAACGAGGGAAACGAAGGAAATCGAATCGGGAAGAGGGCGATGATGATGGGAGAAGAAGAGAAAGGAGATCGAGAATGAGAAACAGAAAGAGTACGGAGTTGAAATTGTAGAGATTGAGAAATTCTGAGGGTGGTTTACAAACGCACGCGGGAATGCCAAGCGAACGAGGCGGCCGATTTTAAAGATTTGATAACGAACTTTTGAGAAACCAGCCGTCAGGTGGGCGTAATTTTCATTTAAACCTTAGTCTTTTCTTACCGTTTAGTTTGGAAAATTACCTTTCTCAAAAACAAAAAAAAAAAAATAATAAATAAATATATATATATGGGAAATTTTCACAAATAGAAAAAATGTCAAACTATTTACAGAAAATAGCAAAAAAAATAGTGATAGACATTGATAGACATCTATCAGCATCTATCAGTGATAGACTTCCATCATTTCTATTACTGATAGACTTCTATCATTTCTATTACTGGTAGACTTCTGTAAGTGTCTATCACAACTATTTAAAAATTTTGTTATTTTGTGTAAATAGTTTTCCTTAATTTTCTATTTTAAAAATCTTCCCTATATATATATAGTGCTTAAATTGTGTTGATTGGTCTTCAATGCATATTAGGTTAGATGTGTAATTTGATGGATTGCATGTTTAATTGGACTTGTAACGATGAATCGTTATTAATCTCTCATGAAAATAGTTAGGTTAATAATGAAAGTTGTTAGAGACTAATCCTAATGCCATGTAATTTGATTTGGTTTCAAGAGGTTAGTAATCAATTAAGTTGCATGAGAAAAGTTTATTTCTTATAGAAAATAATATGAAATTACGTTTCTAGACATAGGCGTATGATTTGCAATAAATTCCATGAAACTCAATAACATGGCATGATGGATTAAATAAGGATTCAATACCCTAGAACGCTATTTGACTTTTGGTTTTCTAAACTTTAATTGCTTTTCTTTAATGCTTTAAGATTTTTACAAAACATCAACAATCAATTTCTAATCCTCAAATAAAATCAATTCAACCCTAAAATAGCTAGGTAATTAAACCATGATTAGATCCTCAGTGGAACATACTTGGACTTAATTGTTCTATATTAATACTTGACTCGTGCACTTGTGGTGTTCACATCAAGTTTTTGGCGTTTCTAACTATGCAAGGAGACTAAGATTGTTTCCTTTCTCTTTACAGGACCGAGCCAAGGATTGGCTAAAATCCATTATGTCGGAGAGCATAACTACATGGGATGTGCTAGCTCAAGCATTCTTAAACAAATACATCCCATCGGTGAAGTCTCAACGGTTGTGAATGGAGATTAGCACATTTAGCCAATAAGATGATGAACAATTATATGAAGCTTCGGAGAGGTACAAATACCTCTTGAGAAGGTGTCCTCAACATGGATACCCGAATTGGTTGCAAATCCAATTGTTCTATATTGGGCTTACAAGCACAACGAACTCTAGCTTGGATACAATCGCCGGAGGTTCTATTTTCTCAAAGACCGCCCAAGAAGCCTACACAATTTTAGAAGATTTGGCTAACACTTCTTATAATTGTCCTAATGAAAGAACATCTTCAACCAAGGCCATAGGATTGTATGAAGTGGATGAGGTAAACTCTCTTAAAGCTCAATTGGCTTCTCTTACTAATACTCTTTCTAAATTGTCTATAGAAAGCCAATCACCAGTCAATCCACCATCCATAGCCTTTCTAGCCGCCACGACTATGGAAACTACCAATCAAAAGGAGTTGGAGCAAGGTGATACTGAGACAGCCAATTAAGTTGATAGAAGACACTATAGACACCATCAACAACAACTTTTAACTCACTATCATCCTGGTTTGAGGAATCATGAAAAATTGTTCTATGCTAACAATAAAAATGTTTTACAAGTTCCTCCATATTTCTCTTCTGCAGGGCCTTCTTATACTGAAAAGCAATCCAACATGGAAGAATTGATGGTGGAATTCATCAAGGAATCTAAAGGAAGGACCACGACATTAGAGAATGTTGTAGAAAGTCATGACAGGGCTATCCATAATATTTAGTTACAAATAAGCCAAATAACACTTCTCTTCAAACCATGCAAAAGGGAAAGTTTCCTAGTTGCCTTGAGAAGAATCCAAGAGAAGAGTGCAAAGCCTTGACTTTAAGGAGTGGAAAAAACTGTCCACACCTTTGATGGATGAAGAGGATGAGGCTCAAGAAGTGAATGAGACCATAGATGAGCTCATCCTAGAAGATGAACCCGAGGAGATCATCGAGAAGGAAAAGGTAGAAGAAAAGGTAAAGGAACCCGAATCTTCAAGTAAGTCATCTAACCCTTTTCCTTTTGTACCTAACACCTTGCCATATCCTCAAAGATTTTAGAAAAAGAAATTAGATTCTCAATTTTTTAAATTTTTTGAAATTCTTAAAAAGTTGCACATTAATATTCCCTATGTGGATGCTTTAGAAAAAAATGTCCAATTATGCTAAATTCATGAAAGATATCTTGTCTAAAAAGAAGAAGTTTGGGTAATATGAGATGGTTAGCTTGATAGAGGAATGCAGTGTTGTGCTGCTAAAGAAGTTGCCACAAAAACTGAAGGATCTAGGGAGTTTTACTATTCTTTGCACTATTGGCACTTTAAATGTTGCTAGAGCTTTATATGATCTAGGTGCTTCCATTAATTTAATGCCTTTATCTGTCTACAGGAAGCTATATATTGAAGAAGTACAACCTATCACGATCTCGCTACAACTAACTGATAGATCCTTAGCACATCCTAGAGGTATTGTTAAGGATATTTTAGTTAAAGTTGACAAATTTATCTTCCCTATAGATTTTTAGTGTTGGACATGGTTCATAAATTCCTATCATCCTTGGACACCCATTCTTAGCCACTAGAAGGGCTCTTATTGATGTCCAACAAGGGAAGTTGACTCTAAGGGTAAATGAGGAAAAAGTTGTCTTTAATCTTTACAAGTCCTTGAGTCATCATGATGAGGTTAGTACTTACAATGTGATTGATGTGATTGATAAAACTGTTACAGAGCATGTTGAGGTTGTGATTGCTACTGACTATCTAGAACGAAGCATAGTAGACTTTGATTTTGATGATCATGTTGGTACTATTGGAGATGATATTGCTTTGTATGCCAAGTGGTTAGATAGTTTGCAAGTATGTAGCAAAATGTATAAACATATGCCTCTAGTACCATTGCATGCTGTGAATGATGTGATTGTTGAGAAACCTGTCTTAGAATTGAAAGCATTACCTCCTCATTTAAAATATGCATTCATAGATGATTCTTCTTCTTCCTCTGTTATTGTATCTTCTTAATTGAATGATGTTGAGGAAGAGAAACTATTGAGAATATTGAGGGAGCATAAATCTGCTATTAGTTGGTCTATTGAGGATCTTAAAACCTCCTATTAATGTGAAAGGAGTTAGAAGCTTCCTAGAGCATGCAGGGTTTTACAGGAGATTTATTAAAGATTTTTCTAAAATTGTTAAACCCTTGAGTAACTTGTTAGAAAAGAAAGCTAAATTTGTATTTGATGATGCATGCCTACTAGCTTTTAATACTTTGAAAGAGAAATTGATTTTTGTACCTATTATTGTTGTACCTAAATGGAATCAACCTTTTGAGATTATGTGTGATGCTAGTGATTATGCATTAGGTGCTGTCTTAGGCCAATGTAGAGATAACATGTTTAGGGCAATTTACTATGCTAGTAGAACTCTTGATAGTACTCAACAGAATTACACTACTACTGAAAAAGAGCCACTAGCTGTTGTGTTTTCTTTTGATAAATTTAGATCGTACTTGTTTGGCTCTAAGGTTGTAGTACATACTGATCATGCTGCTTTGAAATATTTGTTTGCTAAAAAAGATGCTAAGCCTAGATTAATAAGATGGATTTTGTTATTACAGGAATTTGATTTTGCAATCAAAGATAGAAAATGTTGTGAAAATATGGTTGGAGATCATCTTTCTAGGTTTGAGAATGAATATGACGATGTTTGCCCTCCCATTGTTGAGATGTTCCCTGATGAACAACTGTATCAGGTAAAAGTTAGTTGCCTTGGTTTGCTGACATTGTTAACTATCTTGCAGGAGGACACTTGCCACCTGACTTGAACACTCAACAAAAGAAGAGACTTTTGCATAATGTCAAATCCTATCATTTGGAGGATCCGCTTCTATTTAAGGTTTGTGGTGACAATATGATAAGGAAGTGTGTTCCTTAAGAGGAGGTGGAAAGTATATAAACTCTTGTCATTCTTTATCCTATGGAGGTCACTTTCGACCCACTAGAACTGCATCTAAGGTACATCAGTCAGGTTTTTATTGCCCCTCAATTTTTAAAGATTGTTATATACCTTTGTTAAGTCATGTGATAGGTGCCAACGTATTGGCAATATCTCTAGATAACATGAACTTCCCATGAAACTTATTTTGGAGGTGGAGCTCTTTGACGTTTGGGGTATTGACTTTATGGGGCCCTTTCAACTTCATCTGATGACTACCTATATATTTTAGTTGCAGTTGATTATGTATCTAAATGGGTAGAAGCTATAGCTACTAGGACTAATGATGCCCGCATTGTTTTAAAATTTTTGCATAAAAACATACTCACACGCTTTGACACACCTAGAGTTATTATTAGTTATGAGGGTTCTCACTTTTGCAATAAATTGTTTGAGTCCATGATGAAGAAATATAGTGTAAATCATAAAATTGCTACAGCTTATCATCCTCAAACTAAAGGTTTTCTTGAGTTGTCTAACATGGAAATTAAAAAAAATCCTAGAGAAGATCGTTAAGATCAACAGGAAGGATTGAGCTCTTAAGCTCGATGATGCACTGTGGGCCTACCGAACGGCTTTCAAAACTCCCATTGGTATGTCACCATACCGGTTGGTGTTTGGAAAAGCTTGTCACTTACTGGTAGAGCTTGAGTTAGAGCTTATTGGGCCGCCAAAAAGCTAAACATGGATTTCGAAAAAGCCGATGAGAAAAGACTCTAGGAACTCAATGACATGGATGAGTTATGTGTTCAAGCTTTTGAGAATGCCAAACTTTACAAGGAGCGCACTGCGAGATGGCATGATAAGAATATCACTCCACGAACCTTTTTACATAGACAATGGGTTTTGCTTTTCAATTCACGTTTACGTTTGTTTCCAGGTAAGCTAAGGACACGATGGTCGGGACCCTTTGTCATTGTAAATGTGTCCCCACATGGAGCAGTTGAGTTGCAAGGCAATGATGGTGAAACTTTCAATGGCAATGGTCAAAGATTGAAGCACTACATAGGCTGTGAGGAATGCCGAATCGAGAACCTAAACTTCAAAGAATGATCTCAGGGGTTCGGTCTCGCTATAGACCTTAAACGAAGCGCTTCATGTGAGGCAACCCAAGTTTTATTGCTTTCTTTAATTTTTTTTCTTTTTTTTTAGATTAACTGCTTTTGTTTTTTTTAATTAAATAATGGAGTCACTCATATGCTTACAATTTTTCAGGATATTTTTCCAACACTGGTCGTCTCCAGCACGCTCCCAGACTTGTTTCTTTTGATCTAATTTTTATGCATTGAGGGCAATGCATAATTCTAAGTTTGGGGTGGGAGGTGTACTTCGTACTTTTGTGTGTTTTCTTATCCTGCTATGCATGTTAATGAGGTTTTAATGTATTTATGCATGTTAATTGGAATATGTAAATTTTTTTAATAAAAATTAATTTTAGATTTGAAAAGACATGGGAACGTTTTATAGTTGTGTGCTTATGATGTTGATTGACTATGATGAGACTTGAATAAGCATGAAGGAAACTTAGTGTAGAAATAGGATAACATTAACTTGAGTTATGACTTACTTAAGTCCCTCTTTGAAACTCTCATATCTTGAGCACGTAGTCACTTTGATTTAGAAACGGTAACTTAGAAAGGGATTAAGTTTGGTGAATTTGGTTGGCATCTCGAAAGGCCCCATTAGTTAGAGAGTCAAAATGCATGATGGTTTGTAATGTTAGACTAAAGAGAAAGAAAAGTTTGACTATGCCTTGAAAAGAAAAGAAAAAAATGCACTATCTTGATGAGCTTACTTGAAAATATTTCAATTCAAAGAATTGATTAAACTTGTAATGTATATGCATGGATGGGGTTAAAAAGAGTTGCCCTTGCTGTGATCAGTTAGGACGCTTGGTAATTGACTCGATACGAGTCCCTACAGTGAATGCGTGAAAGTTAGTGCCCCTAGGTAAAAGAATGCAAGTTTAAAACGGTCGTTGAAATTTATGATAACTAAGGCACTTTAGTGGATATATTACTTTCTTCAAATGTATAGAGTCTTAAAGGTTGGTGCATGAGCTAGGGTAGGGAAAAAACTAGAGAAGCTCTCTTGAATCCTGCTTTGAGTTCTAGAATTTTGAATTAAAGGAGACTTGCGCACACACACATGGGAGATAATGAGATTTGGCCTTGAATGTTTATTACAATATAGATATGTTTGAATGTTTCTACTTAAGGTCCTACTATGCTGCTCTCTAGGACATGAGTTACTAGCACACTTGTTTTAACTTTCCCCATGGTTTTATTTAATTGTTTGATCGGGACTAGCAAATTTCTAAGTTTGAGGTGGTGAAAAGCACTTGAAAAGTGCTATATTTGCTCTTGATTTATGAGTGTTTTTATGTGATTTAATGTGTTTGCTAGTGGATTTCAGGTTAAAATGATAAAAATTGAGTTTCGGAAGCAAAATAATCAAACCGAGTCAAAATCGGTCTAAGATAACTCAAAAACCCTAGAAAAACAGGGCAGTGTAGAGCAAGAGCATCGCTATGCTGCCCCTTTACGCTTAAGACTCGAGAGCACAAAAAATTGGCATAACCGAGAGTGTAGCAAGCGTCATGATGCTATCCTGCAACGCACTGGTACGCTGTGATAGAAATAGGCCAACGTCGCAACGTTGCGAGGGAGCGTCGCAACGCTGCCTTTTCTTTTTCAAATAAGAGATATTTTAGGAAATCTTTTTTTATAAATTAGGGAGATCTTCAGCAACCCTAATCACGAAATCACAGAGGCAAAAAGGGTGAGTTTACCACCAAAGAGAGAGAGATTGAGTTCGAGAGAGTTTGGCGATCGTTCGAGTTCCTGAGGTGTTGATCAAAGGAGTCGTGTCAGTTTCCACAACGGGAGACTCTTTGATAGTAGAGTTCTTTTATTTCTCTCTTACTTTTCTCTTCTTTTTTCTAAATTTGAATGCAATTATGATGTCTAAGGCTATGAGTGACTAAACTCTTTAGTTTTAGGATATTGATGAATTATTTATGAAGTTATGTTAATATTATAGAACTTTTCATGGATTAATGTAATTGTATGTTTTTCATTGTTTTATTATGCTTAACTCGTGTTGATTGGCCTTTAATACATATTAGATTAGATAGGTAATTTGATAGATTGCATGTTCAATTGGACTTATAACAATGAATTGTTGTTAATCTCTCATGAAAATAGTTAGGTTAATAAAGAAAGTTGCTAAAGATTACTCTTAGTGCCATTGAATTTAATTTGGTTTCAAGATGTTAGTAATCAATTAAAGTGCATGAGAAAAGTTTGTTTTTTATAGAAAATAATTTGGAGTCACGTTTCTAGACTTAGGCATATGTTTGAAATCAATTCCATGAAATACTATGATATTGCATAATGAATTAAATACGGATTCAATACCTAGAACACTCTTTTACTCTTGGTTTTCCAAACTTTATTTGCTTTTCTTTTAATGTTTTTAAGGTTTTACAAAACAAACAATTGATTCAAATCCTCAAATAAAATCAATTTAACCCTAGAATAGCTAGGTAATTAAATCATAATTAAATCCTTAGTGGAACGATATTTGGACTAACCGTTCTATATTATTACTTGACCCGTGTACTTGCGGTGTGAGCATCAGCTTTCTTCTCTGCATGGTACTTGGGGCAATTTCGTTTCCAGTGCCCATCCTTGTTGCAGTGGAAATATTTTTCTTTGTCTGCAACTTTACCTTTGCCTTTGGGGACAATGGTAGCCTTAGCTTTCCCTTTTTCCTTCTTCTTCATTTGAATAACTTTATTCTTTGATGTGGAAGGTCCAGACTTAGTTCCCAAGGACGATCCTCTTAGGAACTTTTTAGAGCTAATAACATCTGCTTCTCCTTCTTTCCCTTTAGTTTTTAATAGAGATTGATATGTCTGGAGCTCGTTTAAGAGAGTAATCAGATTGTACTCAATCTTGTTCATCATTGCATTTGTGCAGAATTAAAGGAAACTCTTCGAAAGAGATTCCATGATGAAACTAACCTGACTCCTCTCATCAATGACAACACCGTTTACCTCTGCCACATTAAAGTGGACCATCATGTCCATAACATGTTCTCTAATAGAGGTTCATTCTTTCACGCGAGAGTTGTAAACGTATTTGAGAGCATCATGCCTGACAGAAGAGGACGGTTGCCCAAACATCGCCTGAATGAATCCATGATCGCTTTAACGATGACCATGCTCTCATGTTTCTTAGTCAGAACATCAGATATGCTCGCTAAGATGTAGACTTGGGCTTTATCATTGGCCCTTATCCATCGTTATAAGCATCCCAAACATTTCAATTTGTTGACGAGCCGGAAACTGGAGGAAATTCCTCTGTTAAGACAAACCTAAGATCATCAATTACTAGTATCGTATTCAAATTTGATTTTCAGGTTGCATAATTATCTTCGTTTAATTTTTTTGCGACGAGTAGTTGAACTATTGAGCTAGTCATACTGAAAAATAAACAAGTTCTATTAATATATAGTTTCTAACCCATTTTTAATCCAATTAGGTTTAGATAAAGTAATAATGTATCCAACATTATTTATTTTCAACGATACTTCACTGAGTTAGAACAACTACTACCGAGGGGCAGTCAATCATTCTTTCACCAACCAAGACATTCTTGACTAAATACTAATACCAGAATAACTCTTATTCCTATAGCACTTAGTTATTGCTACTTTAGTCAAGAAGTTACTAACACTTAGTTATTTTTGTAAGTGTGACCCTCGATTTTCAGATCCCAAATATCGGAATCAACAAGCTACCAAAGGGCAGACAATGCTGAAAACGGACCTAAAGTGAAGGGATTGAATCCCGGCGGAAGCATGAGATCACTAGTATTTTTAATTGTCAATTCTGAATTTTGTGAAAAACATAGATACGAAATGCAGGATAAACAATTCGAGTCTTAAACATGCAATTCTACAATAATAAAGAGGAAGAGAATTACTTACTCTTGTAGAAAACTTTCCTTCACAACACGAACTGAAAAAGTTCTTCTCTCAAACTTCCGTTCATAGCAACACTTAATTCAAACTGAAGGACATCACCATGAAATCTTCCTTGTTATTCTCAAGGTGAGAATCACAGAGAGTTGTGGGACTTCTGTTCATTTTTGGTGAAAAAGAAAGGAAAGAATTTTGAGAGCAAAATTGCAGAAAGGGAAAAGAATTCTTCTGGTTTCACAAACACAGATCAGATCACATCAATCTACCGTTCTTCCATCTGCATTTTATGAGAGATTAGTGAGGGAGTGGGGAAGTTAATAAATAACTGCCCCACTCACGTGAAATAACTCCCATATATTATATTGTGAGTGATCGACCGAGCCTATATGAATGATAAAGATAATAGAAAATATAAAATAAGTAGGTCTACGTGCAAGCATACACGATCGATGAAGTAATAACTTGGAGTATTCTAAGTGTCGAATCCCACAGGACTAGATTGAGTTTAGAATTCTTATGACTGTAGACCAATGTAACCGAGGTAACCAAAGAGAAAGTTTTAGAATTTTGGTGAAAGGAAACGTAAAAACAACTAACAATGGGAATCAAACAGGGGTAACAATGCTACAGCCATTCAGGTGTTATGTCTTAAGTGATGTGACCGCATCACACCAAACAATGATTTACACATGGACAGGAAACTACACCTATTCGGTCTTGTGTCAAGTTCCTTTAGGAGTTCTAAGCAGCTAATGCCTAATGTTTCCATGGTTAGCTGGATCTTAGATTAAATCAAGTTCAATTCTTTTATCCTATGGTGTCCCTTATTTCTAAGGTAACGTGACCATCCTATGTCTAGGCTCTTAGCCCCATATCCCTTTGTGAAATCCGCTTATACCCTAACCTTCTCAGCATTAAAGCTCCGCTAGATCGTTAAATCAAATGGCCAGTTTAACTTACCGATTTTATCTTTTAAAATCAACAAAGAGAATATGATTACACAAAGTGGTGTGAGCATTACATAACCTAAGCCATAACAACCCTAAGGCTTTCGCATTGTCAAACCCCTAAAAATATTTAGCTCATGATTTTTGATAAAATAATCATTCTTATTAAATCATACACCATAGTTACAATATAACGTTTGATTAGTAGAATGTATAATGGAAAAAAACACAAAAATAATAAAGCTGGAAAAATAGAGACAACTCAAGTAAACTTGGGAGAATCCTCAAGTACAAGCCTTTCCCTAGGACGATTCTTTCTTTTTCAAGAAAGAATCTTGCCTCAACGCACACTTCTGTGGAAGAGTAATCCTAGAGCCGCTACGCCTCAGAGGAACTTTCGTATTTAAGACTATTGGCTTGAACTTCAAAGAGAATCCCAAGGTGCTGAAAAATTGACAATGAGATGGAGAATGAAGTGATGGTTGCGGTCGCGGTCAGTTCCCCTCCAAGACGTAGGGTTCTTCGCCTTTTATAGACCCCAAATTGGTTAAGGAGGGCCGAGATTTGAGTTCTGAGGATTCAACAAGCAGAATCGAGGATTTTTAGCCAAGAAAATCGCAGCTGATTCGGGCAGAATCGGATCTGGAAAATTAGGGCTCGACAGCGCTGGTACATCACTTGCTCCTGTGGGCACATCACATGAAAATTAGGCTGGAACTTGTCAAAAACGTACCAGATCTGCACTAAATCCGCAAAAATCATCCTTTACACATAATTAGTCCTCATGAAGCTCATTTAAGAATATTAAGATCAAATTTGGGATAAAAGTCATGCAAGAGTTCATTTTTCACATTGAAATACTAAAATAAAGGCCTAATTTCATGCATTTCATAGTATGAATCACATCCCCAAACTTGAATCTTCTCTTGTCCTCAAGAAAAACAACCATAGATCAGCTCACCACAATTCAAACACGCATATTCAGAATGATGAATGCAGGGAATACAACTTTCAAAAGGGTTTTCTTAATCAAAATACCTTGCATAATTACAAACTTCCCTAGGATCCTCACAAGAGTTTCATATTGCTGAAGGCTCAACTTCTTTTAACTATTTTCCCAACATGCCCGACTAATCTAGTTCTATTCATCGAGCCTAGTCAACCCAAAACTTGTCACAAACCAGCCAATCACCAGTTTCTTTATAAAGTACAAAATTTTCACGCCCCCAAACTTATAGCTTTGCTAGGCCGTTCCTTATGCTATTTTTTTTCTTAGCCTAGGATAAACCCTCATGTCATCCTTACCTTCGTTCCAGCTTGCCCACACAGGTGTCATGCGAATCATCTGGCTACGAGCAAGGCTCACATTCTAGGCTTCACTTACTTCCCTTACAAACCGTTTTGCTACAAAAGAAAACACGGGTGTCATGCTCGCTCCTGGCTACTTTGGCTAATTCGGAAAGGAGGAGTGTCATCCTAGCTACATATTTTCTATTTTTCTGATTTTTTTAGGCCTAGCACATCATATATAGACAATGTAAGTACCACACTATACTGCATCAACATATACTCCCCCCCCCCCCCCCCCCCCCCCCCCAAACTTAGAATTTACAATGTTCTCATTGCTGGAAAGAGGGAAACGACAAACAAGGGCAAAACAGAGTCGTGAGTTTTTTTTTTTGCTTCGATGTGACACGTAAGGCTAAGCTCTCCTAGTGTACTATACTAGAGGTCATGCAGGAGACTAGCCTATATAGGTTTTCCACAGTTAGCCAAAAATAAAACTCTTGGTTTTGCATTCTTAAGAGTAATGTTGATCATGTACAACAGTTATATCAAAAATCCAGCCATCACAGGAGTTTATAATCCAGCAGTTCACAAACAAGAAAAACAAAATAAAACTAAAATGCTGAAAATAGAACAACCAAACTAAAACAGTAAAGAAAAAAAAATAAAAGAGTGTCTGAATTAAGATATATTTTTTAAAGTAAAGAGACAGGAGAAGGAACATGATACTCCCCTACTGAGAAGGGGTATCATCATCAACTTCTTGGTCTTGCTCTTTGTCCATCGGGTCTTGAAGAATTTGGTTCGGGAAGCCAGGGAGGTCAAGAGAACGGCGAGGCCCATCAGCACTGAAGAATTTAGTTAATGTCAGGTCCCTTTCCCTAGTGTATTTCTAGAAAGCACGGGACTGCTGCATAAACTGCTCCAATTGTTCAGCCATATAGCCCACAACGGTTGTGGCATGAATTGAAGGCAGGCTGGCGCTTGATTGCTGATGTGAGGGGCCAGAAGGTACATTATCTGCCGTAGGAGGAGTAGGAGTAGAGGCTGATGGTGCTGCAGGAGGAGGTGCTGTGCTGGTAAAGGGTCGATCAGGAGGAGGGGGATTCGAATCTGATGGGGAATGCGGTGGGATGTCAATTGGCTCCTTTGCTGAACTCCCAGATGGTGTGGCCGTGTCAACTGATGGGGAGGCTGCAGAATAAGTCTTGGTGGATTTACCTTTGCGGGCCACGATATTGCCCTGTAGTCTTCTCATTAAGCTCATCTCTACTGCAGGTTTTAGCTTACAACGCTCCTCAGCAGCGTCAACTTCAATCTCAGCCTTGGCACACAATTTCCCAATGAGGGAAGGGAAGAACAGTCGTCCCCTGGTTCGAGACCCACATTCTACCATCTCTTGGTTGATGAAGCCTCCTATATTGATAGGCAAGTGCTTCCTGATGCTATAAAGCAGCATCACCATCTCTAGATAAATGGTGTTGTCATGGGTGGTGGGCATGATGCGGTGCTTCAGGAAGTAAAGCCAAGCTGCCAGATGTTCCTTGATATCGCCTGGCTTAAGCATCCTGCATCGTGTTGAGGACAACACCCATTCAACATCTGACACTCCCATTGTGCTCAAGGCAGCCTGCACCTGTGCCTCTGATGGGCTGTACATTTTCATGAAGCTTTCCTCTTCATGATCGTCATGCACCCCATATATTTCGTTGATTGCACTGGCGGAGAAATTTACGTCTACCCGTCGCACTTTAGAGATGCCCATCTTCGCCTTCATCCCCGCGTTTAACTCTCGCACCAGAGTAATGCTGGTGGGTGATGGATGCTCATACAACTTCTCCCACTTATAGTAGGAGATTGTTTGTGTGATGTAGTGCGGGAACTCCTTCTCCTTCTTCGCGAATCCATTTTCTTCAAAAATTTCCCTCCTTCACATCACAGCTATTTTCTTATCCTCTTCCTCACTCTCATCACTTGAAGATGAGAGTATAATTCTGGCAGCGAACTTCTTCCTCTGCCTCTTGACAGATTGGTCCTCTGCCCATGCCTTTCTTTTGTTGCCAGAGCGTGCGACTCCTGTGGCAGTTGTTCGTTCAGCCTTCACACCGGTTGTGACTTCTTCAACCTCCTCCCAGCCATCCTCTTCCATTGGCTCTGTTTCTCCATCAGGACCCATAAAGTCATCAACACGGGGGCCTTCAGATGCCCCTGCAGCTGCATCAGTTTGCTGCTGCATTTCTGCCTCTTCAGTTTTTGCCCCTTGGCGCGGAAAAACCGATGCCCCATATCAACATTGTGTTGACCTTCGTCAACACTCAGACTCTCTTCAGTTTGTAACATTTTTCTTTCCTCTTCTTCCTCTGTTCTTTTCTTTTCTTCCTCCTCCCTTTGCAGTTTTTCTTGGTCTTTTGCTAACGCTTGCTCCAATGCCCTTTCTGCTTCCTCATAGCGCCTCTCTTCCCAGTACTGCTGCCTCCATTCCCTCGCTATCCTGGCAGCACGTCTAAGGACTTTCCTCCACCTTCTTCCAGATAAAAAGTGACCAGCGTTCACTTCATCAGTCCCATCAGAAACCCTTGAGGGTTGAGAACTCGGACTAGAGGTGGACGGCTCAGAAGCTTCCGATTACGTCGTCCCGTTCAACTTCAGCCAACGCTCTCCTTTGACTAGCCCCCATTTCTCTAATCTTCTTCCACCATGCCTCTGAGCGAACTCGAGGTCCTTCAGGCCCATGCATAGCGGCCGAAGCGTCCGATTTGCCCGTCGACTGTTGGGAGTGCTCAGAAGACCACACTCGGCTTCGACTGCTACTGGCTTCCAGATCTCCAGTCGCTAGTGGGGCTGTCGGCGGCAGCATTGTCTCCACCGTTCTTGGTGTTGTTTCCGCAGTGGGCATTTCGTCCTCCAAGAGTCGCCGTGCCTTTGGTCGAATGTAGGTCTGCTTCCTTGTGGAAGAACGACTGCCTGACGAAGAACTAGGGTTGGATTTCATTTTCCGATGGAATGTCGAACGGTTTTGCGAGAAGAAACTGAAAGGGCACTTGTGCACGATTGAGTGTTCTTCGGTGATGGCAGAGAGAGCATGCGTAAAAGGGGTAGTTCAAAAGTTTAAACGTGGAGTAAATGGCTTCAGGTCATCCTATTTATAGGGAACTTTGGCCCACTGATTTTTTTAATGATGTCACTATCTTATAGAATCTTCTGAACATATCCTCAGATGTACTCACAACATTATGCGAATGCGGGCGCAATTTCTGCAACCTTCTTTTAATTAAAACTAACACCTGCACACATGAGTAGAAAATTAAATAGTTCATATGATTAAACTCCTAGGTAGGTTTCCAGGTCGAGGTGTTCCCTGTGGTCAACTTAAATACCTCTTCCTTTGACAAAACCAGCCTAGATAGAATTTAATCGCAAGCCAATTAACTCAGTTTTTTTAATAAAATAATAATAAGCTGAATAAAAAATACTAAATAAATAAAAGAAAATAACGTACTTGTACAGAGGGTGTCAACTTACTCTACTTCAATAAGGGAAATTGAAGTATTTCCCTTATTTACTGCTTCTCCCTAGTAACTTTTCACTCTTTGTCCATTTACCTTGAAGATGTTATTATTCTTATCCTATAAATCCAGTGCTCCATGTGGGTAAACTTTCTGAATAATAAAGGGTCTTGACCATCTCGACTTTATCTTCCCTGGAAATAGTATGAGTCTGGAATTAAACAACAGAACTTGCTGTCCTTCTTCAAATTTAGATGGCCTAATCCTCTGATCATGGTATCTTTTCATCTTTTCCTTGCTCAACTTTGCATTCTCATAGGTTTGGTACCTCATCTCCTCCAACTCATTTAACTGAAGTATTCTCTTGTCCTTTGCTAAACTCATGTCTAGATTTAGCTTTTTAATTGTCGAATAAGCTTTATGCTCTAATTTTAACGGCAAATGGCAAGTTTTTTCAAACACAATAAGATAGGGTGACATACCTAAAGGTGCTTTGAATGCAGTTCTGTGGGCCCATAGAGCTTCATCTAGCCTGAGTGACCAATCCTTTCTTGAGGGATCTACTGTTTTTTCAAGAATCTCTTCAATTTCTCTGTTGGAGAGTTTAGTCAATCCGTTAGTCTGGGGATGATATGCTGTGGCCACACAATGCTTCACATTATACTTCCGCAGTAGATTTGCTATTATTCTATTTATGAAGTGAGTTCCTTCATCACTTATCAAAGCTCTAGGCGTTTCGTACCTGCAGAAAATATTTTTCAAGAGAAATTTTTGCACTACCATTGCATCATTAGATGTAGTTACCACTGCTTCAACCCACTTCGAGACGTAGTCCACTGTCAAAAGAATGTAGGAATTTCCGAATGATAGAGGAAATGGACCCATGAAGCCAATCCCCCAGACATCGAAAATTTTGACTTCAAGGATGTAGTTCATTGGCATTTCGCTGCGAGCTGTTAAATTACCTGTTCTTTGACATTTTTCGCATTCTTGGGAAAACTTGTGGGCATCCCTAAATAGTGTTGGCCAGATGTATCCACTCTGCAACACTTTGGCTGCAGTCTTAGCTCCTGCAAAGTGTCCTCCATATGGGGCTGCATGACATGCTTCAAGAATATGTTGTACTTCTTCCTCTGCAATGCATCTTCTCCAGATTTGGTCCGCTCCAAGCTTGAATAGATATGGATTATCCCAGTAATAGAATTTAAGGTCGTGGAAGAATTTCTTCAATCTCTGACTTGTCGCTTCTGGTGGAACGATGCATGCAGCAAGATAGTTAGCGAAATCGGCATACCAAGGAATATTATCAATTACCAGTAATTATTCATCAATGAAGGTGTCTCTGATTTCTTCTAACTCTTCATCCCTCATTTTCAGTCTTGATAAGTGGTCGGCTACTTGATTCTCTGTACCCTTCCTATCCACAATCTCAAAATCAAATTCTTGTAAGAGCAGAATCCATCTAATCAACCTTGGCTTTGCATCTTTCTTTATAAGTAAATATTTTAATGCTGAATGGTCAGTATGAACGGTGACGTTGGTACCCAATAGATAAGATCTGAACTTGTCAAATCTAAATACGACCGCAAGCAACTCCTTTTCTGTGGTCATATAATTTTTCTGTGCTTCGTTCATTGTCCTGCTGGCGTAGTATATAGAATGAATCACTTTGTTCTTCTTCTGTGCCAGCACTGCTCCCATTGCGAAATCAATAGCGTCACACATCAATTCGAACAGTAATGTCCAGTCAGGTTCTGCCATAACAGGAGCTGTTGTGAGCGCTTCTTTCAACTTACTGAATGCATCTTCACAGTCTTGATCAAATATAAATGATCTATCTACTTCCAGCAGTCTGCATAGAGGTCTAGCAATTTTTGAAAAATCCTTTATGAATCTTCGATAAAATCCTGCATGACCTAGGAAACTTCCCACATCTTTGACTGATGTGGGCGTAGGAAGCTTTGAAATAAGCTCAACTTTGGCTTTGTCTACTTCAAGCCCGTGCTTTGATATCTTATGCCCTAGCACCTCCCAGTTCAACACCAGATTTGTCTCTTCACATTGCTCCAACACCTGTTCCAGATTTTCCAAACAAATTTGAAATGATTCTCCATGTACGGAAAAGTTATCCATGAAGACTTCAACTGTCCATTCTATGAATTTGAAAAATATCGCCATCATGCGTCTTTAGCGAGCATATCTAAGGTTCTGCCATAACGTACCATAAGGACATGTAAATGTAGTTTTATTTTGGTCCTCTGGGACAATAGTGATCTGATTATACCCTGAGTATCCATCAAGGAAGCAATAATACTCCTTCTCTGCTAATTTGTCTAACATCTGGTCGATGAAAGGTAACGGGAAATGATCCTTCTTCATGCATTTGTTCAGCTTCTTGTAGTCCATGCATACTCGCCATCCAGTCACTGTTCGTGTAGGAATTAATTCATTCTTCTCATTTGTGACTACCGTCATGCCTCCTTTCTTGGGCACACATTGAACTGGACTTACCCATGAGCTATCTGAAATTGGGTATATTACGCCAGCGTCCAACCATTTGATGATCTCCTTTCGAACAACTTCCTTCATATTTGGATTTAATTGCCTATGTGTTTCCACAGAATTCTTTGATCCTTCTTCGAGGTTGATTGGATGCATGCAAAACGTCGGGCTGATTCCTCTGATGTCTGCAATCGTCCATCCTATTGCCTGCTTATGCTTTCCTAGAATCTGCAACAGTGATTGCTCGTCCTGCTCTGTCAGCTTTGCAGCAATAATGACTGGCAACGTGTTGTGCGGGCCTAGGTATGCATACTTCAAATGTGGGGTAATGGCTTCAATTCCAACTCAGGAGGCTCTATGACAGATGGTTGTAATGACTTTGACACCTTGCGTTCCTTCTCAATGTTGGCCATTACTCCTATTATGGCCACATGTTCTATTGTTTCTTCAATTTCATCATGCCCTTCTGCTTCCCTATCTCCAGGTGTTATATCCTGCGCATTAAAAATTAAACCATCAATGTCCTCCATGAACGAACATTCGTCCATGTCTCTAGGAAATTTCAAAGCATTTAAAACATTAAACGTAATCTTTTGGTCATTGACTCTCATTGTCAGTTCTTCCTTCTGTACATTAATTAAATTTCTTCCTGTTGCTAAGAATGGTCTTCCCAGAATTATGGGAACTTCTCTGTCAGCTTCGCAATCCATGATGATAAAGTCTGCAGGGAACACGAACTTGTCCACTTTGACGAGTACATCTTCAATCCTTCCCACAGGTTTTGTTGTTGACCTGTCAACCAACTCTAGTGTAACAGTGGTTGGCTTCACTTCCCCAATTCCTAGTTGAGTGAATACAGAATATGGCATCAAGTTGATGCTAGCTCCTAGATCACACAATGCTCTGCCCAAGCTCTGCCCTCCAATAGAATACGAGATGGTGAAACTTCCCGGGTCTTTTAGCTTCGGCGAAATTTTGCTACTAACCAATGCATTGCAACATTCAATTAGTGCAACTATTTCATATTCTGGCAGCTTTCTCTTTTTGAAAAGGATGTCTTTCAAGAACTTCACATAGTTAGGCATTTCTTCTAGTGCTTCCACTAAAGGAATGTTTATGTGTAGCTCCTTCAAGATATCGAGGAACTTCTTTAATTGTGTATCTTGATTCACTTTCTTGAGTCTTTAGGGAAACGGTATTGGCAGCCGATATACTGGGACTGTATCCTTTTCTTTTGCAATTATTATTGGTTCAGCATCATATTGCTTCTTTTCTTCTTTCACAACTTTTTTCTTCTCCACAGCAGTTGATGTGGTGTCTTTTGTATTGTTGCTGCTTGTTGACCCTTTTTATGAACTTCGCTCTTGAACATCGGGCATTTTTGGTCCCTCGTACTCTAATCCACTTCGCAATGTGACTGCCTTGCACTGCTGCTTTCCATACGATTTGGGAGCTTCAGTGTTGCTGGGCAAGGCTCCTTGGGGTCTATTCTGGATTTCCTTTGCCAATTGCCCAACCTGTATCTCTAAGTTGTGCAAAGCTGCATCGTTTCTAGCCATGTAATCTTTCAATAGATCAACCATCATGGGGTTTTTCTCCGGAGGAGGTACTGGTGGTTGTGCTCGCGGCAACTGACGTGGTGCTGTCGGAAATCTAGGTGGTGATGTCCTTGTGTTCTGATGTGATGTGCTGGTATTGCTACTTGGTTTTGTCCAAGCGAAGTTTGGATGTGATCTCCACCCCGGATTGTATGTATTAGAATAGGGGTCCCAATGGTCTTGCGCCTTTTGGTAACCTACATAACACACCGACTGGGGGTTATATAAACATTCACTGGCTAAATGATTAGCAGTACAAAATTCACAAGTTTGAGGATGAGGATCTGTTTGAACAGCTGGCACTTTCTGTGGTTGTAACACCAGGTTATGTAACATATTTCTTATGGCTGTTAGTTGCTGATTCATAGATGCGAGTGTATCAACTTCTTGTATCTACGCTGCTGTCTTTGTGTTGGGAGTGTACTCCGTATCTCCCCAATTATGATTGTTGTTGGCAATAGTATCCATGATCTCCTGTGCTTCATTTGCGGATTTCTTAAGCCATGATCCTCATGCGGACGCATTCACCATAGTTTTTTATGCTTGATTTAATCCATTGTAGAACTGTCCCATCACAATACATGCTGGGAGTCCGTAATGTGGGCATTTTTGTACCAACCTCTGGAATCTAAGCCAAGCTCCATCCACCGATTTTGATGGTGCCTGTCTGAAAGCAATGATATCACCTCTGTATTTAGCATTCTTGTTTGGTGGGAAGTATTTTCCTAGAAATTTGTCGACAAGGTTATACCATGTGGTAATGGAATTAGGCTGCAATGAATCAAGCCATGTTTTTGCGTCTCTCTACAAAGAGTAAGGAAATAACTTAAGTTGTAATGCCTCTTCAGAAACACCATTAACTTTAAAAGAACGACAGATGCTCATGAAAAGTTTAAGATGTTTGTGAGGGTCTTCATTGGACAGTCTGGCAAATTGACCAAATGAGTTCAACATTTGAAACATCAACGGTTTCATTTCAAATGTGGGCGCATCAATTGGTGGGTCCAGGATGCCAGTGTCCAAAGTTTAGAATGCGGGAGCAGCATAGTCTCTGATCGCTCTATCTCTGTCATCTGCTATGAAGATGGAATTTCGTGGGTCTACAACAGGTTGTTGCTGTGGTTGTTGATCTCCATTTTGCTGAACGTTGTTTCGAGGAGGTATAGGAGGATCGTCTCCAAGCGGATCCATTGGAACTGGTTGCACGAATGCGGCTTCCTCAAGATTTACTTGTGCGCTCAACTCTTTCTCCTCTTGACGCTTTCACCTTTGTTCGTTTCTTCTTCTGCGAAAGGTCCTTTCTATTTCAGGATCTGGTTAAAAAAAGGCAGGGCCTTCTTCTCATGCACTACTCATTCAACGTAAACACTATCAGAACAATGAGTTAGATTTTTCCTAAAATAGAGTCAGTGCGGTTACAATCAATAAAAAAAATAAACTACCACTAGTCCCCAGCAACGGCGCCAAAAACTTGATCGACCAAGCGTATATGAATGATAAAGATAATAGAAAATATAAAATAAGTAGGTCTATGTGCAAGCATACATGATCGATGAAGTAATAACTTGGAGTATTCCAAGTGTCGAATCCCACAGGACTAGATTGAGTTTAGAATTCTTATGACTGTAGACCAATGTAACCGAGGTAGCCAAAGAGAAAGTTTTAGAATTTTGGTGAAAGGAAACGAAAAAACAACTAACAATGAGAATCAAACAAGGGTAACAATACTACAGCCATTCGGATGTTATGCCTTAAGTGATGTGACCGCATCACACCAAACAATGATTTACACATGGACAGGAAACTACACCTATTCGGTCTTGTGTCAAGTTCCTTTAGGAGTTCTAAGCAGCTAATGCCTAATGTTTCCATGGTTAGCTGGATCTTAGATTAAATCAAATTCAATTCCTTTATTCTATAGTGTCCCTTATTTCTAAGGTAACGTGACCATCCTATGTCTAGGCTCTTAGCCCCATATCCCTTTGTGAAATCCGCTTACACCCTAACCTTATCAGCATTAAAGCTCCGGTAGATCGTTAAATCAAATGGCCAGTTTAACTTACCAATTTTATCTTTTAAAATCAACAAAGAGAATGTGATTACACAAAGTGGTGTGAGCATTACATAACCTAAGCCATAACAACCCTAAGGCTTTCGCATTGTCAAACCCCTAAAAATATTTAGCTCATGACTTTTGATAAAATAATCATTCTTATTAAATCATACACCATAGCTACAATATAACGTTTGATTGGTAGAATGTATAATGAAAAATAACACAAAAATAATAAAGCTGGAAAAATAGAGACAACTCAAGTAAACTTGGGAGAATCATCAAGTACAAGCCTTTTCCTAGGACTATTCCTTCTTTTTCAAGAAAGAATCTTGCCTCAACGCACACTTCTGTGGAAGAGTAATCCTAGAGCCGCTACGCCTCAAAGGAACTTTCGTTCTTAAGACTACTGGCTTGAACTTCAAAGAGAATCCCAAGGTGCTAGAAAATTGACAGTGAGATGGAGAATGAAGTGATGGTTGCGGCGGCGGTCAGTTCCCCTCCAAGACGTAGGGTTTCTTCGCCTTTTATAGACCCCAAATTGGTTAAGGAGGGTCGAGATTTACGTTCTGAGCATTCACCAAGCAGCATCGAGGATTTTTAGCCAAGAAAATCGCAGCTGATTCGGGCAGAATCGGATCTGGAAAATTAGGGCTCGACACCGCTGGTACATCACTTGCTCTTGTGGGCGCATCACATGAAAATTAGCCAGGAACCTGTCAAAAACGTACCAGATCTGCATTAAATCCGTGAAAATCATCCTTTACACATAATTAGTCCTCATTAAGCTCATTTAAGCATACTAAGATCAAGTTTGGGATAAAAGTCATGCAAGAGTTCATTTTTCACATTAAAATACTAAAATAAATGCCTAATTTCATGCCTTTCATAGCATGAATCAGTGAGAGATTAGTGAGGGAGTTATTTCATTAAATTTAAAATTATATTAATTAAATCAATATATATATTTAAATTATATTAATTAAATCAATATATATATATATATTTAAATTATATATTGTATCCCATATAATATATAACCTATAGTTTATTATATGACATATAATATAACCTATAGTTTAAAATCTCTCATATAACCTATAGTATTAAGTGCTGACTCCAGGTTTTGAACAAGGAACCCCTCCCTTTCATTGACCCGAGAGAGATTTGTTTATGATAGGATCATAAACATGTTGCTCATTAGAGGATCAGTGGGACTTAATGAGAAAGAAGTAAAGTAATTACAGGGGTAAAAAGGTAATTTTGACCCAGTTGTAATTACAAGCAATTTGTGAAGGATCAACTTATTGATGATTGGTTATATCCGTGGACACAGAAATATATCTACAGTGCAAAGAGTGCAGATGTGGGTCTTTAGTGGAGTGACCCACCGTTAATGAATGTTGATTTAATTAATTGAAGAGTTTAATTAATTTAATCTCGAATCATTGGAGCTTTTAATATGTAGGTCCATTAGGTTCCCCTGTTAACTCACTAAGGGTAAAACAAGGATAAGTTAATTTTGGAATAAATTTAATTGTTCAAATTATTTGAAGGGATTTCTATATTAATAAATTTTAATATGAAGTATAATGTATTTTGATACATTATAATATATAATTAATTATAAATATGATTTATAATTAAAACTATTTAATAAGAGAGAATAATGTTTATAAAAGATTTAAATATTAAATTGATATGAATTGGATTTATATTAAAACTATAGAGTAAAATTTATATGAATTGGATTCATATTAAAACTATAGGTTATGAGAGAGTTTTGCATTTTAATATGATTTAAATGCATAAATATGTGTTATTTGAAATTAATTAATTAATTGTTAATTAATTATTATTATTATTATTTAAAATTAATTAATTAATTATTGATTTATTAATTATTATTATTATTATTATTATTGTTTATTTAATTATATTATATATATTAAATACGATTTAATATATATATATACACACACATATATATATATAATAACAATAATAATAATAAATAAATAAATAAATAAAATAACTCCCCTGCAACTGTAGGGGAGTGGAGAGTGGGGGTGATGGGAAGTTATTTTCCCTCACGTAAGTTTCTATATATGCAGAAATAGGAATGTCAAAAAGAAAAAAAGAAGTTTTTTTTTTTTTTGTTTTCACTCTCAATTCTCTCTCAAAATCTCTCTCATTTTTTCCTTTTCCAATTCCTCCCAAAATTGGATCCCACAATCCAATTGATCATCGATAGTAGTATGTAAGTATGTGTCGTTTGTGATTTTTTGTTGGTGTAAAAAAATGTCAAATCAGAGGTAAAAAAAGTAAAATTCAAAGTGCAGACCCGTGAGGTTTCTATGCAGAGGTGCTGCTGTGCGTTATCTTTTCTACGTCATAAAAGTCATTAACTGCCTGATTGTCATTGTTTGTGCATCATGGATTCCCCTAGACAGTGCAATTCTTTCTAGACGTGAACATTGCAGGATTTGGCCTAAAATTAAGGTTTTGGAGCTGTAATTTTAGAATATCATGGAAAAATGTAAATATTTACCATGAAAATAGGATCTTTAAAATTATTGTAATTTTATATATATATTTTTTACTCTAGGAATGTCAAAAATCCAATCTATTATTGCTTTTTAATTTAATAATGCATTGGATGTATATATTAATTTTTTAAAAAATTTATATGTTGCATAAAGTATGTCATATAGATTAAAATCTCATCATAGCTTAAACAAATCATGCATCATATTTAAATATAAATGTTATATTTAAAGTTTGGGTTATGCCAAAAGTATGTACATGCATGATTTTTTTTTTCTTCATATATAGTTTTCATACTTTATAATATAAGAGTTATATTATAGTTTTAATATGATTAAAAGCATGATTACTATATATAGTTTTCATTCATAATAATATAAGTGTTATATTATGTATGTTAATAAAATAAATGTGCATGCAATATGATAGTTATTAATTAGATTATAATAGTTTTTTTATATTAATGGTAAAATCATATAGATGCATATAATAAGTTTTAATTCATTAATATAGATATAAGAGTTATATTATATGATTAGTGAATTATAAAACTTAGTTTAAGATTGCATGCTAACCTAATATGATTAGGACGAAAATTAATTATTTTTTTAATGGTTTAAAATTTGGTAATTAATTATTTTGTTTCTAATATGAATAGAAATATGTTAATCTTTTACTTTTGTTTTAATAAGATTAAAATGAATTGAATAAAAGATTAAATTATAAAATGTTTGCCTATAAAAGACTTTTGTCTAAGGACGGTTATGTCTAGGATTTGGGGTACTTAAGTTGACCGTAAGGGAACACTTCTACCTGGGAACCAACCTGGGAGTTGAATTAGTCAAACATTTTTTAGCTTGCAATAAATGATTAAACTTCATTAAAGTGTTTAATTGAGTTTCATCATATGTTGTCAATTATCTAATATAAGAGTTATATTGGGCCAACTTAATAATAGACTTAGATAAATTAATTAGCCGGATTTACCTAAGTAAATTTATAACCTTAAATTTTTAAAACACTCAATGGTAGAAAAATGATGTATTTGATATGTCAATTTCTATCCACGCTCTTCCTAAAAGTTCACACCGTGAGATCCATGCTCAGCCTCGTGATGCCCTGGGTGCATCCTCCCTTAGGAAGGTATTTGCATGGGTCAATATCAAGGTGAATGGAGAAAGTGTTTATAGTAAATGGGTGATGGACATGTGTCAACACATCTTGTGGTCTCCTTCATTAGTTCGTAATTTTTTCTCATGCTCAGCCTCATGGCGCCCTAGGAGTGTGCCCTTTAAAAAGGTTTTTGCATGGAAAATGGATAGAACGAACTCCAAAAATGGATAAGATCGTTATAATCAATTGCACTAATATTGTCTTTCCCTGAGGCAGGCTTATTGGGGCGGGATTATAGGATTTAAAATGAAGGGTTACACTTATGAGAAAACATTAAGAGAGTTAATGATTTCTTGGCCAAATCAATGGTAGTAAATATTATAGGAGTTAGAGTTATTCTGGTGTAATACTTAGTTGAGAATGTCTCAATTTAGTGAAGAAATAATTGTACACTCTGAGGTGACATTTATTCTAAATCATTAAAGTATCATTGCCTAAATAAAATGACTTTAGGGTTCATTCTTTTATTTTTGCTAAAACTTGATTGGATTAAATGAGTTTGACGAATTAATCTAATTTAAATAAATTGTCTTATTTCAACACCTATCGAAATGACTAGTGCGGTTATATCTTTGCTTAGTACCGAAAAATTAACCGATGATAATTATACAACCTGAAAAAATACGATTAACACTATGTTGGTCATCGATGACCTCAAATTTGTCTTGACGAAGGAATGCCCTCCAGGCCCTGGACCCAATACGGCACGAAATGTTCGTGACGCATATGACAAGTGGATCAAGGCCAAGGTCTATATTTTGGCAGACTTAACTGAAGTTCTGGCAAAAAAGCACGAGGTCAAGATATGGAGTCATTGCGTGTGATGTTTGGGCAACTGTCCACACATCTCAAGCATGACGTCCTCAAGTTCATCTTTAATTTCGAGATGAATGAGAGATCATTTGTTAGGGAGCATGTCCTTAACATGATAGTTCACTTCAATGTGGCTGAAATGAATGGAGCTATCATAGACAAGTCCGGTAAGCTTTATTTTTGAAACTTTACCTGAAAGTTTCCTTCAATTTCGCAACAATGTTGTGGTGAAAAAAATTGAATATAACCTTACCACTCTTCTTAACAAGCTGCAGACTTACGAGTCTTTGATGAAAGTCAAAGGCAAGAAAGGAGAGACAAATGTTGCCTTCCCTAACAAAAATTTCTACAAAGGTTCGACCTTTAGGGTAAAGTCTGCACCTTTCTCTTTTGGTTCAAAGAAGTGGAAGAAGAAAAAATGTGGAAAGGGAATAAAGTTACCCCTGCTGCTGCTGCCTAAGAGGGCAAGAAGGCCAATGTTGCAAAGCGAATTGTTTTCATTGCAGCTAGGACAGACACTGGAAACGGAACTGTGCAAAGTATTTAGCTGAGAAGAAGAAAGTCAAAGAAGGTAAATATGATTTACTAGTCTTGAAAACCTGTTTAGTAGAAAATGATGATACAGCCTGGATACTTGGTTTAGGAGCCACTAACCATGTTTGTTCTTCTTTACAGGGAACTAGTTCCTGGTAGCAGTTGGAGGCTGGAGACATGACTCTGTGAGTTGGGATAGGGTAGGTCATCTCGGTGATTGTAGTTGGGAGCTTAAAGTTATTTTTCAATTCTAAATTTATTTTCTTAGATAATGTTTATTTTGTTCCTAATTTCAAAAGGAACTTAATTTTTGTCTCTCGTCTATTGGAACATCAGTACACTGTTAATTTTAATCGTAATAAAGCGTTTATTTTGAAAAATGGTGTTGAAATTTGTTCAACAATAAACGAAAATAACATATATGTGCTAAGACCATTAGCATCTAAAATGCTCCATAATGTTAAAATGTTCACCACTGCAACAACACAAAATAAAAGACAAAAAGTTTCTCCAAAAGAAAATGCACATCTTTGGCATCTAAGACTGGGTCACATAAATCTCACTAGAATTGAGAGGTTGGTCAAGAATGAACTTCTAAAAGAGTTAGAAGAAAATTCTTTACCTGTTTGTGAATCTTGTCTAGAAAGAAAAATGACAAAACGACCTTTTACTGAAAAATGTTATAGAGCTGAAGAGCCTTTGGAACTTGTTCATTTAGACCTTTGCGGTCCAATAAATGTTCAAGCAAGAGGAGATTTCAAATATTTCATTAACCAAACCTCTCCCGAGCCAGGAGAGACTGTGACACCACATTGTTCAAGCTGGAATCAACTCTTAGGGGAGCAATTTATCTACTTACTCAAACAGTAGGGGATGAGTGAATTCCTTCTTGTGTCGCTGCGTTCCCAGCTCCCCAATCAGAAGAATCCTTAAAATGGTAGGCTTATTGAGTCGGCGAAACTGGGCACTCTCATCCATACAGATCAAAGGATCACCCTCATAGGCAGGAGTCCACAATTCACTCAGGATTCAAGTCAAATCACCTATGGTCATCTTGGTGAAATATAAGTCTCTTCTAGTAACAATGTTACAACGATAGAGTTAACATTTTGTGGTCCAGTCTTATACATGTCTCACATGTATGGGATACCCCCACTCACATGTCTCCACATGAACGTTTGGGATCGAAATGTTTGTGACACTTTACAAAATTTGTAACAATCACAAAGTGGGTCGTATTCGTAGTGTTATCAGGATAAGGTACCCAGCCTTATCCATCTACTACAAACTGTTTAGGTTATCACTTAAACACGATCCACTTATATGTTTCCACATACGTGTTTAAGTTACAACTAATAACCTAGGATTTTAGTTTATTGGTTTTGGGTTAATGCAACTAAAAGTCAAATAAAATAACTGTTATTTTATTAAATAAATAATTTATTTGTATAATAGAAGTTTACAAACTACGAGACCACGAGATTTAGGGAATCAACCCCAACAAAGAGACCCTATCCATTTTTGGAGTTTATATTGTTCTGATCCCCATGTCACAACCCTCCTAATGGATTGTCGCTCTAGGATAGACTAGCATGTGGAATATGAAAATCTCACGGTGTAACCTAATGGAGAAAACCGTATGATATGTTGACACAATCCCTTCACCCACTTACTATGAAAAACTTCCCCCATTCACCTTGTTATTGACCCATGCAAAGACTTTCTGAATGGACTAGTCACTCTAGGGCAGACACGAAGCTTTACATAGATTTCAGGTGTTAACTCTTAGAGATACGAGAGCTAGAAATAATACATCGTATGAATATATCTCTCCCACGGAAGTGTTCTAGACGGTTTGGGTATACTTTTATTTAGGTATATTCCGGCTAAATAAAATATAACCTAAGTCTACGTGATTTGTCCAAGTATAACTCTTATACTAGATTCAACCTACAATGTTTAAGTGATAAACTCTTTATAACCTTACACCACTCACGCATGCTTATAAGACCGGGTTAACCTAACTCAGACGCCAGCTCGATCCCCAAGTAGCAGGTTTTCAGTAAACCGTTAACTTAAGTACTTCCAACCTTAGATAGGATCTTGTCGAGTGAGTTTTTGTAACTGTAGTTTTACAAGTTATCGACCTATTTTAACTATTAAAACAAGTTGATATTTGAAAATCGTTCACCCTGAGTGAGCATGCAATTAATCTTCGTTATAGATTTTAAATGTCTAATTTATTTTATAACACTTATAAAAAATAGACAATAATCTATAACACACATCAACATGCATTTCATAAATTAATATAACAACTTATACTAATTCTCATGAAATCCTGATCATGCATACTATATATTATAACACTTATAAAACACTTTCAATGCATGAAACATGCTTATTCTGTAGTGAGGTTTTAAATCTATATTACATACTTTATGCACAACAAGTCTAATTTAATTAAAACATACATTCACAATACATAATTAATTAAAACACACTAAAATAGACCAGTTTAAGCATCCTTATCTAAAAACAACTAAATTATTACAATAATAAATTAGCAGAGGCTTCAAACTGTTTCCGAACACTTCGAACCAGCTGGAACCACCCAAAAACAGCTTGAACTGGACCTCCAAAGGTTGAAAACGTTTAAACCGGCTAGAAAAGACTAAACCAGACCAAATCGGTCTGGTTAGACCATTTCTTCTTCATGCGCGCCTTTTTGAAAAATTTTATGAACAGCGTCGCGATGCTGTTGAAGAGCGTCGTGACGTCGCTTCACAAAATGTGACCCCCTGTTTTCGAGTAGCTTGATGTCTTCTCCAAATTTCTTCAAATTACATCTTAATTTCAACTCTAATGACCGTAACAAATTTACAGACTCTTCAACACACATTAAAGTCCATGTATAAGCAGACAATTACAACAATTATTATAAAATCAAGCTGAAATGGATGCCAAAACTGTAATATATCCACTTTAGCAAACACAACATTCATCTCACGATTAATCCCCAACGATACAAATTGAGTGCTTTAAACGTGCTTTAATACCAATTGAAAGAGTTAACAACATGCATGTGGAAGCAATTAGAATCTAAAGCACTCTAACTATATCAATTTTAAAGATTAAGCATGCTTGATCTAAGAGGGAAAAACATGAGTTTTGAAGATACAACCTTTGTAGCTCAAAATTAAAGCAACTCTTTACTGTAATTTGATCACAAACAGTTCGTGAACCACTGCTAGAGTCTTCCCTGTTATTCTTCGACTTTAGAACAGATTGTGAGATCCAAATTTGTGGTGAATTTGGGGAAAAAAAGAGAGAATGAGAAAAGTTTGGATAGTTGAGAGTTTGAGAGAAAAAATCAGCCATTTGGGCAAAATTTTTCAACCACTTCAAGTCCTTTAATCTTCCATAAATAGAAGAATCCATGCAAGACAAATTCATCCCCAAATTCACCAAATTAGTGATTAATCAAATGAAATTACGTGGCTAATTAAGGTGCAACCAAAGTGGGAAAATCCCATTTTTTCCACTTTTGAAATTTCAATTTAATTTGATTTTTGAAATTCAAATTTAAAATTGAATTTTCATTTTCAAAATTAATTTTAAATTAAAATTAATTTAAACAATTAATTTAATGTAAAATTAGTTTTTAAAAATTAATTAAATGTTATAAAACAAGAGAATAAAGAACAAAGTAGAGAGAAGAGAAAGTAGAGACTGAATGTATCCTCTATTCAATTGTGTTTTTCAAAGTTCCCAATGACCACTATTTATAGGGTTTACAAGATATGGAAAAGCTAAATACAAGGAAAAGATAAAGAGAAATATATTGGAAATAATATCTAAGGATATAAAATCTATGGACATCTATATCTAATTCAAATATTTATAACAATTTAATTAATTATATTAATTTAATATCAAATATTAAATTAATATTTTGCCCTAGACTTCTTGCAATCCAATTACTTAATATTTAAATCTCATTTAAATATTTCCAACTCTCCATTATCATTTAATTCATAATTAAACAGTTACACGTTAAATATATCGTATATAATTAATGTTTACTTCAATTTAACCGAATTTGAACGATTCAAATTCTTTCATCACGCTATCCTAAGGTTTAGTTCGAAGCTAGCAAGGGGACCTAATGGACTTACAAATCACGAGCTTGAACAATCCGAGATTAACCGGCTAAACTCTTCAACCTAGTTAACTAATATTCGTTAACTACTGAGACACTCCACTATAGCCCAATAGTTGCACCCCCTTACTGTAGATATATTTACATCTACTTGATATAACCATGATTAGTAAGTCAATCTTTCATAGGTTGTTTGCAATTACAACTAGGTTAAAATTATCATTTTACCCCTCTAATTACATCTTGTTCCTTAAGTCCCACTTATTCTTTAATGAACAATTGGTTTGTGGTCCAACCACCAAACTGAGTCTCTCTCGGGCCAATGAGAGGGTGAGGCCCATTGTTCAAGATCTGAAATTAGCACTTAAGGGAACGGCCTATCTACTATCCCTATAGTCGGGTAGGAGTGAATTTCATCTTGCATGACTATGTCTACAACAATCTACACAGTCTTATCCCTAAAATTGTAGGTTTGTTAAGTCGGCGAACTCGGGCCACTCTCACCCATGTAGATTAAAGGATAATCCTGAATAAACAGAAGTTCATAGTTAGCTCAGGATTAAGATTGAGTTACTTAGGTCATCAGGTTGAAATAGTTAGTCTTAAAAGTAAACGACGTTATAAAGTAAAAGTGACTATTTCACAGTCCAGTCTTATGCAAACTCATTGCACAGGATACCCCCACTTGCATGTCTCCATATGAATGACTCAGAATCACATCGTTTGTCACACTTTACAACTCTTGTGACATCTTTAAAGTGGGTCATATCTATAGTGTCCCCAAGATAAGGTACCCAGCCTTATCCTATAACTATAAACTGTTTTGGTTATTTACTCAAACTTGATCCACTTTTATGTCTTCAGATAAAGTTCAAGTATTCATCCTATAGCCATGGGCTCTTAGTTTATTGGATTTAGGGTTATGATATACGAAACTTATATATTCAATAATAACTTTACTGAATAAACTCAATCACAACTTTGTTGAAAATGGACTATGTTTATCGTTTACAAACCACAAGTTTAAGGACATAAAACCTAACAGTATGGTTGTGAGATGTTTGGAATGTGCCACGTAAGCAAGGAATGGTTTTACTTTTCATCCCTTTCTTGGTGGTAACGTTATTGATATTGGAAAAGATGATGGCGACAACTGCGGAAAGTTCACTAGAGGGGTTGAATGAAAAAAGTACATCCAAATTTTTGTTACCAGGAATTTGGCGGCCCCAGTCAAGAAATGGCAAAATTCGAGTGGACAACTTTCAGAAATACAAGTAGTATGTAGGGATATTAGAGTTGACTTAGGGTGGATGGAGACAAGGAAAAGATCAAGAGGAAGACAACCTCAATAAAAAACAATTACAAATTAGCTAGTTAATATAACTACATCATTTTATATTTAGCGACCATTTAGAACAATTTTTTAAATTTTGGGAGCCAAACTGTTTGTTTTGAAACTTTAGAGACCAAATACACATCAACTTCAAATCTTATGGACTTAAAGGGTGTAACAAAAATTCGAGTTTGTTTTTTTGGTATAAAATTTGATGTATTAGTTTGTATTTGGAGAAAACCAAAAAGTATTAGTTTGGATTGATTTTTTATTTGAAAAACCAATCAAAACTGAATCGAACCGAAGGTATATATATTCCTTAAAAATAAACTCAAATATTAAGTACATTTTAGTATTTAATCATTATGGTACAGATATATTTGTTGTTTATAAAAAAAAAAAGACTAACTATTATGGGGCTTGTATATTTTTTATTTTAAAAAGTGCCAATAAAAAACAAAAACATCAAATTTCAATCTATAAAAAAAGAAGTTGTCCCAATTTTAATTTAAAATTAGCAAAAATAATCAATTCAAAGCAAAAGTGGAAATAAAAATAAAAATTTGAAAGAAAAAAAGAAAAAATTACTAAAAACCAATAATAAACCGAACCATATAAAAACCAATCCATTGGTTTTATTCTTTATTGGACATTGGTTCGGATCTCTTCTTTGTAAAACTATTAGTTTGGTTTGGTTCTTGGTTGGCCCCAAAACTGACAAAATCGAACCGACTATCACCCCTAACTAAAAGTATATTTTGGTCTTTTTATTATTTTTTCTACTTGATCTTTCACGTGAATATCAACCACCAAATAATAATAAACTACCTTTGGAAGAAGTTATTAGTGTTACTGTATAGATGTGAGATTGATGAATTGAATTGAATTGCTATAATTTCGTTTTAAACAACATAAACTTGGAAATAAAGTTCTCTTATAGAGAAATAAAGTCATGTATTATTTATGTGTATTATAGGAAAATATATTTCTTCCAATCTGTGAGCTATGTAAGTGGATCCAAACAGGGGGTGGGAAATAGGTTAATTTTCATCCAATATTCAAGGAGTTGTCTTTTCTTCTCCCAAATATTCAGGAAAGGTTTTGTCAAGAAATTTCTTTTCAGATTCTGGGTGGCAAAAACATAGGTTGAGCTTGCAATCACAGTCCCATGGATCAGAACAATCAATACGACTTTTGCATGGAATGTTTACAACATTTCTAGCATCTAACACGAACAATGTCTCTGAAATATTTTTGTTGTTAATTGTCATAGAATAAGATATCTATGGTGAAAAGAGAAAAAATATCATTAATTAAAATTGATTTATATACCAAAGGCAATGAAGAACATCAGGAGCAAGATTGCGAACTTTGTCGAGGACTTCTCCATATCAATCTCTAGTGGGTGAGTATTATATGATTTGAAAGCTTTTGTATTGCTTTGTTGTGTTTTTTGCATGAATAATAGACGTAATTTATAATCAAATAGTGTACCTTAAAATGGTAGAAAATATATTATGCAATAAAAGATGAATTTTGTTGCACAATGTGTAAATTTGTGGTTTACCTAATATAATAATAAAATTAATGTATTTGCATTGTGGAGAAATACTATATATGTATATATATATGTTACGAAAGTTTTTCCTATAATGGTATCTTCTTTATTGACATTTTAGTATTTATAGAAAATAAGAATGTAGCCATTGAGGTCAAATAAATCTTTATGGTAGGTCGTTAATTTGAAAATTTATGTATTTTTTATTATAATATTATGTATACGTACATGACTTTTTATATATTGCTTTTTAGCTAAAAAATGTTAAATTGACTCATAAAAATTTATGAAAATCTCATATCAGTTTCTTCAAAATAATACATAATCTTAAATCTCAAAACCATACATAATCATAAATGTCATAAAATTCACTACTTTATTAATATAGTGAAAATGTTCAATAAAATAAGTCAGTCACACAAAACTATCAATGTTGAACTTCTGATCGTAAATTAATCTAATTTTTATCCAATCTGAAATTTCAATAGTGATATAAGTAATCATTCTCCCACAAAGCAATTAGAAAATTAAATGCCAATTTGAAATCAATCAAACAAATTTATCATCTCTTCCATTTTATTCTAACTTCAAATTACACCCCGTCTCTCAATTTATTATCAAAGTATATTTTGTCTTTTTTCTCCAATTAAATTAGGGGTGTACATGAGTTGGGTTGAGTGTGTTTTTTGGACCAACCCAAAAATTTGGGTTGGTTGGGTTGGCAATCTAAAAGACCCAAATAAAGTCTCCCACCCAACCTAACGCAACCCTTAAAATTTGGGTTGGGTTGGGTTGGGTTGTCCGGTTATAACTTTCTTTTCTCTTTTTAATTTAAAACATAAATTTATCTACCATACAAATGACTAATAACTAAAATCTGATAAAATTCAATTGGTAAATACCAAATATGTACTGTATTCATTACAAAATTTAAACAAAGACAAACATCATAACAATTCTAAAAGAAAAATATTCAAAATTCACAAATTCATCAATCCAAAGTAATTAAACTTTAAACAAAGAGAAAAATAATATACATATAATTTCGTTGGGTTTGGTCAACCCAAATTCTTTTTTAGCCAACTCGCGACCCAATTCAACCCTACCGAAGAAAAATAGAAAAAAATTTAACTCAACCCAACCCAAAAACAACACTAACCCAAACCAACCCTTACCTTTTGAGTTGGAATTTGGAGGCCCCACTCATAGAAATGGCAAAATTTGAGTGGACAACTTTAAAAAATACATATAGTATGTAGGGTATTAAAGTTGACTTAGGGTGGATGGAGAAGAGGAAAAGATCAAGAGGAAGGAAACCTCAATAAAAGAAAAAAAATCAAATTACAAATTAGCTAGTGAATTTAACAACATCATTTTACATTTAGTGACCATTTAGAAGAGCTTTTCAAATTTTGGGGGCTAAACTATCTATTTTGAAACTTTAGAGACCAAATACACATCAACTTCAAACCTTAGGAACTAAAAGTAGGGGTGTAACAAAAAACCGAAAAACCAAACTAATCCAAACCAATCCAATGGTTTGGTTTGATTTTTTAATATAAAATTAGACGTATTGGTTTGTATTTGGAGAAAACAAAAAAGTATTGGTTCGGATCGATTTATTTGAAAAACCAATCAAAATCGAATCGAACCGAGGGCATATATATTCCCTTAAATATAAACTCTAACATTAAGTACCTTTTAGTATTTTAATCATTATGGTGTATATATATTTGTAGTTTAGAAAAAAAAAACCAATTATTATGGGGTTTGTATGTTTTTTATTTAAAAAAGTGCCAATAAAAAACAAAAACATCAAATTTCAATCGATAAAAAAAGAAATTGACCCAATTGTAATTTAAAATTAGCAAAAATAACCAATTCAAAACAAAAGTAGAAATAAATATAAAAATTTGAAAGGAAAAAAGAAAAATACCAGAAACCAAGAAGCAAGAACCAAACCAATAATAAATCAAACCAATAATAAACCGAACCAAATATAAACCAATCCATTGGTTTTATTCTTTATTGGATATTGGTTTGGATCTCTTCTTTGTAAAACCATTGGTTTGGTTTGGTTCTTGGTTGGCCCCAAAACCGACAAAACCAAACCGACACTTTCCACTGGCAAAACCAAACCGACACTTTCCCTCTAATGGAAACTACTTACAAAGTATTTTTATACTACCTCTTGTGGTTTTACATTTCTTAGATAGTCATGTAGAAGATGATGAGTTCATTGAAGATGATCTTGGCATTCAAGAGTAGGATCTATGAGACAACTCGCAAGAATTTTAGTTTAATTAATTTAGAACCATATATTTAGTTTTATGATTGCTTGATATTGAAGAACATAGTCAATTTATACTTTTCACCGCTAAACTTTAGTTTAAAGTTTTATTTACATTGGTAAGACATGGTTTTAATAGAAAAAATATGAGGTATAATTCTGAAGAAATTATGTTTAATGAGTAATGATCTCAATTTTAGTTAATTAAATATATGTAAAATGTAAAATTTCAAAAGAGATCGTGAGTTATGATCAATGTGATTAAATGACTCTAGGGAACTTCATACTAACTCTATTTTTTTTATTTTTTTTTGCTTTATATACTAAAACATTTTAAATTAATAAGCTCTCGAGATAAAAATGTGACGGACATGCGACCTACTTTCTTGTATGAAATTTGAAACAAATGAAAGGAAATGTGTTCCTTGGTTTGAGACATGAAAAAAAGAAAATGAGGTTAGAAAGTTGCATTCTATACGCGGATAATGAAAGTATGTTATGTGCCAGTGGGAGATGCAAGTTTGATATCTCTCATTTTTTACAGTTATTTAACCTCTTTATTTAAGTTTACTGTGAAGAAATCAAGTGTTTTGTGATACAAAGTCACACCAAAAGGAATAAATTTAGGTAAAAATAAGTATCGAGCATGCTTTTGACCTTAGTTTGTAAAATATGCATTATTTGTTGATAAACAAGTTATTATTATTATTATTATTATTATTATTATTATTATTATTATTATTATGTAGTTTTAAGTGTTTTGAGGTCATTTTATAAAAGTATTGCAGCATTGTTTCCAAGATCCGACCTGAAGGTAGCACCAAGCATTGTAGACAAAGGTTGTGAGACATTTAATTGGGCCCCTTATGCAGCGACAATGTATTTGAGGAAGTTGAAGCTATCTGTGTGAAGAAGTCAGATTGTGCCCATGCTTTGCTCTAGTGATGAGTCTTCATTCGAACCCCTTCAATAGATCGTTGAAATTACGGGAAATTGACAGATTTTAATTTTCATACATGATTTATTGCCTAATTGGTGCTTGGATTGAAGTGAAAAATCTTACCTTCTTGAGGGCTGATTGAAGACTCTCCACACTTATAAATACAGCCTCAAGCTTCAACATAACACATTCCACGACATCTTAGACATCTATCTTGTTAAGGATTTAGATTTTACTTCATGTACTTTGCTTTTCCTACATTTTCAATTATGTATTAAGAGGGTTTATGGTTTAAAATTCTTATTCCGACACTAAATACGTGTTTCTTCTTGAAAGAGAATGAAACATAGTTAGATAAAAGTTCGATCCTTAGGCTCATTTTAGTCTTTTAAACTTTTAATTTACTATTTAATGTTGAGATACTTTGTATCCATTTTCATCTATTCATGAAGTAAATAATTTTTTTCTCATCTTTTGTCTTCTTTCTTTCATTATGAGCTAATTTTCTTTTTGGAGATTCAAAGCATGTGGAAGCCTAATTAAGTGGTTTGCCTAATCTTAAGTCTCAAGTTTTCCTAGTGTTTAGTAGCGATTTCTTTTATTGAGAACGTTTACTAATCAACTAGGTTGTCATATCATGCTTTAGTTCAACATTGAAAGAGTTGAATGAAAACAATTTTCATAAAAGAATTGTATGTGAAGTATCTAGAAATAGAATATGCTTTTTTCCTATACATGGGGAAAAGACCTATAAAATCATTTTCAAGTTTTCAATTGCATGCTAAATTATATAAGTTTCAAAGTGATCATAGACATGTGTTAGTTTAGCCTCCTTGCAATCTTTGGAAAAAAAAAATATAAAATCAAGGAATTAACTTGGATTTGTGTTGCTAAGCATTTGCAAGAATAGGTTGCAAGCACAATCCTTAATGTATGTGGCCCATCACGCTACACTTGAAAGGGTGCTAGTTGCGAGCACAATAATGTCCCGAATGCCAGGATGTGCCTTCATCTAGTTGGCAAGATTGCGGGCCATAAATGGCACATTTCACATGGGCACAAACTGTTTTGAATCTCTTTTTCTCTATCACTTGATTTTTCTTCAATTTCATCTTTTAGCTATTGTTTTTCTTTACTGTTTACAAAACAAAACATCAATCAAATCATTTAAAACTTAGTTTACATCCCAATTGCTTACCTATTTCTCAATTTGAACTCCAATTGAATTTGAAGTTTCGTGGAGCGTTCCTCTAGGTTCAATATTTGGAATACTTCCATTTTATATTACTTGCTAACGATATACACTTGCACTTTGGAGGTTTGTGTCCCACACTGACCAAAGTTATTAATTAATAAAATTAAATATGTGTTATTTAGTTATGTGATTAATTAAGTATATGTTATTTAATTATCTATTTATTTTGTAAAATAAGAAAAATTAGAAGACACTTCTTGTAATTGTAACTATCATCTTAAAGGGATCTCTGCAGTTTTTGTAATTGTAGAAGAAAAATTCAAAAGGAATTTTAACGTGTGTGTTATATTTTTTTATGGTTTTTTAAAGAGCATATCTCTTTGAAGTAAACAGAAAAAGAACTCTCCTCTCAATCCCTCTCAATTTTTTATTTTTTATCTTTATAAAGATATTTGGAGAGTTTTTAAAAATAGAAAAATGAGAAAAATTATTTACACAAAATAGCAAAATTTTTAGATAGTTGTGATAGACGCTGGTAGAAGTCTATCAGGGTCTATCAGTGATAGGAATGATAGAAGTCTATCGCTGATAGATGCCGATAGAAGTCTATCAATGTTTATCAGTGTTTTTTTTTTTTGCTATTTTATGTAAATAGTTTGACATTTTTTCTATTGGTGAAAATTTCCCAAAATATTTTGAGCCGTAAATAAATGGAATTTCTCCTCGTGATTATTCTTCCTTGATTGTTTATTTTTATACAATTTTACTGTAGATTTCACTGCATGTCACCATAGATTAATGCCGTGATCTTAAAAACCAAATGTTTCTATATTTACAAATCTTATATTTGAAATTAATTTTTTTGAATTCCAAATTGTTAAAAAAAAAAAGCAAACTAATCTAATCATTGATATAACTAGGCACTATTTGATATTTACTTGATTTTTAATTTTTTTAAAGATACGTTTGTTTCTCACAATTTTTTAACCATAGTCTTTTTTTTTTTTTTTTTTTTTTTTTTTAAGTTAACATTTAAAATCTTAATCAAATTTCAAAAGTAATAAATAAATATTAAAAAACTTTTTAGTTTTCAAAAATTAAAAATTTTGAAAACATTGCTAAAAAAAAAGATAAATTACAAAAACTACTCCCGAAGGATGTTAGCTACAATTACACCTTCAAACTTTCAATTGTAAAAATTAGGCTCCTAGACTTCTATAATTGTTAAAATTAGACCCTAAAACTTACAATAATTATTGAAATTGAACTCACAAATAATAAAAATTGAACCTTAAAACTTATATTGAACCTCCAAACTTACAATTTATACAATTATGTCAGTTTGAAAATTCAATTTGACTCAATTTTAAAATTCATATAAGTTTGAGAGCTCAATTTTTAAAATTGAAAGTTTAAGAGTTGTAATTGTAACTACCACCACATTTTTACAATTTGCCAAAAAAAGATCACAAATATTTATAAGATTATTATTTTGGGAAATTTTCACAAATAGAAAAAATGTCAAACTATTTACAGAAAATAACAAAAAAAATTGATAGACTTCTATCAGCATCTATTAGTGATAAATTTTTATAATTTCAATCACTGATAAACCTTGATAGACTTCTATCAGCATTTATCACAACTATCTAATAATTTTGTTATTTTGTATAAATAGTTTCCCTTATTTTTCTATTTTTAAAAAATTTTCAATTATTTTTTCTAAAAAAATTAGTGAAAAAAAACGAAATTCTTTTCATATGGAGCCAATGGTAATAAAGGCATCACTTCCCTTTCCTCGAAGTCCTGGAATCCCTCATTCCTATAATTGAATGCTTGGTGTCAATGCACTAGCCACTTGGCCAACCATACCACTGACCCTTCTCCCTCTTTTGTTTTGTTTTGTTTGTTTTAATTTGAGAATCACGTGCAGAAATAGTGAATTTCTTGAAGAAGAAATTTGCAGCTCAAAGGAATGATCTATGAGAAGCTTCAAATCAACAAAAGTATATTCCCTGTGCAAGTTTCTTCAGGACATCTTTATTACCGCAATAAAGATTTTGCAACAGAATACATCTAAAATAATTACTCTCGAACTTCTTTTAATTTGTGAGTTGAGATTTGATCCGTTCAAATTCCCTCGTCGAGCTAAGAAGAAGCATGTTAAATACACACTACAAAAGTAAAATAGCAAAGAGAGAGCAATCCGGATCCAAAATCGACGAACCGTGGAATCAAGTTTCAAGAAATTGCTAACAACTATGAGTACTGGATACAAGAAACAGAGGATATTATTTGATAATCGAACATTGAAAGAAAGGAAACATGACAAATTGATCTTCCTTCAATATAATCAACACAACAATGATACCAATTACTGTAAATCAAAACACAGACCTCGCTTCCCATTGGAATCTATGTATCAGGACAGGGATTGGCGCGATTTCGGGGGTCGCAATTTTCAGGGATCGAGATACTTCTTTTGCTGCCGGTACAGCTGTCATAGCGCGGCGGCCGACCACAGTCCGGAACCGATTGTTTGTTAGGGTCGTTGGTTTTGGGAGTTTGTAATGTCTGAAAGTCCAGCAGCATCCGGCTGGTGTGCGTCTCCATCAGAAACTCGGAATCGGAGTTGAGGTCGCCGACCAGACAGTTCTCCAGGGCGTTGTTGCACCACTTGTTGGATGCGGTATCGTTGACGGCGGCATTGGAAATGGTTGGGTTCAGCAGCAGAATCATAATCACAATCGCCATTGATGGCATCACCATTGTTGCAGCCATGGTGTTTGATGAAAGTCCCAACTCAACATTAATGAGAATAGTAGGGAGAGCTGATGTAGAAGAAATAGGATCCGTCTTTTTAAATTTTTTTTTTTTTTTTTTTTTTTTTTTTTTGGGAGGTAGTGAAATTGGTTCATTAGGATATGGAGAGTGTGGACTGAATTTCATCAATGAGATATCCTTTTATGACGTCATTTGAGTGTCTAATGAAACTAAATATATAAATGCATATGTATTTTAGGGGCTTTTTCGGCGCACTGAGTTGAGTTCATATATCTAGAATTTATATATCTGCGTAGTTTTTGTGGATTTCATATATATGTGTTTTGTGTGTTTGGGTGCTGAGTTTCACGGTTGTACTTTTCCAACCGTGTGCCGCAATGATCTTTTCTTTGTTGGGTTTTATGTTCTAAAACTCGTAGTTTGTAACATTAACATGTATTCTATTTTTCAATAAAGTTGTTATCAATATTATTCAGTAAACTTGTTATTGAATAAAGTGAATTATTGTTAATATAACTCTAAATCCAATAAACTAAGATCCCATGCCTTCGGTATCAAAACTTGAACTTTATGTAATGACATAAAAATGGATCAAGTTCAAGTAAATTGCCAAAACGGTCTACAGTATAGGGGTAAGGTTGGGTACCTTATCTTGGAGACACTATTGAATGCGACCCATTTTGTATTTGATACGAACGATGTAATCTTAAATCATTCATGTGGAGACATGTGAGTGGGGGCGTTCTATGCAATGAGTTTGCATAAGACCGGACCACGAAATAGTCACTATTACTTTATAACACCGTTTACTATTAAATACTGACTATTTCAACTAGATGACCTAGGTAACTCGATCTTAATCCTGAGCTAACTATGAACTCATGTTTATTCGGAATTATCCTTAGATCTGCATGGGTGAGAGTGGCCTGGGTGCACCGACTCAATAAACCTCCCATTTCAGGGTTAAGACTGAGTAGATAGCTGGGGACATAGTATTGCAAGATGAAATTCACTCCTACCCGACTTAGGGTTAGTAGATAGATCGTTCCCTTAAGTACTGATTTTAGGTCTTGAACAAGGGGCCCCACCCTCTCATTGGCCCGAGAGGAACTCGGTTTAGTGATAGAATCACAAACCAATTGTTCATTAAAGGATCAACGGGACTTAAGGAACAAGATGTAATCATAGGGGTAAAACGGTAATTTTGACCTAGTTGCGATTACGGACAACCTGTGAAGGATCGACTTACTAATTATAGTTATATCAAATGGACAAAAATATATCTACAGTAAGGAGAGTGCAGTTACAGGCTTTAGTGGAGTGTCCTGTTAGTTAACGAATGTTTGTTAACTAGGTTAAAGAGTTTGCTAGTTAATCTCGGATCGTTGGAGCTCATGATCTATAGGTCCATTACGTCCATCTACTAGCTCATAAATGGACAAAAACCTTAGATAGTGTAGTGAATAAGTTTGAATCGTTCAATCTTGACTTAAGAAATGAAAGTCGGATATATACGATATATCAACGTTTAATTACGAATTAAACGGACAAATAGAGTTAATTACAATATTTAAATATGATTTAAATATTAATTATATGAATAGGGATTCATATCGGTTTTTTTAGAAAAAATCGAGATAAGTGGAAAAAATAATATTATTTTATTATTTAATATTAAAATAATATTATATTTAATTAATTAAATATTAAGTTATTTTTTATTTAATTAATTAATTCTAAATTAATTTTTAAAATTAAAATTAAAATTAAAAATTGATTTTAAATTCAATTTTGGAAATTAATTTAAAATTGGATTTAAAATTGATTTTTTGAGAGTTTGCATTTTCCCACTAACTAAGCTATTAACTTAGTTGTTATCTTCACAATTAACCAACAAATTAAACATTTTTGTTGTCAATTTGTGATGCAATTAGATTGCATGTTAATCCTTAATAAATAAGGATGATTTTGGCTTAAATTTGGTAAAGAATTTTGTGAAATTAATGGTTAATTTTGCAAAATTTCATCCATAGCTCATCTTCTTCCCAACCTTCATTCCCTCTTAAATTCACTACAAATTTGGATCCTACCATCCAATCTAAGGCTAGAGAATAGTAGAGAAGACTCTTGTGGTGGTCTACAAACAAGTGGTGTGGATTTTTATCAAGAATTGAGGGAGAATTTTGAACTTGAAGGGTAAGTGTTCTTGAAATTTTGGTTTTTCCCATTTAATTGCATGCTTTATCCTCAAAATTGAGCATCTTAGAGTGAAAATTGATCTAATTAATTTTCGCTGCATGCTCGTTTATCCTTCATTCTCAAACATGACCAGCCTAAAGGCTATCTCTAGCCAAATACATTTTTTTTCACGAGTCATTCTACTCTATCGGACCTTAGGCGAGGTTTTTTCTTCCTCAACCGAGCCTATATTTCTTTTGCTTCACGACTTGCATCCAACATCTACTGGACTTGTCGCACATGTGAGCATCCTTTCGCTCATCGATGACTTCGTGTCCACTCAGTATTCTCAACTTGACGCTTGCAACTTAGTTTGCTCTCACCAATGTACGTCGCCCCCACGTACATTTCAACTCTTTCCTTCATCTTTGTTCTCGCAATATCGGTTGTCCCATTTTTCCTCAGAGTCGGGATCTTGCCGAAATGAGTCCAACCCCAAATAGGGTTAGAACTAGCTTTCAACGCTTACCAAGTACAACCAGGTGATTCCTGCCGCATAGTAGCTCACAACTAGCTTCACGGGACTATAGAGTACTTTCAGGATGATTCCTGCCACACTTTAGGCTAACGATGCTAAACTTGCCAACCGGGATGAGTACTGACGACTATCAATACAATACTAGCTTTTTATCGCTTACCAGGTGCCCACCGGTACCTTAGGATGCCATCCCAACCTTAAAATGACATCGAACTCTTTTCATATAAGGGCATGCTTATCGAGAACCGACCCTCGGGTCGCTTGTATTTAACCGGACTAACCAGACATCCACCCACTCGAATATTATCTTGGCGTGATGACACTTGCGACCATATCATGTTGTTTGAGGATATCATGTTGGAACCCGGGGCATATACAACAACCTCTAGCTCCCCCGAGAAGGCGCAATGTCAGCACACCCGTGCCATTCGACACTGTCCTTGAGTTACTCCTCCTCACAAGAAGATGCCCGAGACACTCATCCCACAACACTCGCCCATGCCATGACACCATGCCTCCCTCTATAATACATTCTGAGCATTCTTCTCTTTGACACCCTTGCATGTGCATAGTGGCAATTGGTCATTCGCCAATGTAGAGCGCCCGTCTAAATTTCGATTGACATGAAATTCGACGTGCTTCCATATTTCATCAATATGGATCTAACTCCAGAGCTGCTCGCCTGAACTCGCGACGAAACCCCTTCTTCTATGGTTACGGCCTGAGGCTCCATCTGGCCCCCACTAAACTTGTCACTGACACTGCCAATGACACTGATACTTGTCTTCTTGCTTGATGCTCAACCTGGCATGCTTGTCTTCTTATCTTGGTGTGTTGGATGATGCATCATCCTCCTCGATTGCATCATGGCATTTTCTCTTTTCGGGCCCTTTAGTTGGTCTGGCAGATGACACCTTTCAAGTGTCATCGTGCTTGCTTAACGCGTCGATGTGCTTGCTTCTCGCGTGTTGACGTGCTTGCTTATGCTTTGCTCACTTCGTGGGAGTCTTAACCCACTCTCTTATAGTAGGGTTGAGACACTCTCCCCCACTTAAACTACGATGACACACTTGTGAATGCAATTCGCTTTTTAGGATTGCAACATTGGGTTCATATGTCTAGTGCAATTTGTTTTACATAAATAATCTGTTTATGATGATTATTATTTTTGAAATTTTTTTATTCAATAATTCTACATATAATTTTTATAAACTATAGATTACACTTTATTTTATTATTTTTGAAGCACATATTTATTGTTGGATGTTTTGGGAAATGGAGTTTAAAGGTTTACTTTTAGATCATGCATTTCAATTTTTTTTTATTTTTTTTTTTTTAAATTTAAGCAATCATTTTACAAATTTGTGCATGTAATGTTTCTAGTTAAATCATTTTTATTTTAACACTTTTGATACAAGCTTTTTAAAATAAAAACACTCATGTGCTCGACAATTTTTTCTCAAAAGTGTTTTTACATACAAGTTTATTTTATTTCTTACATGATAAAAGTGATTTTTATTAATGTTAATTTACTATAAAGAACGACTATAAAATACTATGAACTAATAAAAAAACTGGGAATTCAATATTTTAACGGAACTTACGTACTTTTGTGTTAACAAATGTGTTTTTATTGACAATTTTGCACGTCAACTTAAATATAAACATTTATTGATGTTTTATATGTATTTTTAAATTAATAGTTATTTTTTAAGCTTTAAATTAAAGTTTTATTGACGGTTTTATATCACGAGCTCAACAAAATAAAAAACTCGTGTGTCAATAAAGTCTAAATTTATAGTAGTCATAATTCAAAATAATGGTCGTCAGAGTTGGTGGAGTGGCCGCCTTCGAAAATCATCGAAGTTGGCCATCGATAGTGGTGGTTGGATGTTGCTAGAGTTGGCCGCAGACGGTGGTTACCAGAGTTGACTGTTGGAGGTGGTCATCAGAGGTGGTCACTAGAGTTGGCCGTCGAAGGTGGTCGCCAAAGTTGGTTGTCAGAGGTGGTCGCCGGAGTTGAGCAATGAGGCATCAATGGTGATGAGGGCTTAGTGCACTATTGGTGGACATGGTATAAAATGTCGGTGACATACGAAGTTGGCCTCCCAAACTGAGTTCATATCTTAACTCATCTCATCTCATCTCCTCATCCCAAACACCCCCTTAGTAAGAAATCAATGGCACCAAATAGAAATTTTAAGCGAAAAATCCTCTCTACACCTTATATTTCATAAATGTTCTAAAATTTTGAATTATTTCACTAAGAGTTTTTACCTATAATTTTAGACAAAATTAACTTTTTTATTTTATTTTTTGAAAATTCGTAATATTATTTTGTTTCTTTATTCTTGTCAATCACTTTTTAAAGTGACATTTATTAAATATGATATATATTCAACTAATGCAAAATTTGTCATAATATCATTCTCTTGATTTTTGGAGTTTTTGTTTCTGAATGATATTTTTTTCAATCAGTTACAAGTTTTCCTGTTTTACAGATTTCAAATTTGACTTAAAATTCAAAATTCTTAATTTTGGTGGATTTGAATTTAATGTAGTATTATGGTTACAAATCTTTGTTTTCATTCGTGTTTCGTTTCTTATGTATGTATATGAGATTTATTTTGAATATATAGAATGTTATTTTAAATATATACGAAGTTTATTCCAAATATATTTAGAACAATTTCAAATTTAAGGTTCTTCTCCACAATTTAATTTTAGCCTCATTTCTATTGAGAGATATATATTCCACATAGTTTGTCATATATACACTTGTTTATATTTGGAATTGAGATATATATTCCACACACTTTATCATATATACAAATGTCTATAAACTAAGATAAATGACATCCTCGTATTATTTGAAATAAACTCATATATATTTAACATTGAAACAAAAGGTAGAAATAAACCCCAAATAAAAAAGATGTGGCAAATGGATATGGTTGGACAACGTCTGTACCACAGAAGTTTGGGAAACTTTTGGGGGTAATTTTTGATGTTGGGGAGTCTTTATTGAGATTCTTCAATGGGTAATAGATAAGGGTGATAGTCGGTTCGGTTTTGTCGATTTTGGGGCAAACGAAGAACCAAACCAAACCAATGGTTTTACAAAGAATAGATCCAAACCAATGTCCAATGAAGAATAAAATCAATGGATTGATTTTTATTTGGTTCGGTTTATTATGGGTTTGGTTCTTGGTTTTTGGTATTTTTCTTTTTTTTCTTTCAAATTTTTATATTTATTTCCACTTTTGTTTTGAATTGGATATTTTTACTAATTTTAAATTAAAATTGGGTCAATTTCTTTTTTTTTTTTTTATAGATTGAAATTTGATGTTTTTGTTTTTTATTGGCACTTTTTTAAATAAAAAAACATACAAGCCCCATTATAATTGATATTTTTTTTCTAAACTACAAATATATATGCACCATAATGATTAAAATACTAAAAGGTACTTAATGCTAGAGTTTATTTTTAAGGGTATATATACCATCAGTTCGATTTAGTTTTGATTGGTTTTTCAAATAAATCAATCTAAACCAATACTTTTTGGTTTTCTCCAAATACAAACCAATATGTCCTTATATTAAAAAACCAAATCAAACCATTGAATTGGTTTGATTTTTCGATTTTTTGTTACACCCCTACTTTTAGTCCCTAAGGTTTGAAGTTGATGTGTATTTGGTCTCTAAAGTTTCAAAACAAACAGTTTAGCTTCCAAAATTTGAAAAACTCTTCTAAATGGTCACTAAATGTAAAATGGTGTGGTTAAACTAACTAGCTAATTTGTAATTTGATTTTTTTTTAATTGAGGTTGCCTTCCTATTGATCTTGTCCTTTTCTCCATCCACCCTAAGTCAACTTTAATATCCCTACATACTATATGTATTTTTGAAAGTTGTCCACTCAAATTTTGCTATTTCTATGAGTAGAGCCACCAAATTTCTGGTAACAAAAACTTGGGTGTACTTTTTTTGTTCAACCCCTCTGGTGAACTTTCCACAGTCGCCACCATCATCTTCTCCATTATCAATAATGTTGCCACCAATAAACGGATGAAAGGTAAAACCATTCCTTGCTTACGTGGCACATTCCAAGCATCTCACAAACCATAAATAGACAGAGTTTGTAAAAAGCTCCACCATGTACTCCAATGGTAGAACTAAGCCCAATCTCAATCTCAAACTTCGCATCCAATTCTCGTCGTCTCGTCCTTTAATCTTCCTCCAATCGTTCAAGACCATAATTGTTCAACTAATTACCAAAACATAAACAAAAAATTAAAGTTAAAGTTGATAATTTTAACGGCCTATCATTTTACCTTTAGTCAATTAATTGTCAAATGAGCTTTAGGGACCATGTAAAACTATTTTTCAAACCTCGAGATTAAAGTGTCCGTTTTGAAACTTCATGAACCACATACACATTAACTTTAAATTTCAGAGACAAAAAGTGTAATTTTTTTCAAAAATAAAAGAATGGAAAAGAAAAGTTGAGAAGAAAATTGGAAAATAGTGAAATAGTACAAAATGGTTTAAAGAAAGATAGTCAAATGAGTTGTAAAAGGAAGATTGTTTTTAGTATTATTTTGGAAAAGAAAACTTAAAAGGGAAGGGAGAAATATTATTTAATTTAGGGGTGTTCAAATGACCAGCAACCCAAACAAACTGGACTATCCAACTCAAAATGTAAGGGTTGGTTTGAGTTAGTGTTGTTTTTGGGTTGGGTTGGGTTAAACGTTTTCTATTTTTCTCAGGTTAAGTTGGGTCGCGGGTTGATTAAAAAAGAATTTGGGTTGATCAAACCCAACCTGAATTACATATATATTAAAAAATATATTATTATATTTCTCTTTGTTTAAAGTTTGATTACTTTGGATTGATGAATTTGTGAATTTTGAATATTTTTTTTTTAGAATTATTATAATGTTTGTCTTTGTTTAAATTTTTTAATGAATATCGTAGATATTTGGTATTTAACATTTGAATTTTATGAGATTTTAGTTATTACTCATTTGTGTTGTAGATAAATTTACGTTTTAAATTAAAAGGAGTAAATAAAGTTATAACCCGACAACCCAACCCGATTTTTAAGGGTTGGGTGGGAAACTTTATTCCGGTCTTTTGGGTTGTCAACCCAGCCAACCTGAATTTTCAGGTTGATCCAAAAGATACACTCAACCCAACCCATGTACACCCTTAATTTAATTAGAGGAAAAAGACAAAATGCACTTTGGTAATAAATTGAAAGATAAGGTGTAATTTGAAAGTTAGGATAAAATGGAAGAGATGAGAAATTTGTTTGATTGATGTCTAATTGGTATTTAATTTTCTATATGCTTTGTGGGAGAATGATTACTCATATCGCTATTGAAATTTCAGATTGGGTAGAAATTAGATTAATTTACGATCAGAAGTTTAACAACGATAGTTTTGTGTGAGTGACTTATTTTATTAAACATTTTCACTATATTAATAAAGTAGTGAATTTCATGACATTTATGATTATGTATGGTTTTGGCATTTAAGATTATGTATTATTTTGAAGAAACTGATATGAGATTTCCATAAATTGTTTATGAATCAATTTAACATTTTTTAGCTAAAAAGCAATATATAGAAAGCCATGTACATACACTTAATATTAAAATAAAAAATATATAAATTTTCAAATTAACAACCTATCTAAAATAAATATTCGACTTCAATGGCTACATTCATATTTTCTATAAATATTAAAATGTCGATAAAGAAGATAAAATTGTAGGAAAAATTTTCATAACATATATGTACATATATAGCATTTCTCCATAATGCATATACATTAAATTTACTATTATATTAGGTCAACCACAAATTTACATTGTGCAACAAAATTCATCTTTTATTGCATGATATATTTTCTACCATTTTAAGGTACACTATTTGATTATAAATTATTGTCTATTATTCATTCAAAAACACACAAACCAATACAAAAACTTCCAAATCATATAATCTCACCCACTAGAGATTTGATATGGAGAAGTCCTCAACAAAGTTCGCAATCTTGCTCCTCATGTTCTTCATTGCCTCTGGTATATAAATCAATTTTAATTAATTATATCCAATTTTTTTTCTCTTTTCGCAATAGATATTTTATTCTATGACAATTAACAACTAAAATATTTCAGAGACATTGTTCGTGTTGGATGCCAGAAATGTTGTAAATATTCCATGCAAAAGTCGTATCGATTGTTCTGATCCATGGGACTGTGATTGCAAGCTCAATCTATGTTTTTGCCACCGAGGATTCGAAAAGAAATTTCTTGACAAAGCCTTTCCTGAATATTTGGGAGAAGAAAAGACAACTCCTTGAAGATTGGATGAAAATTAACTTAATTCCCCACCCCCTATTTGGATCCACATACAGATTGGAATAAATTTATTTTCCTATAATACACATAAATAATATATGACTTTATTTCTATAAGAGAACTTTATTTCCAAGTTTATGTTGTTTACAAAAAATTATAGTAGTTCAATTTAATTCATCAATCTCACATCTATACATTAACACTAATAACTTCTTCCAAAGGTAGTTTATTATTATTAGGTGGTTGATATTCACGTGAAAGGTCGGGTAGAAGAAGATATTAACTTTTAGTTTATTCTTATTGGTTTGGTTCTTGGTTTTTTGTATTTTTCTTTTTTCTTTTTTCTTTCAAATTTTTATTTTTCTTTCCAATTTTATTTTGAATTGGTTATTTTTGCTAATTTTAAATTAAAATTGGGTCAATTTTTTTTATACATTGAAATTTGATGTTTTTGTTTTTTATTGGAACTTTTTTAAATAAAAAACATAGAAGCCCCATAATAATTGGTCTTTTTTTCAAAACAACAAATATATATGCACCATAATTATTAAAATACTAAAAGGTACTTAATGGTAGAGTTTATTTTTAAGGGTATATATATACCCTCAGTTCGATTCAGTTTTGATTGACTTTTCATATAAAAAACCGATCCGAATCAATACTTTTTAGTTTTCTCCAAATACAAACCAATATGTCCAATTTTATACTAAAAAATCAAACCAAACCATTGGATTGGTTTGGTTTTTCGGATTTTCGGCTTTTGTTGCACCCCTACTTAACAGAGATGAGATTGTCAAATATACCAAAGACATAAGGATTTCGTTCCCAAATATACCCAACAAGTTGTTCTCAACCTTACTGATTTAATAAGCTTCTCCTCATCGACGTTCTAGTGTTTCCAGCAATTCTTGCTTTCAAAACTCTCACCGATCGTTGATTTTGGTTGAATGTGTGAATCATTTCACAAATGAAGGGAAATTTCTATTGTGTTTGGATTTTGAAAATAAAACAATTTTGAAAATACTATTTAAGGTGCGTGAATATGGTATATTTTTTTTCCATATGTGTCTTTTTGTATTTCTATTTTATTATTATTTTTTTTTTTCAAATGTCTTAAATTCATGGAGGGTGATATAGATATTTGGGCTAGATTTATGTGTAATACTTTATCCCATTAATTAGGCTATTCAAGAAAAAAAAATAGAGAGTTTAAGACGTTTTTGTAATTGGGTCTATTTAATTAGGCTATATGTGTAGAAAGTCATTGTAAATATAGCTATCAGATCCAAAGTATTAGCATATATAATACAATGTAAAAGAATTTGCAGATATAGAGAAATTTAGATCCAGCTCTCGGAGTTTATTAGTGATAGACTATATTGCTAATAAGGGTCTATCAGCGATAGAGTATATCACTCATAGATTTTGTTATATTTGCAATTCTTTAAAAATGTTGTTATACATTTAATTAGTAGACCTAAAAGTGACCATTGCAATTACCCTATTTTTTAAATTGAAAGGACATGAATAAAAATTAGACACTTGAAAGTAAAAGAACAAAATTGAATAAACTTCAAAGTATAGGGACCAAAATGACTTTTTAACCTAAAAAATTGCAGGCCCTGAAAGATTTATCAATAACTATTGGTCTAAAAACTAAAATTATTGATAACAATTGTAATATTCAGACCAAGTCCGTATTGTATAATTACAAAAACAATCTTATTAACTTCATAATCACACTCTTACTAAATTTGAAATTAAACCCCTTCTAAATAAAAATTATGGATTAGATCCGCCATTACTTGCAACTAATAAAATGAAACAATAAGAAAGAGAGAAAATTGTTGAAGGATGTTGCCAATTAGGTTCGCTATCTCCTTATTACCCAGAAATTATTCTTCTCCTTGTTTTTTTCTCTACTTCTCTAAAATATATTTTTTTCATGGGGGCAATTGCATTTATGTCAATTCTAATACAAAGTAATAGACAATCTAGAATAATATAAAACTATTTGAAAATATGACACAATTTTTAACTTATATTAGTACCTATCACTAATTGAGATCTATCACTGATAGACCGATCAATGACACATATCTATCGCTGATTGGCCTATTTGATAGATCAATCATTGATTGAGGTTTACCAGTGATAGACTTATCATTGAATGAAGTCTATCAGTGATAGGTGTGATCATGTGAATCTAACCATTGATTCATTACATGTATCCGAAGGAACTATTACAAGAAGCAAGGCAAAGGAGATTCAAGAGACTTTCACACTACATCTTTAAATGCCAACTAATGCAGAAGTAGAGACAAAGATTTTTAAGCTCAAATTGATGTATAATGTTAGTTCAACGAGTCTAGAAGAGAATGGAGTGAAGATGGCACGGAAAAAGTCATGTAATTTGGAAGGTGGCATGGAGGACAAAAAAACTATGTAGAAATTGTGAATGATGTGTTTTCAAGTGTTCACTATGTTGGAATTCGTGATGTTAAACTTTGTCAAATGTGTACATCAACTTTCTATAACTTACTTAAAACTATTTGGAGCATTTCTACATTTTTAGTTTTGCATTTTGACTTCTCAATTAATATGCAATTAAGCTTCAATTTTCTACGTCTTATTTTCTACAATTTTCATTTATTAGCTTTTGAATGATTTTTGAGTTCTTAGACCTTTGAATGTCCATTTGGCCTTTAGACTGGCTTGTAATGCTCTTAAAACTTCATATTAATAATATTAAAAATATTGTGTTTTGTCAACCCCTTTGATGTTGTCTTTTTCAAATCTTGCTTAAGGTTTGATGATTAAACCGATTAATTAGATTAGTCTTGGTCAAACTAATTTTGAAGTGAATTGTCTTAGGATCTAAGAGTGACTTAGAACCTAAGACAAACATATTACTAGTAAGTGTAAAAGGCAAAAGCTTCCTAGGTGCAAGTATACATCATCAATAAGTAATATAAAATAGGGTATTCCAAGTATCGAACCTAAACCGAGCTTGCCGAGACCAGATTCACACGTAATTTCTGAACTCTTACGAGGTTGCAGCTAGTAGGAACGAGTCATTTATAGCACCTAAAATGTGTTATTTCACTAACTTAACTTGAGATCGTTATGCTATTGAATTTGTTAAATTGGTTATTTTATATGTATCGAGCACCCAGCAGGTAGAATTAAGTGTCAGGAAGAAAATGGAGCTAAAACGGATCAATTTGAATCCCTAACGAAACAACCAGATCAAACAGAAGAGGAAAAGACCAAAATGCCCCTAGGGCACGCGCCACGCAAGCGCTACAGCGCCGAAGGTAAAGGTGCGCACAGTGGCTAGCATTGTAGTGCTACCCCATGCATCGATGCGCCCATGGACATGAAGGCCACATGCATCATGCGCGCGACAGAGACAACACACCAACATGCCAGGCAGATGTGTGCATGTGAGAAACAGGCATGCATGCACGCATACCATTAGGCTACGTGCAAAGTGCTACACGATGCTGCGTAAAGGCGACGCTCAGCGCTGCCTTGCAATTATAAATACTCTTTTCCTGATTTAAGACAAATTAGTTGGGCCTTCAGCCCTTAATCTGATTCTCCCCTTATTCTCCCCTTTCCCTTTCATCTTTTCCTCTATTTTACTTAGTTCTTTTTGTTGGGGTTGATGTTCTAAATCTTGTGGTCTTGTATTTTATAAACTTGTATTGTACAAACCAAATTATTTATTTAATAAAATAACTGTTATTTTCTATGATATTTAGTTGTATTAACCCAAAAACCAATAAACTAAGATCCTAGGTTATTAGTAGTAACTTAAACACGTATGTAGAGACATACAAGTGGATCATGTTTAAGTGATAACCTAAACGATCTGTAGTAAATGGATAAGGTTGGGTACCTTATCTTGGTAACACTACGAATTTGACCCACTTTGTGCCTAAGTTTAATATACGATTTGATTCTCAATCTAAATTAGATCATGCATAATTAAGTGGATAGCCTACCTATAAATCGAATATACAATCCCTAATCATGTTAATAGGTGTTTTCTTGCGATGTAAATGTATTGCAAGGGAAAACATAACAAACAACGAACAATCAATTTGAGGTGTCAGTTCAATGAAGAATGTTTATTGAGAAAGAACAAAGATGAAGAAAATTTACAGCAGAAAGTCCTAAAATATAAGTTCAAATCCTCAAAAGAAAGATCAACCCAAGTTCTATCCTCAAATCGAAATGCTTACCTTAGCCAGACATAATAATGGAATAAGGAAATAGAGGTTTAATCATCAATATAAATAAATGAGTGCTGAAAGAGGGAAAGTTGCAGGTGCAAAAGAGGTATGGAGGTTAAGGAATTTCAGACACTAAACCCTAGGAGGCCAAAAGATCTATTTATAAAAATCAGGTCGGCATTGTAGCGTTGCAGACAGCGTAACATCTATATGGCCTTGCTTCTGTAGCGTTGTATGCGCACATGTCTTCCCTGCGATGGTGTTGCATGGTTGAGTCGTCGAAGAGTGCCGAGTTCTCCGATGGGCCAAATAAAGTTCCTTTCGTACATTAATTTTGTATAATATGGGAGTACGGGTCGAATCCATAGGGAACCGCTGAAATTCTCAATTAAAATACTTGTCTCTAAGTAATGTAACCAGGGGGTTGTTTGTTGTTTGCAAGGAAATAAAAGTGCAAGAAAATTAAACCAAGCAATGAAACTAAATGTGAATGAGTAGAATGATGAAGAAATCAAGAAATGTTCTTACAATTTAGAAGATCTAGCTTAGGTCACGACAAAATTTCATCCAACTATGAACTTGATCATTGAGCGCGTTAATTTGATTCAACTTGTATTGCATGCTTAGCCGAATTAATTAGAGATGCTAATTAATTGCTCAAATTGCCTAATTAGCCTAAAACGAGAAGATGAGAAGCACACAATTCAGTCAGGCTAACCGCATTAAGTTCAGGGGAAAGCTAAGTTCAACAAAAAAAAAGGAAAAACCTTATTAGATGATCAATAATGTTTTTTCTGCTTAATGGGTTAATTAATGTTCATAGATGAAAGCTCAAATACTTACAAGCTAACCTCATTAAATGTTACCTGTTAATCCTCTTACTTAACAATGACAGATTAAGGAGACAATCTTGAATAACCATGATCAATAATGTTAAATTACAATAGAAAAAACTCAGGAATACAGAGAAGAATCCATGGAGATGAAGAAAGAGTCTCACAAATTACATAAAGAAGATGAAATTCCTAAGACCCAAGTTAGAATGTACCCTAATTAGCCGAAAATCATACTTGAAATTAGGGCGATAGTCGGTTTGGTTTTGGGGCCAACCAAGAACCAAACTAAACCAATGGTTTTACAAAGAAGAGATCCAAACCAATGTCCAATAAAGAATAAAACCAATGGATTGGTTTTTATTTGGTTTAGTTTATTATTGATTTGGTTGTTGGTTGTTGGTTTTTGGTATTTTTTCTTTTTTTCTTTCAAATTTTTATTTTTATTTTGACTTTTGTTTTGAATTGGCTATTTTTGCTAATTTTACATTAAAATTGGGTCAATTTCCTTTTTTATAGATTGAAATTTGATGTTTTTGTTTTTTATTGGCACTTTTTTAAATAAAAAAACATATGAGCCCCATAATAGTGGGTCTTTTTTTATTCTAAACAAAAAATATATATGCACCATAATGATTAAAATACTAAGATGTACTTAATGTTAGAGTGTATTTTTAAGGGTATATATATACCCCTCGGTTTGATTCGATTTTGATTGGTTTTTCAAACAAAAAAATTGATCTAAACCAATACTTTTTGGTATTCTCTAAATACAAACTAGTACTTCCAATTTTATACTAAAAAATTAAACCAAACTATTGGATTGGTTTGGATTGGTTTGATTTGATTTTTTGGTTTTTTGTGGCACCCCTACTTTTAGTCCCTATTGTTCGAAGTTGATGTGTATTTGGTTTCTAAAGTTTTAAAACAAATAGTTTAGCCCCCAAAATTTGAAAACATATTCTAAATAGTTGCTAAATGTAAAATGATGTGGTTAAATTAACTAGCAAATTTGTAACTATCATGGGTTGCCCTAGTGGTAGTGGGAACATCCAAAAAAGGCCAAAGGGCTAAGGGGTTGTGGATCAATCTATGGTGGCCACGTATCTAGGATTTAATATCCTACAGGGAAATTGACACCTAAATGTTGTAGGATTAGGTGGGCTGTCCTGTGAGATTAATCGAGGTGCGCGTAAGCATATTATATATAAAATAATAATAATTTGTAATTTGATTCTTTTTTTATTGAGGTTTCCGTCCTATTGATCTTTTTCTCTTCTCCATCCACCCTCAACTCTAATATCCCTATATACTATATGTATTTTTTTAAAAAGGTAAAACCATTCCTTGCTTACGTGGCACATTCCAAGCATCTCACAACCATACTGTTGGGTTTTATGTCCTAAAACTCGTGGTTTGTAAACGATAAACATATTCTATTTTCAACAAAGTTGTGATTGAGGTTTATTAAGTAAAGTTGTTATTGAATATATAAGTTTCGCATATCATAACCCTAAATCCAATAAACTAAGAATCCATGGCTCTGGGATGAATACTTGGACTTTATGTGAAGACATAAAAGTAGATCAAATTCGAGTAAATAGCCAAAACGGTCTATAGTTATAGGATAAGGTACTGCTGGGTACCACAAATTTGGATCTCACAATCCATTCTAAGGTTAGAGGATAGCGGAGAAGACTCTAACGGTGGTCCATGAAGTGTTCGTGGTCAAATTACAGCAAAGGGTTGCTTCAATTTTGAGCTACAAAGGTTGTATCTTCAAAACTCTTGTTTTTCCGTCTTAGAACAAACATACTTAATCTTTAAAATTGATATAGTTAGAGTGCTTTAGATCCTAATTGCTTTCACATGTACGTTGTTAACTCAATTGGTATTAGAGCATGTTTAAAGCACTCAATTTGCATTGTTGGGGGATTTATTCATGAGATGAATGTTGTGGTTGCTAAAGTGGATATATTATGGTTTTAGCATCCATTTCAGCTTGATTTTGTAATAGTTGTTGTAATTGCCCACTTATATATGGGCTTTAATGTGTGTTGAAGAGTCTATAAATTTGCTAGAGTCATTAGAGTTGAAATTAAGATGTAATCTGAAGAAATTTGGAGAAGACATCAAGCTGCTCAAAAACAGGGGATGACATTCTGTGAAGCAACGTCGCGGCGCTCTTCATAAAATTTTCCAGAAAGGCACGTGCGAAGAAGAAACGGTCTAACCGGACCAGTTTGGTCTGGTTTAGTCTTTTCCAGCTGGTTCAAGCGTTTTTCAACCTTTGGATGTCCGGTTCAAGCTGTTTTTGGGTGGTTCGAGCCGGTTCGAAGTGTTTGGGAGCCGTTCCAAGCCTCTACTAATTTATTATTGTAGTTGTTTTTAGATAAGGATGCCAAAATCGGTCCATTTTACTGTATTTTAATTAAAATGTATTTTGAATGTATGTTTTAATTAAATTAAATTTGTGCATGCATAAAGTATGCCATATAGATTTAAAACCCCACCATAGGATAAGCATGTTTCATGCATTGAAAGTATGTTATAAGTGTTATAATATATAGTATGCATGATCAAGATTTCATGAGAATTAGTATAAGTTGTTATATTAATTTATGAAATGCATGTTGATGTGTGTTATGGATTATTGTCTATTTTTTATAAGTGTTATAAAATGAATTAAACATTTAAAATCTATAACAAAGATTAATTGCATGCTCAGTTAGGGTTAACGATTTTCAAATATCAACTTGTTTTAATAGTTAAAATAGGTCTATAACTTGTAAAACTACGGTTACAAAAACTCACCCAGCAAGATCCTGTGTAAGGGTGGAGGTACTTAAGTTGACAGTTTACGAAACATCTGCTACCTGGGGATCAAGACGACGTTTAAGTTAGGTTAACCCAGTCTTATTAGCATGCGTGAGCGGTGTAAGGTTATAAAGAGTTTATCACTTAGACATCGTAGGTTGAATCCAGTATAAGAGTTATACTTGGACGAATCACCTAGACTTAGGTTATATTTTATTTAGCCAGAATATACCTAAATAAAATTACACCCAAACCGTCTAGAACACTTCAGTGGGAGAGATATATATATATGATGTATTATTTCAAGCTCTCATGTCTCTAAGAGTTCACACTGTGAGATCTATGCAAGGCTTCGTGTCTGCCCTAGAGCGACTAATCCATTCGGAAAGTGTTTGCATGGGTCAATAATAAGGTGAATAGAGGAAGTTTTTCATAGTAAGTGGGTGAAAGGGGTGTGTCAACTCATCCTACAGTCTCCTCTACTAGGTTACACCGTGAGATTCCCATGTTCCACCTATTAGTCTGCCCTGGAGCGGCAATCCATTAGGAGGGTTCTGACATAGGGATTGGAACAACGTAAACTCTAGAAATGGATAGGGTCGCTTTGTTGGGGTTGATGCCCTAAATCTCGTGGTTTTGTAGTTTGTGAACTTGTATTGTACAAATAAATTATTTATTTAATAAAATAACAGTTATTTATTTATTTTTTTATTTGCTAACCTAAAACCAATAAACTAAGATCCGAGGTTATTAGTTGTAACTTATACAAGTATGTAGAGACATACAAGTGGATCATGTTTAAGTGATAACCTAAACGGTCTGTAGTAGATGGATAAGGCTGGGTACCTTATCCTGGTAACACTATGGATACGACCCATATTGTGATTGTTACAAGTGTTGTAAAGTGTCACAAACGTTTTGATCTTAAACCTTCATGTGGAGACATGTGAGTGGGGGTATCCTATACATGTGAGATATGTAAGACTAGACCACAAAATGTTAACTCTCTCTTTATAACGTCGTTAGTAGAAGAGACTTACATTTTACCAGGATGATCATAGTTGACTTGACCTGAATCTTGAGTGAGTTGTGGAATTCTGTCTATGAGGGAGATCTTTTGATCTATATGGATGAGAGTCGCCAGTTTCGCCGACTTAATAAGCCTACCATTTTGGGGATTCTTCTGATTGGAGAGCTGGAAACGCAGCTACACAAGAAGGAATTCACTCCTCCCCTACTATTTGGGTAAGTAGATAAATTGCTCTCTTAAGGGCTGATTCCAAGCTTGAACAATGTAATGTCAGACTCTCTCCTGGCCCGAGAGAGGTTTGGTTATAGTTGGACTATGACTAATTGTTCATTAGAGAGATAAGTGGTACTTAAGGAGTTAGATGTAACTATAGAGGTAAAATAGTAATTTTGACTCAGTTGTAGTTACGAGCAATTTGTGAAGGGTCTACGCACTATTGATTGGTTATATCAAATGGACATAGAAATATATCTATAGTGCGAAGAGGGCAGCTGTCAGTTTTAAGTGGAATGACCGACAGTTAATGAACGTTGATTAAATTAATTAAAGAGTTTAATTAATTAATCTAGTATCATTGGAGCTTCAATCTATAGGTCCATAAGGTCCCTTCGTTAGCTCAATAAAGATTAATGAGAATCAAATTATTTTTGGATTAATTTGAATCGTTCAAATTAGTTAAAGGGAATTGGTTGTATTAGATACAATTATTAAATGTATGTGATACATTATAAAGTTTAATGAGATAAATATATTTGAATTTGATTCAAATATAATATGAATATGATATATATATATATATATATATGTAGTGAATTTCATGACATTTATGATATTTATGATTATGTATGGTTTTGACGTTTAAAATTATGTATTGTTTTGAAGAAATTGATATGAGATTTCCATAAATTGTTTATGAAGCAATTTAACAATTTTTAGCTAAAAAGCAATATCTAGAAAGTCATGTACGTATACTTTATATTAAAATAAAAAATATGTAAAATTTCAAATTAACGACCTACCTAAAAGAAATATTCGGCTTCAATGGCTACATTCTTATTTTCTATAAATACTAAAATGTCAATAAAGAAGATAAATTATAGGAAAAACTTTATAACATATATATATACATATATAACATTTCTCCCTAATGCATATAGATTAAATTTATTATTATATTAGGTCAACCACAAATTTACATGATACAACAAAATTCATCTTTTATTGCATGATATATTTTCTACCATTTTAAGGTACACTATTTGATTATAAATTATCGTCTATTATTCATTAAAAAACACACAAACCAATACAAAAGCTTCCAAATCATATAATACTCACCCACTAGAGATTGGATATGGAGAAGTCCTCGACAAAGTTCGCAATCTTGCTCCTAATGTTCTTTATTGCCTCGGGTATATAAATCAATTTTAATTAATTATATCCAATATTTTTTTTCTCTTTTCGCAATAGATATCTTATTCTATGACAATTAACAACTAAAATATTTCAGAGACATTATTCGTGTTAGATGCCAGAAATGTTGTAAACATTCCATGCAAAAGTCGTATTGATTGTTCTGATCCATGGGACTGTGATTGCAAGCTCAATCTATGTTTTTGCCATCCGGGATCCGAAAAGAAATTTCTTGACAAAGCTTTTCGTGAATATTTGGCAGAAGAAAAGACAACTCCTTGAAGATTGGTTGAAAATTAACTTATTCCCCGTCCCCTATTTGGATCCACATACATAGCTCACAAATTGGAAGAAATATATTTTCCTATAATACACATAAATAATATATGACTTTATTTCTCTATAAGAGAACTTTATTTCTAAGTGTATGTTGTTTACAAAAAATTATAGCAATTCAATTCAATTCATCAATCTCAGATCTATACACTAACACTAATAACTTCTTCCAAAGGTAGTTTATTATTATTAGGTGGTTGATATTCACGTGAAACGTCAGACAGAAAAAAATAATAAAAAGACCAAAATATACTTTTAGTTTATTATTATTGGTTTGGTTCTTGGTTTTTGGTAATTTTCTTTTTTTCTCTCAAATTTTTATTTTTATATCCGCTTTTATTTTGAATTGGTTATTTTTGCTAATTTTAAATTAAAATTGGGTCAATTTCTTTTTTTATAGATTGAAATTTGATGTTTTTATTTTTTATTGGCACTTTTTTAAATAAAAAACATATAAGCCCCATAATAATTGGTCTTTTTTCTAAACAAAAAATATATATGCACCATAACTAATAAAATACTAAAAGGTACTTAATGTTAGAGTTTATTTTAAGGGTATATATATACCCTCGGTTCGATTCAGTTTTTGATTGGTTTTTCAAATAAAAAACCGATTCGAACCAATACTTTTTGGTTTTCTCCAAATACAAACCAGTCCAATTTTATACTAAAAAATCAAACAAAACCATTGGATTGGTTTGGATTGATTTGGTTTTTCGATTTTTTGTTGCACCTCTACTTGAAATCATGATCACAAATGACATATCGTAAGTGTGCTCCCAATTGGGTAAGGTATGATGAAGTTCTTGTTTTTGCAAAGGAAAAATATGGAAAGTGATAATGTCAAAAATGGTGGCGGCTTGGTTAATTTAAGCTAAAATCATGCAAGAGGGTCGTGATGCTTTAAGTAGCATTGTGTCAACGCCTGCAGAGTTTTTTCTAGCGGTCCATAGCGTTGCTCAATGCTATATATTGTAGTATTTTTTCTCGAGAGCGTCTCAAGAGTGTTGCTCAATGTTGTTGCGATGCTTGGACAAAAAACATTTTCGTAGTTTTCTCCAATTTGCTCCAAAAAGCTCCATTTTGACCACAAATCGCCATTAACGCTCCGAAATATACGTTAAGTTGGATTTCTTACAAATATGGACATTTAAACTTATTAAACACCTAAAACGAATAAGATTAGAGGAATTAAGATAACTTATTTCCTACAAATACGAATATTTAAACTCATTAAACACAAAAAAAACTCGCTTGACCTAATATGAACCTTTCTTGATCCATAATGGAGAACAAAAGACCATGATTGTTAAAGGTATATAGACGAAAGAGAAACTTTTTCTTTTGAGAATAGAATGGTTTTGGTCTAGCCCAAAAGTTCTATTTATAGACTTTAAAAGCCTAACTTGAATAAAATGCAAATTCAACTCCCCAATCTCAATAGAATTTCTAATTCTAACTTTAAATTCTAAATTCCAATAGAAATTTCTAATTTAAACTCCCAAAAAGATTGGGATAAAATCTTTGATAAAGACAAGATTAGGTTTTCAAACTTTGAATTAATACCGAATGGAATATTAAATTTCCATGATTATGAATTCGAAAATTAAAAAACTCTCAACCATAATTTAAGAAATTTTAATTTTTTTCACACATAATCCAATTAAATCTATTTTACTCCAATTCGATTCCAAACAATAACACTAAATACCCAAATCAAGTCCAAATTAATCATAATTGATCAAATCCAAATCAGTCTTTAAAAGAATAAAATTAATCTTGTTTTGAAAATTAAGGGTGTGACAATATCCCTACTTATATGGCCAAGAGAATATCAAATTGATGTCCATTCTTCTTGCAGCAACGAAGTACGTCAAAATTACTATCCTCCTTAGTTAGGGTTTCTAACAAATATATATACATAAACAATCTTTGACTCCTTAATCAAAGGTTGTAGTTTCCTCACTTTTGAACGTTTCATATGTATCATAGTCAGTGGCGGATCCAGAAATTCAAGTGAGAGGGGCACAAATGTATATAATGTTTGACCGTTTAGCTCGTTAATTTATAGTCTTATGTTTATATATAATCCATAAATTTAAAAATTGTCTGACAAATTTCTTAATTTTCGTTTTTGGTGTTTAATAGATTCTTAAAATATTAATTTTGCATCTAATACATCTCTTAGATGTTAGATTGTGTTAAAAAATTAAATGATATATTAGACATTTTTAAGAGACCTAGAGTCAAAATTGGAAGTTGATGGATTTATTAGTCACAATTTTCAACTAGACTCATAAGATTTGAACTCTGGTCTGGTGGATGTTAGTGTGCCCCTACAACCACTGCAACATCAAGTCTTTTGGAATACATTGTGGCAAAATGTAATTTTAATATATAAACAATTACATTTTTTTTATATTGAATGAAAACAATATATACAAATATAAGTCACTCGTTGGGGGGGCACATGCCCCTAGCCCCTTCATAGATCTGCCCCTGATCATAGTCGAAGTTCTCACCCACTGCTTCACTTGGATCATCATTATTAATAATAATGACATTCGAGACAATTGATGAGCTAGTACTACTCGTACTACCATTACCACTAGTAAAAATAGATGCAATTTTGTACGTATGAAAGAGATGTCTCAAACCTTGCTGAACTTGTGATAGATTTAACAATCTCTCGCACAAAAAAAATTATTGAATTCTTCAACTTTTTTCAAGAATCTAACACAATAGCAACATACAACAATACATTATTATTTTCATTAATACTCAAATACTTCTCAAATTTAGCCTTCATATTATTAGCCATTCCAACTAGCATTTATGTGCACAACTTGAATTCAAAAGTATACAATTCTAAATTAATGGAAATTTAAATTAAAAGTGTATATAGAGAGCCTGAAATTTTCAATAAAAGTAAATAAGAAAAAATAGTAGCAAAATGAAAAAGATAAACAATAACATGACTCTAACTAAATTTTACGAAAAACTCACATAAATTACTCAATTTTGGCAACAAATATATAAGGATAGGTTCTAAGTTAATCTCATTCTTCTGGGATTATCACAATTCTCTTTCACTAAGCTATTGACTTATTCTTCTTCTAAACATGTGAGGATTATAAATAATACAATAGATTAAACAATATGCATGTTGAATTTAATTGAATGAAAACACATTAATTTTTTTTATAGAAACTGAATGTGCACCTTTAGTTCATTGGTTGTTTCGTCAGTTTCAATTAACTTTCATAGCTACTGCAGATTTTGTGTATCTTTATTTGAAAATGTGATCAATGTTGTTTGAGGCATGAGAAAAAGTTGAGCTAAGAGAAAAACATAGAGCGAGGGGGTTTTTTTTTTTGGTAATGTAGAAAATTTTAATGGCCGAAATTATATATGATCGGAATTATAGATGCTCAATACCTTTAGATAACCATGTTTGTTTTGTAGGAATATTTTTACAAATATATGGAAAAATTCTTCAATAACTGTATTTACTTCGTAAGATTTTTACTTGGAAATGTCTAAAATTTACATAATGTTTCAATAATGTGCTTACGATTATTTATTAATTTATAATTAATTTAGTATAATTTGAACTTATATAACACATTTCCCCTTTTTAAGAAATTTACACAGATAGAAAAAATATCAAACTATTTACAAAAAATAGCAAAAAAAAAAATACATTGATAGACTTCTATCAACATCTATCAGTGATAGAATTCTATTATTTCTACTACTGATAGACCCTGATAGACCCTAATAGACTTCTATCAGCATCTATCACAATTATCTGAAAATTTTGCTATTTTGTGTAAATAGTTTTCCTTATTTTTCTATTTTTAAAAATGCCCATTTTTTATCAATTTAAATTTCTTTTTAATTAATATAATTTATATTATTTTTATATATTATTTTTCTCAATTAAATAATATATATAATTATTTAAGATTTTTTATAAAATAAATATTCATTGGAATTTAAATAACCGGCTAAAAAGAACTACAATACAAAAAAAAAAGAGAGACATATATGATTGACAATATTTATTTTAATTCTATACTGCAAAAAAATGAAGGACAAAAAGGTAAAATGAGAATGTCATATCAACATGAGAATCTGGAAAACTCATGTTTCAGAAAAGTATCCAAAACTCTTGAGATTCTCGAAAGTTACAGATGTCAGGACATCTTATAATAATGTGATATAAACGCAGTAATACAGATGTCTATTCTATGAGAATGTAGGATACCTTCGAAACAAACGACTCCTAAACTTTGAATAATGGTGAATTATCAATTATCCTATGGGTTGAAACCGTCACTAATTGCATAAGTTTCTCCCCCATCTAAAAAACATAAACAAAAACATTGTGGTGAGTCCTTAAAAACCAAATTGTATAAAAAAGACAGAGTGTTGGGCACAAAATCATTACAACTTTGTGCTGTAGAAAAAGAATAGAATATCCACTTTCATTTGCCCATAAAGCATTGGATCTTGAACTTCTTGTACTTGAGAAGTCAAAATTTAGTAGGGGACAGATGATACAGTTGGAAAGCAAAGATGAAAGTGAAGGGAAATGGGAAGGGGCATTAAATAATGCAAACTTTGAACCACAACTTTACCCCAAATGTTTGTGCTTTTAGGGCTAAAGAAAGGAATAAAAGCACTTTCAACAAAACCACCGACCAAAACAAAGCTTCCCTTTTACACTTGTATTCATAAGCAACATCCAGGAATCTTGCTTGCTTTCTCGTCTACCAAACCAAAATAACAACTCCCATTGCCCCCATCAAAATTACAATAATTAATTAAATTAAATTAGTGCACCTTTTGGTACCATTCACATTGCTCTTTTCTATATTGTTTCTTATTTTTATTGCTTAGTTTTAGGAACATTCCCAAAGTTTAATAAAACAATTTAATAATGCAACAAATTTTACTTTATGATGATTTTCTTCTTTTCTGTCTCTAGTTTAGAAAAACATAAATGAAGTTATTATTTTTGTCGGGAGAAAATAGTATGTATGAACTGAATACACTAGCAAACTTATTACAACTCAACTAGAAACAGTATATTCAACAAGATGGTGTAACAAGACTTAAATATGATAATAACTAAATACTTGAAAGAACCTCAAAACCTTTAGAGGCTCGAAATGTAGTCGAGGCACGCTTCTGATAAACGCTGTCCTGAAGACAATTATTTGCACTGCACCGGATGCAAGCAGACTACAGCGATCGTCTCAGCAGGATACAACGACTCACTACGCTAGAACTGCAACCTCGAACTACTCGGATCTGGCAGAACTCTTGGATACTTGCTCTCAACTTGACACAAGATGAAAAGAAAGAAAGAAAGAAAGAAAGAGAATTCTTCAATTTGAAGTGGGATGCTACAAATTAAGAAACAAGTTGCTATTTATAGGCTAGCAAATTAATAACTTTCCAAAATGCAAAATAAAATCAAATAAATACAAAAATTGAAACATTTGTCAAATTTAACTCATTTTAGTTGTTACTTGACAAAAATCACATATAACTCATTGAAATTGAAGAAACTACAAATTTAGTTAAATTTGTACATGAAACTTCATCTTAGTTTGATAGTTTCAAACCAATTTGAAGTTTCCAACAATGAATTTAATTTATACAATTAAATTCAAATTTTTATGTTTCAAATATTCATCAACATCTCACCTTTTCTTTCACTATAAATATCCAAAAAATTTATCATAGATGGTTGTCATATTTGTAAATATGTCACCCACAACAACAAAAAATTGCAAGAATTTTTAACCGTCATCGATATAACATTAATATAGTCTATTAGTGATAGATTTTTATCAATGATAAATTATTTTAATAGTATATGATTGACACACCTTTTTATGTCTATCAGTAATAGACGATTTTCACATTCTATCACTTATAGATATCTACCATTTGTCAACTATTTTTATGTTTTTTGGTGATTTTTTTTATTATGTATATTATCCTTTTGTGATAACTTTTTATTACCGCTAAACTATTTTTATGTCTATTAACAATATTTTTTATATGTTTGGTATTCTTATGTCTATCACTCATAAACATTTTTATGTTTATAACTAATACACCATTTTTACTTCAATTTTAATAATAGATGTGTATATATATATATATATATTCTTCTTAACTATCTTTAATGAATTACAAATATACTATTTACTTTTAGATCATCTTACCCTTTATGTTCTTCAAGAATTACAAACATATAATTTTGTTTGGACTATCCTACCATTTTTATACTTAAATAAATGAATAAATCTTTTCATATTTGTTAGATAATTTAATGAATTTATGTTATTTTAATTATTTTACATAACTAATTCTAAAAGTTTTACAATAGAAAGAGAGAACAGGTCAGTTTCTTCTTCTTTGGAGAAATGACATGAACATTGTACACAGACCTTTTACATAACGTTACTAAGCTTCGTTTTCTATAGAAAGTCTATACTAAAAGTTCTTTCCGTTTAGCCTACAAGTCAATAAAGGTACGTAAGATATCTTAATTGCACACAAGCTGTCTTGAAAAGAGTTATGTATTGTGGGACAGAGAATGGAGTGCATAACTAATTCTAAAAGTTTTACAATAGAAAGAGAGAACAGGTCAGTTTCTTCTTCTTTAGAGAAATGACGTGAACATTGTACACAGACCCTTTACATAACGTTACTAAGCTTCGTTTTCCATAGAAAGTCTATACTAGAAGTTCTTTCTATTTAGCCTACAAGTCAATAAAGGTACGTAAGATATCTTAATTGCACACAAGCTGTCTTGGAAAGAGTTATGTATTGTGGGACAGATAATGGAGTGTTGCAAGTAAAGAAACGTCCTCTATAAAGATAACATTTTGCAACGTGACTCGACTCAAATTCAAAGACTTTCTTAAACTCTATTTTACTGATTAACATTTTTAGATTGATTGATTGATTTGTTTAAGCTATTCCTACCCAATTGGCTTTCGTATTTTTTATTATATCTAACAATTTTAGAGAAGACGTAGAAATCCTATTACTGTTTCTTAGTATCGTGACTTCTATTGAGTCTAAAATTTATTCATGTGAGCTCGAAAAATTTACGATACCAAATTGTTTATGTTAGCAACTTGATGGAATTTTGAAAAAAATGAAAAGAAAAGGCGTATATAAAACCTTTAAAGTAAATGCTTCTGACGTAAAGCATGAACACTAAAATTAAAGTTGATAAAAGTCTAGAAAAAAAATATTTATCGCATGGAAAAATATTATGTATGGCAGTTGATAGCACCTGAAATGTGTTATCTCGCAGCTTAGTTTAGGATCGTTATGTGGTTTAATGTTTTTAATTGATAATTTTGTAGGTTTCGAGCTTCTAACAGATAGATCTGATCGTTAGGATGAAAACTGGGCTAAAACACACTATTTGAAGCCTTAACAAAGCAACATGATGTGACCGGAAATTGGGTGTCATAAATCTCTCTCTCCGACAATTAAATAAAATTTATAATTCATCGAACCAACTACTTATACTATTGAGTAGCACAACCGGCAAGTCCATGGTCGAACTACAAGGAGCCTAATATAGAATCTCTCTAAGCTAAATTGGTCTATGGAAAGCAGTAAAAATGAGAGTTTGAGTTTTGATTTGACAAGAATGTAAACTGGAAGAAAGTAAAAGTGCAGTAAAAATAAAAGAAATGTCTAGCTCGGGACTTAGGATCCACCCAATGTTCTATTGATCATAGGATTACTAGATATTATCTCTCTCGATTTAATGTGGTTAGCCAGCTTGCCTGGAAAACCTAGGGCAAGTGCCCTAATTACTAATTAATCACTTAATTAAAATACATGCTCAATTAATGGGTTTCAATAGAGTTCATAAAAATCTTACATCTATTTTAATTAATTTCTTAATTAGACTAATTGTTTAGTTGTTTGGGTTCTATAGCATCCATAACAAGTAAGCGATCACATTAAGCTCGATAGGTTCAACTAAGACAATTAATAACCCGGATAACCTTAATTACTAATTGATTGTGGTCTTGAAATTAGTTAATCATCCAATGTTCATGAAAAGATTATTCTAAACAACCTACTTTCACACCCCAAGCATTTTTAAACCCTTGCCCCTTTCTGAGATTAAAAACACATTAGAGCATTCCTAATCTCTAGCAATAAAAAAATGAATGATGGTTGATCAAGCCTATCATACATCTTGAAAAGGCGATAAGATACTTCACCATTCAAACTACGGAGGTTAAACACAAAACACTAACAAGAACTGTAACAACCACAAAACTAACAACAAGTAAAATAGTATTTGCATACAGGAGTTGGTAACCCAGTTTGGCAATAACCCTACCTACCTAGGGAGCAGTGTGCCTAGGACAGATAATTCACTAATATTGTATGAGTCAAACGTTTACAACAAAGTACTTATCTATAAAGTAACCACTTCTACAGTGACTCTTGTAGAGCATAACTTGTTATGTGTCACAGTTGGGCTTCTCCAACCATGCAGCACCATGACATTCACTCATATATGGTCAGCCTTATGGGGAACTCAAGCCCCAATATTCTTTTCCTCATTCTTTTTTAAACTTCGTCGGACCTTAGGCGAGGTTCTCTCGTCCTCAATCGAACTGAACTCATGCAGAACTAAACTTCATTTCGTCATACACGTCGCCTGTACGTGTATTTCCCCTCCTCGAGCGACTCTATCCAACTTGTCTTTAATCTAGGCCAAATCTTGCAGCTCAACCTTGCCTTTGTATGAGGCTAAGGTTATTAGCTTTCTCTCTCCTGCTCAGGTCTACTTGTCAAGAACCGTCATAACCAACTCATAGGTATTTTCCAATTCTGGACAACCCAGACATCCATCCATCCAGACATATCGAGGCATGAACCCTCTCGTGTCCATGCTAAATCGTTGCCAAGATAAAACGACATACCCGATGCTATATCGAACCTCTGGTCCATGGGAGAAGGCGCAATGTCGGCACACCCATGCCGTCCGACACTGCCTACGAGATCCCATTCTCAATGAAAGACGACCGAGACTTTTGTCTCGTAACGCTCGGTCATGCCATGACACATGTCTGTGTCATAGGGTAGCTCACTTAAGCTATTAGGTCCAGGAGTGGTTTAGAGCTGACACCAGGCCTCCCCTTATAATAGATTCTAAGCACTTTCCTCCTTGACACCCTTGTATGTGCATAATGCCAATTCCTCACTCGCCAACGTAGAGCGCCCGTCTGAACTCTGATTGACATAAAATTTGACGTGCTTCCATATTCCATCAATATGAATCTAACTTCAGAGCCGCTCGTCTAAACTCATGACGGAACCCCTTCTTCTGAGGTTACGGCCCAAGGCCCCATCTGGCCCCCACTAAGCTTGTCATTGACGTTGCCAATGACACTGATGCTTGTCTTCTTGCTTGATGGTTTACTTGGCATGCTTGCCCACTCATCTTGGTGTGTTGGATGATGCACCGTCCTCCTCGGTCGCATCACTATACTTCTCTCCACCCTCTGTCTTTGCCAGATGTTAGACATCTCGTGTCGCCACTTACACTGTCTGCCTTGTCTCCCTTAGTGGGGTCACAATATACTTATTTCAAGTATGATTGTTACACTATGCACCTAGGCTCCCCCTAGATATGAGACTCCCTTTCAATAGTACTCAGGCTCGCCCTAAGTGTGGCAATATTAGTGATGAACACTTCGACTTTCGATAGTATGCACTGAGACTCCTTTCATCTTGATTATCTTCCTCGTGAATCAGTGAACTCCTTTCATATGAGAACTTAGGTCCCCCTAAGTCTTGAGAACTCCCTTCTCAATTTGCAACACCTTAGGCTCTCTCTAAAACTTGAGAAATCCCTTCTCAATGAATGAAGTCTTAGGCTCCCTCTTGTTGGCTTTTTGGCCCTTACTCTCAAATTAATTAATTTTAATTAATTAATTATTTAATGATTTGATGATAACAAACCTAATTTTTTTTACTAACAATTTCATTATTTTGAATAGCTCATGCATAGAGCTCTGAACAATGATTCTAAAACCTCTTGAATCACTCAAATCGGAGTTCAAACGAAGAAGTTATCACCGAAATAAAGTTAATGGAAAAATACACGAGTCGGTGATGTGGCCAAATTAATCATCAAATTGGACTAATTAGGGAGTGACACTTGGAGCTGTAGCATGAGTGAGACATGGGTCTTAATTTTATAATTGGTGGATTTTAATATTATTTAAAAGAAAAGAAAACTAAAAAGATATTGATTTTGAAAACTAAAAAAAATGATTTTAAAAAGAAAATGAATTTAATGTTCTATATATGTTTGTGTCTAACAGCTAGTTGTTTTTAAAAGCAAATGAATTTAATATTATATATGTTTGTGTCTAACGGCTCGTTTGCTTTAAAATTAAAAAAAATATATATTTTTCTACTTTTAATCTCAACCACTCAATTTCCTTTTCACACAATCCATTGACCCGATTCAATCCATATTTTAGTCAACTTCCCTCTCTTTTTAAACTTCATCTTTCCCAAAAAAAATTCAACTTTTTCACATTTTCAATTCTCAAAATTAGCAAAAGACCACCATTATTGCTCTATCTCCAAGCTTCTAAGTTTTATTCATTTCATCTTATTCTTGAGAGAAATTTCTATTGTATTGTGAGGATTAAAGTGTGTGAATTCAAATTTGTATATACCCATTCTTTTTAGAGAGTTTTTATTGTGTGATGTAAAGCTTTCAACAACATTGTAACGGTTTGATCCTAACTCGTGGAAAAGGATCGGTTTGATCTTGAACCCAAAAAAGGAGCAAGGTAGTGGTTCAATTCTCATCCATGGAAAGAGTCAAAGGAGACTTTTAATCGAAATCCCAAGAGGCGCTTGGAAAAATGGATGTAGGTCGAGTTTGACCGAACCAATATAAAAATTACAGTGTCTTCTTCTCTAGCTCTTTCCTAATTGGTTTTTCATTTAATTTTAATTGCATGCTTTTATTGGTTGAGATTGATTGATTTTATTATTACATACTTTTTATCAATCTTGTTATTTGACATCAATTAGGGTTTTTATTAATTTATTTAAAAAATATTTAATTAGTTTAATTTGAGCATATTTTGCAAAAAGTTTAATTAAGCCCTATTCCTTTCCTCTAGGGTTGCCATACCGGTCCCACCTCCACATGAAGCACAACTTCGACCACCAAGAATGCGACAACCCTAGAAGAGGGCATGACTTCTTCTTTTAACCACAATATCATTCCCATATAAAATATTTTCCTTTTCTACAAAATATGCTTCGCCATAAAAGAAAATATCCATCAATAAACTTTTGTCGAGATTTTCTAGTTTAGGAAATACAAATATTCCACTTTAAAGTTTCATATTAGGAAAGTCAAATATTATTCCAGAATTATGACATGTTAGAACCAGATGTTAAGACATTATTTGAGACATCCAAAAAATCCTCTAAATCGCAACCTTATAAAAATAGAAGGCCAATCACCAAATCTCCAACAACCGCTGATATTTTTATAGTTAGAATAAACAACCAATCAACCGAACACAAAAAATGAGAGATGTCAGAATAAAAGTCAGAACATCATCATTAACAACAAGAGGTAGAAGTCTTTAAACAAAAACAGAAATCATAAGTTAAAAAAAAAAAAACAATTTTTTAAATCCACCCAAGCTTCAAGCGCCAAGATCACCCCCATTTCTAGTTGGAAAAAAATGGGTATTTTACATTTTTGACCCTCCTCCAAATTTTTTTTTATAAATGACCCACTCAACATAAATCTTTAATTTTAAACCCTTTTCACTTTTTATAAAATGTAAAATTACCATTTTACCCAAACATAGGAAATTACCATTCTACCCACCTTTGTGAAATTACCATTTTACCCTCCGCATTTCAAATAATCCCACCCTTTCTTCTCCCACCTTTTCACCTTCCTTCTCCCACCTCTTCACCTTCCTTCTCCTTCTTACATTTTCTCCAAAATCATAAATTGATCTCCAAACTCAGAAATTAATATCACTCACGATTTCTTCCCTTCATTTACAACAAGGTACATTTCGATCCTTCTCATTTTTCGCGGATTTTTTTTATGCATGTTTAAAAATGATGGATTCTTCTACTGTTTAATTGAGTTTTGCATGTTTAAAATCCATGTTTATATTCACTATGTTGATTTTTTCACTGTTTTGAGCTAGGTTTTTTTTACATCTAGATTTTGATCGAAAAATCTTACCTTTTGAGTACTTTCTGCATTTAAAGTATATTTTTTGTGTTGTCTGAATACTTTGGTTGTATTTAGTTTGATTTTTTCCCAAAAAAAACGAAACGTTTTCATTCTGTGTATCGAGTATACCCGGTCGGGCTTCATACGAATCTCACCGGGCCAACACCGGGTGCGTAGTTGGGGAAAAAGGTGGGTAAAAGCCCCGTCGGGCCTTCACCAGGTTACGAGCGGGCTAAGGCGTATAGGGTTAAAGCCAAGGGCGGTCTTCACCGGGTGAAGTTCGGGTAATGGATTAGGGAAGATTTTAGGGTTTAAGCCCAGTCGGGCCTTAACCGAGTGTAGACCGGGCGTAGTGTGAATTAGAGCTACTGACTTTTCGCCCGGTCTAGCCCTGGCTGGGCCTTTGACCGGGGTGATGAGATAAGAATATTGATCCGGTTCAGGTATACCTACACTGTTAGAACAAAAAATTAATTTTGTTATGGTATACTATTGTAACAACAAATAAAATGAAACAAAATATGGGAAAAAGAAAACAAAAAAATTTAAAATGAAAAAAAATCTGATTTTCCACCCGGCCAGTCTCTTACCAGGTCAGCCTCCCGAATGGGCTCGGCTCGGTGGATGCCAGCTCGGGTAGAACACCATGTAAGCCCGGTTGGGCCACCCGGGCCACTTCCTAGATCAGTCCCTGTAGGGAGTCCACCCGGCCGGGCGTCTCCCGAGGTAAACCTTTTTAGACTTGGTCGGGCTACACCAGGCCACTTCCCAGTTGGCTACTTGGTTTGCCTGGTCCATCCTTGGGAGTAGACCCGGTGAAGCCCGACTGAGTCTCAAAACAAAAAACCCTCTTTTCTCTCATCCATTTTCCGTATCTTTTAAAACTACTTCTTGTGGAAATGTTAGATGAATATAGATAATAGTTTTGGGTCAATTAACATGCATGTATCTCACCAGAAAGTATTATCATCAAATCAAAACCAGTCAACCGTAAGTGAGAATTTGAAGTAGTAACTTATTAAATGATTCTAACATTAAAAGAGGCTTATCAATAAATAACATGTTAAATAAATGAAATACATACCTTCACGAATCTAAACTTTGAGTAGTCTAGTGAAGAATTAGATGAGTTGTGAGAAATAAATGAGTTGTGAGAATAAGGTGATTTGAGAGAATTAGGTGAGTTGTGGATATGTATGTTTTGATTTTTGTTAAAATAATTAATGGGTGTTTGATGGTAGGTAAAAAAGGCGGTTTGACTTAAATGTTGGTTGGTTAGGTGTAATAAGGAGGAAATGGTATAATTTGAAAAACTATTTTACATATAGATATAATTTGTATTATATCATTTTAAAAACTATTTTAAAAGGGTATAATTTGTAAAATTATATTAAAAATATATATAAATTAAAGGGAGATGATAAATTATATTAAAAATTAAATAAAAATTAAATACAAAAAGACAAAACTCGGTGAGAACCCAGTCGCGGGGTGCACCAGGTGAAAACTCGGCCGGGTAAACTCCAATTTAAAACCACACATTCGATTACCTGGTGGAGGCCCGGTCCTATGGTATGAAGCCCGGCCGGGCCTCCACAAATATTACCTAGTATAATTTTTTTGGTATAACATCTTAGTCGGAAAACAAAACAAATTAAAAAGGTAATTGCCAGTAAAAAAAATCGTACTAAAACATGATATCTTTAACAAAATTGGGGGAAAATGTTGAATGAAGAAAATACATACCTTTTGGAGTTGTGTGAAGAGAGATGTGAGTGGTAGAGAGTTGTGAGAATTTTGAGAGGAGAGAAGAGTATAATTTTGAGAGTAAAGTTGTGTGAAGAGAGATGGTTGTGTGTGGTGGTTGTGTGTAGTTAAAAGGGGTTGGTGGATGTAATAAGTTTGGATAAAGTAGAAAAATTAATTTTGTGGATAAATTAATTAATTAAATTAAGGAAATATTACTTTTGGTGGGTTAATAATTAATTTATTAGAAAACAATTAATTTTGTGGGTAAACTAATTAATTGGGTTGTTAATTACATATAATAAAGTTATTAAGTAGTGGAGGGTAAAAAGGTAATTTTACATACAAAGTTTTATCATGCTTACATCATCTTCATCATTAAGGGGTCCAAAAAAACTTATTTTTCAAAAATAGGCTATTTTTCTAAAAATAATGTATGAAGAGGCTATTTTTGTCAATTTCTCAAAAAAAATCAATAATTCCTCAAGAACCCACACTAAATCTGGATAAGGTGTAAAATAATGTATGAAGAGGCTATTTTTGTCAATTTCTCAAAAAAAATCAATAATTCCTCAAGAACCCACACTAAATCTGGATAAGGTTTCTGCATCACCCTCAACACCTCATCAACATCAGACTTTCGTTCTTGGAGTTTCGGCAAAAGAGTATCAAGGTCACAAGATTCATTAGATAACATATGCAGAATACGACTCCCAAATGAAGATTAATAAGACTTGCATGGAGCATTAGGAGTAATATTTTAACCCGCGGTGTCAAGATCAGAAATATGATGCCCCTGTAGCAGCTTGGGGTGAATAGATAGCAAACTTGGAGAAGACCCAATAGGCTCAGTAGAGTCCAGCAGATCTGGATTTTGAGTCAGCAGAATGCCACAGATAAACTGTGGATAACCAATATGCAATTTAAGTGCTTTTGACCCAACATGACGCTTCAGCTGATTCAAAATAAACTCCATAATTGAATTGAGCTCGGGTTCCAATTTGGTAAATTAAAGTAGCACTAACTCTAACATTACATTTACTGTGGATAGATTAAGTAGATATATTTGCAAGCTAAATGAATATCACTAATGTGCAATTTAAAGATTGTGAACATACATTAAAGGAACTTTCAAGTCTGGCATTTTGATAGCACCGAAAATGTGCTATCTTGCTCTGCTTAATTCAAAATTATTCTTACATTTCATGTCTTTATTTGATTATTTTGTAGCTTTCGAGCATTTGAAGGATAGAATGGGGTAATAGTAGCAAAATAAAGCTAAAACGGGCCAAAATGGAGCTCAATTGCATCCTCCGAGAAAGAGAAGGCCAAATGACGAGTCTGCCCTTGTATGGACAGCGCCACGGAGCCACTTGGCACCTTGCTCGGCGTTGTCCACTCGAGAGCATCCCATTAGTGAAAAGCACACAGCGCTAAAATTTTGCGACAGCGCCGCAGTGCTGCGACGCTGCGATCTTTTTATAAATATAAAATTTTCGATTTTTAGGTCAGAGAGTTCGATTCTAGCTGATTTAACTTCGATTTCTCTCAACTTTCTTCATCTACTTGGTTTTTTTATGTCTCAAACTCTTCCTTTATGTACATAATGAAGGTTATGGGCTAAGATAACTTGTTCTAGCTTGGGTTTTTAGAAGTTTTTTCTTATTTCATGTATTTATGAGATTTCGAACCAAGTTTATTATTGTGTTGGTATTCAATTATGTTCTTAATAGAATTTTGATCGTATTATCATACGCTTGAGGATTTTATGATCATTTCTTGAATTAATTTATGAATCGTGGCACTTGTTGTATCTTAATTTGTAAGAACCGATAAGTTATGTCGGCTTGCTAATCAATTTAGGTGAGTATTGATCTAATCAACGTAGAATTGAATCAAACAAATGTTTGACTATGTGCTTGAAAGTTGAATGTTCCATCTAACATTCTCTCGATCATAATGCCATTAGGGTAATTTGATTATGCATGCTTCTCATCTAGTCAATTTAGACTAATTGGTTGCTTAAGACATTTTAATTAGCTTCTCTAATTAAACTTGGTTAGGTGTAAAGCAATTAATAAACTTCGATAAAGAGAATTCGATAAACAAATATTTCAAATAAGGAAAACTCTGTCACAACCCAAGCTAGGTTCTTCTCATTTATTATTTTCAAACCCTTTTACGTTGTGCTTTTAGTTTATACGATTTAAGAATTCTTGCAAACAAAACAACTCCAAACGCCCCATAGTTACCTCAAGCTTTAAATCGTTTGATCAAAAAATTTTATGGTTCCCTGTGTTCGACCCGACCTTACCACTACTACGGTTTGGTGAGTACGAAAAATGATTTAGAACGGATTTGGGCGACGAAATCTGCTTTCCACATTTGTTATATTGGATTTGCTTTATTAATAGAAGATTTTGATTCTTTCCCCTAGCACTTCATTTTCTATTTCCTGCACCCTCTCCTGACTCAACGAAAATTCGTCGCTAAATTTTCGTCACACTTTTGAAAATCTCTATGCTAGCATGTACAACAAATTCATTGAAACTCTTTCCCCCCTCTTTTGCCCAACTCAATGCCTTTAAAAAAAAAGTATGTTCCCCTCCCCCCTCTTCGAGTCGAGTACTATCTACCGGATCTTACAGAAATCAGTCCCCCTGCAACTAGATACTTGATGGTGGACAATCCTTGATTTCCTCTTTCTAGCGCTTTCACCAGAATCCCATTTTCCAACCCCTACCCTTTCCCTTTCAGTCAAGCCTTTTTAGCCCTTTCTAAAACAACTAGTCAATATGTTTTTACCTTGGGTGGTGGTGTAATATCATGAATATCTACTAAACAAACATTAATTTATATATCCACTATCAAAACTGAATTCATTTCCTTAGATTTAGCTAGCAAGGAGACAAAATGGTTAAAATGTTTATGATAGCAGTCGAAAAGTGATATTTTAGGGCTCCAACTTATGCTAATTCTTGCTTAATTGTTTGCTTTGATGTCGTTTTTGGTGTTTTTTTTCAGGAACCATGCTTTGTGGACAAGAATTGAGATTATTGAAGTAGAAAGAATGAAAAGGAAGCCTCAAGGGTAGTTTTGGGAGCTCAGGATGTAAAAAATGAAAGAAAATGTCAAAATGTCAAAAGGTCGATCGACATCAACAAACTAAAAACTTGAGAGCAATCAACGGGACAACATTGCAACATTAGGAAAAGTGTCGTGACACTCCAAAGTTAAGGTGATCTACTTCATTTTGCTCAAGGTTGTGGGGTGTTGAAACCAAGGCTGGGTAGTGTCACAATGCATCTTACAGGGTTGCGACTTGATAGCTTTACAAATGAGATATCTTTCTCAGCCTAAACCGTGCTAGTTCAAATGTATTTAACATTGTGCTTAGACAGGTTATCGAGCATAGAAAGCTATCAGGATGGTTCGGATGCATCTCAGGCTTAAACGGAGCATTTAGCAAGCAAAGCAAAGTGAAATGAAGAAGTTAGGTGTGGTAACCATGGTGTCGTGCAGCGCTGTGATGCCCATGCACGATGCTCTTCACAGAAGCACTAGAAAGTTGTAGCACTACAACGCTATCCTGTGGCACCGTAGTACTGCCCATCTGTGTGCGTGCATGGAGTTGAACAACGTCGTAGTACTATACGACGTTGTGGCTCGACACGAGGATAAAAGCCATCAACGTGTGGTGTAGTCATATAGTACCACAGTGCCAACATATAAAAAAAACATCTTTCTTTCTCGGGTTTGAGGGAGAAAAGAGGAAGAATAGGCAACGAGTTTGAGATATGGGTGTTTTTCTAAGTTCTTCTCCATCTTCTTGTCTTTTTTCTTAGTTTTAGGTTGTTTCCTTTCATTTGTAGCTTGGCTTGATGTTAATGAGCCTAGATTTTTATCTCGGTATATAATCTTAACTCATTATTGTTTAGTTTATGGATATGAAAGAACCCATTTTTACACTTTTTTTAGAGAATTTATGCTTAATTGTTGTTATTTCTATCTCTCTTACATTTTTACCTCTTGATTTAATCCTTAGCATGTTGAATGATTAGGATTGACAAACCGATTGTTTAAACTTGCTTAATTGTTAGAAACTTCGCATTTAATGTGTAATTGTTAGGTGTAGGTGGCCAAAGTAGCATATTTTTACCTCTTGATTTAATCCTTAGCATGTTGAATGATTAGGATTGACAACCGATTGTTTTAAACTTGCTTAATTGTTAGAAACTTCGCATTTAATGTGTAATTGTTAGGTGTAGGTGGCCAAAGTAGCATAGGTTAACTCTGTTTGTATGTTTTGTTTTCACGGCATTTTCGGTTACAATATATAGTTGTCTTGAGCTACCTAGGGATAAAGAGAAATTAATTAACTAATCGATTTTTCCATTAGATAATTTTTATGGCTTAACCCTAGATCCTAAAGTATGTGTTTGATTAGTTTTGTAATCATTGTTAATCGGCACATAGTTTAATTAGGAAGAAATTCTTAATTAATAATTAAGGATGCTTAACGTCGACTTTTCTGCTTAAGTAGGTCGTGTGCTTGAGTAGATTGAATGATATCCTAGGACCATAATTATGAATTGGGGGATTCCATATTCATGACTAAATGCATCTTGTCACTTTACATTTTAGAAGAACAACCACTTTTCTTAGCTCGTTTATCCTTCGATTATTAATTTCACACCCACACCCATTCCCCCTCATTTACCGTTTTAAATTAGAAATGAGCTTTGTGAGGCTAATCTTTGCGCTTCCCTGTAGTTCCACCCGGTCTTGCTACTAATACTGCTTGTTAGTTGAAGTTGTTTGATCGGTACTTATAAATATATTTGATTGACAGAGTGCCTACAACAACATTTCGGTCCATCACGACGTTATCGACCATATTGTTATTTAATAGGCATTCATGTAATGATTGAGGGCATTGAATTTTAGTGGAGATTATAGTTTAGGGCAATGAGAGAGTCACCTTAGAAGGTAGGAGAGGTAAAGAGCCATCGAAGGACGATTACGAGAAGATGGAATGGAAGTATAGAACTTGAACTTGAAGAAAATTTGCAAACTAAATAAGACATGATGGAAGAGAAAGGAAAATACAAAACAAGCAACTAAAAGTAGTGCATAAATTAACAAACTGGAAATACATAGCACAAAAAACTCCTAACCCGAGAGCTCTTACTACCGCTTTTCCCAATCAACATAACTTCCTTTGTGAGGATAGTTTGATCTTAACACCCTGGATCTTTTGACCAGAATGGATCAAATAGAGAAGTAGCAAGACTTAAGCTATCATAGAAAAATAATAAAAACTAAGGTGTTGAACTTGAAAACCAGAAAAATAGTAGTGTAGCGCAAAAGATAGTATGTAAATCCTCCTTAAATTCTTAACTTCGTACTCTATTTATGGCCTCCAAGCTAGGGTTTTGTCAAGAACTTTTTAAGGCTTAAAATCTCTGAAAATTTGAGCTGAACCTGCTGGAGAAATTATTTCCAAAATTGTAAAAATATGATTTTTTTTCCTTTTCTAAAAATCTATCCAGCTATCCAGTAATGCTGATCAAACTGCAATTCTAGAGATTTCGTCAATATCCTCCACCAAACACAACAAATATAAGGAAAAACTCTAAAAATTAATGATTATGAAAATTTAATGCACTTTCATTAAATTCTACCATTTCATAAGATTCCATCCTAATTTGAGCAAAAAATATATTAAAACAAACCAATAATGTAGGTTTTTAGAGCTATATCAGTCTCACAGATCAGACTTATTAATAACACAACATGAATCCTTCAAAACCACAAATAGGATATTGATGTTCTCACTAGATATAAGGGAATTCAATTTTTTTTTTTTTTTTTAATTCGGTTCAAAATCATGCATGCATTCTCATGAATAAAAAACAATGTGACTAAAAATTATCTAAGACAAATCATAGATTTTCATCAATACAGAACATACAACTAACTTTTCAGACAGTTTAAGTCAGCACAAAGTCTGAGCTTAGATGCTCAAGGACTTGACAAACAGGTACATTTACTCCAACAAAAAATGATTCATTGTTCCTAATGTATATCTCATCAGAGATCACATAAAATAAATAGACATCGTTGAAACCACCTTGGAATCGTTCTTGTACAAAGGTCCATGGGTAATGTTAACGTTATTGCTTCTTCAAGTGTTTTCTTTCTCTCTATGTCAAATGCAACCTACAAAACAAACAAAAGAAGTTAAGTTAGTGATAAGAGTGTTATTTATGTTTATAGTTTGTTGGTCCATTTTCCTATATTTTCCTCCTCTTTTAGTTAGTTATATGGTGCCCAATGCTTGCTTTACAGGTGTCCATCTTCATCCCTTTATATGTTGATAATGTTTTTCATTCAATGTACTGTAGAAAATATATTCTCATTCTCTGAAAATACACATTATGTCTTCTTCATCTTTTATGGTATCAGAGACAAGGTTCCTCTCTGTTTCTTCTTAATCAAGCATTTAATGGCTACTGGAGAAGCTTCCTCTTCATCCTCTCAACCACAAGTAAGCGAAACTCTCGCCCCTCCTGTTCCACCCACTCCTCCTACTCCTCTTTCACACCTTGTGGTTACTCCTCCTCCACAAACTCCAGTCCATAATGCTAGACCTCAAACTGTGCTGCTTCGACGCCCACAAATATTTCAACCTTTCTTTCCCAACTCCTAAACTTTTCCCCAACCTCCCTTTCAACCTCCCCCAATCCAACCCTTCTTTAACTCCCCATATCCAGCTTACCCTCCGGTGAACTATAATCCTTACCTCCCTCGCCCTACCTATCCCGGATTTCCTTCAATGCTTCCGACCCTCCCCCAACCACTGATGATTAAACTGAATAATACCAATTATCTTCTCTGGAAGACTCACTGTTAAATGCAGTCATCGTCAATGGGCTTGAAGGATTCTTGGATGGTAGTTTTCCTTGTCCTCCTCAATTTCTTGATGTTCATCAAACCCAGGTAAGTGATGTTTTTAATCACCGGCAGCGACTAAAGAGAGTTTTAATGTGTTGGATATACTCCTCTCTGTCTGAAGAAAAAATGGGTGAAATAGTTTCTCTTCAATCTGCTCATGAAATTTGGGAGTCTCTTCGTCGAATGTATGATTCTAAAACAACTGCTAGGATTATGGATCTTAAGGCCAAACTTCACAAAATAAGAAAGGATGGTCAATCTATTACTCAATATCTATCACATATTAAAGAAATTGCTGATCAGTTTGCTGCCATTGGGGGACCTATCTCTTATAGAGATCATTTAGGTTATACTTTAGAAGGTCTCGTTGTCGAATACAATGCGTTTGTTACTTCGATTCAGAATAGAGCTGATGTTCCTTCAATTGAGGATGTTAGAAGCTTGTTGTTGGCTTATGAGGCACGTCTTGAACAACATCCTCTGTTGAACAATTAAGCTTGGCACAAGCTCATCTTGCTAGCCTTTCTTTTCAGCAAACTAATAAGAAGTCTCAAGCTCCTTTCCCCCCCAATTTTCCCTTTCTTAAATCCTTTCCCTTACCTCACCAAATAATGCTCCTGGTGTCTTAGGAAAACCTCAATCCAACCCCTCTCCCTCCCGTTGGCCTTCCAAAAACACTTCTCAAAAAGTTCAATGTCAAATTTGCAACAAATTTGGCCACACTGCTCGTGCGTGTTATCACCTTTCGAAAGTTGCTCTCCAAGCCACATCCCCTCAAGCTCATTTAAGTATAGCCAACCCCCAAACCAATTTTTATTCCATTACATCCCCTGCTTCTGATGTTGCTTCCCTTGCCTCTACTGATTTTTCCCACCCTGATGAAAGCTGGTTTATGGATTCTGGAGCTACACATCACATGTCTCCTGATGCTTCGGTTATAAGCAATCCAGCTCCTTATTATGGTGGTGAGCAAGTACTATTGGCAATGGTAAGCAACTTCCTATTCTTTATACTGGATCTACTACTCTAAACTCTACTACTAAGCCTCTTTTCTTACATAATGTCTTGCATACTCCGGTCATTTCAAATAAACTCATTAGTATTGCAAAAATTTGTCATGATAATTGAGCTTTTGTTGAATTTTATGCTACATTTTTTCTTGTGAAGGATCTTCACTCCAAGAAGGTTCTTCTTCAGGGAACGCTTGAAGATGGATTGTACAAACTGCCTTCAAGTTCTTCCTCACCATCCACTTCCTCTCCACATTTTAAATCATTGTAACCTTTCCATTCCAAGTGTCAAATACACTGAATTTTGTCATTCGTGTCAAATGGCTAAGAGTCATCGCTTGCCATTTTCTCCTGTTATTACTACAACTACTGCACCCTTTCAATTAATTCATTCAGATGTTTGGGGTCCTTTCCCACAAGTTTCAGTGACTGGTGCCCGTTACTTTCTTCTCTTTGTTGATGATTACACACGCTATACTTGGCTTTATTTACTTAAATCTAAAGATCAAGTCCTTTCATTCTTTCATCACTTCAAAACGATGGTTGAAACTCAATTCAATACTCAAATAAAGAGTATGCAAACTGACTGGGGTGGTGAATTTCGTAATCTTAGTTCTCTTTAGCCTCCATGGGCATCTTACATCGTGTTTCCTGTCCTTATACACCACAACAAAATGGTCGGGTTGAAAGAAAAAATCGCCACATTGTTGAGGTGGGGTTAGCTTTAATGGCTCATTCTCATTTACCTCTGTCATTTTGGAGTTTTTCCTTTCAAATGGCAATTCACCTCATAAATAGATTACCTACTCCTATCTTACAGAATAAATCTCTTTATGAACAACTATATGATCGTCTCCCTGACTATCATTTACTTCGTGTCTTTGGGTGTTCTTGCTTTCCTTTTCTTTGACCATTTAATCCCAACAAACTCATGTTTCGTTCTTGAGAATGCATTTTCATTGGTTTGAGTGTCAACTACAAGGGATACTTATGTCTCGATCCTCAATCTGGTCGTATATATGTGTCTCGCCATGTTGTATTTAATGAACAATCCTTTCCATCTCAAAACAATCCTATTTTGCTCTCCTCAGTCAAACACTACCATGCCACTCAGTGTCATCTGCCTACTCAATTATGCTCTATTCCTTCGCTGGTTTCTTGTATTCCCCCTTCTCTTGGTTCTAGTATAGAATCTTCATATTCTCCACATCTTCCAACATCATCATCTACTAATCATCCTCCAACTTCTGTGCCTTGTCCTATTCCTCCAGCAACTCGTTGCCTCCCCCAGCCTTCCTCATCGACTCCCATGGCTCCTCCTGGCTTTTCTTCCGCTGCTATACCATTGCCAAACAGTCCTTTGTCTCACCATCAGAGTAATAGGCATGTGAGTTCTCCATCCAGCATTCTATCCCCTACTTCAACCTCCTCACTCTCTGTAAACTCTTCTTCATCTACTCCATCTTGTTCACCCTCACACCTACCTTCAGTGGTATCCTCTCCTCAGCCTCCTACAAATATTCATCCCATGGTCACTCGTTCTAAAGCTGGTATAGTAAAGCCTAGACTATGGCTAGCTTCTTCTTTTACACCACCTAGTGAATCACCTAACTTGAAGACTGCTATTAAGTTTGCTGAATGGAAATGTGCTATGGAAAATGAGTTTGACGCCCTGCAAAAGAATCAGACGTGGATTCTTGTACCTCCTTTAAATGCATATAAAGTAATTGGGTGCAAGTGGGTGTATAAACTAAAGTTGAAGCCTATTGAAGAGATCGAACGATATAAGGCGAGGTTAGTTGCTCGCGGCTTTGATCAAGCGTATGGGATAGATTATTTTGAAACCTTTAGCCCGATTATTAAGCCTGGAACGATTCGAATTGTGTTATCCTTAGCTGTTCAATTTCGTTGGCCAGTCAAACAATTGGATGTACACAATGCCTTTTTGAATGGGGACTTACTTGAAGATGTTTATATGGTTCAGTCTCCCGAGTTCGTGGACAAAGATAATCCATCCTTGTGTGTAAGCTTCGCAAAGCTTTGTATGGGCTTAAACAAAGTCCTAGAGCATGGTTTCTCAAACGTAGTACATGGCTTATTGATTGGGGGTTTATTGCTGCGAAATCTGATACTTCCTTATTTATCTACATGAATCACTCCGTTGTTATATTCATCTTAATTTATGTCGATGATATCATTGTTACTGGTAATTGTACTGAGTTCATACATAAATTCATCTCTGCTCTACATACAAACTTTACCTTAAAGGACCTTGGACACCTATCATTCTTTTTAGGTATCGAAGTTGTTCGCCAAGGTGATGTTATGCATTTGTCTCAGGCTAGTTATATTGCTGATTTACTTAAGCGTGCCCAACTGATTGACTGCAAACAAGTTGCTACCCCAATGGCTATTAGTCTGTCTTTGTCTGCTTGTGATAGGGATCCTTTGCCCGATCCAACTATGTATCGAAGTATTGTTGGAGCTTTGCAGTATTGTACTCTCACTCGCCCGGATTTGAGCTTTGCCATTAATAAGGTGTGTCAATTTCTACATTCTCCAACGACTTCTCATTGGCAGGCTGTTAAGTGTATCCTACGTTATTTAGAGGCTACTTCATCCCTGGGTATTTCCTCCACTAAGTCGGCTGACCTGTCTATTACTTGCTATATCGATGCTGATTGGGCCAATTGTCCTAATGATCGACGAAGCACGAGTGGTTATTGTGTTTTCCTTGGAGGTAATTTGATCTCATGGTCTTCTTCAAAGCAAAAGGTGGTCTCTCGGTCAAGTGTTGAGTCTGAATATAGAGGCATGTCCAATGCTACTTCTGAACTTGTCTGGGTTCAGTACCCATTGTCTGAGCTTCAAGTCTGCTCTGCATCCATTCCGCTTTTGTTGTGTGATAATATCAGTGTGACTTACCTTGCCTCTAACTCGGTCTTTTCACCCACGAACGAAGCACATTGAAATCGACCAACATTTTATACGTGAAAGAGTGGCTCGCCGTCAGTTAATTGTGCGTTTCGTTCCCTCGGAGGATCAGCTTGCAGATATTCTGACAAAGCCTTTACCGTCTCAACGCTTCTGTAGTTTAAGAAACAAGCTTTCTGTGCTACATCCACCAGTTCAGCTTGCGGAGGGATGATAAGAGTGCTATTTATGTTTATAGTTTGTTGGTCCATTTTCCTATATTTTCCTCCTCTTTTAGTTAGTTATATGGTGCCCAATGCTTGCTTTACAGGTGTACATCTTCATCCCTTTATATGTTGATAATGTTTCTCATTCAATGTACGGTAGAAAATATATTCTCATTCTCTGAAAATATAAATTACGTTTTCTTCATCTTTTAGTTAGGAAGAAAAAGAAAGTAATAAATTTTTCGTGCAATTTGTTTGTTTGTGTTTTTTTTTTTTTTTTTAGTTTTAGTTTTCTGTTTTAAGTTTTCTTTTAAATTATGAAAAAACTTTTTTTTAAAAAAAAAAGAGATTTCCTGTAAAAACTTAAACCAATTTTAATTTTTTTAAAACTTAAATCAATATTAATTCCAATAAATTTTAGTTTAATTTTCTTAACCAATTGTAATTCTAATTAAAGGTAAAAAAAAAAAACTTAAATTAAATCCAATAAGATTTTCTGGTTTTAACCGTTTTTTTTTTCAGTTTTCTAATTTAAGTTTTCTTTTAAAATCCTTATTGTAAATTTTTTTAGTACCTTTCGTAAAAATTCATAGGAGAAGTACTAAGATTTTTTTTAAAATCATAATGGTAGAAAAATGGAATTGACTTTATAAAAAAAATTACTATAAAATTTCTTGGTACTACCTGAAAGAATTCTTACGAGAAGTACCAATAAATTTTTCAATAAGAAAAAATTGAAGACAATTAAAAGAGCACATAATTGAGGGTATTCAAGACTTTTCATTGTATGAAGCTCTCTATTAAAATTCTGAAAAGGTAAAAAAAGGTTAGAAAAAGAAATTTTAAAAGAAAAAGTTATTTTTGTCCTATAAAAAAAATTTTAGGTTAGAAATAACAATTTTTCCTCGGTCTCTTCATATTAATCCTCAAATCGTCCCCTCATTTTCTTCATATTAATCCTCAAATCGTGTCCAAAAAGCACATTTTTCTTTCTAAACATTATAATCTGCTCCAATTTCCCCATTTAACTAAAGTAGACAAATATACAATTAAAAGTTAAACCCCACCTTTTGAATCTCGAAACTAATATAAAACAGGTCCTACAAATAGCACATTATGTATGTTAGTACTATCAAATTATTTAAAGGGAAATTTTCACATATAAAAAAAAAATGTCAAACTATTTACAGAAAATAGCAAAAATGATAGACATTGATAGACTTCTATAAGCATCTATCACAACTATCTAAAAATTTTGCTATTTTATCTAAATAGTTTTTCTTATTTTTCTATTTTTAAAAATGCCCCTTATTTAAATATATAAAATTTCCTGAAAATGATTGCTTTTAAAAAAATTAACACACTTGAATAATAATTTTTATGATTGGCCTTGTAAAAATTGTGCAGATAAATTCTTTCTTAATTGTATTTAAAAATATAAAATAAAATAACTTTTCAAACTTTATTTATTTTTGACGGAGACTTCAAACTTTTATTTTATTTTATTTGTTCAACTTGTTTACGGCATTTACATTACAAATCGGCGAATAGTGTTCTCCATCTCAAGTCAATAGTGGTTTGGTTCACGTATAAATCACAGATATATATGGTGGGATAGTCTTTAAATTCTCTTTCATTTGAATTTAGAGTGTATTTAGAATACATTTTTAAGTATTTAATTTAAAAAATAAGTCATTTTGAAAATATTTGAATATTTGACAACCACTCAAAATAGATTTTGAAGTATATTTTAAACTCTTTTTATAAAAGAGTTTAAATAAAAATAAGTCTTTTGAAAAACACTTTTCTCAAGTCAATCCAAACGGGCCTTTAGTGTTATTTAAAAAATAAGTCATTTTGAAAATATTGGAATATGTGACAACCACTCAAAATAGATTTGAAGTATATTTTAAACTCTTTTTATAAAAGAGTTTAAATAAAAAAAAGTCTTTTGAAAAACACTTTTCTCAAGTCAATCCAAACGGGCCTTTAGTGTTGATAAACAATGCTTTAAGTTGACCGGCTGAAAAAATTACCATTAATGTTTTGGGAGAAATATGTTTTTGGTCCTTAAATTTTGAGTCTAATTTCTATTTGTTGTTTAAGTTTTAAAAGGTTACACATTTAGCAAGTTTTGAGTTTGGTTTCTAATTAGTCCTTAGGTTTCAAAATGTTACAATTTTACAATTGGGATTAGACAGTTATTTCAATTTGTTCCTTAAGTTTCAACTCTTTTTTATTTTTTTTTTTCGGAAGTTTAAGAGCATTTTAAAAACTTTTAAATGTTTAGGAATATTGTTTATACAAAGTACAAAGTTAAAGGAGTAATTTTTTTTTTAATTAAGCCCAACTTAAATGCAAAAAGCAACCAAAATAGGGATGCTACGTGTATATTTTAAAATTATTTATATTATTTGTGAGCAACATGACTCAACTAATTTAAGGTACCCGAAGGTGAAATATTCAAGGGACAATTGTATATGCAGCAATCTGATTTAAAGTATTAGTATATATAGTAATATTTTAAAAAATAATTACAAATATAGCAAAGTCTATCAGTGACAGACTTCTATCGTTGAATATGTTATATTTGTAAACATATAATAATGTTCAAGGGATAATTGTATGTGTAGCAATCAGATGCAACGATAGCAATTAGATGGTTTAGGATGACAAATATAGAAGTCTATCACTGATAGACTTTGCTATATTTGTAATATTTTTAAAATGTTGTTATACACATGGCTATTATTACTAAAATTGCTATTTATTACGATTACTCAATATTCAATTTCCCACCCACACCTTGTTAAACTTAAAAAGGAAAAAAAAAGATATTGTTGTCATCCTCCTATAATTAAACATTGATGGAATAAGGTTAAAATATCATTCATGTCTCTACACTTAAAAACTGGTTCAATTCTAGTTTGAAAGTAACTTTAAAACTGGTTCAATTCTAGTTATTATACTTTCAAAATATTATTTGTCACTATACTTTCCATAAATTTTAAATTTAGTAATACAAAGTTATCTCTTTTTTTTTATATATTTATTAAAATTGGTTAAAAATTAAAATAACTTTCGTGCAAGAAAAATTAATATCTTTCCAAAATTTATAATAAAAAGTCTAATATAAAAAAAATTAAAAAAAATAAAACAAATAATAGGGACTAAATTTGTGAAAATGAACTTAATTCAATTGACATAAAACTTTTACCATCAACCTCTAAATCAGAAGTTTAATTCTCATGCTCTACATACGGACAACAATTAAAAAAAAAGAAGACTAAATCTAAAGTATATTGAAATTATAAAACTATAAAGTATAAACCATCATGAGTTGACCAGCCATCAATAAAACCATGACTTTGATATAAGACTAAAAGAACATGTATTCAATTTATAGTCATTACTTACCTATGATTTAATATCATACGAGTTTTCTTGACACTCAAATATTATAGAGTTAAACAAATTATCGGATGAAATTAGTCGAAATAAATATAAATTGGTATAAACTTATGGATTATATATATATAGAAACTATAATTGAAAATTGATACAAATATAGAGAGCGAGTAGAAAGAGAGAAAAAAAAGGTATATAGTCATGTGTAACAACACGCAGAGCAGAGGGCAGCCATCATTTTGTATCAGAAAAACAAAGAGAAACTCCAATCCAATGCCTTTCCCTTCGACACAATCAATACCATTCCGATCTCTCATTTCTTCGCATTTTCCCAATCAACACTAAACAAAACACTCCAACATCCTTTCTTCTCTCTCTCTATGTAGACTCTGTTCTGCTCTGCATGCGTCTTAAATGGGGAATCTCTGCGCCACATTCTCGCCGCCGAAAACACCGGCGAAGCGACCGGCGAACACCTTCCCCAAACCCCCCTCCTTGTCCATTTCCAGCAACCGATGGTCTCGAATGCGCTCTTCGCGGACAGAAAAGACCGGAGACTCGCTGACTTCGGAGCAGGCTTTGGAAGTGGCGGCGGCGCTTTTCCAGAAACGTCCACTCGATTGTTCTGTGTCGTTTGATCGCTCTACTTCGCTCCGGCAGCCGACCTCCGGTAAGAAGAATCGGAACGCCTTGCCGCGGAGTTCGAGTTCTCGGGCTCGCTCCCTTACTGACCCTCTCCTTCAACCTCAGCAGCTTGTTAATCAGGTTCATCGAGTTTTGAATTTTATTGTGCGACTGTGATTGGTATTTGATGTTTGATTGTTGACGGATGAGTTTTAATTGAAGTTTTTATGTTGTGGATTGTGAAATTGTACATTGTGTTTGGGGAATTTCAATTTTGTTTGTGTGGGAAACCGGATTGTTTTTGGGTCAGTTTTGGACTGATCTTAGCGGGAAATTTGATCGATTGGACGCTAATGAGAGCTTTTAAACGTTCAAATGGATTGTAATCATTCGAAGTACGATGAAGTGAATTATCGTTTTCCCATTCTGTATTTAATGAACAACTTCGGTGTAACTGTATGTTAAATTTAGACTTATTTAAAGTACAAGGAGAACAATTGAAAATTAATTTTGGATAACAGAGGGGAAAAGAACGATAGTCTTAGTTTTGGTTTACTAACTGTTTCATTTTTCTCTTTCAAACTATACATGATGAATTAATTATATATTTGTGTGTGTTTAATTCCTAAGATTTCAATTCAGAATTAGAATGAGTTTATTAAACATAGGAAACAATGGCGTTTGTATAGATGAACTTCTACGTCAAGTTTCTAAGCAAACCCATTGGTTTGTTCAAATTATCAATTCTTGTCCATGGAGGTGGTTTTGGTGCTTGGTGTTGGTATAAAACTATAGCTCTTCTTGAAGAAGCAGGCTATAGAGCTACGGCGATAGACTTAACTGGTTCAGGAATTCATTCATTTGATCCAAAACGCATCACAGATCTCTCGCAATATGTGCAGCCACTTACTGATTTCCTTGAAAAGCTTCCTGATGGCGAAAAGGTTTTTCTCATTTCCATCCTCTTAACCCAATTTCCTTAATACACGCACGCGCACGTATAAATATATGTTTTGTATGCATTGGTATTCATACATACGCATGATCATGGGTGTTGAGAAGACATTGTATTAGATTTATTCGAGCCCAATTTTTGGACCACCTCTCAGGTCTAGTGGTGATTTATCCAAAATGTTATTGAGATAGGTTTTCTCCATTTCAATTGTCTATTTTTTTATTAAGCTATTATATTTTGCACTTGACTTCCTCTAAGCTTAATTTCTTTCACCTTCTTAATGTATGCAGGTTATCCTAGTTGGGCACGATTTTGGTGGTGCTTGTATTTCGTATGCAATGGAACTATTTCATTTCAAAATTACAAAGGCTGTTTTCATTGCTGCAGCAATGTTGAGTGATGGGCAAAACACTCTTGATATGTTTTCCTTGCAGGTACGCTCATTCCCTGATACTAATGATTTTGTAGCTTTGGACTTGATTGTATGTAGATACTTGTATTTCATATAAATGATTCTGCATATTAGGATGTGTTGAAATGCCTTGAATCTATTATCTGGCGCTCCTAATTTATGTTCGTTGATGCATTATTTATGATTTTGGGCCTAGAGAGGTATCATATCTGTATTATTTGATATTTCTCTCTAATAAAAGTTGATCTCTCCCTCTACCTGTAGCTAACACACTGTACGTAAATCTATGTGTTGATTCATATAAATGATTCTGCATATTAGGTGTGTTGAAATGCCTTGAATCTATTATCTGGCGCTCCTAATTATGTTCGTTGATGCATATTTATGATTTTGGGCCTAGAGAGGTATCATATCTGTATTATTTGATATTTCTCTCTAATAAAAGTTGATCTCTCCCTCTACCTGTAGCTAACACACTGTACGTAAATCTATGTGTTGATTTTTTTATTGTTTATATTTTCTTGCTTTGTTTCATTGTTGATTTCATAATAATATGAATGTTAGCTTTCAAAAATTTAAATGCTGTTGTCTCTTCATTCTTGTCTTTGGCTCTTATTCGGTGCTGCTCAGACAGTCTTTCTGCACTCTTCCAGTCATGTTTATTTTAGTTTACCTATGCTTGAATCTGTTCTAGGCTGGTTCAGACGATGTCATGCGACAGGCTCAAGTCTTTGTGTATTCAAATGGCAACGACAATCCTCCAACAGCTATTGAGTTGAAAAAACCATTGTTAAAGGACTTGTTCTTCAATCAAACTCCAGCCAAGGTAATTAATTTTCATTTTTCGTTCCATACTTTCTTACATTACTCGGTTGTATACCCTTCGATTTCGATAAGAAAAAAAGAGAAACTCAGTCAATTGATCATTCCATTATCCTAATTCAGGATGTAGCTTTAGCATCTGTTTCAATGAGACCGATACCCTTCCCACCTGTGTTAGAAAAGCTACGCCTTTCAGACACGAAGTATGGACTGGTGAGACGATTTTACGTACAAACCCTTAATGACAACGCCATACCTGTCCCAATCCAGGAGAGCATGATCGAGAGAAACCCTCCAGAACAGGTCTTCTATCTCAAAGGTGCAGATCATTCCCCTTTTTTCTCAAAACCTCAGGCTCTGCATAGACTTTTGGTAGAAATCTCAAAGATCCAAAGACCTTAGAAACCAGTCTCTCTCACCAGCTAGATAGATAGATGGGTTTCATTGAAAGTTTCTTCAAGTTTTGCTTTTTTGATATCCATGTGAATGAATAAAGTTGGTGGGACTTCACTGCAAGAGGGTGAAACGAAAGGGCCTGATCTTGCCACCTCATTTTCTATTTGTTCCTTTATCATTTTTTTTCCTATTTATTTTTAAATTTATTGAAAAGGCAATGAGGCTACAAGATGAGAATCATCTGGTCCCAAAATGGACTGGTTTATTGACCATAATTGGAGAATACAGCCCAAAATTTGGGTCTTATTACCTTTTTATATTGTATTGAACTCTCAATAATATGAATGCAATTGGAGCTTTGAAAGAAGTTCAGAATACAAGTTAGATGTTCCTTCCTCTTGCTTCTGTTTTTATTTTATTCTATTTTTCCCTTTTTAGGGGAAGATAACTGCTAATTACATCTTTGTGACCAAACATGTAAATTTTAAATTTTATTAAATCTGACCTTTTCTTCCTTGAAAATAATGAGGGGGGTCCAAACCTACAAAGGATACCAACCCTTAATTTATTTATTATTTTTGGTATAAATGCTTAACCCACCTTCTTATGTTGAGCTTTGCTATTAAATTGTGATCTTGTAGTCAACAGAATGGCACTTGTGGCCATGAATGTTAATTTGGTTAAAATTGAACAATACTATTTAACGAATAGACTAAATGAAACAAAAAAGTCTCGCATGGACATTCAGCCCTATTTTGAAATTCTCATATTTATTTACCCAAACATCGAATGAAAAGTAAATGGTAAGAATGTAAACTAGAACACGAATTGAGAAAAGTCTAGTCTAGGGATTCGAAATCCACTCAATCGTTTTGGTTGATCATGGAACACTAATGATGTAATGCTTGTTTGATTCCCATTTTTAGCCTGTTTTCCTTAGAAGACTAAGTGCTCGTTTAGAATGATTTTTTAAGTATTTATAAATATTTTTTTTTTTGTATTTATAAACACTTAAAGCAACACGCCCTAGTTTATTAGTTAATTTCTTAACTAATCTAGATGCTTAATCGATTGGGCATATAGTGTACATAAGAATTAAACATCCGCATTAAGTGAGGTAATCCAGCTAAGTCGATTAATAATCTGGTTAGCCTAAATTACTAATCGATTCGGTTTTGAAATTGATTAATCATGCAATATGTTTGTTAAAGGATCGTCCTAGACAACCTAAAATTCACACCCAAGCATGTTTTAATCCCTTGCCCTTTCGAGATTATAATAATAGGAAGATGTTCCTCTCTCTTGCAAACAATGAATATGTAACCATTGGCCAAATAATTCATAAACTTCAACGTATATGAAACAAAACCATAATCAAAGAACCGTGAACTCAACTAGAAACAAGTACCTTAGCTGCTCATGATGTCGGATAATCTCCTCATGGCCAAAGTAAACTAAAAAACAAACATAATGAAAATTGTAACGACCCGACTTTCTAGGACATGTTCTAGGCCGTTACTCCATACATGCATACATCTCAAAACGACATTATTCATATATTTAACTCAAATAAATAATTTCGTTAAATTTAAATAATTAAAAAATCTTGGATCAGGGTACCACTAAAAAAAATATAAAACCAGAACTGTGAGCTTTGCATAAAACCTCAACCAATGCAAAACCCAAATTTTGAATTTAAACATTAAGACTGGAATTTAAAAACATGAAAACATAAAAATATGAGTGGAAGCATTGACTGGTCCCAATGACACGGTCACAGATTCTTTCATTCGTTTGTCTGTCCTTCCCTTTACCTAAAAGTTGTAACATAAGAAAGAGTGAGTGAGTATAAAAATACAAATACTCAGTAAGTGACCCACTGCCAAATCTATATAGTAAACTTGTTAATTTTCCTACACGGGACATGTGTACAAGTCATAACATGGGCATAAGTAGTGACCTGAAGGAACACAAATCATGGCAGTCGTGGTGATCCCGGAGGAACACATATCATGGTAGTCGTTGTGATCCTGAATGAACACATATCATGGCAGTCTAGTGATCCCGAAGGAACACATATCATGACATAAAGTATATACAAACCGATAGGATAACTAACCGTCACTATTTAACATAGCATGCATCAATCAACCAATAGGCCTTAAATCTTAATCATAGACACGATTATCATAGCATGTAAATTATCATCATAAGGTTTTATGTCGTGGTCATATTATCATAGCCTGTAGACTTCCGACATACCCAAAGCAATCCATTCATGAGAGAAACATAGGCAAGTCATTCAAATACATTCAACTTAGCAATAATAACTTGGGTAGCGTGTCAGTTCAAAGGCGAGCCGGTAGTAAACCACTTACCTCGATATCAAGCTTAATTAGTTTTAGCCAAACAACTAATCTCCTTCAACCTTTAGAAATATTGAATGAATCCTACAACTTGAATTTAATTAAAATTTACATTTAATGCATAAGCCCAAACATAAACTTGTTTCAATTGTCTCCAAACAACTTACCCAAAGTGCTACCAAGTCCCTATCCTCTTCCAAACTTTAAACAATGAATCCAATCTAGACAAAAATTGATATTACGAGTTAAAAACTCAATTTTCAGCACTAATAAAACTTCCAAAATAACTTCCAAGACAATGTCACTCAACAAAATTGATCCAAAATCACCAAATCGAATTTTACTTCACTAGACAGCACGCTTCCGCCTTCGAAAATTCTCTAAAACTCGCCAATGACATCAACCAATTTGGGTCACAAATTAATGGGTAATCAGATTACAAGAAAAACTCACCAATACTCAAAAAATATCACCCAGATTTACAGGTTCTGTTCAGACGGATAAACCCGATCTCAAAATAATGATCCAACCGTTCAGAATGAGACCTATGTGTTCTGAACAGGCTGACCAAATTTCAATACGATCCGACGGTTGAAACACCGAAAAACGATCATTTTTCGGGAGCTATTGCTGAAAAATGAACTGCACTGCACTTTTTTTCCTTCTCCGTTATTCGGTGTGTTTTTTCTCCCCTCTACCTCAAGTCACTTAATAATATATATACACATAACCCTAAACCCTAATTTCTTAATAAATTAGATATACATATATATATTTTTAAATTTCTTTTTCTTCCACCAATTCAACTAAACAAATTAAATCTCCCAAATTAAAATTCAATTTTTACCAATTGAATTTAAACCCAAATCTTTTATCATGTTTAATTTAAATTGAATTATCTTTTCAAAATAATTTAATTAAGGCTTAAAAATTCAACATAACACCAAAATAATTTAAGATAATTAAATTAAAATTACCTAAAATTTTGGGTTATCACAAAAATAGAAGAACAATTGAAGAAAAGTTGTGCGGAGGCTGAAGCTCGACTGGATCCTTGACCTAGAAGCCGCAATTCATATATATATATAAATCGACTGACACCACTGCAAGTCCTCCCATCCATCAAAACACGTAGCGACGCAACGCTATAGTATCATGTCGCAGCGTATAGGCGGCATTGTGGCGCTCTCGACTGCACAATGTCTTGGGAAAAAAGCGTCGTGCTCGGCGCAACTATGCTGCACTGTGCTACTCTAGGGACATTTTGGTAATTTCGTGTATTTTGCTCGATTGATGCTTTCGAAGCTTCAATTTGGTTTGTTTTGGTCCTGTTTCTGCTCCAATGGTCAATTCTACCCTCTAAGTGCTCAATACCTTCAAAATCAATAAATAAACACGTAAAACCATAGAACGAGCCTAAATTAAGTGGAATAAGATAGCACCTTTCGATAGCTATTAGATATCAAACAACTTTCAAGTGTATCAATAGTATATCAATACATATCAAACAACTTTCAGGAATGCTAATAGTAGATCAACAATATATCACATATCAATCAACTTTTAAGGGCTTTTTGGATTTTCAAGTTTAGTTTCGAGCTAGGCTGGATGTTTTTGCCACTTATGCAAAATCTGGAAACATGAAGTCACGGGCTAAATTTTTGTAATTTTTTTTTTTTACTAATGGTGCTATTGTCCCTAAAATATATGTGAAGTTTTTAAATTAACATCTCAATTGAGTATTGAAACTTTGAGAAAAAAAATGTATGTAATTAAATAATTCAAAAAGAAAATTAAGCAAACAAAAACATGCAATAGAAAAGCATAGTTTTATAGATTACAAAAAATTGCACTCAATATTCCTAATAATATATATAACTCAACTCAGCACTTCAAACATATATTTCTTGACTCAACTCGACTCTACACTCCAAACATAGACTTTTTAACTCAACGGACAATTTAACTTTGTAAACAATTATTACCAATTCAACTCTATGAATCAAATGCTCCTAAAAGTTAATACTAACTGGGTGAATTTTTTTAGAATGAGATTTACAAGCAGAGAGGATGTTTTTACTTTATTTCTCTTTTGCAATAATAATATAATAACAAAACTGGTGTGGAACCCACACCATAGATTCCATTTAAGTTGGTTGTAAAAAAAAAAAAAAGATCCCATTCACACATACATCCAATGTAAACAAAGACCCAAGCATATTTTCACTTTCGGCAGGAATCATATCTACCAATCTTTTTTTTGTTATATTGGTAAAAAAAATTGTCGAAAAGATAAAATTTTTGAGAAATTAAACAGAAAAAATATCCAACTATTTATTTTTTTTCGAGTTACCATCATTATTATGAAATTAAATGATAAGTTTAGTTATTAAATTTTTAGATTCGTGTCAAATTCATCTTTATTCATTCATAAATATTAAACTTGTGTAATTAAAAATTTTAAAGGTCTACTACACATAGACATGAAAATTTAAAATTAAGAATTTATTAGATGCTTTTTAAAATTATGTAACTTAATGGATATAAAATTAGAAGTTGGAGAATCTATTAGACACTTTTTAAAGTTCAAAAAATTTATTAGACACAAAATTTAAATTTTGAAGATCGTACCTACTAGATATTTCTTACCGTTTGAGAGATTAAATAAACATATTGAGATTAAACATGTAATTTAACCCTAAAATTATCCTCTTCGTTCCTCTTGGGCTACATTTGATATTTCGTAATCAATGAGCATATTGATTTTTGTTTCTTGTTTGTGGTGCTATGTTCTTTGACGCATCCGGCTTTTCTCACTATTCTTCTATGTGTATTCTATTCATTGATGATAATGATAATGAAATTTTGGAAGCTTTTGGATCATCACCTTTATTTATTTGTTCATGTGTTTGCATATAATTAAACAAATAAATAAATGTACTCAACAACTAATTAAACTAATATATATTTTGCTAACGTCACTCATTCGTCATTCATGAGCATATCCTAAAGGCCTACAAACATTGAAAGATTCTTTTGTAATGTAATTTATTTTTTATCATGTTATTTCTAATAACTAGAGTGCATTTATCCTGGTCAATTAATAGCTGATAATGTGATTATTGCTTAGGAATGTCTCCGATCATATTAAATTTTTTACGGTAAAAAGGGTTTTGCATCTTTAAAGTTAGATATGAGCAAGACTTATGATCATGTGGAGTACTGGAGTTCTTTTATGGAAGATGATTTGAATTATTGTATGGGTTTTAGTAATGTTTGGATTGATCGAATGTGCATGTGTCTAAAATCTCTTTGTCTTTCCAACTTGCGCTTCATAGAAAATGCACAAAAGCCTTCAATGCTTATAAAGGTTTAAGGCAAGGAGATCTTCTTTCTCCTTATCTTTTCCTTATTTTTGTGGAGGGTCTTTATAATATACTTCTCTATCAAGCAGAAATTTGTAGTAAGATTTCTGGTCTTAAAATTGCTTGTTGACCTCCTTCTATCACTCATCTTTTCTTTGTACACGATAATCTTCTTTTTGTCAAGAAAAAACATAATGAGTTTTTACGAAATTCACCACCTTTTGGAGGTGTTCAAAAAGGCATACGGAGAAACTTTTAATGATAGAAAATCAATTGTTGTTTTTAACAAACAAATTCTTGTTGAGCTTTAATCATTACTGGCTAGCTTGATCCAAGTCCAAGTGGGTTGTGATCTCAAAATATCTTGAGTCCCTTTTGCCGTCTCTAAAAATAAATATGAGTCATTAAAATTTATATTAAAGAGAATGTTTATAAAACTTTTAAGGTTAGAAATGTAGAAACAAATGTTGATCATTGATTGTTGAGCTGTAGAAGAACCACTACCTTGAAAGCAAAATTCAGTTTGATCTCGACGTTAATTTGCTTTTTGCCGATTGTTGTACAAGGCACAACATCCTTCTTCAAATTTCCATGTTGTTTTTCTTTCCTGTTGATGATTTATATGATAAATTTCTACAAGTTTTCCTATTATGAGCATAAGTAACCACTACCTTGAAAGCAAAATTCAGTTTGATCTCGACGTTAATTTGCTTTTTGCCGATTGTTGTACAAGGCACAACATCCTTCGTGTCAATTTCCATGTTTTTTTTCTTTCCTGTTGATGATTTATATGATAAATTTCTACAAGTTTTTCTATTATGAGCATAAGTATAGACTCAAAACAAGTAATCTTGGTGAGTACCAAAGTCGAACACAGAGATTTTAACTTTACCGACTATCGAATGATGTTTAAATGACTCTAAAAAAACTCAATTAGTTGAAGATTCTCATATACTCAAAAGCTTTAGAGAAAATACTAAAGATGGAGGTGATTGTATGGTGTATAGTGCAGTTGTGTAGCAAGAGTAAAAATACATTGGGAGAAAGCAGGGTAGGGGGAAGCTATCATCATTCATATGAATTTTTCCTTAGATTTTGGTTCATGCTCTTAACCATAAATGAATCTCATCCTCCCAGTAGATAAGCCCCATAAATCATATCTCTATGATGCATGTTTGAAGGTTTATTGAACTTAAGGTTGTCTTTATTTCTAAAGATACTTCTTACTTAGTGAAATCCATAGTTATTTACTCTCTCAAGTAGTTAACAATAGCTACTTTTTCCAATTAGCTAGATGGAAACAAGTATCAGGTTTAGCACACACTAAATAAAATGAACAAAGACCTAAGTTAAGTTTGTCGGAATGCATGTTGACTATTTTACCTCAACTCTTTTGAGATTTAGCTACACTCTTGTTGAAAGATAACAATAGAATGTATGCGGTAGAGATGATAAAGTTCATGATATACATATTGACTTGAAGATATTTAAGTTTTAGTACAATGTAGTAATAAAGTAGCAAGAACAAGTGAAGATAAACAAAGAAAGAAAAGAAAAAATGTAGAAAGTAAACGCCGATGGCAGTCTCCTGCTCCCCGTCGATGTGGATGATCTCCTTTGCTTGTCTAAGTGAGACTATGGATGGTTGAAAGAGGCGGCTCAGTTCCTTTCTCAAGTTTGTACCATAGCTTCTTCTCCGATGGATTGATGGATCTGCTGAAAATTCTATGGAAGTGGCTCTCTATAGCTTGGCTAACATTCTTTTTGTCTTCATAGCTTAGTATTTATAGCACCAAAGGATGTACTAAACAGACGTCATGTGTCATCGTTGGTGCTTTGGAGATGATGTGTTTGTCTCTCGTCATCCCTAACCAGGTAGTTGGCTAATATGTCAATATGCTACTCTCATGGTTAGTTTTGAATTGGGGTAGGTAATATTTAGTGCACATGTTGGACACAAAGAAGATATTTTTACAAGAAGTTCTACTAAAGATGATATAATATTCATTAAGTCTTCTCCATTATTCTAAGAAAAGAGCTACAATAACTTGTATTTCTACAAGCTAGTTATCAATACATTTACTTAAGAAGGATTAAAATCAAATAAAAATCCTTTGCTCTGGTAAGTAAAGAATAACATCAGAAGAATAGGGAAGAATTTTTTTTTTTTTTTTTTCTGAAAACACTACTAATTTGAAGAAGAGATCTAGAAATATTTTTAGATCTGACTTAAATTCAGATCCACTATTCAAGGGAACGTTTTCAAATCTTCAATATTTTAAAATGGTAATGAACTGGGTTTCTCAAAGGCTTAATTGAAATGTAATTTTTGAGTTCTTATTAAGTTTGTAGCACTAGTAGGATCAAGTCATCTCCACAAGGAATCAAGTTTTTTTTTTTCCAAAACTAACTCTTGAATTTAAAGGTAACCAGGGATGCTTAAAGTTATCAAGCAATTTGTGAAATTAAATGCAAGTGATAAAGATTGCAAAAATGAAATGATCCAAATTGAGATTAATGAAGAGTAAGATTCAAATTAACAAACTCAATCCATAGGAAATGACTCGATTGCTCAAATTTGATCATTTGAAACTAAAGATTATGGTCATTCTATCATGCAAACACTTGGTCAATTTTTCGATTGACTCGAACAAGTGTCCTTGGTTTATTAACTAAGATAAGCCCTCAATTTGACTAAGCACATTAAACCCAATTGGGCTCAATAGCGTCCATAAAAATTCTCAATGCTTGAATTAAGTTCGAGGGATAATGACGCATAATGAACTTGGATAGCCTAGATTAACTAAACGATTAATCCTTCATTATAATTAGAATATGAATATTAATCAATTGGAACAATCCATCAATCTAATATATGCATAATTTTAACCATTCAACGAGACGAATTCAATGAAATGAACACGTATGACAAAGAAAATCATACTAAGAAAAATGCATTCATATATAGGCGTGTCAACTCATCAATTAAAATGTAATGAATATACTTAAGAACTGAGGAAGTTTACAAGAAGAACAACCTCCAAATTGAATCCAAATCCACATTAAAATGGCAACATATCCTCATATTTCTAAATGGAGAAAGTTGCTTTAGCCAGACATGATCTACATACACAAAAATGAGATTAATCCTTCCAAATACAAAAAAAAAAAAAAAAAAAATAAAAAATAAGGATAAGAGTGGATGACTACAGAATAAAATGGTGAACAGATGGAGAAAAGTTGGCTTATGGGACTTTCCCTTCGATCAAAACTATTTGAACACCTTGCAGCAAAGACTCAAGTCTGTTTTGGTGAGTTTTAGGTGTTATCGCTCTATTTAAGATCTTTTTTACTTCAATTAATTAGGTATTGTAAATTAGTCTAAAACTCTTGGGTATTCTCTATTTATAATTTAGACTTGGTTTAAGGCGTTCGGCTTGAGATTTAAGGTCGTTTTAGGTAAGATTACTCATTTCAAACGTTATTTTGAGTTCCAACTAAGGTTTCAAACTAAGTTATGACCTTTGGAACCTTGTTTCTATTATTATTGGAGTCGGATAGTTTAGAAGTGCTTTATTACGCTTTAGGTAAGTGAAATTCTACTTGTGGAGTTTGTTTGCTGTTGATAACATGTTGCGTGCTTTATATGCATTATATCTATTGCGTATGATTTAAAGTGCTTTATGTTCTTGAACTATTTCATATTTTGGATGCCTAAGCATGCTGAAAATGTGGTAATATTATTGTGATATGTTTATGAATTGTAGAATGTCTAAATACATGTGATTGTTGCTTACGTGGACTAGTTATGGAATATTGTTTGGAAGTGTGTGATAGTTATTAGGCATTCTAGTGAGTTGTATGAAAGAGCGGTTTAGTGAACCTCGTGAGCTTGACAAGGGAAGTCAGATGAATATCATTTGCCTTGGGTAAAAATGGCCAAAGGGTGGTGTGTCATCGTGGGATTAAAAGAAACATTGAGGCCTTGGGTAAAAATGGTCAAGCATCGATGTGCAGTCGAGGCCTTGGATAAAAATGGCTAAGGGTCGATCTGCAATTGAGACCTTGGTTAAAAATGGTCAAGGTCGGTGAGTAGTCGAGACCTTGGGTAATAATGGTCAATGATTGATGTGTAGTCAAACCCTTGGGTGGAAATGGTCAAGAGTCGACATATAGTTTGATGGCCTTGGGTGAAAATGGCCAAAGGTCAAAACTGAGCACAGTAGAGGATTGTTAGTAATGCTTGGATTGATTGAATGTGCATGTGTCTAAAATCTCTTTGTCTTTGCCATTCAAGGAAAAGAACAAATCTCTTTGTCTTTCCAACTTACGCTTTGTAAAAAATGCACAAAAGCCTTCAATGTTTATAATGGTTTAAGACAAGGGGATCTTCTTTCTCCTTATCTTTTCCTCATTTCTGTGGAGGGTCTTTATATACTTCTCTATCAAGAAGAAATTTGTAGTGAGAAATTTGTATTAAGATTTTCGGTATTAAAATTGCTTGTTGACCTCCTTCTATCACCCATCTTTTCTTTGTACATGATAGTCTTCTTTTTGTCAAGAAAAAACATAATGAGTTTTGCGAAATTCACCACCTTTTGGAGGTGTTCAAAAAGGCATACGAAGAAACTATTAATGATAGAAAATCAATTGTTGTTTTTAACAAACAAATTCTTGTTGAGCTTTAATCATCACTGGCTAGCTTGATCCCAGTCCAAGTGGTTTGTGATCTCAAAATATCTTGAGTCCCTTCTGCCGTCTCTAAAAATAAATATGAGTCATTAAAATTATATTAAGAGAATGTTTATAAAACTCTTCATGGTTAGAAATGTAGAAACAAGTGTTGATCATTGATTGTTGAGCTGTAGCAGAACCACTATCTTGAAGGCAAAATTCAGTTTGATCTCTACGTTAATTTGCTTTTTGTCGGTTGCTCTACAAGGCACAACACCCTTCTTCAAATTTACATGTTGTTTTTAGTTCGTGTTGATGATTTATAAGATAAATTTCTACAAGTTTTCCAATTACAAGCATAAGTAGAGACTTAAAACAGGTAATCTTGGTGAGTACTAATGTCGAACACAGGGATTTTGACTTTACCAAGTATCAAATGATGTTTAAATGACTCTCGACAAACTCAATTAGTTGAAGATTCATATACTCAAAAACTTTAGAGAAAATACTAAAGATGGAGGTGATTGTATAGTGTATGATGCTGTTGTGTAGCAAGAGTGAAAATACAAATGGAGAAAATAGGGTTGGGGGAAGCTATCATCATTTCTTTGAACTTTTCCTTAGATTTTGGTTCATGTTCTTAACCATAAATGAATCTCAACATCTCGGTAGATAAGGCACATAAATCATAAATCTATGAAGAAGAAAAAGGAAAAAAAACCAAAAATCAATTGTTAGTGACCAATATTGGATGGCAGGCAATAAAAACATTCGACGATCCATGACTAGTAATATCGACATCACGTTTTAATATTGCAGCTCCTAAACAAGGGACTTCATTTTTTTGTTTTTTCTTTTATTGAAAATGAAGAAGGATAAAGGTATTAGGATTTAAAAAAAATTAATTTTTAAAATCGTACTATCACGATTTCTTCACTTTTTGAGATTCGATCACGGGATCAAAACAAATATGTGGAAAAAGATTTAAACAAATTTTTCATTTTCCCTTTTTTTTTGAAAAGAAGATTTTAATCAATCCTTTGTCTCATAGTGAAACTATCTTCCAAATTGCACATCATAAGATGAGACAAGATGGTTGCTTCTGACCCTTCTTTTGAGATGGGTTTATTTCTCTCATAAGATTATTGTTTACATTTTTTTAATTTTTTTTAATGTATCTATTGAATAGTTGAGTTATTAAAAATATCTTCACTAGTTGAAGAATTAATTAAATTTTTTCTACCATTTTTTAAATAAAATTTATCTCATCCATGAGCTCCTAAAAAATTTATTAAATAATTAATTAAGTACATCTCAATATATTTAGTTAGATGATCAAGTTTTTTTTTTTTTTTTTTTAAATTTGTCATACACATCTAAAAAGTTTTAATTTTCTTTTCTATATGAGAGAGGTAAGAGGATTCAAGTCAAACCTCTTGATCGCTAGGATATTTGTATGCCACTTAAACTATCTTTATTTTATTTTTCCTTTTTTTTCGAAGATAAGCTTAAGAGTTTTAAAATTTTACCAATACTCTTTCAAATTTTGTTTTCTTTTTTTAAACAAATCTTTTAACAAATTTTTTTTCGTTACAAGAGCAATAAAATCTTAAGTAAAATAGGAAACTAACAACATTGAGAAGTTTTTTTTTTTTGTATAATCTGATTACTTTCAATTATATTTGTAAATTACATACAAAAACTCCAAACTTTTAAAACTTCCACTTGCACCAAAATTCGCGATGATTTTCCTTGGTAATAAAAATTAAGAAAAGATATTTTAAAAATAAAAAAATAAAATAAACTATTTACACAAAATAGCAAAATTTTTAGATAGTTGTGATAGATGTTAATAGAAGTCTATCGGAGTTCATCAATGATATAAATGATAGAAATCTATCACTAATAAACCCTTATAGAAGTTTATCAATGTCTATCAATATTTTTTTTACTATGTTATGTAAATAGTTTGACACTTTTTTAATCTATGAAAAATTTTCGGAAAATAACAACTACACTAACTAATAATATTCTATATAATAGCATATGTATATATTAGGTTTCTTTTCAAATATAGAAAAATAAGCCAAATTATTTACAAATATAGAAAAATTTTACCGTCTATCAGATAGACCGCGATAGAATTCTATTAGAATTCATTTGCTTGAGCGATAGAAAGCGATAGAATTCTATTGCGGTCTATCATAGACAGTAAAATTTTTCTATATTTGTAAATAGTTTGATATTTTTTCTGTTTATAGTAATTTTTCTATATATTATCGAAAATTTTAATTTATACTTTACAAATCTCAATCTAATATCTTAAATGAAATGCTACATGATAAATTATTTGTAACAACAACACTTCTTCCCAACGTTCCCATAATCTTCTCCCACTGTAATTACTGCAAATTAAATTAAAAAAAGAAAAAAAAAAAAAAAAAAGGGAAAATGCTTATTGCACAAATCCTTCCTCATCTCCCAGTAGGGTCCTTAATCTCAGAAAAAACAGTACCAGACATTCCTTTATTTTGTGTGTAACTAGAATCATCACTATTGCTTGTTGTCACATAACTGCTCACCCCCGACTCCAAGTCGTGTCTCCGATCATCGGTACTACTAAACAATGTTTCATCCACCAACCACCGTTCTTCGCCGCTATCCCTCTTGCCGCTACCCACGTCATCTTCGTCTCCCTTCTTCTTCGATGCCTCTTGTAATTTCAATGCAAACTCCAATCCCCACACCACGTCGTTCATCGATGGTCGCTTTATGCCATCGTCTTCAATGCAACTCACAGCAATCTCTATGAACTTTCTCGAGCATTCTGGTGATATCTCATTTTTTATGTTCGGGTCGATGATTTGAGCCACCGTGTTGTCACGGTGGCACCGTCGTAGCCACTCTGCGAGGTACACTTGCTTCTTGTCTGCAGAGCGTATCAATGGTGGACGAGCACAAAGTATTTCACAAAGAACTACTCCGAATGAATATACATCAGATTTTTCGGTTAGTTGTTGTCGTCTGTAATACTCTGGGTCTAAGTATCCGAAACTACCTTTAACAACTGTACTAATGTGTGCGTTGGGCATGTTTGCTGGGCCAACTTTTGACAATCCAAAATCCGAAACTTTTGCAATCCATTTCTCATCAAGTAAAATATTAGTCGTTTTGACATCACGGTGGATGATGGTGTGATTGGCTCCTGTGTGGAGATACTGTAACCCTTTTGCCGCTCCAATGCAAATTTGGAGACGTTGATTCCATGTGAGAGGTTGTTCGTCGTTCCCATAGAGCTGACTACGGAGAGTTCCATGAGACATGTAATCATAGACCAGAATCATTTCATTTCCATCATTACAATATCCAATTAGGGAGACGAGATGGAGATGGCGAAGTTGCGAGAGCATCTCGATCTCTGTCTTGAACTCATGTGCGCCCTGTTTTGAACCTGGTTTCAACCGCTTGATTGCCACTTGAGTGGCTCCGTCATCGATGTAACCTTTGTACACGTTACCGAATCCGCCAACGCCAATGATGAAAATGTCATCAAAATTCTTGGTAGCGGCTTTAATCTCCCCCAAAGAAAAATAACGACATACATCAGATGGCAGATTTGAGTTACGGGTCGTACTTGATTTGTTTGATTTGTTCGTCGATGTGGAGTAAGGAGCCCACCATGGAGTTCCATCACTGGAGGTTTGGTCTGTAAGTGTTCTACGTCGCCGAAAGAAAAACAAACCCAGAACCAACATTGCCACCACAGCTCCAATCACGACAGGTATTACAATTGCCACAATTTTAGTATTTGATGAACTATTCGATTGTGAGATGGAAGGTGGAAGAGATTGAGTGGGTATAGTGGGAGGTGGATCTGGGTTTTGGCCAGCTAGATTACCATTCGAATCATTTAATTTGAAGATTTCAATACCATTCAAGATCACATTGGTGACTCTCGTCAGAGAGTCAGGGTTTGGTTGAAGCTTTACAGAGAGATTCACTTTCTTTTGATTGCTACTAGACACATAAACACCATAGTCTTCGAAAATAGGATTATATTTCCCCCTGGCCCATTGAAATACATCGATTTTTTGCTCAGCCATATCCTCTCTAATATAAATAGAGAACACTCTGTCACCTGCAGCAGTGACATCAGCCTCAAACTCACAGAAATGAAGGCGGAGCATGTAATAGAATCCAGGATCTACAGGGTACTCCCACGTCAAGTTGTAGCTCTTATTAAGCGTAGCATTTGGACCCATGGTTCGAGCAGTGCGATGCACATCTTCTGGAGCTGTGTAGGATGGGATTTTAACAAAATTGAGCTGGATAGATAAGTTAGCAGGTCGAGCATCATATATGTATCCATTCAACAAATGACTTTCCTCTGTCCATGTCCGAAACATTCCAGTGTCTTCAACAGGGGAGATGGCGCTTCCACCGATATTCATTCTGTATACCTTCTCAAGAGACGTGTTATTATCAACTGGGAGTAACTGATTATTCTGGTTGACGATCTTCAACCCCCTACCGCTTTGGTCGTTATTAGGATAATAAAAATTCAGAGGCATGGATACAATCTCAATCCCATTGATAAAGGCATAAGAGTCTTGATTTGTGGGAGAGAATGTAATGGTAAGCATTTGATCATTTCCCTCTGTGTAAACACAGAACTCGCGAGTAATCGTTGGGGAAGGAGGATCAGAAGCGTCGGCATTGACAGAAGCATTGAAATCAGCCAGAAGAGTGTGGAGAGAAGTTTTTACAGAGAAAACAGCTTTGAAGCGGTCGAAATTAGAGTAGAAAGCAGGGTAAAAGTAAAGGCGAATGAATTTCTTGCCAGGACTCACCGGAAAAGAGTAAGTGAATTCGGAGTGGGACAGGCGTGCTGTTGAGAAAGGGACCTCGGTGACCGGAGAGGATTGCGTCTCGGCTCGTGAAATGACCGATACGCCGTTGTGAGTGAAATCGGAAGGGAAGAATTTTGATTGGACGTCCCCGAACCACGTGCGACTGTCACCAAATGCAGATAAGTTTCCAGAGGAACCACAATTAAGAAGTATGTTGTCGGTGGGTTTGTAGGGCGCCGACGAGTCGCCGGAAACAGAGAGGGAGAGAAAATAGAGGTTGAAGAAAGCTAATAGGAAGGACGTTGTTGCAGTTGCAGAAGCATGTTTGGCTAATTTACAGTACTCCGCCATTAGAGAAGAAAGAGATTCTTCATGAAATTGAAGAAGATTTTAGAGATATGAAAGAAATTATTATAGAAAAGTATGTGTTAATCATACGTGGGTGTTGGGGCGGCGAAAGAAGTCTACGGTTGAAAAGTCTTGGTTTCTTATCTCTCTATCTTTCCACTAAACAATTCTTTATACAGACAAATTGGTTATATGATGATTTGGTATTAATGGAACACCTTTTGATTGACCAAAAATGTCACTTTCCTTCTGTTGCTTAAATTTATAGACAAATTGGAGCTACCACTTGCAAGTAGTCATTGTTTACAATTAGCATTTATAAATAATGGTAAGAAATGAAAACTCATATTTCTCCAATTGAATCTTAATGCCCAATGTTAGTTTAGTAAGGGGGTAATGATATATATCATTTTTTTTTAATGAAAGGTTGAATTCTATATGTTTTATAATTGTTGTACTCCTAAAAAAAATATATAAAAAAAAGAGTAATTGTAATGAATAGCAATTTTAGGGATAATAATTAAGTGTATAGCAGTATTTTTAAAAAAAATTGCAAATATATCAGTGATAGACTTTTATGGACTATCATCAAATTTTCAATTTTTTAAAAATATTACTATATATGCTAATACTTTGAATTACAACCGTCTCAAACTCTTGGTTGTTAGAAGAGATGAATTACATTGGTGGGTAATTGACTAGTGTGGGTCTTTGCTTGGATTTCATCTCTAATATATTTCATTTAGAAAATTGACCTACTTCACAAGAAATATTTCACAAATGTCCTAAACTTTAATTATATTCTAAAACTAGATTTCTGCATAATTTTGGGGCAATTTTAACCTTTTGGTGTCTTCTCTCTTATATTTAATTTTTGTATTATTTTATAATAAAATATATTAAAAAATTCAATTCAAATTTAATATTAATTATTTTAAATTTTTATTTTTGGAATAAGCATTAATCACACTACATGTCATCATTAAATTCGGGTTGTCGTTTAATAATTTTTTTAATTTTGTTTATTAACTAATATGGTATATATTCCTAAAATTAAGGAATATGATAGTTACATTCTCTCTCATATTTAATTTTCGTATTATTTTATAATTAAAATATTAAAAATTTAATTTTTGTTTATAAAAAATATTTTTTCGATCATTACAAAAAAAAAATTTCTACATATCTAAGATGTTGATTTTAGGAGTTTATGTTTTTTAAGGATTATTTTTTCCAATTAGTTACAAATTTGTTACAAATTTTTCTTTTTTACAAATTACAAATTTTGACATAAAATTCAAAATCTCTAATTTCGGTTGGATTATATTTAATGCATGATTATGGTTACAAATATTCTTATCATCTATGTTTCGTTTCTTATATATGTATATGAGGTTTATTTAAATACATACAATGTTATTTCAAATATGAGGTTAAGTCTAATGTATTTAGAACAAGTATAAATTTAAGGTTGTTATATAATATACACTGCATATTTTAATTTTAGTTTCGAATCTATTAAGATATATATATATATTCCACATACTTTGTCATATATACACATTTATATTATACTAAAGTGGATGACATATTCAAATTATTAAGGCAATTCGAAATTATCAAGCTTTACAAGAAGGAGATAGCTTGAGATTTTTCGAGTGATGCCTTTGCATTATAAGTTGGAAGTCTTTTATAGACCCCAAATTTCAAAATTAATTGAATGCAGAAAATTAAAAGATAAAATCGAATCATCAGGACAGGACTCTTGATAGATTCGTTTTTATAAAGTTAATATTATTGGAATAGGCTCCAATAATTTGAACTAAAATACAAAACTACAAAAATACCAAGATACCAACATTATTACAGTATGGAAAGAAAAGGTGATGAAAAAATTATTACAATATGAAAAGAAAGGGTGATAAGAAGTGAGAAATTATTACAAAAGATAAGGGAGACAAGATATAAGAAAAGATAAGAAAAGATAAGGTAGGAGAAAAGATGTAAGAGATAAGGTCAAAATAGCATGAGGGACCATGCTAAAAGAAAGATTTGTGGGATAAATAAAATTTTGTTGGCAAAATTTTTATGATTGCAGTTTCTTCTATTTTAAATTTGCTTCATCGTCGACCGAAATCTTGATTCTTCCAAGTACTCATTTACGCTAGACTGATTATAGGCAAAAAACTCCGACTTATACCATTTTGCGGATGGGCCAAACTAGGCGCTGTCGAATGAGCGGACGCAAGGACTAACCAAAATTATATGTCTTCGAGGATTCAAATTTCTTCTTTGGTTGCACTACTGCTTCAAAACATTTGTTCTTCAACTCTTGCCAACAGAAACTTATACACAGTGTAAAATGGGTTGTGAGTCGAGAAATGGGTCGTCAAGGTTGTACTCTGGTTCTTCCTCATTTTCTTTTATTGAGGCAGGCGGAGATGCACTCAACGACGAATTTGAAGTTGCAAGGGCCAATTTTTGGAAATCAGCTTCTGAAGTTGTCTGTGCTAAAGCTGCTAATAATTTTGATTTATCATTTAAGAACTCTGCGTTCTTCTTTAAATCCATGTCTTGAAGATATCCGTTCTCTGCGAACCATTCTTTAATATTCTTGACGGTGGCATGTTGGAAACTGTACTTATCCCAGCATTTTATTTTGAGAATTTTTGTAATTATTTTATATTGAGGATATGAGCTGGTTGAGAAATTCCAGCAAAATATCCATGGTATTTGAAAATATAAGCAAAAACGCATCGAATTGTGGAACGATGTTTTTGGATTGTTCTTGCAAAATAAAAATATGATTCTTGTAAGGGAGTTGGAAGAATATCATCCGTCATTCTGAATGTATTCCACCATTAAATGAACCATAAAGGAGAATTGATCTTGTAGGCATTTTGACAGAAGGATATAAACCAAGAGTGGTTATAATTTGAGTACCATATAACATTATACCAGACTCTAATATAGTCCCAATATGAAAATATTTGAGGTATAAAAGGTTTTGAAAATGATTTTTCGGTATAAATGCCTTGATTCCAATGGGTAGGATTCAAAGCTTTGAAAATTTTAATTTGAATAAGCAATCCTGAGGGATCACTTTTATCTAGGATGTGAGTTATTTCTGCTGACTTTGTGTCAACGAGAATAAACTCATAAAAGGTTCTGGTCTTTTTAAGATCCTCGCGGATGAAATTAAAACCCTTGGGATACATTTTTGAGATGGTCTCTTCTAATTGAGACCTTGATATTCGGGTTCAATGATAGACTCATTTATGGATATGGACTTTTGAAAATAAGTTTTGATCTCAGGTCAAGGTACAAACCTCTTTTCTGGTGTGATTGTCTGAGAGTACGTTGATGGAGAAGGGATTGATTATCCCTGGTTTGAAGAGGGAGAGACAGTAGGTCTCATTTGAGTAACACCACCAGAGGGTGGCTTTATAAAGAAGGCTGAAGGCCTAGGTGGTGGAGTTGAAGACTCCATTGGAGAAATTGACCGTATGCCGGCATTTCTTGCTCTGGATCTGGTTACTGGAGTAAATCCTAGATCAATGGCGTATTGATCAGCACTCATTGGTGAGGGTGCTGAGTTTGAAGAAGATGGACTTTTGCCTTTTGAAGAAGAAGAGGCTATTACCTTTCTATTTCTTTCACTTGTTTTCCTTTGCTATTGGGAGAGAGATTTTAGAGAGAGAGGAGAGTTTTGGAGTTAGAAACTCCATTGAGAGATAGTCTGCTAGGGGATTTTGCTCCTCTTTTATAGGCAAAATTTCAAAATCAAAACAAGATAAAATTGCCTACTACCTTGTAAAGATTTGTTTTGAAACAAGATTTTTAACATCTTTTTCGAGGACGAATTTAGAGGCTAGCTCTTGAATCAATTTTAATTGTAAATTTTTTATTGATTAAATCTCCTTGAAATTTTTGGACACAAAAGACTATTGCTAATAATTCCTTTTTTAGTGTAGAATAATTTCTTTGAGTTTCATTCCAAATTCCTCAGTAAAATCTTACTATTGATTCTGCCTTATCTAGACACTGTTTTAGGATTCCTCCATATCCTATATCAGAGGCATTTGTTTCTACTATTAGTCTTGCCTTTGGGTTGATAAGACTTAAACAGGGAATTGATTTGAGTAAAGTTTTAATTTTTTGTACAACTTGAGTATGTTTTTCATACCATTGAGGTGGATTCTTTTTTAGTCTTTGAAAAAGTGGTTTGCAAATGGGCCTGACATTTTGAATAAAATCAGAAACATAATTTAGACAGCCCAAAAATCTTTGAAGTTGGGTTTTGTCAAGTATTTGATCTGGAAAATTTGAAGCAAATTCTATTGTTCTTTGAATGGGCCTAATTAGTCCTAGGTGAATCTCAAAACCCAAAAATCTAACTTTGGTTTCAAATAACTTGACTTTAGACATAGATACTACTAAGCCATTTCTTTTGATAATATCTATGAAGATTTCAAGATGTTTAAAATGTTTTTCTAAGCTTGGAGAAAAAACTAGAACATTGTCAATATAGACTATTGTAAAATCTTGAAAATCATTGAAAATGTCATTCATTATTTTTTGAAATTCTGATGGGGCATTTTTTTAGCCCAAATGGCATTACGTTCCATTCACATTGTCCAGAAGGAACATTGAAAACTGTTTTGTATTTATCATTTTCAGAAATTTGGATTTGCCAAAATCCTGATTTCATATCAAATTTTGAAAATACTTTTGCACTTGAAATTCGTTTTAATAAATCTTGTTTATTTGGAATGGGATATCTTATCCATTCTAAAACTTTGTTTAGGGGTTTGTAATTAATTACTAACCTTGGAACTCCACGCTCTTGTTCAGCTGCGTTGTTGACGTAGAAGGCTGCACACGACCATGGACTTTTTGATGGCCTTATTAGCTTTTTTATCTAATAAGTCCTGAATTTATTTCCTGTAGGGATATCCGATTCTTTGAATTCTTTGATGTAAGGAAGATTAACTATATGTTTTTTCCTATCCCAAAATGCATTTGGGAGGTTTGAACAAATTTCAGTTTCTATTTTTAATAGAATTCTTTGATCTTATTTTAATTGAAGGTTCTTTAAATTTTCTTCAATTCTTTTATAGCTTATTCTTTTTTAAAAATTGAATTTTTTTGTTTTCTTTTATTTGTCATTTTTAATTTCATTATTCCCAAAATTTCTAGTAGAATTATGGGGCTAATGAATTCAAAATGATTTCTTTTCTAGAAATTTTTGTTACTAAACCTTTTTCGGTTATTTTAATAGGGTATAATTGAGTTAAGAAAGGTGTTCCCAATATTAATTCTTGTTTTAAATCTTTGACTAGAAGAAAAGAATTTATAAAACAAAATTCTTGATTACAGACTGTGTACATTTGAAAGCTTGTATTTGATATTCAGACGTTGTCCATTTGCGCTTCTTAAAGATTTTGTTGTTTTCTCAAAATACTTTGTAGATATTAAACCTTGTTGTATACAATTTTGATTAGCTCCTGAATCTATCAAGGCCTTAAGTTTTATTTTGAAATGTTGAATCTTTAAAGTGATTATTGAATACCACTTTTGGTAGTGTACTTTTGAAATTTGATTTATCAAGAAGTTTTCTCCTTCTTCTGTTTCCTTTTCAGAATCGGAGTTTTAAAGTGTCTTGATTATAAAATCCTTTTCTTTTTGATTTCTTGAATTTCTATGCGATTTTGATGGGCACATATAGACATATGAATTGTCCAAATTACCCTTTAATAAAAAAAAGCCCTAAAATCATACACATCTCCCTTCACGATTTGGAACCTTGCACACGACTGCCAGGAGCGGTAACACCAATTGAATAGTGAAACAATGGCTTCCATCGCACGACGGTGATGACTTTGGACAGATCTGCAACTTCAGAAAGTGCTACTACTTGGGAATCTCACGCCGCGGCAACACCCATTAAACGGTGAAAACTTGGCTTGCATCGGAAAGCATGCGTGGCCATTAATTTTCTCTTTTATCATGCTTAAGCGATGTGATTCTTAAGATTTTGAAACTATGATTTTAGTTACTGCTTTTTTATCTCTCAACTATTTTGCAATTATCTTGCAACTACTTTAAAATCTAAACCATGTATAAAAGTGATTTGGAAGTTGGAAAGTTGTTAAGAGATATTGCAACATAAAAAACGATACCTAAAAAAACTATCTAAAATAGGTTTAAACCCACCCTAAATCAACTAAAATACATATAAAAATGATTTGGGATTAAGGATTTCAAGTTTGAAAGTAGGAAAGTTGTTGCGAGATAAAAAACAATACCTAAAAGATTATCTAAAACATGTCTAAAACTCACCCTAAATCACATAAACACATATAAAAATGATTTGGGATTGAGGATTTCAAGTTTGAAAGTTGGAAAGTTGTTGCGAGATATTGCGAGATAAAAAACCAATACCAAAAAAAATATCTAAAACATGTCTAAAACCCCCCTAAATCACCTAAAACACTAAAAATGATTTGAGATTGAGCATTTTAAGTTTGGAAGTTAGGCCGTTGTTGCTAGATGTTGCGAGATGTTGCAAGATAAAAAAAAAACTAGTACCTACAAAACTAACTAAAAAATGTCTATACCTACCCTAAATCACCTAAAACACCTATAAAAATGAGCTAGAATTGAGTGTTTCAAATTTTGAAGTTCTTGCGAGATTTGAAGTTTTGAAGTTGTTGCGAGATATTACGAGGTAGAAAATAGTATTTAAAAATTAGCTAAAAAAATGTCTATATCCATCCTAAATCATCTAAAACACCTATAAAAATTAGTTAGACTTGAGTGTTTCAAATTTTGAAAATGTTGTGAGATGCTACGAGATGTTGCGAGATAAAAAACAGTATCTAAAAAAATAGCTAAAAATTGTTCATTTCCACCCTAAATCATCTTAAACACCAATAAAAATGAGTTGGAATTGAGTGTTTCAAGTTTTGAAGTTGTTGCGAGATGTTGCGATATATTGCAAGATAAAAAACAATACTTATAAATTATCTAAAAAATGTCCATACCCAGCCCAAATCATCTAAAACACCTCTAAAAATTAGTTAGACTTGAGTATTTCAAGTTTTAAAGTTTTTGCGAGATGTTACGAGATAAAAATTAGTACTTAAAAATATAGCTAAAAAATGTTCATACCCATCCTTATCTTTATAGGTATTTTAAGTGAATTAGGGTTGGTATGGTCATATTTTAAGTAGTTTGTTAGCTACTGTTTTTTATCTTGCAACATCTTGCAACAACTTTCAAACTTGAAACACTCAATATAAACTTATTTTATAGGTGTTTTACGTGATTTAGGGTTGGTATGATCATATTTTAGGTAGTTTGTTAACTATTGCTTTTTATCTCGCAACATCTCGCAATATCTTGCAACAACTTTCAAACTTGAAACACTTTGGAACTCCTTTTTATATATGTTTTAGGTGATTCAGGGTGTGTATGGTCATTTTTAGCAATAACAATGAAAAGAACTAAATTGTTCAGCAACAATAAAATAAATAAGTTGTTCAACAACACTGAAAATAACTAAATTGTTCAACCCATCGTATGTATTTTTCAATAACACTTTTTCTATTAATTTTGTACACTCGACTTCATTCTCATCTAATGACTCCCATCTAGTTGCTCCTATCTTGTCATCATACAAACTAGCTTGAACTTCATTCTCATCTAATGCATCCATTGTGGCCTCCATTGCAATCGGAATGTTTAAGTTCTGAACTTGATTGCGCTCAGAGATTGAATTGTAACAAATATTGAAACCTTTTCTTCGTCTATCATCCCTATGCTCCACCGTAACGAACTAAAATTTGAAAATGGGTCATCCTGAAATTATGGAAAAGTCTATAATTCCTACGAGAATTAAAAAGAAAAAAATTATAGCAAAAACTTCAACAATAGCTAAAAAATCTACCTAAAATATGTGTAAAACCACCCTATATAATTGATTTGGAATTGGGCATTTGAAGTTTGGGAGTTGCGAGATGTTTGCGAGATGTTGCGAGATAAAAAACAGTAACAAAAAAAAATACCTAAAACATGTGTAAAAGCTCCCTAAATCATCTAAAACAAGTATAATTGATTTGGGATTGGGCAATTAAAGTTTGGGAGTTGCGAGATTTTGCAAGATAAAAATTAGAATATAAGAAAACTACCTAAAACATGTGTAAAACCATCTTAAATCACATAAAACAAGTATATAATTGATTTGAGATTGGGAATTTGAAGTTTGGAAGTTGCGAGATGTTTGCGAGATAAAGAACATAAGCTAAAAAAATACCTAAAACATGTGTAAAACCACCCTAAATCACCTAAAACAAGTATATAATAGATTTGAGATAAGACATTATTTGAAGTTTAGAAGACGGAATATGTTGCGAGAAGTTGGAGAAAAATGGGAGAAAAGGTGGAAGAAGAAGACTAAAGTAACTTAGTTTGGAGAAAAGGAGGATAAAATCCAAAAATCATTTTTTAAAAAGTGATCCAAAAAAATCTTACTCCCCTTTAAAAAGTCCTATTTTTGGTAATTTTCCAATTTTATTCAATATTACTCTATAATAAATCATATTGTAACTTTTTAGTTATTATTAAATAATAAACCTATTAGATTGTGCTACCGATTAAACAACTTCAAATCCATCTAGGAGAAGGAATACGGAAAAACAGGGGGTAAAATGGAAAGACAGAAAAACTGAAAATGAAACCTGCAAAATCCAAAAAAACCTTAGCTTCATTTCTAATTTTTCCAATTGGTTTGGCCACCTATTACAATTTTTTTTTTTTTTTTTTAAATTAACTATATTAGAGTAGAGGTATTTTATATAATTCAACTTCCTTCAATATTTTAATTTTAATTTACAAACGTAATTTCTAAATATTTTATTAAGGGTAATAATTAGGTACAACTTAGACTGCATTTAATTCTCTACTTTCTTACCTTTACATAGTAAAAATAAATTAAACAAAATTAGCACATGACAATCTTTTATTGAGTGGACTGCACAAGAGATAGCTGTTTTTTTTTTTTTTTTTTTTTTTTTCTTTCTTTTATTAGTTTCACAGACACCAAAATTTCTAATGGACAAATTTCTTTTGTAACAAATTGAGAAAAGAAAAGACTGAAAAATAAAATTGAGATATAAAATATTTATAAATAACAACACTTCATTCTCATAATCTTCTTCCACCGTAAATAAGTCTTCATCTCCCGGTAGGGTCCTTAATCTCAGAGAAAATAGTACCTGACATTCCTTTATTATACACATAACTCGAATTATCACTATTGCTTGTCGTCACATCACTGCTTATGCCCGACTCCAACCCATGACTTCGATCATTGGTACTACTGAATAATGTCTCCTCCATCAACCACTCTTCTTCCCCACCCTCCCTCTTGTTGTCGTCGCCGCCTTCCATATCATCTTGAACTCCTTTCTTCTTCGACGCCTCCTGTAATTGCATTGCAAACTCCAATCCCCACACCACGTCATTCATCGACGGTCGATTTATTCCATCGTCTTGGATGCACCTCACTGTGATCTCTATGAACTTCCTCAAGCACTCTGGCGAGATCTCGTTCTTGATGTTTGGGTCGATGATTTGACCAATTGTGTTATCACGGTTGCATCGTCGGACCCACTCTGCCAGGTACACTTGCTTCTTGTCCGCGAGCCGCATCAATGGTGGACGAGCGCACAATACTTCGCAGAGTACTACTCCAAATGAATATACGTCAGATTTTTCAGTCAGTTGTTGTCTACGGTAGTACTCTGGGTCTAAGTAACCGAAGCTACCCTTGACTACTGTGCTGATGTGTGCTTTAGACATGTCTGTTGGCCCAACTTTTGACAACCCAAAATCAGAAACCTTCGCGACCCATTTCTCGTCCAGTAAAATATTAGTGGTTTTGACATCACGGTGGATGATTGTGTGTTTCGCACCAGTGTGGAGGTAGTGTAACCCTTTTGCAGCTCCGATGCAGATTTGGAGGCGTTGCTTCCATGTGAGAGGTTGTTCGTCATCACCATAAAGATTTTCTCGTCCAGTAAAATATTAGTGGTTTTGACATCACTGTGGATGATTGTGTGTTTCGCACCAGTGTGGAGGTAGTGTAACCCTTTTGCAGCTCCGATGCAGATTTGGAGGCGTTGCTTCCCTGTGAGAGGTTGTTCGTCATCACCATAAAGATGATTACGAAGGGTTCCATGAGACATGTAATCATATACTCGAATCATTTCATTTCCATCATTGCAATATCCAATTAGGGAAACAAGATGGAGATGACGAAGTTGTGATAGCATCTCGATCTCAGTCTTGAACTCGTGTGCTCCTTGTTTGGAACCTGGTTTCAACCGTTTAATTGCCACTTGGGTGGCTCCATCGTCCACATAACCTTTGTAGACGTTACCAAATCCACCAACGCCAAGGATGAAAATGTCATCGAAATTTTTGGTGGCGGCTCTAATCTCCGCCAATGAGAAGTAACGACATCGATCAGAGGGGAGATTTGAGTTCCGAGACTTACTAGATTTGTTGGTTGATATGGAGTAAAGAGCCCACCACGAAGTTCCGTCGCTAGAGCTTTGATCCATAAATGTTCTGCGTCGCCGAAAAAAAACAAAACCCAGAGCCAATATCATCAAAACTGCACCTCCAACCACGATAGGTATTACAATTGCCACCATTTTACTATTTGAATTATTCTTTAATCGTGAGATTGGTGGTGGAAGAAATTGGGTGTGGGTAGTGGGAGGTGGGTCTGGATTTTGGCCAGCAAGGTTTCCATCTGAATCATTTAATTTGAAGATTTCGATTCCATTCAAGATGACGTTAGAGTATCTAGTCCTAAAGTCATCTGGATTTGCTTGGAGCGTAATAGAGAGATTCACTTTCTTTTGGTCATTTTCAGTCACAAACACAACGTAGTCTCTACGATATGGAATCCCTTTTCCTCCAGCCCAACTAAACACATCAGCAGATTGCTCAGCTATCGTGTCTCTTATATAAATCAAGAACACTCTATCTCCTTCAGCGCTGATGTCATTCTCAAACTCGCAGAAATGCAGACGAATCATGTAAAAGAAGCAAGATCTACGGGTACACCCATGTCAGGTTATATCTCTTGTTTTCTGTAGCATTAGGTCCCATTGTTCGAGCAGTTTTATACACATCGTCTGGCGCAGTGTATGGCGGAATTTCATTACTGTATTTGAGTTGGATATCTATGTTAACAGGTTGCGCATCATAGAAGTTCGAAGTTTGGTCCAACAAATAATTCTCCAGTGACCAAGTTCGAAACATTCCAGTGTCTGCAGCAGGGGAGATGGATTGTCCACCAATATTCATTCGATATAACATCTCAAGAGATGTGTAGTGTTCAATCGGGAAGAACTTATTATTTTGGCCAATCAGCTTCAATCCCCGACCGCCTTCGTCGTTTAACTCTAATGGTGTATAATAAAGATTAGAGGGCATGGATACAATCTCAATCCCACTAATAAAAGCATACGAGTCTTGATCTGTGTGAGTAAATGTAAGGTTTAATTTCTGATCATTTCCCTCCACATAAACACAAAATTCTCGAAAAATATTATTCTGACCAGAAGCGTCAGCGTTGACAGAAGTATTGAAATCACGAAGGAGAGTGAAGAGACCAGCTGTAACAGAGAAGACAGCTTTGGAGCGGTCGAAGTTTTGGTAATTAGCAGAGTAGAAATAAAGTCGAACAAATTTCTGGCCGGGACGTACCGGGAAAAAGTAGGTGAATTGAGAGCGTGAGAGGCGAGCTGTGATGTAAGGGACTGTGGTGGCTGAAGTGGACTGCATATCTGCTTTTGAAGTCACCAATGTGTCGTTTTGTTGGGGATCGGAAGGGAAGAATTTTGAGTCGATGTCTCCGACCCAGATGCGATTTTCTCCAAATTGAGATGAGTTTCCATGGGAACCACAATCAAGGGCTATATTGTCGATGGGTTGGTATGACGGCAAGGAGTCACCGGCACCGAGGAAGAAGATAAAGTGGAGGTAGAAAAGAGGCAAAAGGAGGGCTGTAGTTGCAGAAACTTGATTAGTTATACAGTCCGCCATTGGAGGAGTAGATATTATTGTTCATGAAAGAAGATTTTTGAGATAGGAATTGAAGAAAGAAGGTTTAGGAGATAGAAATAGTAAGAGAAGTCCGCGTAGGAGAACTGTAAACCATAAATGTGAGTTAAGGTGGTGGGGAAGAAGATGGAGAAAAAGCTGTAGAAGTCACTCTCATAAGCATTATAGTTTTTAATGCTCGAGAGAGAGAACCATTTTTTGGTGACTTTCTTTTGTCTTCATCAACCAAAGAATTGTCTATGCAGAGAAGTTGTTATTTTTTTATTATTATTATTTGTGTCATTGGAGGACTTTTGATTGACCAAAAATGTTGATTTCTATTAACATCTATCAATATAGACTTTTATCATTTCTATCGCTGATAGTTCTATTATGGTTTATCACAACTATCTAAAAATTTTATTATTTTGGGTAAATAGTTTATCTTATTTTTCTATTTTTAAAAATTTTCCTCAAATTAAACCGCTAAAATCAGCTTAGCTGAATTAGTATTAATACTACCTTTTTTTAGAGATTGGAGGTTTGATCTCCCATTTTTGTAGTTGTTATACTTAAAAAGAAAAAGAAAGAAAAAATAGTATAATTATATGCCAATGACCAAACGAATTGTGGTTCGAATCATCTACTTGCATTGTACTCAAAAAAAAAAAAAAAAAAAAATGTAAGTTTGAGGATTTAATTTCTAAAATTAATTAATTTGTGTGTTTAATTCACTCAATTTGCTTTTCTATACTACAAAAAAAGAAAAAAAATAGACTCGCTTTCCTATATTTATCTTGAATTTTTTTATCTCAAACTTGTGAGGTTGTATCAATTTTGACCCTATATATTCAATATATTGAATTTAAACATCAAACTTTTTTAGATCGTATCAATTTTAATATAAAAACTTTCAATTTCATCAATTTAAGCTTCAAACTTGAATACTTTTATTCTCTCGATTAAGTTTCCGTCATCTTTAAAAAAGTTTTCCACACATATTCAAAAGCCATGTGTTGCTCTATGATAGGTACTTAAATTATCCAAAAATAATAAATCATTCTATACATTGGATATATAAAACTTTTTTAATAGAGATTAAAACGGAAACTTAATCTGACCATAAATTGATACACTTATTCAAGTTTAAGGTTTCAATGAATGAAAGTTAGTTAAGATGTATATATACAATCTGCTAACTTCAAAATTTTAATGTTGTCTATCACTTATTTGTAAATAGTTTGGTTCATTTTTTCTAAATTTAAAAAATAATCCTTTTTTTGAAGTAAACAAAAATGCAGAAACACTAAAAACCATAAATAAGTAGATCATTAATATAAATTATAATATACTAAAATAGCAATATCCATCTTTTTTTAGTACAATAACAAAAGCAATATAAATGGAACTCTCTAGTAGTAACAGTAATAGTATGAATAATTATTAACTCCCCAATATCCTTTGAATAAAAAAATAGAAATAATAGGAACATGGACCTTTTCTTTTCCTACTAACGAATAGGGACCTTTTATTTTCGTACTAACAGCTACAGAGCTATTGGGGTTAATTAGAAGAATAAGACACTTTACAAAAATAATTAGATAAAAAATGGCACTTTTAAAACTATTTAGATGAACCATAAGCCTTTTCTGAAAGAGAAATATATGGAAGTTTTTAGAAATGAGTAAGGGAATTTTGAGGAATAAACTTGCCGCATCTAAGGTCTAGAAATTTTTTCATAAGAAAAAGGAATTATGCTTAGGAAGGAATGTTGATCAAAATAAATCTCAAAGTTTAAAAACATGTTGAGAGGTTTAGTAAGGCGATGAATCTAAGTTTGAGCGTATGTCAAAGTTTTAAAAATATGCTTGAGGACAAGCATTGCTTTAAATTTGGGTTGTGATAACTTGTAGAAATATAAGTCATTTTGTCTTTTTTTTCACAAAATTAGCGAAATTTACAAGGAAATTGCATTATTTTGACATGAATTCTAGCAAATAATCATGTTTTGCGATCATGCATTTACAAGTGTTTAAAAGCTGAGAATTATGAGAACTTTATGTTTCATCGCAGGAAAGAATGAAGAAAAGAAGAATTGTAGAAGAATGTTGTAGCTGGATTGCATGAAAATAGAGAAGGCACCCAACTTTGGTAGCAAACTACGCTATACGATGCGATAAAAGACAGAAAACGACCAATGCATAGGCAGTGAATGTCAGATCTACGAGCAAGTTGACAGCTGATTTGAAAGGTTCACGGAAGAACCAATGAACCTGTGACGCGAAAGAGTTGACGCAGCAGGGCGTGAAATTAGATGTGTGGTGTCAGCGAAATCATTCGAGAGAAGCTCAAAGCTCACTTTTTAACGCCTATAAATAGCCAGCCCAAAAAAATGAAGAAACGAGTTAATTCGGTCGAGAGATCAACTTTCCCAAGAGAGAGAGAGCAACGTCGTTGTCAATCCTCAAGCTTTTCTTTGCAGAATTCTAAGTGAAAGCTTAGAATTCTTCTTAGAAAAGTGAGAGTTCATCTCCATTCTTTAATCATTCTTGTCGATAGCAACCAATTCAAAGTCAAAGGGATCAATAAAATGTCTCAACGGCTCGACATTTCCACTTCTATTTCTGTATACTTGATCATTTTTTGTATTAAGATTTGATATTGAAAGATTTTTCATTTCTTGTTATTAATATGATTTATTTCCATTCTTATTCATCCATGAGTATCTTTTCATCCATCATGAGCAGCTAATTTCCTAATGTGCTAAGGAGAATAAACTAGTATTTTCAAAATTATGCATGAGCAAACGTTTTATTGTTTAATGTTTGCTTAATCCTTTGCTTAAATCTATTGAGAGATAGGCCTAGGGAAATAGTTCTTGCTTGAGAGAGTAAAGAAGCCATAGAAAGTATTAAGCAAAAAGAAGTACTTGCTTTAGAAATAAAGTAAGATCTTCATTTGAATCAATCATCGCATACATCTTAGAGATAAGACAAAATGTGGTTTAAAGGTTGAGAGGTCATCACACTCACTCATCGCATCTCTCTCTTGTCATTGTAATTAGTAGTTTAGTTTATACTTAAGAGTAAATTTCATCTCAACTTTTCTTTATACAATTCATCACATAGAAATCTAGCGCTGATTTAATCACTAGTACATAAAGTCTCTGTATTCGACTCTAGACTCACCAAGACCTTCCTCTAAGTTTATACTTGTACTTAGGGTAGGAAAGCTTGCGTTCACCGCATCGAATAGACTAATTGCTTATAACTCAACGTGAGGAAGACACCGCATAACAATACCAAAAATAAGTAGAAAATGTGATTTTTTTTTATTTTTATCTTTTACATATATGATGCTAAAAAAAGGAGGAAAAGAAATTATTAATGATTTCAAATGTAAAATTACCTAAGATATCCGTATAACTATCCACTAAAAAAGACAAAAGAAAAAATTATTTTTAAAAACGACATTAATTCCAAATTAAACCTACCAATATTTTAATTTGAATTATTCATAAAAGTTATAATTTAAAGTTTAAAATTAAACCATCGTTAACTAATTAAAATTCAAAATATTAAGAATATGTCTGTTGCGGAAGAAATAGTGAAATTATTTTATTTTGTGGATAAACAAAAAAAAATAGTGATATACTTTCTTATAAAAAAAATTAAAGAACGAAAATGAAAAAAAAATATTTAGATTAATAAAAGAAAAAATATTATAAATAGAAAAAAATCAAACTATTTACAAATATAAAAAAATTCCACTATCTATCAACGATAAACCTCGATAGACTTTTATAGCTATTTTTTTATATTTGTAAATAGTTCGACTCATTTTTCTATATTTGAAAATAGCCCTTAATAAAAAGTATTTTGTGACATCCTAAAATTTAGGTAATTTTAATTTAATTATCTTCAATTTTTGGGTAATTATTTCAATTTTAAGGCTTAATTATTTTAAGAAGATAATTCAATTTAAATCAAAATTTGTTGAAGGATTAGGATTTAATCCAATTGGTAGAAATTGAACTTATATTGGAGGAGATTTGGAAATTTGGGTTATTTTTAAGAAAAATATTGGATAAGTTATTGTGGGGTTAAAATTTAAAGTCGGTGGATTTAGCTTGGGGGTTAATTTAATTATTTTGAGATTGATGTGATGGAAGGAAAAGGAATTGATTTATTTATTTAAGGGTTTTGGAAAAAGAAAAGAAAAGGGGAATTTAAAGGAATATATATATATATATATATATTATATATATATATATATATATATGTGTGTGTGTGTGTGTGTGTGTGTGTAAATTTAAAGTCGGTGGATTTAGCTTGGGGGTTAATTTAATTATTTTGAGATTGGATGTGATGGAAGGAAAAGGATTGATTTATTTCTTTTATTTAAGGTTTGGAAAAGAAAAGAAAAGGGAATTTAAAGGAATATATTATATATATATATAATAATATAATATATATATATATATTGTGTGTGTGTGTGTGTGTGTGTGTGAAAGGAATTAGGATTTTTCAAAAATATTTAGGTTTACATACTACTTTGGTCTCTATATTATTGACTTTGGTTCATATTGGTCCCTATACTTTTAAAATGTTCATTTTCGTCCTTGAACTTTCAATTTTGGTTCATTTTGGTCCTTAAACTTTTAACCATTTTAATACCTTAAAAATGAAGTACAAATGAAAATGAAGGGACCAAAATGGTCACTTTTTGAGAGTACAAGGACCAAAATGAATCAAAGTTGAAAGTACAGGGACCAAAATGAACATTTTGAAAGTATAAAGACCAAAGTGAACTAAAACAAAAAATACAGGAACCAAAGTAGTATTTAAATCAAATATTTATTAAAGGAACATCCTTATGCGTACAAAGTAAAAAAAAAAAAAAAAAAATTCACTTCTTCTTGCGTGATCAGTTGGTCGCATGTCTCTCCTTCGTTCGTCGGCAAGTTTCAGCTACTAATCGCCATTCAAGTTAGCGCCAGCTGTCGTTGTTCGCCAACCCTGCACATGGTTCACTCATTAAGCCTTGCTGCCACTAGTTGTTCAGCGCCTCCATCCGCCGGCGGTGTTCGATCCAACTATCACACAGTTCGTCAGGTCGGTCGTCTCTCGTCTGTGCGTTCTGACCAGCCTGTGTGCGGCTGTTGCCAGTCTCAGCGCTGTTGCTGGAAGCTTTTTCGCCGTCGATCCAGTGGGTTTGTTGGAATTTGAAGTTTTGGGTGAGTTTCATTTAAAGATCTTATGTACCGAATTGGAATTTTTGCCTAAATGTTGTTTCAATCTTGATTATGGGGGTTAGGTTTGAATCTTGAAGGATTTTAGGTGTTGCCCGGTGAAACAATTTTGGTTCCCACAAGATTTTAGAGCGCGTTGTTTTGGAAGTTGGGAAGGGGATTCGAATAAGGCCACACTTGGGTAAATTATTTGGAGTAATTTGCTTAAATCGTTGATTGGAAGTAGGCTTTTTGGGTTGGATTTGAATTTGAAATTTGTGTTGTAGGTTTGTATTCAAGCCTTGTTGGAAATTGTTTGATAACATATTTTGGCTTAATTTTGAAGTAAGTAATCTTACTACTGGAACCGCTCTTGAGCCGGACGATTTAGACAGTATGAATTAAATAGATTTTTCTGAATGATATGGAGAAGTAGTTTGGATCAGAACTGTATTATGAGCACGCTGATATAACCATGTTACCAATATGATTATGTGTGGGTCTTTGAGACACTACTATGATTTATGATGAAAATTTACTGAAAGCATCTTATATTTTAATTAAGAAGTGGCAATTGCTCTCCGAACACTACTATGTTCTCGAAAGCCGACAGATTTTCTGCTATGTTCCCAAAAATCGACGTGTTTCCTGCTATGTTACTGAGTGTCGACGGGTGCCCTACTATGTTAGGTTGGGATAAATCGCTCACTAGATGGTCGATCATCCAGAATTAGTTAATGTACGCATGTGCCACTAGTATGATTGCATTTAAAGGACATAAATGCACACTATCCCCGTAGTGGAGTTGCTTATTGAGCATTCTATACTCATTCTTTATTTATTAGGTTATGTTTTTCAAGTAAGGGTAAGGGCACATGGACAAATTATAGAAAGAACTTGTGACAGTGCCATTGGGACCAAACAGATGCTTCGTTTTTCATGTTTTCATATTTTAAAATTCCAGTCTTGATGTTTGAGTTTAGAATTTTAGTTTTTGCACTATTAGAAAGTCCTACACAAATTTTTAGTTTTGTTTTATAAGTAAGGGGTATTTCGATCAAAGATTTTCAGTTATTTATAATTTAAGAAAATTATTTACTTTATAAAGTTTGTTTGATTTTTGTTTGATTTTTAGTTAAATTTATGAAATAGTCGTTTGAGATGTATGCATGCATATAGTGATGACCTAGTAAAAATCCTAGGTAGTTGAGTTATTACATATTTAAATAAAAATATAATGGTATGAGAGAGACTAAAATATCCTTTTTCGTTTTTAATGGTATATATTTTTATGTTAAAATTTTAACTTATGTGTGAGCCACCACCTCCATGCATTGTCAGTTAAAATTTTGTTGAGTGCATCTTTTAAAGCTACACATTGTAATATGGACAAAAATAATACTCTATTTACCTAAATTATTTTAAAAATACCTTTTCTTATCTAATTATTTTTGTAAAGTGCCTTATTCTCCCAATTAACCTGAGCTATTGCATAAAAAAATGACAACATCAAATTTAGCTATATTTGGTTATCAATTAACATGTTGCCATTTACTGAAATCTAAGATCAATAAATTTTTATGTCAGTGGAGTTATATCAACAAGTTGACAATTTAAAGGAAAAAAATACTTAAATACCAACTAGACTGGACCTATCTTTGCACATGCCTAATTAGAAGTGGTTACTTAAAATTTGACAAACATTTTAAGGAAAACAATTTGATTTTTTTTAAGAAAAATATTTAGGTGCATTCCGTGGTGCATTTATCTTTGTACATCCTACCAAATTATCCTATCCTAATGTGACACGTGGAAAATTATTTTTATTTACTTTTTAAACTATTTGAATTATTTTTTTGGTATGAGTGATAGAAGAAGAAGCATTTTGAGATGCACCTAAATATTACTCTTTTTTAATTATTGACCATCTTCAAAATTAAAGTATTTATTCTCTCTTTTGTGCATTAAAAGGCCACTACCTTGAAAGGGACTTCTCATCTTCTTCTCTCTCCCCACCCACCACCTTAACTCACATCTATATTCTCTGTTAGTTTCTGTTGGTGGACATTTCTTTTCATATTCTTTTCTAAAACTTTCTTAAATATCTGAAAAATCTTCTCAAACCCAATAATGAGTTTCTATCGTAATTTCTTTTTACTTTTTGCTCTCTTTACTTTCCAAGTACACTCAAAACAATATCAACCCCCCCTGTTACTTTCAAATTTTAAACATATTTTATTAAGAATTCTTTAGGTTCTTTGTGGATCAATCGGTCACACTTGTTCTACAAGTTCAGGAAGAATATTATTATAAATTTATTTGGCCAACAGTCTAGACAAATCTTAACAACCCTCTGTGTCGTAGCGTAAGGCAGTGCGTAGCTACCTCTGCTTTACGCGTGCTCTAGCACAATGTCTGCTTTTCTGCTCTGATTTACATCTGAATTGCTTTGTTCTTTATTTCTTTTCTCAGCAACTCTTGCCAAAACTTAAGATACAAACTTATAGACTCGATTACTGAACTAATGTCCAAAAACTGAAGGAATCAAATTTCTCAACGGAAGCGCTTGAACACGTGTGCTTTCGAAATTTTGTTTGGAAAACGTAAAAATAGAGAAACATTCAGAACAGGATAAACATGTATTCCTAATTAAGCATGCTTTTCTATGCAGAATTTCAAGGAGAAAGAAAATACCTTTGAAGACAACTCTTCAATCTTCTCCAATTCTTCATTGAGATTCACAAAATCCTCAATCTTCTTGGATCTCAAACAAGACACCCCTGCTAAGTCTTCTTCACTATTCTCCGACAAAAATTGTGTTATGTGGGAACCATTTTGGAAGATTAAGGGAATAAGTTTTTCAGAGAAACTTTTTCTCTGTAACTCTAGAGTGATGATTGATTTTTAGAAAAAAGAGAGATTATGAGAGATTGTGAGAGTTCAGAACTTCAGTTCTGTTCTCACATTTTCTCACGTATATATCCCTTTTCAGAGAGAAGGGGAAGTTAAATTAACCTCCCTCAACCAATCTTTTTAACTCCCCTTAACCACGGGGAGTTAAGATTTAACTAAAGTTAAATTAAATCTAATTTAATTTAATTTAATTAAATAAATATTAATTAATCTAATTAATTAATATAAAATAATTAGATATCATATATTTAATGAAGATTACATTTGAATCATATTCAAATGTATTTCTCTCTCATAACCTCTAGTTTTAATACGAATCACATTCATATTAAATTTATCCTATAGTTTAAATATGAATCTCATTCATATTATTTAGTATTTGAATCTTATTCAAATATATTAATTTCTCATATTATATAGGTTAATTTTGAATCTAATTTAAAATTAACTTTATAATATAATGTATCTATATACATTATATTAATTGTATCATATACAATTAACATTTAATTCTTTTCCAATATGAATCTTATTCATATTAATTTAATATTTGAATCTTATACAAACATTAATGCTCTCATAATTTAAAATTTAATTTTGAATCTTTTTTTTTTTTTTGAGAAAAATTTAATTTTGAATCTAATTCAAAATTAACTTTATATTATAATGTATCTATATACATTATATTAATTGTATTTTATACAATTAATGCACTTTTCCTTATCTAATTTGAACTATTCAAATTTTATCCAAAACTAATTAATCATTGTGTTTACCTTAGTGAGCTAGCAGAGGAACCTAATGGACCTACAGACTATAAGCTCCCATGATACGAGACTAATTAAGTAAACTCTTTAATTAAATGAATTAATATTCATTAACTGTGGGTCACACTACTAAAGACCCACAGTTGCACTCTTCGTACTATAGATATATTTATGTGTCCATGAATATAACCAATCAACAGTAAGTCGATCCTTAATGAATAGATTGTAATCACAACTGAGTCAAATTACTGTTTTACCCTTGTAATTACAGCAACTCCTTTAAGTCCCTCTGACCCTTTAATGAACAACTTGTTTATGGTCCTACCATAAACAAACCCTCTCGGGCCAATGAGAGGGAGGGACCCCATTGTTTAAGATCCGTTGTCAGTAGTTAAGGGAGCAATTCCTCTACTTACCCTAAAGATGGGAATGAATGCATTTAATCGTGTGTAGCTATATTCTCAGCTCCCTACTCGGACAAATCCCCAAAATGGTAGGCTTATTGAGTCGGCAAATTTGGCCACTCTCACCCATACAGATCAAAGAATTGCCCTTATAGGTAGGAGTTCATAACTTACTCAAGATTAAGGTCAAGTCACCTATGGTCATCTTATTGAAATGTTAATCTCTTCAAGTAACAGCATTATAAAGAGAGATTAATCATTTTGCAGTCCGGTCTTATACAAACTCTTTGTATAGGATACCTCACTCGCATGTCTCCACAATGAATGATTAGGATCAAATCATTTATAACACTTACTACTCTTGTAACATTTACAAAGTGGGTCGTATTTGTAGTATCACTAGGATAAGGCACTCGACCTTATCCATATACTACAGACCATTTAGAATATTACTTAAACATGATCCACCTATATGTTAACGACATACATGTTTAAATTACATAAAATAACCTCAAATCTTTCTTAATGGATTATTGCATATATTAAATACTTCAAATAACATATAACTACGAGGCTTTAGGGCATACATCCCAACAATAACAACGGGCCCTTACATGAACAATTCAAGTAAAACAGTAATCTAAGTGTCAATCTCATAAATATCTATTACGCAAACCTTCGAAACATACATCAAATGTATAAAAACAACCCACCTTACTATTTTGCACAAATTCAAAACAAAATTTTGAAGTAAAACCTGGCTCTAATACCAATTGAGGGGATTGAATCCCGTAGCGAGAAGCATTTAATCGTTTTTGCCCCATTTTTGTTACAGAATTAAACACAAAACGAAGGAAAAATGAAGAATCAAGAATACATTAAAAGGATTTGAGAAGTGTACAATACCTTTGTAGTTTACAGCTACAAAAAGCTTCTTTTTCTTCAAGATCACAACACAAACAAACTCGAACATGACCAAAAAGCCTTCTCCACTATTCACTGGACAAGGGTGGGATGGTGGGATCCCTGTGTGAATGAGGGAGAAAGAAATCACAGAGAATCTCCTTCTTGTGTTTTTCTTTTTGCAGAGAGTGCTTTTGAGAGAGATTTTTGAGTGAGTTTTCTCCTTCTATATGTAACAACCACTTAGGAAGAAAAAAAAACTTCCTCCTCCTTAAAAAGAAAGAAAACGTGAGGGGAGTTTTCCACTCACCACTCCCCTGCATTGTAGTGGAGTTAATTAATAAATTAATAATAAATAAATAAATAAAACTTAGTAATATATTTATTAAATATTAATTAGGGTTGTTTTCAAATATAGAAAAATAAGTCAAACTATTTACAAATATAAATTTTTTTTACCGTATATTAGCAATAGACCACGATAGAATTCTATCGCTTGAGTGATAGACAACAATAAGTTTGATATTTTTTCTGTTTATATTTCTATAATTAAATAATAATTATTTAATATATATATATAATATATTATATATATATATATATTATATGAATCATATTCTAATATACACATTCTCTCTTAAACTATAGTTTAAATATTTAAAATGAATCTCATCCACATTAATTATAATGTATAGTTTTAATATGAATCAAATTCATATTAATTTAATATTTGAATCTTATTCAAATATTAACACTCTCCTATTATAAAGTTTTAATTTGGAATCTAATTCAAAATTAACTTTATATTCTAATGTATCTTATACAATTAAATCCCTAAATTAATTTGAACATTTCAAATATTTTCAACACTTATTTTCCCTTTCTTAATCTGTTATGAGTTAGCAGAGGGACTTTATGGCCTATGGTCATAAGCTCCAATGATTCGAGATTAATTAATTAAACTCTTTAATTATGTTAATCAACTTTCATTAACTATGGGGCATACTATTAAAGACCAATAGTTGCACTCTTATGAACTGTAGAATATTTCTGTGTACATTGAATTTACCATATTATATAAGTCAACCCTTCACAAGTTGTTCGTAATTATAGTTGGGTCAAATTACCGTTTTACCCCTGTACTTACCTCTTGTACCTTAAGTACCACTAATCCTCTAATGAACAACTTGTTTATAGTCCTACTATAGATAAAACCCCTCTCGGGCCAGTGAGAGGATGAGGCCTCATTGTTCAAGTCCTGGAGTCAGCACTTAAGAGAACAACCTATCTACTTTTCCTAAAGTTGGGAAGGGTTTGATTTCATCTTGCGACGTTATGTTCTCAACTTCTCACTCGGTATCATTCCCAAAATGGTAAGCATATTGAGTCGGCAGCTAAGGCCACTCTTACACATACAAATCAAAGAATAACCTTTACGAGCAGGAGTTCATAACTCACCTAAGATTGAGATCGAGTTACATGGTTATACTTTCAAATATAGATCTTTTCAATTAACGGTGTTACAAAGAGAGATTATATTTCATGGTCCGATCTCATATAGACTCACTGTATGGGATACCCCCACTTACATGCCATTACATGAATGATTTGGATTAAATCATTTATAATACTTACAATATTTTTAACACTTACAAAGTGGGTCGTATCCATAATATTACTAGGATAAGGCACCCAGCCTTATCCATATACTATAGACCTTTTTAGGTTACTACTTGAACATAATCCACTTGTATGTCAATTACATACTATTCAAGTTACCTTAAATAACCTAGGATTTTAGTTGATTGAATTTGAGTTATGCAAACAAATAACACTTATTTATGGAAATGAATAATACTTTATTTATCCGAATAATTAATATTTGTTTTACTATTTACAGACTACGAGATTTATGACATAAATCCCAACACATAACTCACTCAAGATTGAGATTGAGTTATTTATGGCCATCCTAATGAAATGTTAGTCTATTCAATTAATGGTGTTATAAAGAGAGATTAATCATTTCGTGGTCCGATCTTATACAAACTCTTTGTACAGGATACCCTCAGTCACATGTCTCCACATGTACGATTTGAATCAAATCATTTGTAACACTTACAACTCTTGGAGCATTTACAAAGAGGGTCGTATCAACAGTGTTACTAGGATAATGCACCCAACCTTATCCATATACTGCAGACCTAGTATTACTACTTGAACACGATCCATTTATATGTCTACCATATACTGTTCAAGTTACATTAAATAACCTAGGATCTTAGTTTATTGGACGATTGAGATAATGCAATCTAAATTTCGAATACAATACCTCTTATTTTATTAAATAAATAATCTGTCATTTACAAAATACAAACTACGAGATCAACTAAATTTATGACACTAATCCCAACAATCTCCCACTTGTCTTAAAGCTAGTGGAGTGTACAATTAATACAAAATAAGTTATACAATACAATAAATTAGGACACAAATATCCCATGATACTCCCACTTGCCCTAGACAAGATGATGCATATCTCGTAGACCCAGACTCTCTAGGTGATCTAAAAAAACTTTAGCCGTGAGAGCCTTCGTAAATGGATCAGTAACATTATGCTCCGAAGCAATCTTCGTGATGATCATGTCTCCTCATTGCACTATCTCCCATATGAGATGGTACTTGCGCTCTATATGCTCTCCTCTTTTGTGGCTTCGTGGCTCTTTGGAGTTTTCCATAGCACCACTATTATCATAATATAGGGTGATTGGCATTGATATATTTGGAATTGCTTCCAAGTCTGCCAAAAACTTCTTGAGCCAGACAAATTCTTTAGCGGCTTCACAAGCAGCTACATATTCTGCCTCCATGGTAGAATCAGCAATACAACCTTGCTTGACATTACGCCATACTATAGCTCCTTCGTTAAGAGTGAACACTGATCCTGATACTGATTTTCTAGAATCCTTATCAGTCTGAAAAACAGAGTCAGTGTATCCTTTAAAGATTAAATCCTTACCACCATACACAAGCATATAGTCCTTCGTTCTCCTAAGACACTCAAGGATAGTCTTAACTGTAGTCCAGTGATCAAATCTTGAATTGGATTGGTATCTATTAACTATTTCTACTGCATAGAAAATGTCCGCCCTAGTATACAACATGACATACATTAGGCTACCTACTTCAGATGCATAAAGAATCCGTCTCATTTCCTCAACTTCTTGAAGTGTCTTAGAACATCATTCCTTAGGCAAGATAATTTTGTGTCTAAAAGGTAATAGATCTTTCTTGGAATTCTGTATCGAATACCTAACAAACATTTTTTCGATATACGATACTTGAGACAAGGCTAGTGTTTTGTTCTTACGATCCCTAATGATCTGGATCCCTAAAACAAATTATGCTTCACCCAAATCTTTCATTTGAAATTGAGCAGCCAACCATTTTTTAACATCAGTCAGTAAACCTACATCATTCCCAATGAGTAGGATATCATCCACGTACAAAACTAAGAAAGCTACTGAACTATTGATGATCTTCTTGTCAACACAAGGTTCGTCAACATTTTGGTCAAAGCCATAAGACTTGATCGCAATATCAAGTCTTATGTTCCAAGATTGAGATGTTTGCTTCAATCTATAAATGGACCGATTGAGCTTGCAAACTTTTTGCTCTTGACCTTGGGCAATGAATCCTTCTGATTGCTTCATGTAAATTGCCTCTTCAAGATTACCACTCAAAAAGGCAGTTTGGATATCTATTTGCCATATTTCATATTCATAATATGTGGCACTTGTAGATCCATTTGCAACCTATATGTTTTACCCCATTAGGTTGATCTACAAGGTCCCAAACAGAATTGAAGTATATAAACTTCATTTCAAGATTCATGGCTTTGATCCGTTCATCTTTGTCCAATCATCCATTGCCTTATTTATAGGTCAATGGATCTTCAACACAATCATCTAATATGATGACTTGAGTTTCTGTTAAACCCAAATAGCGAGCAGATTGGGTTATAACCCTCCCACTACGTCGAGGTACTCTCAACTCTTGAGGAGGATGTGCATGACTAGACGAAGCCACATCAACAACTCTTGTTGAAGTACTAGCCTTTTCTATAACTCTTGTTGATGTTTCAGTAATTTCATTAGTAAATTCATTCAATACGATTTTAATGTGTGGTTTATGCTCCCTAATGTGGTGTTCCTCTAAGAAAGTAGCATTTTTTGAAACAAATACTTTGTTCTCTTTTGGTTTTTGAAACAAATACTTTGTTCTCTTTTGGTTGAATGTGGTTCCAATTTCTTTGGGTTAGCCACTAGCACATGTACTAGACATCCCCAAATTTTGAGATGTCGTAAACTACTTTTACGACATCTCTATAACTCAAAAGGTGTTTGAGATGGAACTTTGTTCAAAAGATAAGTTGCAGTCTCTAGTACATAACCCTAGAACGAGTTATGGTAGGAAGCATAACTCATCAGCGACTGAACCATGTCTAATATGAAGGAATGAATTTCTCCAGCAGAAGCGTTTAATCACTTTCGTGCCAAGAACTTTCATTTAGGAAAATATAGGAAAAATAGAAAACACAGGATAAAAAAAAATTAATTCCACCATGCTAAAAGAAGAGATTTAAGGAAAGAATATTACTACCTTTGAAGACTGTCTTCTATAGGTTCTTTTCTTTCTCTTCCTGGAACTCACGAACACCAAAAAAAAAAAAAAAAACTTTGAACACCACCACAAAAAGCCTTCCTTACAATGTCTCAGGAAAGAATCAACCAAGGAGTTATGGGCTCTTGAGATTTTTGACAAGGGAATGTATTTTTTAGAGAGAAATTTTTTGTAGAACAAAAAATGCAGAGTGATTAATTGATCTATCTTCTTTTTTGTTCTCCTATTGATATCTTGTGAGAGAGAGGAAAGGGGTGGAAGTTACAACTCCCCACCACTACACCAGAAATAACTCACTTCCCTCTTTTTTTTAATTAAATAATTTTTTAATTTAATAATACATAATCATATTTAATATTTTTAAATTAATAATATTAATTTAATTAATATATATATTAAATCATATTTAATATATAAAATCAATTAATTAATTAAATATCACATATGTAATTCAATTTGAATCATATTCAAATAACATTCTCTCACATAACCTATAGTTTTAATATGAATCATATTCATATTAAATTTAATCTATAGTTTTTATATGAATTTCATTCATATAATTAATATTTGAATCTTATTCAAATATTTATCTCTCATAATATAAAGTATAATTTGAATCTCATTCAAATTAATTTTATATTATAATGTATCTATATACATTATATTAATTGTATTTTATATAATTAATTTTTTTATTTAATTTGAACAATTCAAATTAATCTAAAATTAATTGATTCTTATTAATTCCTTAATGAACTAGCAAGGGGACCTTATACACCTATAGATTAGAAGCTCCAAATATATGAGATTAATTAATTAAACTCTTTAATTTAATCAATCAATATTCATTAACTGCAGGTAACTACAGTTGCACTCTTCGCACTATAGATATATTTCTGTATCTACGGATATAACCAATCAACAGTAAGTCGACCCTTCACAATTGCCCGTAACTACAGTTGAGACAAATTACCGTTTTAACCCTGTAATTAGATCTAACTCCTTAAGTACCACCGATTCCTCTACTGAACAAACAGTTTCTAGTTCAACTATAAACTAACTCCTCTCGGACTAATGAGAGGGTGAGGCCTCATTGTTCAAGACTCGAAATTAGCTCTTAAGAGAGCAATCATCTACTTACCCTAAAGATGGGAAGGAGTGAATTTCATCTTGTGAAAGATATGTTCCTGGCTTTCTACTCGGACAAATTCCCAAAATGGTAGGCTTATTGAGTCGGCGTTCTGGCCACTCTCACCCATACAGATCAAAGGATTGCCCTCATAGGCATGAGTTCATAACTCACTCAAGATTAAGGTCTAGTTACCTATGGTCATCCTATGAAATGTTAATTTCTTCAATTAACAGTGTTACAAGGAGAAATTGAACATTTCACGGTTCGATCTTATACAAACTCTTTGCATAGGATACCCCCTTTCACATGTCTCCACATGAACAATTAGGATCACATCATTTGTAACACTTTACAACTCTTGTAACAATTACAAAATAGGTCGTATCTGTAATGTTACCAGCCTGAGGCACCCAACCTTATCCCTATACTACAGACTTTTTTAGTTATTACTTAAACATGATCCAACCTTGAATGTCAACCACGTACATGTTTAAGTTTACATGAAATAACCATGGATCTTTTTTATTGGATTGGAATTAATGCAACAAGAATCAATAAATAACTTTTTTGTTTTATTGATACAATAATTTGTATTTACAAGAATTACAAACAACGAGAAACTAGAGATTTAGGACACCAGTCCCAACATAACAGGGTTCTGATATACCATTTTATTGAGGTGTACCTGGTGCTAAAAGTTGAGATGTGATTCCATGTTCTATAAAATAGTTCTGGAATCTCAAATCCATATACTCTCCTCCTCGATCTGATCGAAGTATTTTTATGGTTTTACCCAATAAATTCTCAACTTCAGCTTTGTACTCCTTAAACTTTTTAAGTGCATTAGACTTCTGTCGCATTAGGTAAACATACCCGTACCTTGAATAATAATGTGTAAAAGTGATGAAATATTCAAACCCTCCTTTTTCCTGAACATTCATCGAACCATAAAGGTCTGAATGTACAAATTCTAAGAGCTCTTTGGCTCTATAACCCTTTCCAATAAAGAGTTGTTTTGTCATTTTTCCTTCTAGATGAGATTCACAAACCGGTAAAAAAATTTCTTCTAACTCTTTTAGAAGTTCATTCTTGACCAGTCTCTCAATCCTATCGAGATTTATGTGACCCAGTCTTAGATGCCAAAGATGAGCGTTTTCTTTTGGAGATACTTTTAGTCTTTCGTTTTGTGTTGTTGCAGTGTTGAACATTTCAACATTATGAAGCATTTTAGATGCTATAGGTCTTAGCACATACAAGTTATTTTCGTTTATTGCTAAACAAATTTCAACATCATTTTTCAAAATAAACGCTTTATTACGAATAAAATTAACATTGTAAAAATGTTCCAATAAACAAGAAACTGAGATTAAGTTTCTCTTAAAGCCAGGAACCAAAAATACATTGTCCAACAATATAAATTTATAATTAAAGAATAACTTCAAGGTCCCAATTGCAACTGCCGAGACGACCTACCATGTACCAATCCGCAGAGTCTTATTTCCAGCCTTCAGCTGCTCAAAAGACTTAGGCTAGAGCTTTTTAATTATTCAAATTCACTCAAAATTTACTTTCAATTTTATGCACTTAATTTTTCATGCAACAAACCAATTTCAACCCCCTAGTTACACTCGGGTTGTAACCGTTTAATTGAGAAATGCAAAGGCTCCTTGAGGTTTGACTCGTACTACTGTTGTCTTAATTTTCATGCAACAAACCAATTTCAACCCCCTAGTTACACTCGGGTTGTAACCGTTTAATTGAGAAATGCAAAGGCTCCTTGAGGTTTGACTCGTACTACTGTTGTCACAAACCCAGTAGAACGGAAAATTATTTGAGAGTTAAAGCCTTCAACAAGCCTTCGACGATCAATCAACCTCTTGCTAGTCAATCAACTTGGATCGACGATTATTTATTGATCAACTTGGATTGACCTCTGGCTTGTTGATTGACTTTTGAGCTTTTCCTTGAGTTCGGGGAGATTTTGGATCTTCAACTTGTATGTTTTGAAGAGACGATCAATTTGTTTAAGTTTTATAGTTTTTGAATCTTTCGAGTCTTGAATCTTCTGAATTCATAGAATACTCTAGATTCTCTAGCTTCTAGCTCTTGTAGACTTTATAGTTTTTGAATCTTTCGAGTCTTGAATCTTCTGAATTCATAGAATACTCTAGATTCTCTAGCTTCTAGCTCTTGTAGACTCTGACTGAAGGCTTTAGTTTCTGATTCCTCTAAGTGTGATAACTAAAGATGAGACTTGTCGTGTTGTCCTTCCCAACAATCAAATATATTTATAATACCAATCAATACTACCTATATTATTGAGTAGTATAAGTGGCAAGATCGAGTCGATCCATAGGGAAACGTGAAATATGTTTCATTAAGTCAAATTCCTAATTAAAGAGATAAATGCAGGGGAGGGGTTGGTGTGGATAAGAAAAGGTACGAAAAGTAAAGGATAAAGCATAAATGTAACTTTAGATTGGAATATCTAGTCTATGATCAGGTGGCAATCTGATGCAATTCAATCATTGAATCTCAATATTAAACATACATTTGATTTATGTACACATAACGACTTGCTCTCAACTCATCCAATTCGCTCGCATAGAAGACTGCCAACTCGTTGGAAAAGATGAGCAAGCGCCCTCATTGTTATTTAAGACTAATGCTCTAATTAATCTAAATGTTTTTGTCCTATTGGTTACGATAGCGTCTATTGGAATATATGCTCTAAAGCCTCATATTAATTAGTTGATTAATATACTATGCAATACTAAATTATCTATTAACAGTAAAAATTCAAGGTTATTATATGTAGTCGTGAACAGTATGTAGTTGACATACAAGTGGATTAATAAGAGAACTAATAATTGAATTTGAATAGATTTAATTAAGAGATATTGCAGAGAATAAATATTTAAATATGATTTAAATATTTAAATCCTTTTAATATGATATATTAAAAAGATAATTATAATTAAAATCTGTGTAGAAGGGTTATTCTAATAGAATTAGAAGTAACCCTGTAGAGTTCTATAAATAGGGCCCTAAGGAGCCCTCATGGAACACATGACCACAACATAATCTCAACAACCATTATGCAGGGATTCTCTGCAAGAAAATTTTTCAAATTTTTAGAGAAGATTTCTCTAAAAATTCTCTGGCTCCTACAAGCTGAATTCTTGCCAAAGTCATAGTAAAGAAAATCTCATAAGAAAATAAAAACTTCAAGGAGAAAACTACTGATAGCACCTGAATGTGCTATTTTACTCAACTTAACTTAGGATCGTTATGATATTTAATGCGTTAAATTGATTATTTTTTAGGTATCGAGCAATTTGGAGGTAGTATGGAACGTTAGGGATAAAACAAAGCTAAAACAGATCAATTCGGAGTCCTAACGAAGCAAATGGTTTAAAAGAACATCAAAAAGACTAAAATGCCCCTAAAATGTGGCGCTAGGGTGCTAAAAAACACCATCACGACGCTGGAAATAGAATATAAAGTTTTATGTTCGATTATAATTTTTTGCATTCATAATTATGGCATAACTTTTAATCCAGGTGCCTGTTTTTGTAACGCCCGAAGCCTAGGATTCGGAAGGAAGGTGCACCTTGTTGGTATAGGTAGTCACTTTCAATTCTTTTAAGCATTTCTTAACCATACTTTCATGTCCTCAGGATCATTCGATATGATTTCGGTTCATTCATGTTCCCCTCCTAAACTCGGGGCGTTACAGTTTTGGGCAAATGACCACTGTATTCTTTGTTTTTTTGTCCTATATCGATCTACAACATTAGATTTTAGAGTTCTTTCCATCTTCTTTCTATAATCAAGTCCAATAATGATGGATTTTGGGGATATTGCCCAGACGGATTGTTAACGTTCGTTTTCTAACTTATAAGTAGGTAAAATCTCATTTGGATCGATTGTGAGGTTTTGTTCTTCATCCAAACGATTTATAGTTCTTATCTATGGGTTTTTATCTTGATTATCTTGATTATTATTCATATTATCTTGGATTGTCTGAAAACTCTTCTTGATTGTATGATTAGAAGCTTTAGATTAGCGTATAATACGTAACATATAATTGTATGTTAATCTTTAAGAAGCAAAAAAGTTAGATTATCTCATGAAATTGTAAGTCGACGACAATTAGTATTTTGTAATCAACCTTGATAAAATCATATTAAATTTCTAATTAGGCATTTTCTATTGAAAATTTATCCTAGAGTAATCCCTAAAGCGTAATGTGGTTAGTTAAATTGCTTAGCATGTTTCTCATCTAATCCACTTGGCTAATTAGATAATTAGGACCATTGGTTACGTTTCTAATCAATTGAGCGAGGTATGGCCAAGAAGTCAAACCTCTAAAGAATTTCCATGATCAATTGTACAAGTGGGTAAGATTCCTTTCCTAACCTAGGTCGTTCACTTAATTTACTTGCACTTTTATTTTCTACAATTTATAATTCCACATTGTATTTTCTATGCCTTTATTCTCAAATTCCACACCCACCCCCGACTCCATTCACCGCTTTAGCTACAGACTTTACTTGTTCGAAACTGATCTTCGCGCTTCCCTGTAGATCAATCTAGTCTTGCTAATGAGAGTACTAGTTAGTTGAAGTGTATCTCTGTAATTATAAATATTATTTTATCAACTGAAGGCCTCGACAACCTTCAGACCATCAACTACCGGTTCGAGGAGGAGATTTCACTGTGGTTACGTAATCGACAATGGTATGGTACTTAACATTCTTTTAATTATTTTTATTTTTAATTCTTTCAGGAAATCAAAGAACGCGATTACACATTTCTATCAAGATTCAAGCACTTTAGCGGCCTATAGTTATAACATTCACATTAAGTTAAGGGTTCCGTTGTGACAGTTAATCAATCGGATAGTCTAATTAATTAACCAGTTTAATCCTTGACCTTTAGTTGAGCATGCATGAAGGATATAGATAGCTTGTATCTGAACATACATGGATTCAACTTTTGCTATTTAGTCTATTTAAGTGAGACAAAATAAGGAAGTAACGTTCTAGTCCAAAATCTATAGCACTAAAGACATACATAAGTAGGTAGGGGCGTCAATCCATTTACAAACGTATATCGAAATAAACCATAAGCTCAAAGTTGTAAAAAAATCACAATGCATTAATCAATGAATTTCAGTTCTACCAAATTTACATCGAATTTCCTACTCCTAAACTAGAAAGCTAATGATAGCATCGTAGAAGTGATATCTAGCTCCGCTTAATTCGAGTTTGTTACTTGGTTTTACATGTATAAATGATTGTTTTGTAAGTTTCGAGCATTTGAGAGGTAGAACTGGGCGTTGGAGCTAAAATTAAGCTAAATCGGGCCAAAACGCAGTTTAATTGCATCAACTGGGAGAGAGAGGGTCAAAATGACCATTTTACCCTTCAATAGTGGTGTAGCGGTGCTACCAAGGTGCCATGCTCGGCGCTATTTCCCAAGAGGACAATATTCGTGCAAAACACATAGCGTCGCGACGATCCAAAAATTTGTCTCGTGCGCGTTTGCAACAGCGTCACGATACTGCTAAGCGCGTGACGCTCCGATTCGATTCCACGTAAAAGTGGCCCAACGTCAAGCCAATTTTATAGATATGATTTTTGTGGCCTAGGTCAAACCATTCACGAGGCAGTCGACTTCTACATTAAATTCTCTCTATTATTTTCTTCCCCTTTTTGTATTCTTCATGTATCTGGACAATATCTTGGTGTCTATAATGAAGATTATGGGCTAAGGTAATCGTTTCTATCTTGGGTCTTTAGGATTTTCCTTTATTTCAATGTATTTGTGAGTTTTCGAGTAGGAATTCTTATAATTGTCGGATTCAATTCTATGTTTCAATGAATATTGTCATATTATCATACATTTGAGGATTGTATGATATGGCTTTTGATTAATATATGATTCGTGACACTAGGTTCTATGTTAATCCTAAGAAGCAACAAGTTAGGTTAGTTGCGAATTAATTCGAATGAGCATTGTTCTAACTAACTTAGAATTGATCCAAATGAATATTTAATTAATGCGCTTTAAAATTAGATGTTCAACCTAACTTGGCCCTAGATCTTAATGCAATTAGTATGAAATTGAGTTTGCATGCTTTTCCAATTGATTTGGTTAGGTTAAAACAATTACTTAATTTCTGTAATGAGAATTCCATGATCAAATACAATGAATAGGAAAATCTGTTACGACCCAAGCTAGACTTTTTTAATAATGAATTTAAACTATTTAATTGTCTGCTTTTATTTTTATGCAATTTAATTTATTTACAAACAAAACAACTTTAAATCTCCCTCGGTTACCTCGGGATGTTAACAGATTAATTGAATTTTTTGGTGTGTTCCTTGTGTTCGACCTAGCCTTGCCTCTACTACGGTCATAGTGAGTACAGCAAAATTATTTGGTCCCGAATTGGGTGACGAATTTCGAGCGGCTAGCTAACCTTTACCACACGTTGTGACGATGTAGACGGGGTTGAACATCCTCCAATGTTAGATTACAACCCCAAATAAAAGTCGTAAACTACAAGAAAGGAAGAAGAATACAAGAATATAAAGGTTTTCCCATTTCCTCCATAGTTCTCCCCCAACAAGAGAGGTTTGTTGCAATGCCGTGGGGGGCGTTGTAGCTCTGTTGCCAAGCTGTCGCAATCCTGGGGCGCTGGCCTTCATGCACGAGTATTGTGGTATGATGTCGCTGCAACGTTGTGGCCTGTGTTGCCTTTCCTTGCATGCGTGCATCCTTCATCCTTTGTTACGAGAACTACGCCAACAAGAGGAGTGAAGAACGTAGACCTTGCGTTTGCTTTCAGAACGGCATGACAAACAATTTTATTTTGAAGTCTTATATGCAACAATTGTTCACTCACTGCCCCGATCTGCCCGCTCTTGACATTCCACCACATCTCCGCCAACCGTTCGTATTTCCAACTGACCAACGCCCTACTCTGAACGCAGGGTTGATGCTTCTGAACGGCCGGAGTAAATTTATGGGTGTTTATGTACTTAATTTATTTATATAGTTTTGCATTCTTTCTTAACGCCTCTCATTCTTGTACAGTTGTATTTATAAATGAAATAAGCGTTGATCGATCGCATTTCATATTTTTTTTTTCGTTTTTCTTTACTCTGTCTTTTTCTTTTGCAATTCACTACTACTTTTAATTTTGTGCGCCGAATGTTTGACCCATATGATGACAACTCTACACTGCACCTTTATAATTCCTTAGCGCCACATAACTTAGTGCTTTGGATCTTTTAGAATAGAAATACATCATAAGTTCTCATGCGCGCAAGCCTTGGCCAAAACTTTTTTTTTCAAATTTTTCAGCAACTCTATTTTCCATCTTTGACACAATGAGGACCTTGCGACTCTCAAAATTTGGGGGTGGAAAAAAGGTTTGAGCCATCGAAACTTTAAAAAAAACTCCAATGTCTGATAAGGAAGCCTTAATCAAGATAAGAGTTTAGTTGTGAAAGGCACTTGCTCGTAGTTGGATGTTGTGCATGACATCTATGCTGGCAAGCCAAAACGAAGGTAAGTAACTAGGATCAACGAATCTAGTAATTATAATAAGAGACTCTAATGTCTTGTGAGAAAATTTCTAACCAAGATAAGAGTCTAAGTTGTGAAGGGCACTTGCTTGTAGTTGGATGTTGCGCATGACATCTGTGCTGACAAGCCAAAACGAAGGCAAGTAACCTGAATCAACGCAAGCACAACAATAAGAAAGAGATTCCTCATCAAACGCACTGTTGAAAAGTAAGAAAAGAGAAGTGTATGAAATGAGAGAAATGATTTTTGAGAAAAAGCTTACCGCATCTAAACTTAGGAACCACTTCTAGAAAAAGTGAAAAGGCCAAGAGTAGATGTAGCGTAAGTGTAATTATAAAAGTAAAGAGTATACTGAGGGGCTAGTTAGCGTTAGGAAAAGTGAGTTGGCATTTAACTTCTTTATTAAAAGACATGCTTGAGGACAAACATTATTCTAAACTTGGGAGTGTGATAACTTATAGAAATACAAGTTATTGCTTCTTTTTTTTTAGAATAATTGCGAAAGAATATTGAAAAACGCATCATCTTCTGCTCAATTTCATGATAAATACTTCATATGCGTGCAAGCATAAATATAGGTTTAAGAAAGAATAATTTGTGATTTAATCTCTTTAGACGCCCAATTTTGCAGGAAAACACAAGGTTTAATGCATGCATCGAATTATATCAGAAACGCATACCTCAGGCGCATGCCACTAAAAGACAAAGCCTTGAACCTCAAAAAACCTGATATTGATAGTTGAAGACAGAGAATTTTCTGCCCTCTGATCCGCATAACAGTGAAAACCTATCAGGTTAGAGATGACGATTGACAAACACAAAGCCTTATCCTCTGTGTTAGAGCCTTACCTGATGACATCACGAAAGTACATCCTTGAGGCTATAAAAACCAGCTGAAACCACAGATAAAAAAAAAGTTAGATAGTTAGACATTTTCGGCTACGGAAGAGCTCGAGAATCAGTTAGTCATTTCCATTCTTCCCCTTTTAGCAGCAGTTGAGTGTACCTTTACCATCACCATTGGAGAGCTAGTGAGCTTTAACCTTGAGAGAGAATTTGGATTCTCACTTTCTTCTCTTTCATCAATGCAAACAAGCAAAAGAAGCCACCATCTCTGTCGGCGAGCAGGACACTGTTACTGCCAGCTTCATCTCTTTTAACTTTCATTCTTTCTTTTGTATCTTTAAGTGTTTTTGGCTACTCAATTATCTCTGTATGAACTAAATCAGTATTCTTATTAATATATATATCACATCATGAATCATTCCTTGTCTTCCATCTTTATGTTATTTTCACCATCAAGCATGAGTAGCTAAATCACTTGAAGGGTTAGAGATAAAAAAATACCCATAAATCTTAAGAGTTTGAGCTTAGTTTCTGGTTCATTTACCAATATGTATTTTTATCTCCATTGCTTAACTCTACTTGACAACTTGATTTAAGTAGAAATAGTTAACTACTTGAACGTTAACTACTTGAAAGAGCAAGTAACTATGGATCTCATCAATGTAACTAAGAAATATTCCTAGATATAGGAGAAGTCTTAGGCTCAACTAAGAAGGTAAGAACTACTTGAGTTTAGGAGCATGAACCATGAAACTAAGCAAGAACTTAACCGATTGATGAAAGGTTTTCTCTAACCCTCTTTTCTCCATTCGAAAAATCAATACTTCTCCTATTTGCATAACATCTCACTGATTCCCAATTCATGTTTTATCTCTTTTACTACTTTATTGCTTAATACTTGTTCACCAACACATTACTTCATTTCAGGGAATACCGTGAGTTAAACATTTCATACATCATAGTAGCCACAAAATCTCCGTGTTCGACTTTGGTCCTCACTGAGACATCTTAGTATTGGTTTATACTTGGATTGATATTAGGAAAAAATTGACAATAGTGCATGATAAATAAGACATCATTGAACACACATAGAGCAGAATTATTGCGCACAATAGGCACTACAATGCCACAAGGTAGAGCCGCAGTGTCGGCCCGTGAGATGCCCTTTGCCTTCAGTGTCGTGCAATGCCGCCGTGCAGTAGGCCTTCCTTGAGGTAATTTTGCACTACAATGCCACAAGGTAGAGCCGCAGTGTCGGCCCGTGAGATGCCCTTTGCCTTCATTGTCGTGCACTGCCGCCGTGCAGTAGGCCTTCCTTGAGGTAATTTTGTCCATTTTCTTTTCTTGAAGCATCAGTAATTTTGTCCATTTTCTTTTCTTGAAGCATCAGGTGCTCGATATAGCTCCTAATAGTTCCAAATTAACTCCGAACGATCCGTAACACTCCGGAATGCATGAATTACTCGAGTTCTTACAAATATTGACATTTAAGCACATTAATCATAATAACGAGCGCGACTAGAGGTACTAAAATAGCTCAACTTAGTTGACTTTGGGCTCAAATTTTGGACTTAGGTTTAATCCAATATTTTTAATAGACTTTATTTTGATTTGGATCAATCCATTTTAGTAAGCCCTGCGGATCAATCCATTTGAGTAAGCCCTGGCTACCTTAGCTTTGATTCCAACTGCCACGTAGCATAATTTGACTAGACTAGCTTACATTGCCTAATGAACCAATGCTTAGATAAGTAACGTCAATTGATTCGTCAATTTTGATGTCTTTTAATTTAATTGAGGTACATGTAAATTTCTAATTGATCTCAAATTTATCCATCATTAATTTAAAATAATGGTATTAAAATTTTTTATTAGCTGAAATTTCTCATTCAATATAATTGGCTTCTTTATTAGAAATGTAAGTTAAAATTTTTAAATAATAAATAGAGAGATAATTATCAAATAAGTTTATTTCTAGTAAAAAAAAATCAAACAGGAACATAAATTATATGAAATGGCATATTTTATTTTATTTTATTACTCTTGAGTAATACTAAAGATCAAAAGCAAATTGGCAATATATAGTTGGTTTTAGAGGGTTTTCGATTTTTCTGGTAATATAAATTAGCAACTTACTAGAGAAATTTCTTCCTAATATACCATAATGAATTAAGGTTTTAAGAGGGCTATAGGGTTGTTGTGATGATTGATTAACAACATGAGATGGAAAAATAGAGAAGGGTGAGAAGAAGAGGAGAAGCCACCTCACCTCACCTCACCTCACTTAAAATATGGAAGTTTTTTCTTAAATATTGTAGTTGAAAAAAGTGTTTAGAAGAATACAACCTACGAGTTAAGCCCCATCATTTTTTTTATAGCCCTCTCTCTATCAGGGAAAATTACAAGAGTATAGTAGTATTTTAAACTAATTAGGAAGATATAGTAAGTTTCAAAAAATTTTATATTAAAGAAAAAAACTCTTCCGAAGGTGCACTATTAAGAAGAATAGAATCATTTTTTTAGACGAGAATCATTACTAAATACAATTATTATTATTATCATTATTATCATTATTATTATTATTATAAAAAGAATAGAATCATTATTGCATTTTGATTTTAACTCAAGATATAAGATATAAACTTTAATTTATAAATTTTAAATACTAACTATGAAAGATTTATATCAACTTTGATGGATATTACAAATCTAGATATATTGGTAGTAACATTTAAAACTTAATTTTTTAAATTTAGGTCTTGTTTGATAACTTTTTTGTTTTTTTTTTTAATTTTAAAAAATTACGCTTATAAACACCCATTTCACATCCAAATTTCTTGATTTTCTATATATTTTTTACAATTGTTTTATAAAGCTAAACCAAAATTTAAAAACTAAAAAAAGTAGTTTTTGTTTTTGAAATTTAGTTAAGAATTCAACTCTTTTACTCGAAAAAAGCGCAAAATCATTGTAAAAAGTCTAGAGTAGTTTTTGAATGAGAAATTTTTGGTCAATCACAAATTGGCATGTCATTTATCAAATTAATGACAAAAGTACAAATTATCACATTTGGGACAAATTGAAAACCAACATGTATCCGAAATTGAAATTGAAGACATCGTTGGTAAAATCCCATGGTGCCACGTATTTTCGACTTATTGGATTGAATAAAATATTTGGGTACAATTTGGTATTAATATTTGGGCCAAAGTCCAATTGAGCTAAAAAAAAATAGGCTTAATTTGGTTCAAATAATAATTAAGGTCCAAATCTAATTAATTGGACTCAACTCTTGAATAATTTATAAAGGGTTCTTTTTAACTATAATAAAAAAGTCCAAACTATTTACAACAATAGCAAAATTTCAATCCAGGCCAAACTAAATTAAATAAAATAATAAAAATAGCATGAAATGATCAAAAGCCCAACCCAGCCATCATGCAAAATGTCAGCGCGTGCGAGTGAATGGCCAAAACACATGGTAAAAAAATCGCGCGACAGTCCATTTTCTTCCTCTTCCAGACTTTTTGTTCTTTTCTACAACTTCCTCGCTTCTTCTTCCTCTTTTTTTCAATTTCTTCTCCATCTTCATTTTTCTTCTTTCATTTTTTCAATCGTTCTCCTTCTGATCGAACGAACTAACCCTAAACCTTTTTTTTTTTGCTTCATCGACTTCGCTTCACTGTTTTGACGAACTTCTATCACTCCACTTAGCGAGGTTAACCTTTTTCTTCTCTAACTTACTCATTTTCTTTTCTTCCTTATTTTTTTGCATGTTTATTTCTCTGATGGTGACCAAGAAAAGACATATACATCATTTTTTCATTTAATCATTTTTCCCCCATTTCTTGATGTTGATGTTAATATGAGTTTTGATAATTGGGGAACTTCAGTCTGATTCCTAAAGTTTTGATACATTGTATCACTGGTTCTAAATTCAATACAGTGTCACTTGTTACTTTTAATTTTGGATGGAGTTTGGTTGATGAAATTTTTATGTTCATTCATGAAGTTTTTGGAATGAAGTTCTTTGGAGTTTTGTTTAATTTGTTAAACTTAGGTGCATGTGCAATTTGTTAATCTTAGGTTGATAGAATTTTAGATGCTAGTTTGATTGACAGACATTTTTAGGTACATCTTAAACACAACTTCAAACTTTGTATGAAATTTAACAAAGATGATAACATAGAATTCTATCTATGTCTATCTGCGATAGACATAGAATTTTCTATCGCAGATAGACAAAAATAGAATTCTATCTATGAATCTGTGTATTTCTATCAAATATTCTTCAACTTGTATAAGAGTCTTCAAACCTTGTATCAAAACTATCAAACATTGGACGTGCAAAATCTTCTAGTAGTAGATAGATGGATATCCATGGCAGTTTTGTCATATTTTATCATCTTTGTCACAATTATTTGGATATCCATGCTTATTTTAGTTATTGACTGTTTCAAAGCAAGCTTAACCTTTTTCTTCTCTAACTTACTAATTTTCATTTTCTTCCCTTTTTTTTTTTGATTCAAACATATTAAATAGAGAGTGATGGAATTCTATCACAGTCTATGGTGTGATAGACGGTGATAGAATTCTATCTAGGGAGTGATAGAATTCAATTTATAGATTGTTTTCAGTTTCCATTTGATTTAAACATATTACTCTGTTTAGATTGTCACTTTTGTGTTTAAGTTTCTATTCTGACATATTGTTTTAATTTATCTTTTAAACAGGGGGTAGGTATACTATTGATGGAAGATTCAGATAAATATTTGAGGAAGATTACTCTATATGTTTCTTTAGATGTAATAGATTTGATCAAGAAGAATTTAGATCCAACATGTCTGAGGGCTTTTAGAAACAATCATTTTGGCCCTTTCTTAGATATTAAGATGGCTAAAATACCGACACAATTCATCAACTACTTGCTTAGACGATAATGTTCAAGTAGTAGGCCAAATGTGTTGGCTTTCAATTTTAATGGACAAGTGGTTGAGTTTGGACTCAAAGAATTTTGTATTGTAACAGGGCTGAAAAGTCATGAATACCCCTTAGATTCAGATTTAAGTTTAAATGAACAAAATGAAAATGAAATGCCTCACCTAAGTTTTATGTTTAAGAATGACAAAAACATCACAAGGAAAGATGTAGAAAGAACCTTTAAGATGTTAAAGAATTCTGAACCTAAGACAACAAAGATCAAATTGGCCAACTTATATCTGTTAGAGTGTTTTCTCATCCCCAAGCAAAACTACACATTAATAAATTGGAAATACGCAGACATAGTGGACAATGATCAACTCTTTAGAGAATATCCATGGGGAGAGTTTCTTATGACCTTATGTATGAGTTTTTCAAGAGGGGATCGCGTACACGGACAGAATCAGTGTACCTACAGAGATTCCCACTTGCATTGGTTTATTGGGCTTTTGAAACCATTCCAAAACTTTCATTCTTAGATCTAAGATTTAGAAAAAAAAATAGGAAACCAACAAGATGGCAATGCTTGCAGCCCGATAATTGGAGAAATCTTCATGAAAACATCTTCCAAACCAATGATGTAAGTAGTTGTTCTCCTTTCTAATTTCTTTACAAGATAGAATTCTATTAGATAGACATTGTCTATATAAAAAGTGAAAGAATTCTATCACTGTCTATTTGAGTTGTATTCATTGAACAGTCGTGATCAGAAATGTATTTTCTAAGCATCCACAACTCACTCTCCTTGTATTGAGATGCCCTAACATACCATTTATAGTCATCTTGCAAACATTTTAACTCAAGGGACTTTGAATTTGATCGTGGAGTCTTAAATTGAAAATTCTTCTTCACTGCTATTATGGAAAAATACTTGGACATAGTTTCTTTAGTTGCAAATACATCTTTTTCCTTCAAACCACCCTCAAAATGAATATCTCTTATAACTTGAAGATCAATTTCATTTGAAGAAGAAGTAGAAGAAGCTAAACATAACGTTCTATCAACACATCCACTACTAATAACACTAGAATATCCTTCTAAAGAATGATGACTAACGTGAGCAACTAAAGGATGTCTAGTAATTTCATCTTTAGCTACAGTAAAAAACCAACTAACATCCTTATCTTGTTTTATTGAGAACACAGTTTGAATACTACTTTTACCAAAATCTAATAATACAAAAATTCTATCAAACCATCCAACTGAATTTCTTCCAATATCAAACCAACTAAACTATTGAAGTCTATCATATCATCCACCAAAACTCCTCCAACATTATAATTCTCCAATTGTAATGGTTCCACTGTCCACCATAAAAAACAACTATAGGAAGATTAACCATAGTGTCAAATTACTGCAAAAGGAAAAAATATTGTATAAGAAACTAATAGTAAAAATTTCTATTTGCAAAAGAGAAAAATATTGTACAAGAAACTAGTAGTAAAAGGATCTATCACAAATAGAAAGAGATAAAGGCGGTGATAGACATAGATAGAACTCTATCTCTGTCTATCACTCATGGACAAAGAAATAAGAAGATCGTAAACAAGTGTAATCAATAGGAAATAAAACAAGCACATAAACCAGTGATAGTTGCAACTTCTATTTACTTTGTTTTATAATCAATAGCGATAGACACATATAGAATTCTATCTCTTTCTATCCTTGATATATTTATCTCTTTCTATACTTGATATATTTTATATAAAGTTGCAAGATTCTAATAGTCTTCTTTAATAGATTTCATACAAAGTGAGGACTCTTATCTTTGATAGAATTCTATGTCTATCCCTCATGGACAAAGATAACACTCATGGACAAAGAAATTATTAAAAAGATTGTAAAGCAAAATAAGCACATAAACCAGAATTCTATCACTGCCCATTGATTAACATCTATTGTTTACTTTGTTTTATATTCAATAAAGCGAAAAAACACAAAAGAAGATAATAAAGAACAAAAAGAAATACAGAACAAGAAGGAAAAGACATATTTCATGTGTAGACAAACATAGAAGAAGAAGAAGAAACTAAGATTCTAGAAAACCTAGAAAAAGAAGAAGAAAAAGCTAAGATTCTGAAAACCTAGAAAAAGAAGAAGAAGATGACAAAAAGATGATGAAGAAAATTAAGAAAAAGAAGAAGATGACAACGACGACGAAGGAGATTTAGAAGAAAAGGAGAAGATGAAGAAGAAGAAAATGTACCTGGATGAAATCGGCCGCCGATGAATATGCACGAAGATGGATGAAAGATCACAATCAAAATAGAAAGAAATCGGCGCGCGAATTTCAAATGGAAAAGAGTAGGTTGAGAATTTTAGAAAATTGAATCCACTGCCCGTATTCCTCTTTTCTTTTTGCCATATGTGTAAATAGTTTATACATTTTTCTATTTATAACAATTTCCCATTTAATTATAGTTTTCTTTTCTTCCTTTTAAGTTGTTTCTATAAATTACAAGAGAATCATAATATTGTGAATTAGAACTAAAAAAAAAACTATATACATCTCTAAATTAAAACACATAAATAAATTAGAACTAAAAAACAAATCATATAACAATTTATTATATAACAAAAAGAGATAATGATATTATGCATAATAAAAATATTAATTACATTGCACGTGTTTCATAACGTTAAAAATGAAAGGTATGTACGAGTTGAAATAAGAGTCTTATACTTTATAACCATTTTTTCTTATATTTTTAAATTTTTTTTTCATATTATTCAAAATAAATTTGAATTAATATGGTCTTTTAATGTGAATGATAGGTTTTTAGATAACATTAGATATTTTTTAATTTTTTAACATGATTTATAGATAGAAATCAAATGTGATTATTTTTTGAAAACTTATTATCATCTAATGTGAATGGTAGGTTTTTAGATAACATGAGTTTTTAACTTTTAATTTTTCTTTCTTTCTTTCTTTCTTTTTTTTTTTTTTTTTTTTTTTTTTGTAAACTACAATTGTTTTAAAAAACATCATTGTTAATTGGTCTAATCAGGATTCCAAAGCTAGGGCAAGTTTGAATTTTAATATCATTCACATATTAGTTAGAGAATTTTTAAAGTTGAATAAATGTTTGATAAATATCTTATAGTTGTATTTGTAGGTAGGAGTTTGTTTCCGTTTGATACCCTAACTTTGTATTTATGTTACATAGTAGGCAAAAAAAAATTTACATTTGGTTTTGATTTGACTCGTTGCATTTTGATTAATTGATGTATTTGGAATTGATTGAATTGTTTGGACTATAAAATGGTCTTATTTAATAAATAGAGAGTGGAGTATAATAATTCTCCATCGTAATTCTCATTATTACTGCATATGGTAAGAACTTCTAAATATGATTGTACATTACGAAAGTTTCTCGGAAATTACTATTTTTAACCTAAAATAATTTTGAGTGGACAAAATTAACCTCTTCTTAAAAAATTTCTTTTTCTAACCTTTTTCTTACTTTTTCAGATTTTAAGTTGAGGCCCCACATAATGAAAGTACTATTTTATTCCTCAATCAAGGGCTCCCAATTTCTCTTTACTCATTGTTTCTCCCATGTTTTGTAAACTTTCAAATGGTAGAACTTTTGTTTAAATTTCATGTAATTGAAAATTTTCCTTTAAAAAAAATTAATTCTAGCTCACGGGAATTGAAATTGGTTAACTTAAGCTAATTAATTGACTTACCACGAAATTCTGTATACAAATTAGATTTAAAAAAAAAAAAAAAATAAAAGTTTACCGAAAATTCTATTTCAAGATCCTAACACACTTAAAATCTAACTTGCAAATTTTTTTCTTTTTTTCTTAAAAAAAAAAACTTACCAAAAAAATTATTTTTCCTCAGTAGGATCCTAACTAACTTAAAAATTTAATTTGTGAAAAAAATCTCCCGTAAAGATTCTTGCCAGGAAATTTTACGGTAAGCTTCTTTTCATTACTTTTTTACAAATTAGACTTTGAAAAAAGTAAAAATCTACTTTAAAAAAAATTGTAAAAGAAGCCTACTGTAAAATTTCGTGGAAGAATGTTTACGAAAAATTTTACAGTAACTTTGCGGGAAATTTTACAATAACATTTTTTAATTTTATTTTATAAATTAGATTTTAAGTTAGTTAGGATTTTACCAAGAAATAGAATTTAACGATAGGTTTTTATTTTTTTTCAAAGTCTAATTTGTAAAAAAAATGAAAAAGAAACTTACGGTAAAATTTCATGGGAAGAATTGTTACCGGAAATTTTACCGTTTACAGAAAATTTTACCGTAACCTTCTTTTTTAGTAGTTTTATAATTTTAAGTTAGGATTTTACCAAGAAATAAAATTTCCTAGTAGGTCTTTATTTTTTCAAAGTCTAAGTTGTAAAAAAAATGAAAAAGAAGCTTAATGTAAAATTTCATGGAAGAATTTTACGAGAAATTTGACAGTAACTTTTTTTTAATTTTATTTTATAAATTAGATTTTAAGTTAGTTAGGATCTTACCAAGAAATAGAATTTTCAGGTAGGTTTTTATTTTTTTTTCAAAGTCTAATTTATTAAAAAAAAATGAAAAAGAAGGTTACCATCAAATTTCATGGAAAAATCTTTATCAGAAATTTTAGAAATTTTATCGTAACTTTTTTTAAATAATTTTATAATCTTAAGTTAGTTAGGATTTTACCGAGAAATAAAATTTACTCGCTTTTATTTTTCCAAAGTCTAATTTGTTAAAAAAATGAAAAATAAGCTTACTGTAAAATTTCATGGAAGAATCTTTACGAGAAAAGTAACCTTTTTTAATTTTATTTTATAAATTAGATTTTAAGTTGGTTAGGATTTTATTTAGGGATCTTTTCACAAATAAAAAAACAAAACTAATTACACATATACAAAAAAAATAGAAAATACAAAAGCATGGAATGCACTTTTTTAATTAGTTTGGTTTTTTTCTATACATAACAATTTCCCTTTTATAAATTAGATTTTTAGTTAAATAAGATTTTACCAAGAATTAGAATTTCTTGATAGGTTTTTACTTTTTTTTCAAAGTCTAATTTATAAAAAAAATGAAAAATAAGGTTACTGTCAAATTTCATGGGATGAATCTTTACGGGATCTTTACGGAAAATTTTACACTAACTTTTTTTAAGTAATTTTATAATTTTAAGTTAGTTAGGATTTTACCAAGAAATAAAATTTACTAATAGGTTTTTATTTTTTCCAAAGTCTAATTTGTAAAAAAATGAAAAATAAGCTTACTGTTAAATTTCATGGAAGAATCTTTACGGGAAATTTTACAGTAACTTTTTTTAATTTTATTTTATAAATTAGATTTTAAATTAGTTAGGATTTTACTCAGAAATAGAATTTATTGGTAGGTTTTTATTTTTTCAAAATCTAATTTGTAAAAAAAAAATGAAAAAGAAGCTTACTGTATATTTTCATGAAAGAATCTTTACGAAAAATTTTACAGTAATTTTTTTAATTTTATTTTATAAATTAGTTATGATTTTACCAAGAAATAGAATTGCCTAATAGGTTTTTGTTTTTTTTTCAAAGTCTAATTTGTAAAAAAAAAAAGAAAAAGAAAAATAAGCTTACTGTAAAATTTCCTTGAAGAATCTTTATCGAAATTTTTACAGTAACTTTTTTTAATTTTATTTTATAAATTAGATTTTAAATTAGTTAGGATTTTACTAAGAAATAGAATTTCCTGGTAGGTTTTTATTTTTTTTTCAAGTTTTTATTTTGTTTGAAAATCTAATTTGTAAAAAAAAATGAAAAAGAAGCTTATTGTAATATTTCATGAAAGAATCTTTACGGGAAATTTTACAATAATTTTTTTAATTTTATTTTATAAATTAGATTTTAAGTTAGTTATGATTTTACCAAGAAATAGAATTTCCTAATAGGTTTTGTTTTTTTCAAAGTCTAATTTGTAAAAAAAAAAAAAAAAAAAAAAAAAAAAAAAAAAAAAAAAAGTCTGTAAAATTTCCTTGCAAGAATCTTTACGGTAAATTTTATTGTAAGCTTTTTTCCATTTAATTTTCACAAATTAGATTTTTAAGTTAGTTAGGATCTTACCAAGAAAAATAATTTCTTGATAAGTTTTTTTTTAAGAAAAAAATTTATTCGTAAAAAAAAAAACTTACCAAGAAATTTTATAATAAATTGATTTGTTAGAATAAAAGAAGGGGTCTTTTCAAAAATAGAAAAAAACTAAAATTAATTACACATATAAAAAAACCAGTGGGAAATAGAAAAGCATGGGCTGAGTTTTTTTCTATACGTGTAATTAGTTTTGTGTTTTTTTCTATACACAACAATTTTCCATAAAAGAATTGACAAATTAGATTTTAAGTTAGTTAGATCTTGCCACGAAATAGAATTTGTATAAAAAAAAATCTAATTTGTATAAAAAATTTCCTGGTAAGTCAATTAATTAGTTTGAGTTAACCAATTCTAGTTCCCGTGAGCTAGAATTATTTTTTTTGAAAAGAAAATTTTCAATTACAGTAAATTCAAACAAAAGTTTTTTCCCAAATTTTTTCCTATAAAAATAACAACAAATCTACCATTTGAAAGTTTACAAAAACATGGAGACAAACAAATTAGAATGAAGTTTAAATTTTAAATTATAGTTGAGTATGAAACATTGTATTAGGTAAATGTGAAATTGGGGCAATTGATTGAGGGACAAAATAGTACTTTCATTATGTAGGACCCTCAACTTAAAATTAAGAAAGAGGTTAGAAAAGAAGTTTTTAAAAAAGAGGTTAGTTTTGTCAATTCAAAACTATTTTAGGTTAGAAATAGCAATTTCCCAAAGCTTCTGTTGCTCGATTTCTGTAAATGATAAAAATAAGTAAACAATATTTAAATTAAATAAAAAATAAAAATTAAAATTAAACAATATTGTATTATGTACCAAATGACCCACAGTTGCTCCCGTACGACTAATGTAGTGCCTCGTGATACTATATCACCAATGAATATAATCTTGAGTTACATCTCCACCGTATGGATCAATTGACACTTATTGCAATAAACCTTCTACGATAGTGTCATCGCACTACCAAATGTACAATCTTTTCAGACCAATCTGTAGTTCGTAGGTCTTTGTCATGCAGTAGGGTTCAATATTGCGCTGTGATATGACATCTTGTTGGAAGCCGAACTGCCAGGTCACCCTATCAGGAAGGTGCCACTCACCAATCTGAAAACATATGAGTGGACTTATGGTCCGCCATATGTCTTGACCATTCGTACATAAATTAGACAAAGTGTCAATGACATCTTTGTAAGGCTTCCAAATCAACTGAAACATAACATATTTATATTAGGATTGAGTCACCCAAAAGGAAGGTGCACTTTGTTAGTATAGTTAGAAACTTTCAATTCTTTTAAACCTTTCTTAACTATACTTTCATGTTTTTAGGATCCCTCTCATTCGGATGTGATCTCGGTTCATTCATGTCCCCCTCTTAAACTCGGGTCGTTATAGAGAATCATAATATTGTGAACCAAATGGTGGCATTCAATTTCTGTTGCTTGGTTTCTGCGAATTTATAAAATATTAGACAATATTTAAAATACATTCAAATTAAATAATATTTTTTTCTCGATTTTTGTGCTATTTGCTTTCTACTAATGTTTTGAAAAGTCAATTAAAGTTTTGAAAACTAAAAAAAATAGACCCCGTTTGATAATCATTTGGTTTTTTTTTGTTTCTTGTTATTGAAAATTAAATCTATAAACATGTTTTTGGAATTTGAAATTTGGCTAAAAATTCAGGTTTTGTATTTAAGAAAAATTGTGATGCTAGAACTAGCATCTAGGGTCTTAATTAAAATAATGTTTGAAAATCGATTTAGTTAAAACCGTAAACTTTCTTAAACGAATCAATTTAGACTCTCAATTAGAATAATATTTGAAAATTGTTCATGCATCAATTTTAATCATCCATTTTCTTAATCCTATATTTGGAGAAATGTACCTATGTATAAGAATTGATGTGTGGATAATTTTCAAAGGTGATCTTAATAAATTGTCCAAATTGATTGTGATGTTAACATTGGGAAGGATTTTATTTGTTGATATTTTATTGATAATTAATTGAGCTGGGCTCCATTTGATAATGATTCTAGTTTTCAAATTATGTTGGTTTCCTTACAACTTCTTTATTATAGTTCTTACCTTTCGTGGAAAATAACTCGTTTTTAGTCAAATTCAAATAGAAAAATAGGTTTTTGAAAACCACTCATTTTGTTTAATTTTCAAAAATTGAATAACTGGTGCGATGATGAGTGTAGCCTATTTCTAATTTTTTGGGTTGAAGAAATGGATGGAAAAAGACAGGGAGACTTTTCAAAGTTAAGACTCATTCGTCTATATACATGCATTCTCTCTTACGCTAGGATAACAAATAGTTTCCTATGATAAAGACTGGAATCACAAATTATATATTTGTCATCCGTGGACTATTTTAGCATTATTCTTTCCTAGATCATTAGTGAAGTAGTGTGTAGTTTCCAAAAATAAAAAATTAAAAATAATAGTAGTGTGTATGGAGACAAACATTTGAATAATACTTGAAAATTGACTTATCTTTTATGCATCTCGCATTAATATAAAAAAGAATATATGTATATTGTTGTAGGTGAATTTAGACAATAGGGCACGCAGGTAAAAGTCAAACCATATAGGATTAAAAGAAGACAAGCAGCCTTAGCCAGAAGCTCAAACTGCCGGCTCGGCTTCAAAGTCTTCCTGAATGGAGGCCGCACGTAGGAAGGAGACACAAGTGAGATTTTATCCTAGTTTGGTATTAGAAAACTCATATCCTAACCATAATAGAAACATAATAAAACCATAGGTTCAATCTCTATATATAGATAATCATGACTCCATTAAAGGTATCTGAAATCGTCACTTCTTCCCTATTCTATAATTCTCTTACTGACTTAGGCATTAGAGCTTTTTTTTCTTTGTTTTGCAGGTCCTCTTTTCCCTGAATTACAAATTCAACTGATGATGTCACGTGAGTGTTAGGTACGTTTTCTTTATCCCAAATTTTGCATCAACATATATTATAATTTATAATGGTTTGTTTGAATGAAAAAGATACTTCTAAAAAATAATTAGAGAAAAAGAGTTGTTTTGAAAAAATTTAGGACAATAAGGTTAAATTTTTGTCAATTCGCCTCTTTAAAAAAACTCATTCCACTTTTTTTTTTTTTTTTTCCTCACGCTGTCAGTAGTCACATCCTTTATTTCTTCCTTTCGTTTGTAAGTTTTTTTTTTCACTTTTTTCTTTTCTTTTTGTAGTAGTTCATTATTATTTTTATTAAACATTTTTTTTGTAAATTTTTTTTTTAAATAAAATAAATATGTAAATTTGTTTACAAGATTTTTTTTAATGTTTAAAAAATGAAAATAATGTCATGTTTTGTTGTTACATATAAAGATTTTAAATTGGATGCCTTGTGTGAAAAAAAGTTGAGCTCAAGAGAAGAAATATGAAATTTAGATTTATGGGTTCATGAGATTGGTAGTAATTTGGACCTCTTTGGTCAATTAATCACTTATGTATCTATTAATCGAGTTCATACTGTGAAACTTTCTATCAATTGAAGTTCGTTGTAATTAGTTCCTTAGACTAATTTTAAGAATGCTTACATGAAATTGAATTCCATTTAACTATTATCATAGTACAAATAGTTGTTTATGAGTTTTTTTTTCCTTATATAATATTTAAAACAAAAATGTTAAATGTTCTTTTTTTTTATAAATGAAATGTAAAACTTTTTTTTTTAAATACATTTAAAACTAAAGTTGTTAATGATGTTCTTGTCCAAAAACTTGACACGGCCAAGCACACTATTCAAATTGTAATATACAACGATCGAAAACTAAGTATTTATTTTAACTTAAAAATTTGGTTGGTGAAAAAATTAGTGTAAGCTGAGAATTGAAAAATTAAGAGTAAAATGAGAGTATTTATATGAAAAAAAATGAGGATATCTTTATAATTTGCTTTAAAGTTCATTCTTTTCAAACTTAAAAAAACTTAACAAATTGATTATCATATTAATGTTAAGAGCAACTTTAAACTTTTTTTTAAAGTTATTTTTGGGTGAAGGTATTTTTTAACTTTTTTGAGTTAAGGGTATTTTTGAAACAAAATTTGAACGCTTTCATCCAAAACTAACTATGAGGTATTTTTAAATTCTTTTTGAAAGTTTAAGAATATTTTGAAAGTTCAAGTGTATTTTTTACTCCAAGTGATTTTTTATAATTTAACCTTTATTTTATTTTAAAAGAAAAATGTTACAAAAACTAGTAAATAAAATTGTTTAATAAAAATAATATTGAATTACTTCAAAAACAAACCAAAAAAAGTGAAAGAAAAACTTAGAAAAGAAAGAGAAAAAAAAACGAAAAGAAGAAGTGACATACCGACCAGAGCATATATATATATATATATATTATAAAAAAAAAAAAAAAAAAAAAAAAAAAGTGTCCTGCAGAAAAGACAAAAAATTTTACCTTATTTTCCTAATTTTTTTCAAAACAACTCATTTTCCCTAATTATTTGTCTAAGAGTAGATTTTTCATCCAATTAACCATATAACAAAAGGTCAAGAGAATTTGTCATCTGACCATTCTGATTGTCTTTTATTTTTTTTTTTATTTATTATTTTTTTTTTGGTGAAAGAAAATGATAGAAATAAAGAACCAGGGAGACTTTTCAAAGTTAAGACTCATTCATCGCAAACAGCTCTACATGTGCACTCTCTCTTATGCTAACAAAACAAATTAGTTTCTACGACACAGACTTAAATCACAAATTATATAGTTTTGGTCTGACTCTGTGGACTATTGTAGCATTATTCTTTCTTAAATTTTGTATGATAAAAGAAATCTGTACGTTATTTGTGGAATTAGAAGAAATTTGTGCAATGGCAAGGAAGTGCGAAACAAAAAATTATTTTGCAACCATACTATTCACTTTCTTCAACCTCCATTTTCTCTCCCTCTCTGTTTCCGACGACTCGCCACCGTCCTACACACCCACCGACAATATACTTCTTAATTGTGGTTCCTCTGGAAACTCATCTTCATTTGGGGACACTCGCACGTGGTTCGGGGACGTCCAATCAAAATTCTTCCCTTCCGATTTCGATCAGAACGGCGCATCGGTCATTTCACTAGCCGAGGCGCAATCCCCTTCGGTCACCGAGGTCCCTTTCTCAACAGCACGCCTCTCCCGCTCCGAATTCACCTACTCTTTTCCCGTGGGTCCTGGCCAGAAATTCATTCGCCTTTACTTTTACCCTGCTTTCTACTCTAATTTCCACCGCTTTAAAGCTGTTTTCTCTGTAAAAACTAATCTCCATACTCTTCTGGCTAATTTCGACGCTTCTGATCCTCCTTTCCAACCGATTACTCGCGAATTCTGTGTTTATGCAGAGGGAAATGATCAAATGCTTAACATTACATTCTCTCCCACAAATCAAGACTCTTATGCTTTTATCAATGGGATTGAGATTGTATCCATGCCATTGGATCTTTATTATACATCATTGAAGCCCAACTACCAACGTAGCCGAGGATTGAAGCACATCGGTGAGAGTATCAAGTTCTCACTAAGTGATAACTACATGTCTCAAGTTGTTTATAGGGAGAATATTGGTGGAAGAGCCATCTTCCCTATTGAAGACACTGGAATGTTTCGGACTTGGACAGAGGATAGTAATTTGTTGAATGGAGACATATATGATGCTCGACCTGTTAGCTTATATTTACAACTCAATTATAGTAATATACCGCCATACACGGCGCCGGAAGATGTCTATCGCACTGCCCGGACGATGGGACCAAATGCTACGCTTAACAAGAGCTACAACCTCACATGGATGTATCCTGTAGATCCTGGATTCTATTACATACTTCGCCTTCATTTCTGCGAGTTTGAAGCTGGAATCACTGACGCAGGTGATAGAGTGTTCTTGATTCACATCGCAGACGCGATGGCTGAGGAGTCTGCAGATGTGTTTAAGTGGGCAGGGGGGAAAGGAATTCCGTATCGAAAGGATTACATGTTGCTTATGCCTAATAGCGACGAACAAGGGAAGGTAAATCTCTCTGTGAAACTCCAAGCAAACCCAGATGATAGTAAGACTAGATTCACCAATGTCATCTTGAATGCTATTGAAATCTTCAAAATAACCGATTCCTACGGCAACATCACAGGCGAGATTTCTGAAGGGCCAATCTCGCAATCGAAGAATTCAAAAATTAAAACGATAGCCACTGTCATACCTGTTGTGGTTGCCATCTTAGTTTTGGGTTTGCTAGTATTTTTGCGGTGCAAAACATTTAAAGATCAAAGCTCCAATACTGATGGAACTTCCCAATTGTCGAGGAACAGAAGCAAGACTCGCAACCCAAAACTTCCATCTGAATTATGTCGTTACTTTTCACTTGCACATATCAGAGTGGCCACCAATAATTTTGACGACATTTTCATCATCGGCATCGGTGGTTTCGGCAATGTGTATAAAGGGTACATTGATGATGGGGCCACCCAAGTTGCTATCAAACGATTGAAGTCAGGTTCAAAACAGGGAGCCCACGAGTTTAGAACAGAGATCGAGATGCTCTCGCAGCTTCGTCATCTTCATCTTGTTTCCCTAATCGGGTACTGTAATGAAGACAATGAAATGATTCTAGTTTATGATTACATGTCACATGGAACCCTCCAAAGTCATCTTTACGGCAACAGTGATGAGCGACAACCTCTCTCGTGGAAGCAACGCCTCCAAATTTGTATTGGAGCAGCAAAAGGGTTGCATTACCTACACACTGGTGCCAATCATACCATCATCCACCGTGATGTTAAAACCACTAATATTTTACTAGATGATAAATTGGTTGCGAAGGTTTCTGATTTTGGATTATCGAAAGTTGGAGCCACTACCATATTCAAAGATTATGTCACCACAATGGTAAAAGGTAGTTTTGGTTACATGGACCCAGAGTACTGTCGACGCCTCCAATTATCTGAAAAATCAGATGTATATTCATTTGGGGTAGTTCTGTGTGAAGTATTGTGTGCTCGTCCAGCATTGATGTGCACTGCTGATCAAATGCATCTTTTATTAGCTGAATGGGTCAAACAATGCATTCGTGAAAAGACTATTACTCAAATAATTGACCCAAAAATTAAGGATGAGATAAAATTGGATTGCCTTAGAAAATTCATTCAAATTGTGGTGAGTTGCATTGAAGACGAGGGAGTCAAACGACCATCAATGAACAATGTGGTGCGAGGCCTTGAGTTTGCATATCAATTACAAGAGAGTTTAAATGATGAAAATGTTGTGCTTTGTGGCCTCGACAATGCTGATGGTTGGCTCTTTGGAGAAGGGATGTCTAGTAACAATACTGAAGTGGCCACAACCAGCAACCAAAATTCAAGTTTTGTGTATAATAAAGGGATGTCGGGGATTGTTTTCTCAGAACTTAAGGACTTAGAAGGAAGATAGATACTTATTTTTAGTAATTTTAATTTTTTTTTTTTTTTTGTTGATAGGATTCTATACATATGTAGATGCACAAGAAAGAGTGTCTTTCCATTCAATTTATAATATATTAATATTAACATGAAAAGTGCATATTCCAACTAAATTAAAAATAAATATCTTATTTATTTTTTGTTTAAAAAACTTGTAATGATACAATTAATATCTTATTTAGTTTTCTTCGCACTTCTAAAACTTTGAGTTTCCTCTTTCCTCGTCTTCTTTTATTTTTCATTTTATACATAATTTTATTTTGAATATAGTTTAATTAATAATTTGTTAAAATATTTAGGGATGTTCAACAATAAAATTTTATCGCAATAGACAGTGAAATTTTTATATATTTGTAAATAGTTTGATATTTTTTCTGTTTATAGTAATTTTCCAAATATATACTTAATTTATTTTTACAAATAAAAATTTATTAAACAAATGCAATTACTTATTTAAATAAATGATTAATTAATTAGCTAAAGATATCTTAAATATATTTTATTAATAAACTAGGATTAGTTAAATTTAGTAAGAGAATTCAATTTTCAATAATTATAATTGATTATTTATGATTTTTTTTGGGAAGTTTTAAAAATAGAAAAATAAGGGAAACTATTTACATAAAATAATAAAATATTTAGATAGTTGTGATAGACGCTGATAGAAGTCTATCAGGGTCTATCAGTGATAGAAATAATAGAAGTCTATCACTGATAGATGCTGATAGAAGTTTATCAATGTCTATCAATATATTTTTTGTTATTTTCTGTAAATAGTTTGATATTTTTTCTATCTGTAAAAATTTTCTTTTTTATTTTCACACAATTATTTATCAACGTTACTTTTAATAAGATCATTCATAATTAATAGAAAAATTATTTTAAATGAAAAAATTGTTGAAAATATTTATAAATACAGCAAAATATCACAGTCAATCAGTGATAGACAGTGACGACACTGATAGATATCTATTTATGTCTATCAGTGTCTAGTAGTTCTATCAGTGACAGATGATAGTAATCTATAGTGATAGACAGTGACATTTTGTTATATTTGCAAATATTTTGATAAATTTTGCTATATTTGTAAATATTTTGGTTCAAATGTCACTATAGAAAAGAATTGAAGAAGTTGTCTTCAAAGGTAAAACTCTTTTCCCTTAAAATCTTTGGTTAAAAGCATGTTGTTGGATTTCATGTTTATTTTTTCCTCTGTTTTCCTAGTTTCTTTCCAAATTGAATTTCAATGGCACCAGCAGTCATACATTTCTGCATTGGTATTCGATCCCTTCAAATATATCATGATTTTTTCTTTAAAAAAATATAATATTTCTTTTTAACTTTAATTTTTAACATATCATATTTTATTCTCTTTTTCTTACATTTTTTTAGATTGTTTATTAACTTATATTTCTTTATGTTATTTAATTAAAATTAATTTATTCAAATAAAATTGGGATAATTGTAAAAATGTCAAATTGATTTGTTGAAATTAGGCTCATATAGAATGTTTTATAGTTTTACAAAAAAGGTAAAATCTTTAAGCCCAACCCAATTGAAATGTTTGGATGACCAAAATGTCCCTCACAGTTAAAAATGTATGACTGTATTTGATTGCCCACTAATTACTATTTGATTGCTATCTGATTACCATTGTAGACACCGCATTTGGTCCGGCTTATTTTTAATTTATTTAATTTTATTTTTATTTTTGATTTTTTTAATTATTAATCGAGTTTTGAAATTTAATGAAAATTGAGATTTTAATTGAGTTTTGAAAAAAAGTATAAAAAGAAAAAATATATAAATTTTTTTTCAAAAAGATTTTGTTAATAAATTTAATTTTTTTAAAGAAGGAATATAAAAGGGAATAAAAATAAATATTTCTTTAAAAAATGCTTTCTTAATTTAATTATTATTATTGTTATTATTATTATTATTTCTATTATTATTATTATTATGAAATTTGAAAAATGATTTGTTTTAAATTAATTAAATAAATCCATTTTTAAAACCCAAAATTTAATCATTCAACGTATTTCTTCCCCCTTTTCCTCAACCTATCCAACGTTCATTTCTATTTTTGAAAAACAAGCTACTATAAATGCAGTGAAGAGGCAGTGAATGATGAGAAGACGGTGAATGGGAGAAAAGAGGGAACAAGAGGAGTGAATGAGAAGTAGAAAAAGGCAGAGAAAAAAAAAAAGAAGTGAGAAGAGGAATTTGAAGAATGAGAAGAGTGAATGAAAAAGTAGAGAAGAAAATATTGAAAAAGGATTGGAGGAAGAAGGAAGGAAAAAGAATTTGAAGGATAAAAAAATTTGAGAAAAGAAAAGAGGGAAAATGGTGAGAAGAAAAGAGTGAAAGGAAGGAGAGAGGATAGAGAAGGTGGAAGAAGAGGGGAAGAAATCGATGAGAAAGAAGAAGATATTGATAAAGGTGTGGGCCCCATGCCATATTTTATTTGTTTTATTTATTTATTTATTTATTTAATAATATAGTGGGCCCCACATATTTTTTTTATTATTTGTTATTATTATTATCTATTTAATAATATGGTGGGCCCCACGTATTTTTATAACAAAATAGTGGACTTATTATTATTATTTTATTTATGGACTCCACACACACACTGCATTATATAGCATTATATTATCACACACACAACATTATATTATTATAACACACACACACACAACATTATATAATTATAACACACACACACACAATATAACATACTGCATTATATAATTATAACACACACACACACAATATAACACACTGCACACACACACACAATATAACACACTGCATTATATAATTATAACACACACACACACACAATATAACACACTGCATTATATAATTATAACACACACACACACTGCATTATATAATTATAACACACACACACACAACATTGTCTCACATCGGTTAAATTGAAGCATAGGGATGGACTCCATACCTATAAAAGGAGCTTATGCCTCGAGTTTCAAGTCGTCCCAGTTAGAAGCACTTTAAGCTTAGTGTGCTAACTCTAGTTAAATTCCTTTTGTATTCTCTAATTTGAGAATGAGAAAAAGGTATGAGTAGTATAAAAGCTTTGAGAGAGTGCTTTTGTAATTGGGATCGGGAGAGAGAATTATTCTGTGTGATTGTAACAATTTCTCACATAGTGGATTTTTCTTGGTCCATGATTTTTCTCCGAGTTAGGAGTTTTCCACGTTAATTCTTGTGTTTCTAGATTTATTGTTTTCTTTTAATTTCTCTGTTATATTCTGCTTATTCCTGTGGTAGAAGTGGGGGCTTTTTTCCAACAAGTGGTATCAAAGCTTTAAGTTTGAAGTTTCTTGAATTTTTGAGTATGCTCTATGGTTGCAACATTGTTTGACCTTCCACACCAGAAAAGAATTCTTGAAACGGGTTGTGGTGTTTGTGAATAATGTGAGTTGTTCACTATTTGTTGTTTTGCTAGGAAGAGAAGCAGATATGTTAAGCTTTATGAGTTCAGTAAAGTTTGATGTGGAGAAATTTGATGGAAGGATGTACTTCGACTTAGGGCAAAAGCAAGTCAAGGATGTGTTAATACAATTCTGGTTACACAAGGGGAAGTTAAGTGGTGATGGTGTTCTAGTGCAGTTCAGTGATTCCAGTAGAGGTTCAAAAAGGAGAGTCTTTGAGCAGAAGATAGGTTGCTGGGGATGCGAACAGTCTGAGCACATGAAAAACAGAGCAGGTTCGTCAAAGGGTTCTAGATCAAATGCTGACGTTGTCTTTCTCGCTAGGGGAGACAGTGATTTCCTCTGAAAAGGACGGAATTCATCCTCGTGGTATGTTCGCTTTACCATGATAGAGGATGTGATGTTAGTGGTTCCACAAGTTTGCACACGGGCATTGACTTAGCAGTTATGCAAGGTGTGTGGTGGAAGTTGTGTCGATGGCTAAAGGACTTCCAGGTGAGCCAAGTAGGTGGAAGTTGCACCATAAATATCAGCAGGGTTTATTGACATGTGACAAAAAAAGGTAAATCTTGGAAGGTGGTATTCCAAGTGGTCTACTCTTTATGGTGGAGTAGGTTATAGTTCTCTGAGTTGAGAATTATGATTGTCAGTGAAGATAATGGATGTTGCATAAGTTGCGGATTCTTCAAATATCTTGCTAGGGTGGAATCTGTTGGGTTTTGCCAAAATATTAGAAGTGCAGTTGTCCCACATCGGTTAAATTGAGGCATGGGGATAGACTCTAAGCCAATAAAAGGAGCCTATACCTCTAGTTTCAAGTCGTCCCAGTTACAAACACTTTAAGCTTAGTGTGCTAACTCTAGTTAAATTCCTTTTGTATTCTAATTTGAGAGTGGGAGAAAGGTGTGAGTAGTATAAAAGCTTTGAGAGAGTGCTCTTGTAATTGGGATCAGGAGAGAGAATTATTCTGTGTGATTGTAATAATTTTTCACATAGTGGATTTTTCTTGGTCTGTAGTTTTTCTCCGAGTTAGGAGTTTTTCACGTTAATTCTTGTGTTTCCAGATTTATTATTTTCTTTTAATTTCTCTGTTATTTTCTGCTTATTCATGCGGTAGAAGTGGGAGGTTTTTCCCAACAAAAATTAGATTGCATGTTAATCGTTAGTAAATAAGGATGATTTTGGCTTAAAAATGGTTAAGAATTTTGTGAAATTAATGGTTAATTTTGCAAAAGGTAATCCATAACTCATCTTCTTCTCCAACCTTCATTCCTTCTCAAATTCACCACAAATTTAAATCCCACCATCCAATCTAAGCCCAGAGAATAGTAGAGAAGACTCTTGTGGTGGTCTACAATCAAGTGGTGTTGATTTTCATCCAGAATTGAGGGAGAATTTGAAACTTCAAGGGTAAGTGTTCTTGAAACTTTGGTTTTCCCCTTTTAATTGCGTGTTTTATCCTCAAAATTGAGTATCTTAGAGTGAAAATTGATATAATTAATTTTCGCTGCATGCTCGTTTATCCTTCACATGAATCACTTCTTGTCTTCCATTTTTATGTTCATTTCACAAACAAGCATGAGTAGCTAAATCACTTGAAGGGTTGGAGAAAAACATTCATCAACTTTAAGAGTTTAAGCTTAGTTTCTAGTTCGTTTACATTGATGTATTTTACTCTTCATTGCTTGAATCCACTTGACAACTTGATTTAAGTAGAAATAGTTAAATACTTGAAAGAGCAAGTAACTATGGATCTCATCTTTGTAACTAAGAATTAAATCTAGACATAGGAAACATCTTAGACTCAACTAAACAAGCATGCATCATAGATATATGATTTATGTGACACATCTATCGAGAGGTAAGAACTACTTGAGTTTAGGAGCGCGAACCACGAAACTAAGCAAGAACTCAACCGGTTAGTGAAGGGTTTTCTTCAACCCTCTTTTCTCCATTTGACAAACCAAAACTTCATTGTTTGCACAAACATCTCACTAATTCCCAGTTCACTTGGTGTACATCTTTCATTACTTTACTATTTAGCATTTATCACCAACATTTCATTCCATTTTAGAGACTTCCGCAAGTTAAACTTTTCATTCATCTTGCTAGCTACAAATTTTCGTGTTCGACCTCGGTCCTCACCAATAAATCTTAGTATTAGTTTATACTTGGGCTGATATTGAGAAAGATTTGACAATTTGTGCATAATAAGTAACACACAACTGAGGACAATTTTAGCATAGCCATTAAGCACACACAACAAGTTTTTGGTGCCGTTGCTGGGGATTTACGACTAATTTTTGTTTGATTTGTTTAACTTTTGCAGGACCATTTAGTTTCAGGCATATTGCGACTTCCGCCGGGAGGTTACAAACAGTATATGAGCGAAGGGACAGCACTAGAGTTCAATATTGACCCTGAGATTGAGCGAACCTTTCGTAAAAGGGTAAGAAGAAACCGGCATCGAAGACAGAGATCAAGAACGATGGCTGATCAACGCGAGAATGAGAACATAAATGCACCAAATCAAACAAACCATCAGGCTAACTCGCAGCCCAATTCGATCTTAATTGCGCACGATCATGACCATCCTATGAGGGAGTATGTGTCTCCAAATTTGTATGATTTTTCTCCAGGTATTATGCGTCCAGTGTTTGAAGGGATGAAGTTTGAAATGAAACCAGTGATCCTCCAGATGCTCCAGGCCGCAGTCTAGTTTGGGGGAGCAATGGGTGCAGATCCTCACGCGTATCTCATCAGTTTCATGGAAATATACAACACTTTTGATCTCCTGGGTATCACGCTTAAGGGAATCAGGTTGACGCTATTTCCCTTCTCTCTACGCGACGAAGCAAAACAATGGGCCTACTCCCTTAAACCAAGTGAAATCACTACTTGGGAGCAGATAGTTGCCCGATTCATCCAGAGATACTTCCCACCTACAGTGAATGCAAGACACCGAAAAGAAATAGCCAACTTCATGCAGAAGGAAACAGAAAATCTCGGGGATGCATGCATAACGTTCAAAAAGCTTGTGAGAAATTGTCCACACAACGACATCCCCGATTGCATACAAATAGAGATGTTCTACAATGGGTTGGACCGAGCGCCCAAGTCATTGTCGATGCGTCTACAGTAGGAGGATTGATGGATAAGATGTACGTTGAGGCAAAGGAAACTCTCGATAGAATATCAAGAAACACGATTGAGTGGGATGATAACGAATATGGCAATCGAGAGTTAGACAGGAAAAGAAGCACTAGCTCGGTGGATAATGATGTAGTTGCACAGTTGTTTGTGCAGATGTCTGTAGTGACTAATTTACTTCAGAACATGGCTTTAAACAACAACTCTTTGACTAGGAATGCTAAGCACGTCAGTATAGTGAATCAAGCAGTGGTAAGCTGCGTTGGATGCGGGGAACCGCATTGTTTTGAAATGTGCCCCTATAATCCGCAGTATGTTTGTTATATAAAAAACAACCCCTACTCTAAAACGTAATCCTAGATGGAGAAACCATCCTAACTTCCAATGGGGTGGAAACCAACAAGTCGTCGTAGAGCAAGTAAGAGGCCCCCCAACGCATGGCAATCGACATACACCATCAAGCTTTGCACGTAATGCACCAGGCTTCATAGGAAGTTCTGGAACGCAACACCAACAATCGACGCATAGCAGACCTCAGCAAGAGTCTGGATCTGGCAGTAACCTAGAGAAGCTGCTGACAGCTTACATAATGAAAAACGATGCCCTCATTCAAAGCCAAGCCACATCGATCCGTAATCTGGAAGTACAAATGGGCCAGATAGCTGAAGAAATGTGAAGTAGGCCGTAAGGCACTCTTCCGAGCAACATAGAGACACCAAAGAATAACGGAAAGGACAAACTGAGTCTCTCCCAAATCTTTCATTTAGAATTGGGTCGATAGCCATTGTTTTATATTAGTAACGAATTTTACCATTTTACCCCTGTGAACACATCGTGTTCAGTTAAGTCCCACTGATCCTCTAATGAACAATTGGTCTGCGGTCGAATCATTAAACTGAGTCCCTTTTGGGCCAATGAGAGGGCGTGGCCCCTTATTCAAGACTTGGAATCAGTATTTAAGGGAACAACCTATCTATTAACCCTAAGTTGGGTAGGAGTAAATTTCATCTTGCAAGACTATGTCCCCAGCTATTTACTTGGTCTTACCCCTGAAATGGGAGGCTTATTAAGTCGGTGTACTCAGGCCACTCTTACCCATGCAGAAGATAATCCCGAATAAACAAGAGTTCATAGTTAGCTTAGGATTGAGATTGAGTTACCTAGGTCATCTAGTTGAAATAGTCAGTATTTAATAGGAAACATTGTTATAAAGTAATAGTGACTATTTCGTGGTCTGATCTTATGAAAACTCATTGCATAGAACGCCCCCACTCACATGTCTCCACATGAACGACTCAGGATCACATCGTTTGTATCAAATACAAAGTGGGCCGCATTCAATAGTGTCCCTAAGATAAAGTACCCAGCCTTATCCCTATACTATAGATCGTTTTGGCTATTTACTCAAACTTGATCCGCTTTTATGTCACTAAATATAGTTATAGTATTCATACTATAGTCATGGGTTCTTAGTTTATTGGATTTAGAGTTATATTAACAACAATTCACTTATTCAATAACAAGTTTACTGAATAACCTCCATAACAACTTCATTGATAAATAGAATGTATGTTAATGTTTACAAACTACTAGTTTTAGGACAGAAAACCCAATAGAGGCATGGTGAGGGGAAGTTGGACGCATGGTGAAGGGAAAGTGGACGCATGGTGTGTTCGGGGTGAGATCTTAGTTAAGTGTTGGATCAAACATAAAAGGTGGAGGTGGCCAACTTCGAGGTGAATACCTTAAGGAGTTAAGTTGGTAGAATGCATATGAGTTGAGTTGGCAGCATGCATGATGAGTTGAGTGTGCAACATGCATGAAGAAGTGAGTTGGCTCATGCATGTTAAGGCCACTTATTGTCAAAGTGTCATGCTGTGAGGTGAGGTTTGGATGACAAGGATGTTTTCGTGAGCCTATAAATAGGAGGATGGGAGGAAAGGAGTTCTCACTTGCAACACACCATAGAAATAGCATAGGAGAGAAAAGGAAGAGTTTTTGGTCGTGAAAGAGGAAGATAGCAGCCCATGCGCCCAACTAAGCAGTCCATGCACCCAACTGAGCAATCCGTGCGCCCAACTGATCAGTTCATGCGCCTAACTGAAACGCTCATAAATTGTGCGTTTATTACTCTTTAATTAGAAGTATTTGGTAGATTTAATGTGTTTTCTAGTGGATTTTAGGTGATAATAAAGAAAATTGAGTTTCAGAATAAATAGAATCAAACCGAGTCAAAACCAGATAAAGATAGCTAAAAAATTCTAGAAAAACAGGGAAGTGTAGAGCAAGAGCGTCGCTACGCTGCCCTTTACACTTAAGATCCCAGAGGACTTAAATTTGGCACAACCGAAACGGTAGCTACACTGCAGTAGCACCGCGACGCTATCCTGCAGCAGCACTATGCTGCGATGAAATCAAGCCAGCATCACGTCGCTGCCTTTCCTTTTCCATTTAGGAGAAGATTTTTGGAAATCTTTTTCAATAAATTGGGAGGTTCTCAACAGCCCTAATCATCAGATTTCGGAGTATTGGAGATCTAGAGAGAGAGTTTAGAGTAAAGTATGAAGATTTCATGATGTCGGAAGGTTCGAGGATTGTTGGAAGGCCAAAAAATTCTCGGAGACGAGCTTGAAAGCCGGATAACTTCTCTTCCCTTTCTCTATTCTTGGTTTATTTGCTATATTTTGTTGTTCGAATGTGGATTTTGTCTATGGAAGCATGTTAGACTAAATTTCTCATGGTTTTAGGGGTAGATGAATTCGTAGGTTTAAATTGTTGAACACTTTGTTTCTTGATTGTTAATTTACATCTACGCTTTCTAGCATTACCGTTCTTAATGCTTTTGAATGTTTGATCAATGTTTGAATGACTTCATTATTTAGAATCTTGCTTGAACTAGTGAGTTTTAGATTAGATCATGCATGCTAGACTATCGTTTGAAATCACATAAAGTAGTTTGATAATGGTAGAGATTGTTACTGAAGGGTCTTAATGCTTTGCTATCATATAGTTTCAAGCGATTAGTAATTAGGGTTTAAGTAAAAAGAAAAGGTTGTTTTCGAAAGATTCAATCCGGATAAAAGATTTCCAGATCTAGGTGTTGTGTTAATTACTTCAAGAATCAATTAATTGTGTTTAATAACACCTTTGATGAAATCTATTCCCTAAGTTTCTCTTAGGTTATAATTTCCATATCTCGATCACTTTTATTTGCTTTCTTAGATGAGTTTATTCTAAGTGTCATTATGATTCGGTTCCCTAAATAAAATTGGAACGATCTCTGAATAACTAAAAGACTAATCAATCTAATTCCCTGAGGACGATACTCGGCTAAGGCTGTTTTAACTATATTATTACTCGACACGTGCACTTGCGACATATCACTAACTGACTATTTGAGCGTTTGTAGTTGTTTTTCATAGACCAGCAGCCTAGGTTGGCACTTTTAGGGTCGAGCAAGCTTGGTCTTGGAGAAACAAAGAGTCCGGATCAAGGTTAAGAGGACTCGAAAGCCAAAAGTCCTTGCTTGTAACTGTGAGTGGTTTTTACTTTAAATTTTTTTTCTTGTGATTCCAGATATGTTAATGTAGTGCGAATGGTGGTGTTATAAACCGCTCAAAATAATTGGAGGATCTTTGGATCTAGATTCTAAGCCTGTGGTGGAACTTCATAGGATGGTTAGAGGATCATAAGACCATGTTTTTGAGTCTGTGGGTAGAACATCGTGTGGGATGGTTAGAGGATCGACTGGTCTAGCGTCAGAGTCCATAAGAGGTAAGTCTACGTGCACATAGAGAGAGTGACAGTCTGTTGTGTACATAGCAACAGTAGGGAACATATACGCTATAGGATTAGCGAAGATTGAGGTTTGCATGATAACCGTGTTAAAATTTGCTGGCATTGAACTAATTTTAGTATAAAGGGTTGTGAAGAACCTTGCATGTTATTTACCACTCATTAGGCTTCTAACTCATTCTTTTCTTTTATGTTTTCTTTTCTCAGGTAGCAGAGGAGTCCTGGTTGCCGCCCAAAGTTGAGGTCTGCCACGAGATAGATTTTCTTCTCAAAAGTTAGAATTTGTTTTTAGGAAGTGAAGTTGTAATCTTATAAGATGGATTGTATAAGCTTTCAAGTTAATAATTTAATTAAGTGTAGTAACTAGTCTTAATTGACACTTAAACATTAGAAAGGGTGGTTGAATGAGAATAGTATGAGATGGGCGGTAAGTATCACAAAAGAGTGGTATTTGTTGTATTTACGCCTCCTTTCAAGTTAAAGAGGTTAATCTGGGAGGGGGTGTGACATCAGCAGAAGGCTCATAGGGCCCTATTGGATCCATCAAACTTCCAGCTACTGTCACTGCACAAGAACATGATGATATAGAATTTGTAACCACTTATTTGTGTCCTATTTATTTTATTTTATTCTTCTCTCATTGTGTGCTAATGTTGATTTTAGTGCTAAAAAAATAATAAGTGAATAATTAATTAAATAATTTTTAAAAATTAATCTTTAAAAAGATAATAATTAAAAAAACTTTATCTTTTTAATGATTAAGGTAATATATATGTAGAAGGAGGGAAAAAACTTTTTTTGTGATATACAAATCTTTTATTTAAGGATTTTTTTTTATTAAAATTTTGAAAAAATAATCTCATTAATCAACATTTTATTTTTCTTTTCCTTTTCAAACGAGTTAATTGATTTTTTCCTAATTAAAGATGTTTTTACTTGGCTATAAATTCGTTGGTTTTAGTTTTTGAAAATGGGAGATTTCTTGATAAAAAAAAAACTAGAGGAAGAATGCAGAGAAACCCTAAAAAAAATAGAGAGAGGGGATTTTTTACACAATCACAAACCATCGAGATCTATACAAAACCTAGAGAAAACCCTAGAGAGAAAGATCAGTCATCAACCCAGTCCTTCCAAAAAAATCCAAAAATCCACCACACAAGAGAGTCCTAGCTTCGTTAGAGGTTGCATTCGGTAGGGCATTCGTCCCAAGGATCCGCACCTCAGACAACGGGTGGCTTCGTGTTCTAGATCCGAACCTTCAACCTTATTCTTCTTTCTTAGATCTAAAAAGAGTAGAGAGAAAAAGAGGTTATAAGGAAAATTTTATTTTTATTGCTATTATTTCTTCCATCTTCCATTTTTTATTTTATTTTTATTTTAATATCATGTGATATTTATCAATCTCTACATGCACTAGAATTACTATTATTGTTTCCTCTTTTATTTTTATTATTTTTTTTCGTGTTCATCTTCTTCCTCTTCATGGTATTTTCTTTATTGTTGTTTATTTTTTTAAAAAGAAAGTAAAGTGAAAAAAAAGTTAGAAAAAATGAGAGTAACATACCTTAGAAGTGATTTTCTCTTACTGTGTTTACAAAAAAAATTAGCCAGTTTGTTGAATTGCTAAAAAAAAATATAAGAGAAGTTTGGTTGAGAAAACTAGGGAGAGAGGAAAAATAAAGAGGAAGCAAGGGAAGGGAAAGAAAAAAAAAACATTTGAAAGAGAAAGAGAAAAGAGGGTTTAAATGATTTAATTTGTTAAGAAAAAAAACTTAGTTTTCATTTTTTTTAGTGGTGTGTGGTGTTGGAGAGTGTGCTATGTGTTGGGATGGGTGGCTGATCACTCTTTTTATTTATTATTATTATTTTAATTATTTTGAAAGAAAAGGAAAGAGATGAGATGCATCATTTATCATTTCAAATATTTATTATTATTTTATATTATTTTTATTTTGACATATTTTATAAAATGTTTATATCATTATTATTATTATTATTATTTTATTTTTTATTATTTAGTTTTATTTTAGCAACTCATCTTATTGGTAATTTTTATTCATCTATTGTTATATTTAACTTATGTATTTATATATTTTGACATGTTCTATTTTACTTGAATAGGGCTTCATCTAATTTTTCAATGTTTTTCTTTGTTTTGTTATTTTTATTTAATTCTTATCATTGTTGTCAATTTAATATATGTTGTCTTAATTTGTAAATCGCATCGTTGATTAATCTTTTTGTTTTGTTATTTTTTTTTAAAAAAAAAACCGACAACGAAGTTTAGGAAATTTGGGAGTCCGATTTTCTAAAATTATTCAGCTGAGGATGTCGATTCTTTGGGAGTTCAAGATCGATCTCCAAAATATTTTTATTAAAATATTAATATACTTTTATACTTTTCTAATTTATTATTATGTTCTCTTAAATTATGTTTGCTTATATATTGTTTATATTAAAAGATTATTTGATTTCTATTTGAAATTTCTCTAAGCTTTTAATTAAATCATTTCTATAATTCTTTTTAAATCATTTAAAATTTTCTTTAAATTAATTTTTTTTGTGTTCTTGAGCAATTCAAAATTAATCTATTATTTCAAAGGTTTCTTAATCAATTTTTTAACAACTTGTTTTCCAAACCGTTTTCCCTAAAAACATTTCCAACGATGGAATCTAGAAATATCTAGGAGTCTGTTTTTCTAGATTCTTGAGGTGAGGGGTCATATTTTTGGGGTCCGAGATTTTGATCCTAAGAAAAAATAAATTTAATTAATATTTTTTTAAAAAAAATCCTTTTATTAAAAGGCTATTCCTATGACGGATTTGAGAAATTGTAATATTTTCTTGATTTCTTGATGTGAGAAATTTTTCCTTAATTCTAATATAGCCTAATTGATGGAAATTTGTTACAATTATTTTATGAGATTATTACTTCAAATATTGGAGTAATGAGGGGTGAAATAAGACATTTATTTTAAAACTTTTTTCTTCCCAAATGATTTCTTTAAAGAATAATTTTCAATTCAAAATTTAAAATTTGGCTATCGTTTTCTAAACGGGTGTTGTGGGGCGCTAACACATTCCTCATACACAAATGACTCCCGAATCCAACTTTAATTTTTTCGCAGACCATTTTTATTGATTCTCATTAAAAATTATTTACTTTATTTCGGTGTCCAATCACACCGTAAAAAAGATGATGGTTACTCCTTTTTATTTACTTTTTTAAATTAACCCTTTTTATGGATGTCAGCCGCTCCGTGTCGTCTCAGGCACATAGTGACAGAATTAACAGCATATGGAACACTAATTTTGAATCTAAGTGACAATGTTCTAAGGTAGATAATTGAAGAAAAAAAATAACATACAAGATTTGGATCAAAATAGAAGAATTGTATGCAACAAAGGATCTCTTAAACAAAATGTACTTAAGAGAGAAATTCTTCGCCTTCAAGATGAATCCTTCTAAATCTTTGACAGATAATCTAGATGAGTTCAAGAAAATAGTATCTGAATTCAAAAGCCTAGGTGAGAAACTAGGAGATGAAAATGAGGCCTATGTACTTCTAAATTCCCTACCTGAATCCTATAGAGAGGTGAAGAATACACTAAAGTATGGCGGAGTATCAGTTACTATAGATTCAATAAGTTCAGCTCTCAAAACTAGAGAAATTGAGCTTCAAGCCACAAAGAAGGAGCAACCTAGTGGAGAGGGTCTTTTTGTGAAGGCCAAGCCTCAATCCAATCAGTGGAAGAATGGAAAATAGCAACAAAATGAAGAAAAAAAAAAGAAAAGCAGAAATGGAGATGCAAGTACTGTAAAAAGAAGGGACATTTGATTCAAGATTGCTTCATCCTAAAGAGAAAACACCAAGAAAAAGAGAGAATCTAAGCGGAAGCAACTTGAAGCATCTAGTTGAAAGTTCCTACATTTACACAGATGCTTTAGCCTCTACTTAAGACCAAGCCAACCAATGACCCTATGATTGGGTGCTTGATTCCAGATGCACCTTGTAGCCACCTATTTTTGTCCGGGCTTACTTAAAATATTTAATTATTAAGTTAACTTGATCTTAATTTTTTTAATTTTAATTTTGTATTTATCCACCTTTATTTTAAAAGAAAAAAAAAGCTTGTTTTACTCTTTGGTTAGGTTAACTAGTTTGGATAGTTAAAGTAACTAATTTGGTTATAAATTTTGCAAAAAAAAGTAAGTTTTTATTAGGTTTTATTTTTCCAATTTTCCTTTTCCTTCTTAGGGTGTGAGCCAAGTTTGGCCTTATTTCAAAATGAAAAAAGTTTATTATGTATTTATCCTTAATCTTTTATTTGCACCTTTTTTAAATTAAATAGCAATGACAGAATCTAGATAATTTGGGAGTCCGATTTTCTAGAATTCTTGAGGTAAGGAGTCGATTCTTTGGGAGTCCGAGGTTGATCTCCAATATGTTTTCATTAAATCTTTAATGTGCCCTTTTATGTTTTTTATATTATGCTTCTTAAATTATATTTGCTTATTTAATATTTACATTTAAATTGATTTTAATTTCTAGCTAACATTTCTTTAAGTTTTTCGTAAATCTTTTATTATTAAAACTCTTTTAAAGGCATTTAAATATATATTTTTAAAATACATTTTTTTAACCTTTAAAAAAATTAATATATTATTTCAAAAGGTTTCCTAATAAGTTTTTCTAACAACTTGTTTTTGAGACGATTTTCCTTAAAAAAATTCCTAAGATGGAATCTAGTAAATTTGGGAGTCCGATTCCCTAGAATTCTTGAGGTGAGGGATCACATCTTTGGGAATTCGAGATTTGATCCCAAGAAAAAATGAATTTAATTAATGTTTTAAAATTTTTATTAAGAGACTATTCCTATGACGAATTTTGAAAAATTGAAATAATTTCTTAAATTCTTGAGGTGAGGAATTTTTCCTCAAATTTTAATATAGTCAAATTGACGGAAAATTTTTCACTTATTTTATGGGATCATTACTTCAAATATTGGAGTAATGAGGGGTAAAATAAGACATTTGTTTTAAAAAAAATTTCTTCCCAAATGATTTTATTTAAAAAATAATTTTTTAATTCAAGATAAAAAAAAATGAATTGGCCATCGTTTTCTAAACGGGTCTTATGGGGTGCTAATACCTTTCCCATACACAAATGACTCCCGAACTCAACTCTAGTTTTTGCAGACCATTTTTATTGATTTTTACTAAAAAATTGTTTACTTTATTTCGGTGTCCAATCACACTGTAAAAAAGATTGGTGACCACGTCTCGTGCACGTGGTGACAGCTTGGCGACTCCACTGGGGACATGAGGTTCCACCTCGAGAGTTTGGCTATTTCTCCCCCTTTATCTTGAATTATTTTATTCTTTAATTTTGTTTTAATTTATTGTGTGTATTTATTGTGTATTTTATTTTTCACTCACATTCACAAGCCTCCTACCCGGGCTTTAGCTACTAGGATTAGAATCGAGGACGGAGTAATGTTGGCCTTCGAGAAGCTTTGCTTCCGTGCGGGCACACGAAAAGTTCTCACTCAACTTGGTCATTTTGTCATGCACGACTTTTTGACCAATTTGGGGACCTTTATCATTTAGGGCCTTAGAATTAGCCTCACCATTAAAGCTTTCATGTAATATACTAGTCTATTATTACGTGTATTTTTTATTTTAAAATAATTTAATTTTAAGTGATTTTGGTAAAAAAAATGGTTTATCTTGAAACTTTATGTATTTAAATTTGGTTAAACATCACATTTCTATGGAAATTAAATAAAGAGTGAACATTAATTTTTTTTTTATTTGCCTATCTTGATTTTCTTAATCAATTTTACATTTTAGTAATTTTATGGATGTTTTATAAAGGTCTTTCGCATTTAAAAGGAAAGTATATTTTTAAATAAACTTGAGCAACATTTTTTTTTAAAAAAAACATACATTTATTCAAATATATTTGTTTGAAAAAGAATTTGTTTTTAGTAATTTACATTTCCATCACCTAATAATAATTTTTAAGTTGGTAATGAAAATGGTGAAAGAAACTCTTTTTGAAAAAAATTTACAAAAACTTTTGAAACTTGATATCATTATATTTTGTCTATTTAAAAAAAAATCAAATATTTTAGATACTTGAAAGATGAAAGGTGTTCAATTATGTTTTTTTTTTCAAAATTAATAAAAACAAATTTGATTATTTAATCAAAAGAAAAAGGCTCATGAATCACCGTGTTTAATGTAAATAATTAAATTTTGTGGTTTTATAAACCTTTTATGGTGATATTTATTAGTTGTTAATTAGTTTTTCATCTCACTTTTTTTTTTGCCACCGTATTTTGCTAATATTGGTATTTTATCAAAGAATTTGAAGTTAGCCTTTTCTTATAGAAGTTTATACTTTTAATAATTGAATTTTTATTAAAGTATTATTTTTGTTGCACTTTTAATAAACTTACTTTTTTTCGTCAATGACACTTTAAAGATTTGATATATTTGTCAAAAAAGAAAAAAAAAAAAAAAAAAAAAAAGAAAAAAAGAGAAGTTCTTTTTAGGACTTGTGACTTTTTAAAATTATAAGTTTGTGTTAATATGCATGTTTTTCTATGCTATTATTTCATTATCTAATTGCATGATCTAACATTGACGATCATTTCATTATCATGCATAGTCATATATTTATAAACACTCGTTTGCATGATATGTCATGTGTTGCTAGCATTTCGTTTTTTTTTTAAAAAAATCTCTCATTAGCCCTTGCATTTAGCCTTTTCTTCTTGAATCATTAATATTTTGTTCACATTTAGGCTTTTATAATTGTTGCATTATCAATGAAATCATGCATACACTTCATATTGATAATTAAGTAATTTTGAGTAATTAAATCCTTCTCTTTCTTTAAAAAGATTAAAAGAGTCAAAGTTTTTACAAAATAGCTCAAAAGATCTCTACCCCCTCCATTATTATCGGACTTGAAGGAAAGTTGAGGTTAGGGAAGAGTTCACCAGTTAAGTGCAGACAATCAAAAGCGGATTTCTAAGAATTAAAAGGACAAGTGGAAATATTTTAGAATTACCCACTCCAGTTAAGATAGACCATTAGCAGGGGCATTTCAGACAGGCAAAGTTAGTACATATCCAAGTGTAAAACTGCATGTTTATATACCCACATGCCATACCTACATGCTTTTACTTTTAAGGGGTACTAGATCCATCATTAGTAGAATCAAGGGCCTACCTTACACAAAATTGCAGACAAGCTCCATAGCCAGTGAGCCATTTAAGTGACTCACTATCTGCCCTAAGTACGAAAGCCTGCAAGAATACTCTTAAAGATGTAGATCACGTGGTAGGATTATATAAAAGTCCCTAGAAGAGAGATTGTGTACAATAGAAGACACCAACATTTACGAAGGCATTGAGGCAACACGACTGTGTCTAGTCTCGGGCGTCATCATTATTCCGCCCAAGTTCAAGAGACCAAAATTTGATAACTATAATGGGGCAGTTGCCTAAATGTCATCTCGTCGTGTACTATTGAAAGATGTCAGTGCACTCGCATGAAGAAAAAACTTTGACTCACCACATTTAAGATTGCCTAATTGGCATTATTTTAGGGCAATGATTTTATTCTATATCGGGTATAGGGTATGATGAAGGCGCTACGAGGGTGTCAACCTAGTTGAGATGTTCTGGTGCGCCTGCTGATCCCACTTCTTCCTTTAGTTGCTTGTTCATAAGTGATAGTCTGATCGACGACTGCTTATCGGTATATGCAGTTAGATAGCTCTCAAGTGCACAAATATTGAGATAGTAAGAGCACAATATTAATTTGGCATTAGATCATTTGAATTCTCCAATGTGCGAAAAAGGAAGCAATAGAGACTTTCAAGGAATATGCTCAAAGATGCGAAAATGGTAGCTTAGAGGCAACCTCTGTTGATTGATAAGGAAACGTCATCAATTGGTTATAGGCACTATAAATGCTCCATATTACAAGAAAATGTTTGAAAGAGCCTCAGCAAACTTCTCCGCCATTATAAAAATAGGAGAAAGAATTAAGAGTGCAGTTAAAAGTGGAAGGTTATAAAGTAATGCAGAAGTAGAAGTTAGCATCACTAAAAGCATGATTCCACAAGAAGAAAAGATAAATTGCAGGAGATTAGCTCGGGGCAGGACATTATTGGCAATACATTGCTACCAGCATTTAAACAAGAGCACTATTCTCAGAGTTCCTCAACGACGAGGAAAAAGTCAACTAGATGCACCAAGTTAACATTCGACAAGGAAAGGGCAATAAGACACCTTGGTCGTTATCATCTCTAGAAGTGAAACTTCATCTGATGAATTGGTTTATCCAGCTAAAATCTAAGCTTCACATTTGGAAATTCAAAAAGCTATTAAAAACCACTAAAGAAGTGCACGAGTAAATGTGATTGGCTATCCTTAAGATGGGGGCAAGAAATTTGTAACAGGGGCAGTTTTTAATCTTTTGGTGAATTAGATGGCGTCTTGATTAGCCGTCCGTGCCTTATTTTCCACAATCAATTGGATTGTTGGCTTCTTTTTTCAAGTATATATTTGAAAACATGGGATTAACAAGGACAAGTAAAGTCGATATCAAGGTCAGATTACAAGGTTCCATTTCTTTATCCCAACATTGGCAACCTCAAAACCAGAATAAAAGGATTGGACAGTTATCAAGTCAAAACCTGTGGGAGCGTTATGAACCTACATTTGGTTAACAAAGTATGTTTATTCAGACATCATACCTCCACTTTTTGAGTGTAACGATGCATTAGGTTATACTTAGATTGGATACAAAGTGTTGTAGCATCGGCTATTTTCTTGTTGAAACTTGAGTTGGTGTATCATAAACATCCAACACAGCAATCAAAGTTATGGCAATCGTGGAAGGTTACCATTTGTTTACACATGATCAACTGGGGCAGTTTCCCTTCATTTAATATATAGGGCGGAACCATTTTTTTTCCCATCAAGGATTATATATCATTTTTCTGAATATGACTACATTTGAAGACACGACTTACATTGCAAAACATGGAATGCCCGTCATCTTTTCTCGCAGAAGAGAATCAGTCTCAAAGAGGGTCATCTCATTTTATTAAAGACTATCAAGGATGATTATATAGGAGCCTATAAAAAAAGTCTTCTCCTATGAAGTATTTAAGGTTTGAAGGACTTTAAACTTTTAAGTTGAAAAGATCAAGGTTTTAAGTTACAAGACCACTTTGTCTTTTATCGATCTACCTCTTATTCACCATCGATCTCAAAGACTATAGATGGTGTTTTATTTGGCAAATAATCGCTCCAGGGAGTTTCAAAGGCATGATAGAAGCCGGATTACAGCCCAAGTTAATGGTACTTGATTACCAGTTTTTATGAAAAAAGAAAACGAGCTATTTTGTATACTTTAACTTGTTTTCTTCGTTTGAAAAGAATCTAGAGAAGTGTTAAAAAATATATTAAAATAAGCATATTTTAGCAAACATATACATGCATACATGCATTCATGAATAACATTTATCCTTATGTCTTTTGCTGCGGTGGTGCTTGTTTATCCCTGGCCTCCAACTCATTTTTATTTTGTCATAAGGCGCTTGTTCATCCTTGGCCTCCAGCTCTCTTTTTATTTTGTCATGAGGCGCTTGTTTATCCATGGCCCTTGACACCTTTCCACAACGGTGGTGCTTGTTTATCCCTAGCCCCCAGCGTTTTAGTTTTGTTGTGATGACGCTTGTTTATCCCTGGCCTCCAGCTCTCTTTTTATTTTGTCATGAGGCGCTTGTTCATCCCTGGCTCTTGACACATTTTGCTGTGATGGCGCTTGTTTATCCCTGACCTCCAGCTCATTTTTATTTTGTCATGAGACGCTTGTTTATCCTTGGCCATTGACACCTTTCCGCTACGGTGGTGCTTGTTTATCCCTGGCCCCCCAACGTTTTATTTTTGCTGTGATGGCGCTTATTTATCCCTGACCTCCAGCTCATTTTTATTTTTTCATGGGGCGCTTGTTTATCCCTGGCCCTTGACACCATTAATACATTTGAAGTATTTTATTTTGACAAAACAGTGGCTACACCTTCGTCCCCACCTTCTAATTCTATAAGGATGTACGAAGGGGGGCATGCTGTAGCCACCTATTTTTGTCCGGGCTTACTTAAAATATTTAATTATTAAGTTAACTTTGTCTTAATTTTGTTAATTTTAATTTTGTATTTATCCACCTTTATTTTAAAAGAAAAAAAGTTTGTTTTACTCTTTGGTTAGGTTAACTAGTTTAGATAGTTAAAGTAACTAATTTGGTTAGAAATTTTGCAAAAAAAAAAAAAAAGTAAGTTTTTATTTTTCCAATTTTCGTTTTCCTTCTTAGGGTGTGAGCCAAGTTTGACCTTATTTCAAAATGAAAAAAAATTAGCCAGTAAATTTTTTTTGGCAAATGGGGAAATTGTTTTTGGCTATAAATCATCATCTTCTTCAGTAGGAAAATCCTAGAGAGATAGAGGGAAAGCACAGTGAGAACAGAGAATAACCCCAAAAAAAAAAAAAAAAAAAACAGAGAACAAACCCTAGAAAGCCCTTTTATCCTTACAAACAAATCTTTACAAAAATCAACCAAACCCTTCCCAAAAATCCGAAGATCCAGAACACAAAAAGCCCTAACTCAGTTGGAGGTTGTTTCGGTAGGGATTTTCTCCCAAGGATCCACACCTCATACAACGAGTGAGGCCCAACCTTTAACCTTCTTCTTCTCTCTTGGAGATCTGAAAAAAATAGAGTGAAAGAAAAGGTTATAAGGAACTAAGTAACCTAAACATATCATTAATCCATATAATAACCTAAACATATCATTAACATAATAATCCATAGGAACCTTTGCATGACTGAATGAGGTAATTAAGGAAATCAATACCTTTGAACATCTCTGTGATCTCTTGAATTTTCAAAATTGTCTTTATTTTACTTTCTTTTATTTAAAAATCCAAAATATTCCTCACAAGACCAATCCTTAAATAAAATCAATACAATTCTTGACAAGCTAAGCATAATCCATAAATTTGATTTGTAGATGACGATACTCGGTATCTTGACCATTTTACTTTACTATAACTTGACACATTTACTTCCGTTTACACCAAATTTTTCGCATCAACACAATTCAAGATTTTGCCTAAGCTGAGGTCGAGGCCACGTCCTCCCCTTTGAGAGGGCCTATTCTCCAAAGTTTGTTGATTTGTTTCACCAACCAGAGCCCAAACCAGACTTTCTGAGTCCTATTGGAAATAGGTTTGAAAGAACCCTACAGTTAAACTCCGTGCTATATATAGAATACTATTCTTATTGTTTTTGCAAGTGATTTTTTTTTAAATTATAAATTTACCGTCAGTGGCACGTGAATGTTAGGTGTGTTCACTTAGCAAGATTTTTTCATCAACATTAATAATATTTTATTATATAGATTCCATAAAATTGAAACTTTTGATGAAGTTAGGAGTATTTTCCAATAATTTAAATAAAATATAAAATAAGACATTCAAGTATTGTAAAAATATGTAAATGATGATGAAAATGTATATATAAGTTAATTCATTGGAAAAAAAAAGAAAAAGAAAAAAAAAAAGACATGATATTTTGATTTGATCAAACTTCTTAATCCATCTCGCCCAGTAGTGCATCCTTTTGAGTTAATGGATAGTGATCTTTTTGGTTTTGAACTTACTTTTGACAAAACCTTTGATGTCAATTCAAGGACCATATTGAAAATTATATAATATAATCCATGATTTTATTGGTCGATTATAAATTATTTGTCTGCTTAAAGGAAGTCTTTGTGGATAAAAACGAAGGAAGAAGACCAAGACTTTTTCAACCATAGCCTGGTCAACACACCCTTGGTCTCTTTTTTTTTTTCTCCCTAAAAATAATGTATTAATGCAAAACCAAGAAGACCTAACACAACTTGAGGCTAGAGCAAGAGAAAATTATAAAATCAACAAAAGAGATATCTTTTGCATTGTCTTATGAGGCCTTATCTCTTTTGTTGATGATATATCTTAAGCCTCACAATGCTAGTTACAAGACAAAATCTATTGTATTCATTTTCAAACTTTGAAAATTAGTATTCATTTTCAAACTTTGAAAATTAAACACACTTTAAAAGTAAAATGTTAACTAGTAAAATCAAACTTAAAAACTTACCAAAAGTGCTCAAACGATAAAATTCTATCACGATGAAATTTCGCTCCAACGATAGAATTCTATCACAATCTATCGCTGAAAAACAGTGAAATTTTTTTATATTTGTAAATAGTTTGATATTTTTTCTGTTTAGAGTAGTTTTCCTTTTATTAATGTCAAATTAATATAAAGAACGACTATAAAATACTATGAACAAATAATTTAAAATATTGGTCATAGAGTTAGTGGAGGTGGTGGCCGGAGTTGACTGTTGGCAGTGGTCGAAGGTGGCTGGTGGTGGTGGCCGTTGGAGTTGGTCGTTAGAGGGTCGAAGTAGCCACTACAACATACTAGAAGTGAGGTACATGACTTTTGAGGTGTTTTGGTAATTTTAAGAACTATACAAATTAGGGACAGATTAGCTATTAAACATTCAAAGTTGGCCTACACTCGCATCGACAATATAGTTGTTACTTGTGATTTTAAATATCGTAAATTGCAATGGGTGACAATTTGAAAAGATATTTAGTAGGTGTATCATCCATATTTTATATTTTGCAAATATGGCAAAAACTTCATATGGATTTCTAATTATTTTTTATTTCATATTTGTCCTAAACAACCAATTGATAGAAAGAAAGAAAGTAGAGAGAGAGAAAAGTGGCGATCGACAACCGAACGTGTGGCGCTCGACGAAGATAAGAGGTAAGGAGGTAGAGAAATGGTTGGCAACAGATGATGTGAAGTAGTGCTAGTTGGTGAAAGAGATATATAGGATGAAAGAAAAATAGAGAGAGAGAGAGAAAAAAAAAAGGCGACTGGCAACCGACGAGCAATACAAATATGGTAATAGTTTATAATTTTAAAAGAATACCACATTTGTAATTACTTTACAAAATTCACATATATTCACTATTAAGAAAATAAAAGCACTCATAATTTTTTTAAAAACTTCTTAACAGTTACATTCTTTAGAAGCCTTTAAGCTTTTGTTTCAAACAAAAAAAATTACCAACATTATTTCTTAGCCATCAACTTCTTACATGTATACTTTTGTTAAGAAATTTAAAGAACGAAAAAAAAAAAAAGAAAGAAAAAACTTGTGATATTTTGATATTATCAAACTTCTAAATGCATCACGTCTAGTAGCAGACAGTGGGGCATCTTCTTTTAGTTTTAGGACTTACCATTGACAAAACCTTTGATGTCGAAATCAATGACTATATTGGAAATTATATATATAATATGTGACTTTATTGGTCGATTAGAAAGTATTTGTCTGATTAAAGAAAGTTTTTGTGGATAAAAACAAAGACAGAAAGACCAAGACTTTTTCAATCATAGACTTGTCAAGATGACCTAACACAACTTGAGGTCAAACCAAGAAAAATGTGTAATATTTAGGTGCATCCCAAGTAGCAGTCATCTTAATACATTCCAGTCTCATTAATCACATTAAAAAATTATTATAATAATTTAAAAAAAAATAAGAAGAATTTGTCATATGTCAAATTATGATGGAATAATTTGGTGAGATGCACAAAAATAAGTGCTACCCAAGATGCATCTAAGTATAAGGAAGGAGGATAAAATCTTCAAGAGAGAGAGCCTCATAAGACAAAGCAAAAGATATATCTTAAGCCTCACAATATATACTAGTCACAAGATAAAACCTATCGTATCCATTTTCAAACTTAGAAAAATAAACACACTTTTGAAAAGTAAAATATAACTAATAAAAACATGAGAAATTTTCAAACATAGAAAAAATGTCAAACTATTTACAGAAAATAACAAAAACAAAAAAAATTGATAGACATCGATAGATTTCTATCAGCATCTATCATTGATAGACTTGTATCATTTTTATCATTGATAGACTTTGATAAACTTCTATCAGCGTATATCACAACTATCTAAAAATTTTGTTATTTTATTTAAATAGATTCCCTTATTTTTTTTATTTTTAAAAATTTTCTTAAAAACTTTATTGAAACCAAAATTTTTTAAAAAAAGTTTTAGCAATGCTTTTCTGGAAGGGTTTTATCAAAACATACTGGAAAAGAAAGATATACTCCCAAAATGTTTTAAACTCCAACTCTAACACAAGGTATGTTTTATTGCACACAAATCAAGAATTAATTCAAAGTCTAAAACGTAACCAAAAGGCACTCATGGAAAACTTTATTTTACAAACTGAAAATGGATGGATCTAATATAGAATAACACAAATTACAAACAATGTCGTAACAATATGAATGACAAAAAGGTAAACATAGAAACACATAGAAATAGAAAGACATAGAAATTAGTAATCAAGTTCAGTGCAATATCACCTATGTTTGGGAAGTAGAGATGTCCACGGGGCGGAGACGGGGAAGGCTTCCCCGTCCCCATCCTCGCCCCCTATTTCAATTTCCATCCCCGCGAAATTTTCTGCGGGAAATTCGCAGGGATCGGGTTCTCCGTAGGAAAAAATTATCCGTTAGCTTTTTTCTTAATTTATTTATTTTTTAACAAGTTTTTTTTATTTATTCTCAAACGATATAAAATTTTTAAATTTTTCTATATTAAATATGTCATTTCTATTTAAATAAAATACTATAAAATTTTCTTACAAAAATCACAATATATTATGTGCAAATATACAATTAAAATATTTTATCTCCTTATTTCTAAAAGTTAAAATATTAATCACTAGTTTCAAATTAAATATTACAATATTCATGTTTTAAAAGTAAGAAACATTCAACATCTCTATTTTAAAAATGCATTAAAGTATGAAAAAATTAAGATGAAAATTAGGAAAAGGCTAATTGGTAAAAACTATAATTTTTTTAAAGTGTATATATATATATGGCGGGGCGGGGAGTCGGGGTGGGGCTGGGGTCGGGGACGGGGACGAGGAATACATTCCCTGTCCCCATCCCCGTTTGGCCAACGAGGAAAAAATTCTCCCTGCTCCCTCCTCCATACCTCGTGTAATCGGGGATTCTCCGCCCCGAGCGGGATGGGTCCCCACGGGGCCCCCACTCCGTGGGGCAAATGAACATTTCTATTGGGGAAGGAGGAGAGGGGGGAGGGGGCAGTGTGCCCAACAGAAAGAAACTTCACTAATAAAGAGTTAGGCGATTACAACGAAGTATTTATTTGTTACATCTCTTCTACAGTAACTCAAGTACATCCTACCCCATAATGATTAACTTATTAGGCTCCCCCTAAGTTTGAGATCTCTTCTCTTATTACTACAACATTCTCTCAAAGTCTTGTTTGAAATAAACTTCAAACAAAAACTCACTTAGATTCTCTGTAAGTATAACATCTCCTCAATACAACAAAACTTTGACTCCTCCTAAGTATAAGTTAGTTTCAAACTTCTTTACGAAAGTATACAACTTGATAAATCACAACAGTCAAAACTCAAAGACGCTCAACAACAGTCTCACAGAGAAATTCACAATATCTTCTTTTCAAATAAGACTCTTGTAACAAGAACACACTTTTGCTCCAATCATAAAAAGAAAAAAATGGAAAGAGATTCTTCTAACCCGCCAAGCTAAAAAAAAAAAAATGGTAATTTAAACTTTGTTTTAATTCACATTGAAATTTAAGGATTAGAACCTTTAGTCTCTCAATTGACGTTATTATATATCTTTATCAAATTGTGCTATATATACTTATGGTATATTTGCAAGTCATTTTAAAATAATTTAAATCACTTTTTTCATTTTTAAAATAACTCAAAAAATATTTTTAATCATTAAAAATTAATTTTCTTTGTATGAAAAATAGGTTTTAAAGTGTAAAATTAAACATTAAATTGATTTTGAAGGATTATACATATATTTTAAAGTGATTTTAAAAATGTGATTTGAACTATTTTAAAATATATTGTATCGTGTTGAGATTGGGTATTGTTGGCACAAACACTAGCACTCAAACATATGTCATCTTATGAGCACCATATGGAAGGTATTTTCATATACCTTTGGGCTTTACGTGGCCAGAAGATTAAGACAATTGTAAATAAAACAATCAGATTTAAAATATTAACATATATAACAACATTTTTAAAGAATTACAAATATAACAAAGGGAAATTTGTACGGATGGCCCATTTGGGTGGGCCCAAATGAAATTTGGCCTCTCCCCAAAAATCTAATGACATTTGGCCTTCTACCGGCGTCAGCGTAACGTGAAATGACCTCAACGCCATCATGAACGTGACACAGACCCAATCCGCGCCTCACCCTCTCGATTATCGCTCTCGACTCTCGCATCCCAATCTCGGCTCTCTATCTCGGCTCTCGATCTCGGTCCACGTCAGCCACTTCCATCTCGACATATTAGATCTCGATGCTCGACTCTCGACTCTCGCATCTCGCTCTCGGACCTCGTAAGCTGGCAATGATTCGTTAGTCGATATTTGAAAAGTCCTTTCGTATATATGCACCGATCTAAGAAGTCATATTCCCTCACGCTCACGATAAACATCCCTCACTCTTGTATTACCAAACACCAACACGAACCGCGTCTTCCCGCCGTTTCCTCTCCCTCCGACCGCCTCTTCTCGCCGCCACTTCTCCCTCACAAGTTCAGAATCTCCACGCTCGTTAAGGTATGAACTTTTGTTTTCGACTGCATTAGTTTTCAACAGTACAGAATGTCGTTCGATTGGGCATGCGTTTTGAATTTTTTTCAAGTTCTGTCTGCTGCATGTTAGGTTAGATAAGTGCACTGTAAAATAGATTGGGGTTTAGGAGAGGAATGGGACACGAGAGTAGGGTAGGGGATCAAGAGTGGTATGCGAGAGGAAGATCGAGACAGTAATAGATGAGAGTGTACTGTACTGGCTTATTGAGATCTAGATCTACTACAATCGAGATTCGAGGTCCGAGAGCCGATAGTCGAGATAAAGAGTCAGTATGCAAACTTGAGAATAAGAACCGAGAGTCGAGAGAGAGATCGCTAAGGTCGAGAGTCGAGAGCGAGAGTAACCATCGAGATTTTTACAGATTGCTAATTTTGATGTTTGTTTTGTTTTTCCTATCTTAATTATTTGTTACTTGTACATGTAGATGGCTAACTTCAAGATTGCTGCTGAAGACCGTTTTTCTGCCCAAGCTACCAGCCTGTCATCACATATTGGGGTTGTGAATCGGTTGATAAAGGAGAAGCTTACTGATAGACAGCTCGCGATGTTTAGGAGGACTGTTTTTGGGAGGTTTGTGGACATGGACATAGTATTCAACAGTCCACTGGTCCACTACATTCTACTGAGGGAGGTGCATGTAGAGAACAACGATGCTGAGGCTATGTACTTCGACCTCAGTGGACAGGCGGTGAAGTTCTCCAAGGACGAATTCCTCCTGGTGACTGGACTGTGGAGGTCACCTGTGGTCGTACCTCGCTCCGGCCAAATTATTGGTGCTCTTCGGGCCAAGTACTTCAAGACGCTGCGTGGGACGGAGATCCACCTGACGGCGTTTGATGAACACTATAAGGGGCTTGTTTTTTAGACTGACCTGGATGCAGTGAAGGTCAGCCTGGTGTATATGTATGAGATGGGGCTGAGTGGGAAGGACAAGACTAAGAGCAATATCGACAAATTATTGCTCGATGACGTGGACGACCTTGACTTCTTCAACAGCCGGGACTGGGGCGAGAATATATGGGAAAGGACCTTCACTGGCCTTCAGAAAGCCCTACGCGACAAGGCTTCTGCATACAGGCAGAAATCACGTGCCAACCAGAAGTACGTGGTTAAGTACAACCTCCCGGGATTCCCTCATGCGTTCCAAGTATTGTATAGCTATCATATTGTATCATTATTTCATTCATTATTTGGTTTATAACTAACAACAAATGATAGGTGTGGGCATACGAGACCATATCCACCATTGCCAGTGCAGCAGCGGTCTGCCTGCATGAGAACGCAGTGCCCCATTTTCTGCGATGGGCATGCACATATTCACTCCCCAACAGAACACTCCTACGAGATGTGTTCGACTTCCCTGCGGTAAGTTTAATGTTTTTTATGGTCTCAATATGTTGTATTTAATATTATATATTAGTAATAATTTGTTTATTGTTTGTCATGCAAATGGTTATCACCGTTGCCCTCACACTATCTCATGCTGAAAGGCAGTATAGAGACGCCCCAGTTAATGAAAGGGGTGTGTACGTCGACTAGCTAGACGAGGATAGAGTCCATAGCCCGAGCCTCACTGAGTTTGAGACTGAGTCAAGTGATGACGAGCACCCCACCACCGATGCTGGCCATGATGTCGCGGGCCCCAGTAGAGGAGACACTCCGGGGTTGAGAGGTGCAGATGAGTCGTGCCCCATTCAGGCCGACCATCGTGATGTTGACCCTCCGGCTGCATCTAGGAGGAGGAGCACCGAAACTTCACTAGAGATCTGGGTAGCAAGAGTGGAGTCTACATTGGAGGCGATGAGGTCTGACATACATGGCATACAGTCACAGATGCAGACCATCACGTCACTGCTGAGATCATTATGTCGGGTATGAGTTTACTTTACTTAGACTAAGTTTTATTAATTCCTTTTAATATGTTTGCTATAATATGGTTACTATAATATGTCATTTGTGTAGAATCCCGACCCGACATTTACTCTCATTATCTGGTCCCATAAGGATTTAAACTCAGGCTCCCGATACGCTCTGGCAGCATCGTCAAACAACTTGCTAACTGCTGCATCCCTGTAATCTTTTTCGATGTTCCTTTTCAAGTGATATGTACACAACCCGTGGAACGTATTCGGGAATACAACACTTACGGCATGTGTTATGATCTGATGACGGTCTGAAATGAAGCATATACCAGGGCATTCTCCAATAGCTCTTTTCAAATGACTCATGAACCATGTCCATGATGCATTAGTCTCAGTGTCGACTACAGCATAGGCCAATGGATACAACTGATTGTTACCGTTTATGGCTACTGCAACCAACATCGTGCCCTGATATTTACCCTTGAGGTGAGTACCATCTACAATAATAACTGGACGGCAGTTCTTAAACCCTCGAATGCAAGGCCCTAATGCCATGAAACAATATTTGAAATACTGACCAGCATCAAGTTCAATATCGAAATACGTATCCAGATTTTCAATCTTTAAAGCTTCACCGTACGCGTGCAAAATACCGTATGATTCCTCAGGAGTACTCCTCGCAATCCCGAAAGTAATTTCCCTTGCACACCACGCCTTATCGTAGCTTATATTCACTCCATACTATTGCCGTATATCTGCGATTTTGTTGCGAGGTTTTTCAGCCCGACCAACCTCAAACTTGTCCTTTATCAGTTGGCCAACTACGAACGTGTTGGCTTGTCAATGATCGTGGTTCAATACTTCAATGGTGCATGTGTGGACAGCTGTATATTTTGTAATCTTAAATATGTCACACCCGTCCATCTTCACTGCACGTACTGCCCACTTACACGTATGTGGATACACCGCACACTATACAATTTCTTATTTGACTTCCGAACCCGCATCTCAAAATTCTCCTTAATAGCTAACATGGACAACCTCATCTTCACATCTTCCTTTGAGAAGAATATTTGCCCTACCTTCACATTCATACCAGACGAGGAATGTGGTTGCACAATAGATGGTCCAGCTCCTATCATACCACGCCCAACAGGTACGTCAACTCTACTAGGCATGTTTCCAACAAAATGGCTGAACTCATTGTGCGGAATTGGGGTTTCCAATGACACTGAACTGGGATGCACAATTGGTGTTGGTTGCATCTCAGACACCGAAGTAGGCATGTGATCATTGGTGTTGGTTGCATGTACAGTAGGATCACACCCATCACCCTCATTAATATTCTCATCCCAATCACCCCTACCATATTCATTGAGATCATAGTCAGTAAGTGCATCCAATTGGGAATTACGAACCCTCTTTCGGTAAGAAGGATACTGTGTACTACCTGCCCTGATTTCTGTCTGGGTTTCAGTGGAGACTTGATCATTCCCCTCAACACTCACAAAAATTTGAGGTCTATTGCAGTCCAACTCAACCAACAGAAAACTGATTTCATCGTCATCAATTAGACATACCGCAAGTCCATCCAAGTCCATCTTATACTGACCCTCATTACAATGTTGAATTCTAATTAATCAACCTTCACAATTCTGTATATCCGGTCTCTCAATTCTTGGTAGGTCAACGTGATCGGCACAATGATACCTTTTATAATACCTCCATCATAGCTCTATTTGATGTCATCCCATGTCCCACCATGTTGAATAAACAATTGTTTCCCATTCATTCTTCAAAAAAGTAAACAAGAACAGACAATCACAAAAAATTGCATTATGTTAAAATCTCGTTAGTGGCTCTCGCTATCGACTCTCGCTCTCGCTACTCGGTAAACTCTCGCTTCTCGATATATCAAACCCTCGACATGTAAATCTCGGTTCTCGCTCTCGGCTCTCGCTACTCTCGATATGCGCTCTTAGTCATCATCTCTCCCCCCGACCACGAGTCGTGCTGTCGTCTCTCGCACTAAGTTGTTAATCATTCTATATCACACTCGTTTGTTATCTCGCTTGATATCATGCAATCTCACGCCAACCATTTTCATGAAAATACTATGTTCAAAATAAGAAAAAATTTGTGAAGTTCATTGTTTACTTACTTGGAGTTTGAAGTTGATTAACTAAAACTGGGATTCACGCGTTTGCAGCCCCTTGGAAATGAAAATTTTCAGTTTTGGTTGTATAGGTTTCTCGTAAAATCGTTATGTTGGTGAAGGGAAGGAAACCAAATTACTTTGCTTTGTTGGTTTTTTGGGAGGGAAAGTGCACAAATCACGCCTAAAGCATGAAACTTACGAGGCGCTCATTAATTGCAGATCATTGTAAAATTGATTTGAAAGCAGTTGTAGACTGTCAGATTGATTGACGTGCGACGCTCATTAATTGCAGATTGATTGACTGTCAGCTTACAAGGTTCAAGAGCGAGATGCGAGAGTCGAGAGTCGAGCATCAAGATCTAATATGCCGAGATGGAAGTGGCTGACGTGGATCGAGATCGAGAGCCGAGATTGGGATGCGAGAGTCGAGCGATAATCGAGAGGGTGAGGTGCAGATTGGGTCTGTGTCACGTTCATGGGGGCGTTGTGGTCATTTCACGTTACGCTGACGCCAGCAGAAGGCCAAATGTCATTAGATTTTTGGGGAGAGGCCAAATTTCATTTGGGCCCACCCAAATGGGCCATCCGTACAAATTTTCATATAACAAAGTCTATCAACAATAGTTTGTTATTGTAATTTTTTATAATATTTTTATACACTTAGTTATTATTATTAAAATTGCTACTCATTATAATCTTCGATAAGATAGTGGAGTCCATCGTCATCTTTAAGGTGTTGTTGGGGGTTTGCGTCTCTTCATTTTATTTATTTATTTTTTGCTTCTGTCTTTTTCTTTTATTTTTGCTATTATTTCATTGATACTAAAAAAAAAGTGGTTTCATTTAAATATTAAAGTCCATATTTGCTATCGTTGCCATTATTTTATTATTATTTTTTTTAAAAAAAAAAAACCTAACTTATTTGATCAATAAGTGAAGATATGTTCATTTTAATAGAAGAAAATTTTCACAGATAGAAAAAAGTATCAAATTACTTACAGAAAATAGCAAAAAAAAAAAAAAAAAAGAAACACTGATAGACTTCTATCAGCATCTATTAGTGATAGACTTTTATCATTTCTATCACTGTTAGACCTTGATAGATTTCTATCAGCGTCTATGAAAACTATCTAAAAATTTTGCTATTTTATGTAAATAATTTCTTTTATTTTTCTATTTTTAAAAATTTCCCTTAGTATATATAGCCTATCGTTGCCCCCAGTTTTGACCCATTAAATATTCTAGTTGAGTGATATATATGTGTTGCCAATTGACCAAACTTTATAATAAATGCCAAATATCGAAAGAGAAAGCTCACCTCTCATTTTATTTTATTTTTTTTATTTTCAATGAATAATGCTCACCTTTTATTGTTAAATAAATTTGTTATGGACCTAAACTTGACCTCAAGGCACAAGTTCATATAATGTTAAACATCTAGCTTATAATCATTTAAATATATATAATAGATCCTTAAATTTTTTTTTATTTTTGTCTCTCATAGCTAGATTTCTAAAATTTTAATTTTTTATTCTATCTATCTCTTATATATTAGAAAGATTTAAATGTTATATCATATATAAAATTGAACTTTCAGTCTAGTAGGTTGTTAGTCTTACTCGACATTATTTTAAAAAGGGAAATTAGAGCAAATAGCACAATTAGAAAAAGAATCTTAAAATATAATATCTTTAAAATATTTGCAAATATAGCAAATATTGACCAGTCAACTTGTAAAAAATTTTAAAATTCTAAATTTGCCCTTTAGTGCACGCGTTTCCATCACTGATAGCAGCTATCAGTGATAGCAACTGATAGCACATTTCTCAAATTGAAAGCTATCACTGACAGCAAATATCATTGATATCCATTGATAGCAGCTATTAGTGATATCCACTGATAGTGGCATCACTGATAGTAGTTATCAAGGATAGCAATTGATAGTACATTTCTCGATTTAAAAGTTATCGCTGATAGCAGCTATTAGTGTTATACACTAATAACAACTATCAATGACTATCACTTATAGCTGCTATCATTGATAGCTTTCAAATTGAGAAAATTGAGAAGAAACGCGCGAAATGGTGGGCTGAGTATGAGTTTTTTAGTATTTTACTAATTTTTGTGCTATATTTGTAATTATTTTATCCTTGTGCTATGTATGCTATTATTTTGGGCTTTTTTGTTATTTACGTAATTAGCCCTTTTAAAAGTGAATATATCTCACTATCTAACAAAAGAAATCATTTTTTTTAATATTTCTTGAACCTATTAGATATACAAAAAAAATAGTTTGTGTATCTATTATTAAAGATTTTTAAAGAACTTGTTAGAATCAAAATTAAAAGTTTAGACTTCTTTTTTACAATAGGTAGGGTGAGGGAATCGAACCTCTAATTGTTGGATTTTATGGCATAAAACTTGTAGATAGTAATTGTAAATAACTGAATGTTATTAATAAAGAGTTATTTATTTTATTTCAATACGTGTTAATGATTTTGTTGTATTTATTTTGTCTTAATAACCCTAAAATCTAATAAACTAACATCCTAAGTTGTCTTATGAGTCTTAAACAGTATGAGACACATGGGATCAATGATCAAGGTACAACCTAAACGGTTTATAGTACAGGGATAAGGTTGGGTACCTTATCCTGGTGACACTATGGATACGACCCACTTTGTATTTGATACAAACGCAATGATCCAATACGTTCATGTAGGTGACATGTGAGTGAGGGTATCCTATGCAATGAGTTTGCATGAGATTGGACCATGAACTAGTAACTACTAGATGAACTCTGTTGATTAGTGTTAGTACCTTAAAAGTGCCTAAAGTTCTAGCTTAAATCTACCATAATTAGTCATTTTTACTCATTAAATCTCTATCTTTGTAGGTAATAATCAACTCAAGGACAAAAGAGTTATTTGGAGCAAAAATTGACCAAAAACGAGCCCTGTAGCACCAAAATTGAAGAAGTCATCAAACTTACCAAATTGCCCCTTACGACAGCATCGCAGAACTCGCTTTACTCTTTAATTACGCTAAAGACCTAATAGCATCACATTTTGCACAAAGCTCATAGTGTCGTGTAGCTCTTTATAGCACAGCGCTACGTTGCGGCTCACACAGACCAGCATCACGACACTCTCGACGGGATTTAAGTGTTCTGTTTCATTTTCATTTAGAGAGAGAGAGTCATTTTTGCTCGATTTTCAAAAGAGTTCTTCACTCTCCCTTCATCTTTTATTTCTAAATTCTTGTGATCCTTCACTAATTCCTTAAAGATTTATCAAAGAATGCATGTTTAGGGCAAATCTTTAACGGAATTTGGTAAGTTTTCATTTAATTTCTTGAGAATTCTTCTTTAAATCTTTGATTAATGCATGAATCTTGATTAACTCTTGTGCAAATTCAACATAGATCTTGAATTGATTGAATTGACGAGTCATGATATTCAACTTCTTGTTAGCAAAATTCATGATGCGCTGAGCAATAAAATCGTGAACTAGGGTTCAAGATTAGAAACACATGTATTCGCTTAAAGCATATTTCCTTTAAATCAATGCATGTTGAACTAATTAGAATTAACCAATAAATCGAATTAACGAAGAGGCTATCTATTCTTTAATTCATCGCAATTACAAAACCTAGATCGTAAAGAAAATTTTGCTTAGTATTGAAAATCGCTGAGGGATATACATACATAAACGGAATGTGTGGTTAATCTTGAAGAAATTCTTGATTCAACTTAGGGCAATTAGAAATTGACCTCTAATTGGACTGCTTTTATGAATTGGAATAATTAGGGATTCAATCTCTCTTTGGTTGTGGATCCTTACTATTAATCAAACTTTCTTTGATTCAATGATTGGATTTGAATTCAACTTAACCAAATTTCCAAATCTATTAACTTGTCTCTCCTAAAAATCATAAATACTAAAAGTAATCTTGATTTCTTGCATAAATTTTCTTTTCTTTTAGACCTCCATTTTTATTACTTTTCGAAAATTAGTTTAGATTAGAATAGATTAATTCTTTAGCTCCCTGCGAATCGATCCCTAACTTACCATTTATGCTATGTTCTTTAGTGTAGTTTGCATAAGTAAGGTGTTACAAATTCATTTGATCCTTTAAATGTGTTTAACGATGCACACATTTAGCTCGATCAAATTGGCACCGTTGCTGGGGAGCCAGAAGCCAATTAATCTCTTTCTTACTAAATTAGTCATGTAAATTTTAAAAACACCAAAATGATTTTCTTTCTTTGAGTTTACTTGTATAGTCATGGTGGATAACATGTGCTACTATTATGTAATGCTTGCGAGGCAAGTAGTTCAAGGAAAGGAACAAGAGATAAGAGAAATCAATGAGCTTAAAACTCAAGTATCTGAACTAACCACTCTTGTTCAAGCTTTGGTTATTAGGGTCGAGACACGCCAAGTGTGCTCACTTCAGGGTCATCGATCTGAAGCATGCCCTCGACTACTGTGTGACCCTGTGCACTATTCTTATCCCTCTTAGGAGATGCCTAGCCAACCCCCCATATCGATGCGTGCTCCTTCTCCTAGTTCAGTAAATTCTTAGAAGAGTTGGTTAATGAGATTTCTGATAACTCTAGTAAGTCTGTGGAGGAAATCCAGAGGCTATAGGAATCCTCGTCGCTGCCATCTTCTAATCCTACCGAATTGAGACAAAGTGAGATAACCATCGTCGACCAACACATTGAGCAGCTTATTCCTCAAACTTTAGGCGAAGGTATGACGTTGAATTCTTTAATACATGAACTTGCCGATTGTTTTTTTCAGTGTGAGAAGGTACCTATTAAGTCTCACCTGAAGACCCGATACCCCCAATTTGTTGAGGTCGACCCCATCCCTCAACTTGCAATTTTCATGCTGACATCGAAAGCTTAATCAGAGTAGCCTATCGTCTAAGCTACTGAGGCCGAATTCGTGGCGAAATTCTGCCCATTCACAAGCGATGACAAAGATGCACACTGTTAGCCATGTCAAGAACAAGTATGTGAGGTAGAGTGATTCATGCTATGAAATGCATGAAATTAGGCTTTTATTTGGGCATTTTTAATGAGAAAAATGAACTCTTACATGAATTTTATCCCAACTTTGGTCTTAATATATTTAAATAAGCTTAATGAGGGTTAATTATGCGTAAAAGATGATTTTTGCGGATTTGGTGCAGATCTGGTACGATTTTTACAGGTTTTTGGCTATTTTTCATGTGATGCGCCCACAACAGCAAGTGATGTACCAACACTGTCGAGCCCTAATTTTTCAAATTCGATTCTGCCTAGATTAGTTACGATTTTCACGATTTTATCGGCTAAAAATCCTTAATTTTGCTTGGTAAATCTACAAAACGCAAATCTCGGCCCTTCTCAACAGATTTGGGGCCTATAAAAGGCGAGGAAGCCCTCCATCTTTGAGGAACAACTCACCACCACCGAATTCATCACTTTCTTCTCCATTTTACTGTCAAATTTCCAGCACCTTGAGTTTCTTCTCTAAGTTCAAGTCAGTAGTCTTAAGAACGAAAGTTCCTCTAAGGCATAGCGGCTCTTGGATTTCTCTTCCACACAAGTATGTGTTGAGGCAAGATTTTTCCTTGAGAGAGGAAATCATCCTAGGGAAAGACTTGTTACTTGAGGATTTTCCCAAGTTTTCTTGACTTGTATTTATTTTCTAGCATTTATATTTATTTATTTATTGTAATTATCTCTATTCTTTTCATCTGTTGAACATTATTTTGTAGCTATGGTTTTTTATTCAATAAAGTTCATTATTTTATCATTAGTCATGAGCTAAATTCTCTAAGAGGTTCAGTTATGTGGATACCTTAGGGTTTTATGACTTGAGCAATGTTTATGCTTCATACCTTTTTGACTTATGCATTTTCTTTGTTGAGTTTATGAAAAATATTGTTAAGTTAAACTGATCACTTAATTTAGCAATCTAGTGGAGTCTTAATGCTGAGAAGGTTAGGATATAAACTAATGTCACAAAGGAATACGGGACTAAGAGCCTAGAAATAGGATGTCATGTCGCCTTAGAAATAAGGGACACCGTAGGATAAAGAATCTAAGCTTGAACTAATCTAAGATCCAGCTAACCATGGAAACATAGGCATTTGCTGCTTAGATCTCCTAAAGGAACTTGACACAAGACCGAATAGGAGTAATTTTCTGTTCATGCATATTTCATTGTCTTGGTATGATGCGGCCACATCACTTACAACATAGAACCTGAAAGGTTGGAACATAACTACATCCCTGTTCAACATTTTTGTTTACTGCTTTTATCATTATTCAACCTCAAAATCATTTATTTACTGGTTACCCCTTGGTTTGCATCGAAAAACTCTTTCTTAGAAAAATTGAATTGCATAAATAGTCTCGTGGGGTTCGACTCTTGGAATACTCTAAGATTTATTACTTCATCGACAGTGTATGCTTGCAATTTAGACCATATTTATTATCATTTTTATCACTCATACACGTTTGGTCGATCATGGAGTATAAGTCTGAACTTCATCTTGAGGAGCCTCAGGTGATCAAGTTCGAGGGTGTAAGGCCTCGCTCTCTTCCTCCCTCTGGCATCTCTTATATTTTTTAATATTGCTCTACCTTTCTTCATGAGTCTGAGTCTTTATGTTCTGAAGAGTCAGTTGAGTCTTTATCTTTAGAAGAGTAAGTCGAGTCAGTTTTAAATTTTCTAATAATAAAAAAATTCAAAAATATTTATGTCTCAAAAGCCCTTGAATGCTTTAAAAGCTCGCTTCCATTAAGTGGCTTCGTAGATTCAAGGAAGAAAGGGCTCGAGAAATATGGAAAAAATTTCGTACCTTGATAAGACACAACACAGTCGAGCAACTGACCTTAAACGTTTGCAATCTCCTGAAGTCAACCGGGTGTCAATACATCAAACTTGTAGAAATACAAGTTATTACTTCTCTTTTCTTAGAGTAATTGTGAAAGAATATTGAAAAACGCATCATCTTCTACTTAATTTCGTGATAAATACTTCATATGCGTGTAAGCATGAATATAGTCTTAAGAAAAAATAATCTGTGATTTAATCTTTTTAAATGCCCAATTTTGCAGGAAAACACAAGATTCAACACATGCGTTGAATTATATCAGAAACACATACCTCGGATGCTTGGCACTAAAAGGCAAATCCTTGAACCTCAGAAAACCTGATTTTGACAGTTGAAGACAAAGAGGATTTTCTACCCTCTGATCCATGTAACAGTGACAACCTATCATGTCAGAGATGACGATTGACAAACGCAAAGCCTTATCCTCTGTGTCAGAGCCTTATCTGATAACATCACGAAAGTACATCCTTGAGGCTATAAAAACCAGCTGAAGCAACAGATCACAAAGGTTAGATAGTGAGAGACATTTTCGGCTACGGAAGAGCTCGGGAATCAGTTAGTTATATTTCATTCTTCCCATCTTCGCAACAGCCACCTTTTCCATCACCATTGGAGAGCTAGTAAGCTTCAACCTCGAGAGAGAATTTGGATCCTTCCTTTCTTCTCCTTCATCAACGCAAGCAAGCAAGAGAAGTCACCATGTCTGTCGGCGAGCAGAACACTATCGTTGCTAGCTTCATATCTTTTAACTTTCCATTCTTTCTTTTGTATCTTTAAGTGTATTTGGCTACTCTATTATCTCCTTATGAACTAAATCAGTATTCATATTAATATATATATATCTCACATCATGAATCATTCCTTGTCTTCCAACTGTATGTTATTTTCACCATCGAGCATGAGTAGCTAAATCACTTGAAGGGTTGGAGAAAAATACTCATCAATCTTAAGAGTTTGAGCTTAGTTTCCAATTCATTTACATTGATATCAGTATTTATATCTTCATTGCTTAACTCCACTTGACAACTTGATTTGAGTAGAAATAGTTAACTACTTGAAAGAGCAAGTAACTATGTATCTTATCAATGTAACTAAGAAATAGTCCTAGACATAGGCGAAATCTTAGGCTCAACTAAACTAGCATGCATCATAGACATATGTTTTATGTGACGCATTTATCGAGAGGTAAGAACTACTTGAGTTTAGGCGCATGAACCATGAAACTAAGCAAGAATAACTCAACCGATTGATGAAAGGTTTTCTCCAATCCTCATTTTTCCATTTGAAAAACCAAAACTTCTCCTGTTTGCACAACATCTCACTGATTCCCAGTTCGTGTTTTATCTCTTTTATTACTTTATTTCTTAATACTTGTTCACCAACATTTCATTTCATTTCATAGAATACCGCGAGTTACACATTTCATTCATCATTATAGCTACAAAATTCTCATGTTCAACCTCGGTCCTCACTGAGACATCTTAGTATTGGTTTATACTTGGGCTGATATTAGGAAAAATCTGACATCAGTGCATGATAAGCAAGACATTACTAAACAGACATAGAGTATAACTATTTTCGCACAACAAATACCTTATAGTTTCTTTACTTTTCCATTTAGTTGATTATTTGATTCTTTAGTTTTTAATAAATCTTACATTTTTCTTAAATTCTTCTTATCAATAATTGAGAGAATTTTGAAAGTTTTTTTTACATGAAATAATTGATGCTTCAATAAACCAAAACAAAGATCCAAAAAGTTCTATTCTCGAAAGAAAGTCCCGCTCATCTCCAAAAACAAAAGCAAGGGGAGTTTTTCTGTTGCCCTCTCATTTTTTTGTGTATGTACTTTATTTTCTTATAATAAAACTAAATGCTTTCAAACATCGAGGACAGTTTTTTATTTGAAAGTTGGAGGTGGGTTTTACTTGATTGTTATATTGGGATTTGATCAATTTTTGCATAATTGAATGATTCTTGCATGTTTATACTTATGATTCTTTTACAAATATATCTTGCTATATTTGGGGTCTTTGAGCACTGTGCTCGGATAATGCTTGCTTGCTTGAAATGCTCGCGCTTATTCTTTTTGGTTTGGTTTGATATAATGACATAACGATGACACACTCTCATTATGATAAGTTTTGTGAAAAATGATGTTTGAAGAATGTTAATCATGATTTGTAAGCCCATTTTTTTTTCAAAAATCCTTCTTATCTTTCATGAGTCTTTAATTTCTCATTCTTATCAACATAAGTCTTACATACTTATAGTCTTTTTATTCGACTTGTATCTCTGTTGTCACCATGAAAGGCCCACCTTTAGCCCTAAGAGTAACCTCTCTTGTTTTTTAAGTGTAATACTAGATAAAGTGGATGTAAAATAAGCATATGCGTGATGAGTGAAGTAAAAAAAAAAAGGTTAAGCATTAATTGCTTAAAAAAAGTCAAATGTCAAAAACAAGGTTAGTCTAGCTAACTAGCCCTAAAAACAAAAAAAATGTACGTATGTGCATGGATAGAGGTGAAAAGAGTTATCTCCATTGTCATAAGTTAGGACTCCACGAGAAGAGTGGATTAAGTCCCTACTGTGGATGTGTGAAAGCTAGCTCTCTAGGTAAAACAAATGTCCTTTATCTTTTGTGTGCGTGAGTAAGACACTCTTCTTTCAATATTGCCCTTCTCTACAAGTTTGGTATGTCTAGAGCCAATAGCCGAGCCAGAGTAGTGGAAAAATAGATTGAGAGCCTTATAAACTCATTCTACTTATGTTTCACTTATTTGATAACAATTTGAAACTTATTCATGCATGAATAGATTTTAGAATCATTTTTTAAAAAAATGTGCGGTTAATTGATTGGCTATCATTCTGATTTCATCTTTGATTGCATCTCTTATCTTTTGAGATTGTTGAGAGTCGAGCATCATTCCCTTCCAATTTGAACATAGCTTGAGCATTTCTAAGCATGAGCATGCCTAAATATGACCCTTTCTAACTTTAACTTTCTAACATTTAACACATTCTAACCCTTAGCATTCTCATGTACATATAGCAAGCATATTTAAATAGAAAGCAAGATTATCTCAATAAGCAAGTTCATATAAAGATCATTCCAATAAGCATGTATATATCACAATTATTGCATGATTGATTGACTTATTGGATATACTCTTATTCTTTTTCCTTGCCCTGGACGATCAAGATTAAAGTTGAGGGTATTTTGTTAGTGCCCTAAAAATGCCTAAATCCCTAGCTTAAATCTACCATAATTAGTTATTTTTACTCATTAATTCTCTGTCTTTGTAGGTAAATCAATTCAAGGGCAAAAGAGTCATTTGGAGCAAAAATGGACAAAAAAACGAGCCTTGTAGCACCAAAATTGAAGAAATCATCAAAATTACCAAAATGTTCCTCAGGAAGGCGTCACACAGCTCGCTTTGCGCTCCAATTACGCTGAAGACCCGAGAGCATCACATTTTGCACAAAGCTTATAGCGTCGCATTGCTCTTCATAGTGCAACACTACGTTGCGGCTCGCACAATTAACGAATATTGATTAATATGGTTAATGAGTTTAGCCGATTAATCTCATATCGTTGGAGCTTTTGATCTGTAGGTTCATTTGGTCCTCTTTCTAACTCGTAAAGGGTATTGATGTAATTAAGTCTTGAATGGAATTTGAAATGTTCAAATTCACTTAGGGAAATAGTATAATGTATAATGATATATTATAATATAAAGTTTATATTGTATACAAACGTTATAGTATAAATTTAATTTTGGATATGATTCAATGTTAATTTTTGAGAGAATTAAATATTTGAAGTAGTTCAAATATTAATGTAATATGAATTAGATTCATAAAACAATAGGTTATGAGAGAAATACAATTGAATTTGATTCAAATGTAGGTTAAATTAAATATTGGATATTTAATTTTGTAATTAATTGATTATTTAATTAAATTAAATTTATTGAATTAAAACCATAGGTTATGTGAGGGATGTTCATTTAAATATGATTTAAATGAATTTGTTAATTAAATTAGATTTAATTAATTATTAATTTAATTAATAATTAATTATTTTAAATTAATTAATTAAATTAGTTATTCACTACAACAAATTAGGCCTTCAGTGTTGGTCCAAAAAATTGGATATGGATCTTTAATGTCAGGCCAAGTGAAAAAAGAAAAACGGATATTTAATGTCGGTTTTAGACTGACATTAAAGATACATTAAAACGGATTTTTAATGTCAGTTTTCGACTGACATTAAAGATCCTCCAAAAAAAAATTTCAAACTTAATTTTCTTTTTGTGAAGATCCAAAATGCTCTCTCTCACACACACTTCAACATATTTTTCTCTCAAATAGGGTTTGTGCTGCGTGGGTTCGCCGTCGCTGTCGCCGTCGAGCCGAGCAGCAGTGGGCCGTCGTGCAGCAGTCGCGTGGAGTCGTGCAGTCGCGTGGAGCGCCGTCGCGTGGAGCTGCCGCTGCAGCAGTCTCGTCCAGCCACCGATCTATCCAGCTCATCCCGGATCTCACAGATCTAGTCTAGATCTGAGAGATTCGCTCATGCGTTTCAGCAACAAATTGTCATCGTCTAGATCTATAGGTACATTTCTCCATTGCTCCCCTTAGTTTACGTAATTTACTTGTTCTTCTCTGAAAAAATTTCTTTATGATAGTATTATATATTGAAGTTCAATGCATCTCACTTTGCGTAAAGAAGTTTTCTTCCTTTGTGTGTTTGTGTGGTGGAAACGATGTAAAAGAACAAAATTTGGGTGAGTTATTGGACATTATCTCACACTTTCTTCCTACGGCAATCTGAAGAGAGTAAAATGAGCGTTCTTAATCCTTTGGCCTGAAGTAATTTGGATATAACATCCTCCCCTAATTTTATTTTATAGGAAAATGAAAAATGACGAGTTTGTTCACTCACAACAAATTCATTCTTTGGATCTCCACGTACATATAATTTCTTTCCACCTACCTCCACGTACATATAAAAGCGAATCCAAAATCTTGGACTAAAACAATCTGAGACATCTTTATCATTGAAGAGAGCTTTAGCCAAGGTTGTCTTGCCTATTCCACCAATTCCAACAATGGCAATGAATGAAACATTATTAGCAGCTTTCACATTCATATCATCTGCTAGTAAAAGCTTTTTTAGGTTGCTCATATCATCATTCCTTCCAATCAATTTCTCCAGTCCCATCCCAGTTGGATGAGATAAATAATTAAGATTTTTTTGTATCCTCGGTTGATCAGCATTTGGATTATTGAAATGAATTTGCATTTGTATCCTATTTTTCCTCTGTTTTAATCAACCTTATGTTTGTATCTGACTTTTTTGTTCATTGCAGTAGTAGTTTAAGGAAGAATGCTATTCTGATTGCAACTCAAATTGACCTATAGCCCAAATTTGCACTCCAGCGGCGACCTACGCCGTTTAAAGGCCACAAACACCCACACTGGTCATGAACTAAGGTGCAACAATTGGGTCTGATTTCATGTTAAATAAAATTCCCATTCCTAATATTAAATTGCTACCATATGCATGATGACATTAATTGGGAGTAGGTACATTGTCATTTTATTTTCTTTGCAGAGTTAATCGAACTTTAAATTTGGTACTTAGACCTTGGTTTTGTATTATTGAAACATCTTTTAATGGCATTAGCTAGGAAGTATGGCCATGATAAAATGGTTTTCATCTTTTAATGATATTATCGAGACAACTTTTCAATGAGTTTCTAATTGAAATTATTTGAACTCCTCAATACTTTTGTATTATGTGTTTTGTGTAAATTTCTTTTGAAGTGTTTGGATCATTCTCTTGGGGGAGGGGGTTGAGCCCTCCCAAAAAATTTAAGTTCTTTTTATGGCAGGTAGTGTAGGAGAAGATTAACACTTTCATTTCTAGGACTTCCTCTATACTTTTAAGACCATAATTGTGTGTTTTGTGTAAATTTCCTTTGAAGTGTTTGGATCATTCTCTTAGGAGGTGTTGTTCTATCCTTTGATTAGAAAAAAAGTAGAAGTTAATTTAGTACAAATGTGGCATTCTCGCGATATGTCTAACTCTTGTAAAGTTCAAATCTATAAGTTCTGCTGATCAAAGGTTAGTCATAATCAAGATTGGTTGGATCACTGTGTTTTGTATTTATTTTGATTCTAAAGGTGGTTGAGATGGAGGCTGAAATATTGAAGTCACTGGAATTTGAACTTGAAAATCCCACAATAAAGACATTTTTAAGGCAAGTGCAGTGGTCTATCTTTTACTGTTTGTAATTGTGCAAAATGTGAGCACTTGCGTGGTTTTCTAACGTATGGAGCATTATTGTGATGTGCAGGAGATTCACATTGATTGCTCGAGAGACATATGGGGTAGCATCCTAATTCTCTGTCAATTTAAGGATGTCCAATATGAATTTCAGTTACTGATTTCTTATTGGTTTTGCAGTTTGATACTTTGCAATTTGAATTCTTGAGCTATTATCTGGCTGAGTTGAGGTTTAATACCGCTTTAATTCATTCGTGCATCTTGAGCAGGCTTTGATTTTTAGGAATATTTTACAAAAATAGTCATGATCTGGTCATATGCAATGAGATGGAATAGTTGAGATTATAACTTTGATTTTTAGTTGCTAGAGACATGGCTATCTCCCACTTAAACTGCAGTGCACAATATTAGGTGATCCTTTGAATGTTGACAATGATGAGAAAAAGATTTTTTATTATTTTCATTCTTCTCTTCTAGCACATGATTTGACACAAAAGTTATTTGAAAACATTCAGGATGGAAATAGGAAGATGTTTGAGTTTAAGTTGCATGTGATGAAGCTGGCGATTTTCATAAGAAAAAATCAAGTATGGTGGAATTGATGCTAGGACTTCAAGAAGTATTCAATGCTAAAAATGGTAAAATTATTAGAGGCAAGTATGTAATTTAAAGTTTGGATGTGATGAATTTCTATTTTCAAGTTAAGGCTAAGATCTCTCTAGAACTATTATGTTGATATTATGTGCTTGTTAAGATCTTGTTCTTTGCATTTTCCCAAATGTAAGTGGCTCAAATTTCATCTATTATAGCTAATTATTTATTTATGAGATGGGGATATTTTAATTTGAGCTTAATTTTGTTTGCAGGTTTTTACTTAAAAAATTATATAGTGAAACTGATGATGGAGCTTCACGAAGTATTTAACGCTAAAAAAGACAATTATTGAGGATCAGCATGTAATTTAAGGTTTTAGAGTCTTGTATTTATTATAATTAGAGTCTTGCATTTAAGGTTTTGTTTATCTCTGTAATTTGTTTGTTGAAAGTTGAGTTATGGTGTATACAAATATCATATTACTTTTATTAGAAATATTAATTTTGTTAGTCGGCCACATATGCAACCAATAATTTTTTTTTTTCAATTTTTTAAGAAAGCAATGTTGACGGACATTGCCTGTCACAAAAAAATTAATATTTAATGATAGGCAGATTCATTTAATGTCGGTCACAGGTTTTAGTATTCAATGTCGGTCGAAAACTGACATTAAAGACATAAATAATGTCGGTCGCTTGACCGACACCGTACCCCTATAATGTCGGTTTTCGACTGACATTATTGCCCATTTTTGTTGTAGTGATTTGATTTTATGAAAATCAAATAAATAACTCCCACGTAGGGGAGTTATCTAAAATGTGGGATTGTTCTCACATTTTCCTTTCTCTCTCTCTCCAATAGTTTCTCACCCATTATATACCTAGAGAAGTGAAAAAATATATATATACATTTTTTTAAACAAGAGAGAAGACACATAAAAGTTTTTGTTCGGAGTATTTTCTCTCTAGAATTCTCTCAATAAAAAATCACATCATTATGTGATTTTGAATCCCTTTTTAAAATTGGTTCCCACAAAGCAAGTGCTTCATTTTCTTAGAGAATAGGAAGGTTCCCAAGTGGTGATGTTGATTTTACAAAAGGGTTTGTGATTTCATTCCAAGGAGAATTGGTCTTTTGATCTGAGTCAATATCAACGAGAGTAAGTGATGACTTTTCCTTCTCTCTAAGATTAAATTCCCGAAATATAAAAAACATGCTTAATATGTTTTATTTAGTAGGTTGAGATTTTTAGGTCTTTGTACTTTTTTTGTATATTTTGCCAGTGTACTGGTATTTTGATTTCTAAAATTAAAATTCGAGTTTGGTCTTGTTGATGCTTTCGCTGGGTTAGGGCTTTCATCCATTCACTAACTTCGAGGTTGATATTACAAATAGCATATTCGTTGAGTTATGCTTATTTTGGCAAAGTATAGAGACTTATTAGATACTATTGATGCAAAATTTTGGCCAAGGGTAAACGCACCTGACCTCCACGTGACAACAACGGTGAACTTATATTTCAGGAAAGAGAGAACCTGCAAAACAAATAAAAAACGCTATAATGCCTAAGTCAATATCAGAGTTAAGATCTAGAGAAGAAATCAGAACTTCTAAGTTACCTTCTCTGATGCTCTTCTGGCTTATTTATAGTTTTTCTCCTCATCTCCTAGTTCTTTTCTTCTATGAAACTTCTTTCCTCTAAGATCTCTCGGAAACCCTAGGGGGTGTTTGTTTCAAGGGTTGAGATTGGATAGGTTAGGCATCCTAAACCAAACCCTTGTTTGGGGCAAGAATTTAAAAAGCCTATGGCTACCTACATCTTTTCCCATGGGTTTGAATAGTAAACACTATTCAAACCTATGGGTTACCTTCTTTCTTTTTTTCTTTTTTTTTTTAATTTAATCTAGAAAGTCACTAACCAACTTTCGGACAACACCTTCAGCGACCGCCGTCGGCCAACTTCGACGATTATCTCTGACCAACCTCCAGTGACCGCCACCGGCCACTCCCGCGACTACCTTCGATCAACTTCTAGTGACCCTCGCCTGCCAATCTCCAACGACCACCTCCGACCAACCGTCGGTGACCGCCACGGGCCAACCTCTGGTGACCCTTCCAACCAACCTCCTGCGACCCCTTCTCCCCCCCCCCCCCACTGGCGAACTTTCAGCCATCAACTCCAACTGCCACCTCTGGTGACTGCCATTGGCCAACCTTGAAAAACATTAATTAACACACTCTTATATAACAAACTAAACAAACTTGTATATAAAAATACTTTTAAGAAAGAGTTGTCAAACATGTGTGTTTTTATTTTAAGGAGTTTTTATCAAAAGTATTAAAATAAAAATGAATTTTTGAAAAATATTTTTTTTCTAAGTCATTTCAAACAAGCTATTAGGTTGCAATCATATAATTAGATATATTTATTTAGGTTATATCTATAGAATGTCCTAATTTAATTTAATAACATTTTCATTTTTTTCCGTTGGTCAATTTAACTAGCTCGAAGACTTAGAATCATTTTTTAAACGTAAAAGTTTAAAATGTTGGAAACAACTTAGCAACCAAATAAAAATTAAAGCTCAAAATTTATGAATTTTTTATTCCTCAAATGTGATTTGATAAAAAAAAAAGTTATAGTTTTTCAACAATTGAATTTAATATTAAAATACTAGTTTATTTCAAATTTTTAGTATATTATGGTAAAAAAAATCGTTTTTTTTCAAATTAGTTAAAGTGAAAAAAGTCTATGAAATTTTATTTCAAAACCTAGTAAAATTAAACTATCAAATTATTAAAAAATAAAAAATAAAATAAATTATAATTTTAGTCAAAATCACTATTTCAAAATTTAAAAAATATATATATTCTTCTAATTTTTTTAGTTTATTTTAAACTTAACTAAATTAAAATAATTAAGATGACAAATTTAAACTAACATAAAATCTAACCACAAATTAAGTACAAGAAAATATTTCATAAACTCAAGATTTATAAAACTGCACCTCATTCTCAGGCTTCCTAAGTCTGCACTCTAAACACAAACTTCTTATACCCAGATTTCCAAAATCTGCATTCCAAACACAGTTTTCTTAAATGGGCTACCTAAACCTCCCAACCTAATCCTAGGTTAACATTCCCAGACTTAAGATTCCAAACCTGTGCGTCAAATGCCCCCTAGGGTTGCTAGGCTTGACTCAGTTGGGCTCAGTTGGTCTCGACACCTGCCGAGGCTGACTAGGTGGAGCTCGGCTCGGCTCGGCACTGGCTGAGGCCGAGCAGGTGTTATGGGTTTGGCCCCTGCCTCATTTTCTTCCAACCTTTCCCTTAAGCCCGGTCATCTGTGTTCAGATGTCCATTTTACCCTTTGGTCCAATTTTACCATTAATAGATACAAACTTAAATTTGTAGAGACTTATTAGATACAAATTTAAAATTTTAATTTGAGACTAACTTTATAATATAATATTCATAATAATATAATTTTAAATGCATTAATATATAACTATTTTTTTTAAAGGTATAACTAATTATTTTATACCATAAGTTTATCTAAAATACATTGATATATTACTAAACTTTTTTATACCATAAATTTACCTAAAATACATTAATATATAACTAAATTTTGTATGCCATAAATATACCTACAATAAATTACTAATAAATTTGCCCAAAATAATTTACTGATTAACCAATGTTTGTATATTTGTACACACTACAAGAAAAATCACTTTTAGTAGCGCATAAAACGCGTTGCTAAAAGTAAAAAAGCGCCACTAAAAGTATTAACAACGCCGAGACCTGCGTCGCTAAGACTGCCGCTATAGCCGTGTTGCTAAAATTTTAGTGACATATTTATTTCGCGCTGCTAAAAGTCTACTTTTATTGACACGTATGCGTTACTGAATGCGTACTTTTAGCAAAACATTATTTGTCACTATTTCTATTATACAGGAATGTTGAAAAACGCGTCTTTGAAAGTCGAATTTGTGGACATTACAAGTATCTTTTGCAACATATTTAAGTGTCGGTAAAATTCATATATTGTGCCACTATAAATTTTGCGTGGCTCTAGGTCATTTTAGTAGTATCGTCACTTATCTCAAGCTCAAATAACAAGTATATTTTTTTTAGGTTAAAAGAAATTTTGATCAAACCCTAAAAGCAAGAGCAAAATTTAAATTCAATGTCTAGGGACTAATTCCTAAGTTTGTGGTTTAAGTTGATGAGATTGAAAGTTAAGGATTAAAATTGATACAATATGACAATTTTGAAGTTTAAATTAATGAAATTAAAAGTTCAAATGAGTAGCTAGGTAAAAAATAAACTTTTCTTTTTTATAAAAGAAAATAAATAAATATTAGAATTCTTTTCAAATATAATAAAATGAACTAAAATATTTACAAATATAATAACAACTAAAATATTTACAAATATAATAAAGTATGATTGGTGATAAGAGATAGAAGTCAATACTTAAAAATATTTTCAATAATTTTACCCTTTAAAATAATTACCCATAAATATAAGAATTTGTGGGGATTCATTCGCCTTTACTTCTACTCTGCTCCTTACCCCAACTTTGACCGCTCCAAAGCCGCCTTCTCTGTCAAAGCCGGTCTTTACTACACTCTTCTCCATGACTTCAATGCTTCTCTCAATGCCGATGCTTCTGGTCAAAATGAAATGTTTAGGGAATTTTGTGTGTTTGTGGACGGAAATGATGAGAACCTTAATCTTACATTCACTCCCACCAATGAAGACTCATATGCCCTTATTAGTGGGATTGAGATTGTATCCATGCCCACATACCTTTATTCTACACCAATTGAGCCCAACGATGGAGGATTGATTACTAGAGATTTAAAGCTCATCGGCCAAACAAATCCATTCTTCCGAGTTGAGAACAACACATCTCTGGAGACGGTATACAGAGTAAATATTGGTGGAAAATTTATCTCCCCTTTTGATGACACTGGGATGTTTCGGACTTGGTCAGATGATAGTAATTTGTTGAATGGATACATATACGATGCCAGACTTGTTACCACAACAATCCATCTCGACTACAGTCTAATACCTCCATACACCGCACCAGAACTCGTGTATCGAACTGCTCGGACAATGGGACCCAGTGAAACTCTTAACATGAGCTACAACCTCACATGGGAGTACCCTGTAGATCCTGAGTTCTATTACATGCTTTGCCTTCATTTTTGCGAGATCGAGCCTCTAGTCAACAACGTAAATGACAGATTGTTTCTTATTTATATTGCAGACATAATGGCCGAGATGTATGCGGATGTGTTTCGTTGGGCGGGAGGGAAAGGGATTCCAATTATTAGAGATTACATTGTGTATCTGCGTGGTAGTAGCAAAAAGAAAGTGAATCTCACTGTTAAGCTTGAAGCATATGAAGATAAGTTTAAAAGTAGATGGGCTAGTGTGCTATTGAATGGAATTGAAATCTTCAAGTTAAATGACACAAATGGTAATCTTGGTGGACAAAATCCAGACCCACCTTCTATCTTCTCCCCTGCTCAAACTCCTTCGTTGCCATCAAATACAAAGAGTAAAGTGGTGATAGTTGTATTAATACCCGCAGTGGTCGGAGGTGTCATCGTTATGTTAGCTTTGGGTTTGTTTGTTTTCCAACGAATCAAAACATTTACGAACCACATCTCTAGTGATGGAACTTCGCGGTGGGCTCTATGTTGTATATCAACCAACAAATCAAACAAGACCCGCAACTCCAATCTCCCCTCTTATTTGTGTCGTTACTTTTCATTGGTGGAGATCAAATATGCCACTAGAGATTTCAATGAAGTTTTCATCATCGGTATTGGTGGTTTCGGCAATGTGTATAAAGGGTACATTGATGATGGGGCCACCCAAGTTGCTATCAAACGGTTGAAATCGGGTTCAAAACAGGGAGCCCATGAGTTTAGAACAGAGATCGAGATGCTCTCGCAGCTTCGTCATCTCCATCTCGTTTCCCTAATTGGGTACTGTAATGAAGACAATGAAATGATTCTAGTTTACGATTACATGTCACATGGAACCCTCCAAAGTCATCTTTATGGCAATAGTGATGAACGACAACCTCTCTCGTGGAAGCAATGCCTTCAAGTTTGTATCGGAGCAGCGAAAGGGTTACATTATCTACACACTGGTGCTAAGTGTCACGGTCGAGCTTCTCCAACCGTGCGGCACCATGACAGTCACCCGTACATGGTCAGCCTTAAGGGGAACTCAAGTCCCAATCTTCTTTTCTCCATTCTTTTTGAAGCTTCAACGGACCTTAGGCGAGGTTCACTCGTCCTCAACCGAACTGAGCTCATGCGGAACTGAACTCTATTCAGACATACACGTTACCTGTACGTGTACTTCCCTCCATCAAGCGACTCCATCTGACTTGCCTTTAATCTAGGCCAAGTCTTATAGCTCAACCTTGCCTTTGCATGAGGCTAAGGTAATTAGCTTTCCCTCTCCAACTCAGGGTCTGCTTGTCAAGAATCGTCACAACTACCCCATGGGCATACTTCCAACGTCGGGACTACCCGGACATCCATCCATCCGAACATAACGGGGCATGAACCCTTCCGTGTCCATGCCAAATCATTCGCCGAGATAAAACGGCATAGCGGGTGCTAAATCGAACCTCCGGCCCATGGGAGAAAGCGCAATGTCAGCACACCCGTGCCGTCCGACACTGTCCACGAGATCCCATTCTCAATGGAAGACGCCCGAGACTCTTGTCCCGAAACGCTCGCCCACGCCATGACACATGTCTGTGCCATAGGGTAGCTCGCTTAAGCCATCAGGCCAAGGGGTGGTGGAGAGCTGACACCATGCCTCCCCCTTATAGTACATTCTGAGCATTTCCCACCTTGGCACCGATGAACGTTGACAGTGCTACCTCGTCACAAGTTTTGTACCGCGCCCGTCCGAACTCTGATTGACATGAAATTCGACGTGCTTCCATATTCTATCAATATGGTTCTAACTCCAAAGCCGCTCGTCCAAACTCACAACGAAACTCCTTCTTTTTGAGGAAACGGCCCGAGGCCCCATCTGGCCCCCACTGAGCTTGTCACTGACACTGCCAATGGTACTGATGCTTGTATTCTCGCTTGATGCTCGACTTGGCATGCTTGCCCATTTATCTTGGTGTGTTGGATGATGCACCGTCCTCCTCGGTCGCATCATGGCACTTGTCTTGGCCCTCTGTCGTTGCCAGATGTGTCGACACTCTCGTGTCGCCACTTACACTGTCCGCCCCACTTCTTAGCAGGGTCACAATCTACTTACTTCAAGTACGATTGTGACACTAAGCATACCATCATCCATCGTGATGTTAAAACCACTAATATTTTACTAGATGATAAATGGGTTGCGAAGGTTTCCGATTTTGGATTATCGAAAGTTGGGGCCACTACTATATTAAAAAATTATGTCACCACAATGGTAAAAGGTAGTTTTGGTTACATGGACCCAGAGTACTGTCGGCGTCTCCAATTGTCTGAAAAATCAGATGTATATTCGTTTGGGGTAGTTCTGTGTGAAGTATTGTGTGCTCGTCCACCATTGATGTGCACTGCTGATCAAGTGCATCTTTTATTAGCTGAATGGGTCAAACGATGTGTTCGTGAAAAGACTGTTACTCAAATCATTGACCCAAAAATTAAGGATGAGATAAAACTGGAGTGCCTTAGAAAATTCATTCAAATCGTGGTGAGTTGCATTGAAGACGAGGGAGTCAAACGACCATCAATGAACGATGTGGTGCGAGGCCTTGAGTTTGCATATCAATTACAAGAGAGTTTAAACGACGAAAATGTTGAGCTTAGTGGTCTCGACAATGCTGATGGTTGGCTCTTTGCGGAAGGGATGTCTAATAACAATACTGAAGTGGCCACAACCAACAACAACAATTCGAGTTTTGTACATAATAATGGAATGTCGGGGATTGTTTTCTCAGAACTTAAGGACTTAGAAGGAAGATAGATACTTATTTTTAGTAATTTCCATATTTTTCATCTTTCAATTTTTTTTTTTTTTTTTTTTTTTTTTTTTTGATAGAATTCTATACATATGTACATGCCACAAGAAAGAGAGAGTATCTTTCCATTCAACTTATAATATATTTATATTAACATGAATAGTGCATATGCGCCGTAACCAACCTACTTTAATACTATAGTAATAAATCGTCGATTGACCCAAAATTTAAGCTGATAGGTGAAAGCATATTTAATATTATATCATTCAACACAATTAAGTTAAAAATAGGTTGTTTTCAAATATACAAAAATTAGTCAAACTATTTACAAATATAGAATGCGTAGAATTCTATCGCTGATAAACAGTGATATTTTTTTATATTTGTAAATAGTTTGATATATTCTTTTGTTTATAATAATTTTTCTTAAAAATAAATATCTTATTTAATTTTTTTAAAAAAATTAGTATCTTTCCAAACCTGTGCAAATTATTTTTTAAAAATTGTAATGATACAATTACATAAATTATTAATGAATTAGCTAAACATATCTTAAATATACTTTATTAATAAACTAGGATTGGAAAATACATTTTTCAATAATTATAATTGATTACTTACTGTTTTTTTTATAATCAAAACAATTATATTTATCCATATTACTTTTAATAAGATCACTCATTATTTATCATGATTTTAAAATATTTTTCTAATATTTCTTATTAACTTTCATTTTTAACCCTATCATATTTTCTCTTTTTCTTCATTAATTATTTTATATTATATTATTTTTTATAATCCAACAATTATTTATGTAGATTTATTTCAATTAGATGATTACTTATTAATATATCATGATTTAAAAAGAGTAATTATTTTAAATAACAAAACTACTGAAAATCTTTTCAAATATAGTAAAATATCACTATCTATCATTGATTAGCAATGATAAACATCTATTAGTGTCTAACATTGATAGATGATAGTAGTTTATCACTAATAGATTTTTCTATTAGTAGAAATAGACTTTTAGCATTGATAGATTTATATCAATGATAGACTTCTATCACTTATAGAAAAATACATCAATGATATACTTCTATCACTAATACAAGCCTATCATTGATAGACTCATATAAATGGTATAGTCTATCTCTGATACTCTATAATGGTTAGAATAAATTTTATCAACGATTAGAGTCTATGACTTGTAGGCTTATATTATTTAAAATCTATCAACAATAACTAATAATATATTCCACATAGCATGTAGAAATCTATCACTTATATAGAAGACTACTTATACACATTTCTTATGTAATTTTAAGCTTCAATCATAGATAGTTTAGCTGCAGTTTAGTTATTTCTATTTCTTATGGTTGCTTTGAAAAAGAGATTGCATCAAATCACTTTTAATATTTTGTCGAGTTATCAATGAAAGAGACAGATGAAACAAAATTGGATGAAGAAAGTGAGAAAACGGAGAAAGAAAAAGAAATTTCATCTCCTTCGTCATCATGAGTAGCTAAATTCTTTGCAGATTGGAGTGACTTTAGCATCATTCTAGCGAGCATAACTAGAGTGTAGGTTCAGTTTGCTTAGTGTGTTTTCATTTCTAACTCTTTGTCCCAGTTAACTAATCAAGTCAACTGGTAACAGTTAACCACTCAAGAGGGTAAGTGGTTGTGGATCTCACTAAACAAAATAAGTACATTTAGAGATAAAGGTAACCTTATGTTCGATTAAATTTTGGTGAAAATTGATTTGAATTTATAACCTCTCGAGTTTTGGGTAAATTTAAATTAATTATTTTAAACTATTAGATTTTATTTCCCTTTAATTTTAGATTTTTAGAGTTAAAATTGAGCTAATCGATAAAAGATTTAAATTTTTTTAAAGATATGGAGTTTAAGAAGTAAAAGAAAAAATGTGTATGAATAGGAAAAAACTCACATTTAAATTGTCATATTTAATTTTACTATATTTGTAAATAACTAGACTTATTTTGTCATTTGTTATAATTACTTTAATATTAAATTCAAGAATAAAATAAATATATATGAGCGTCTAGTCAGCATATAAAGAATTGTTTGGGTCGAGGAAGGACATGCACAATAATGTGGAAAAAGACCTAATACTTTTCAACCCCATTCATCACCACACACTTCTCATTCTCTTAGCCAACGCTGAAGAGATATATTTATGGACAAATAATAATACACATGAATAATTGTCACCTCTAAGGTCAATAGTTCTTCTAAATTATTAGGTTTTGAATGGTCCTGGATTGAAATCGTCAATTTAATATCACATCTAACATAACTTAGATATCTATATAATTAACTTAGTACAAATATTAGACATCTCTACATTTATTTAGAAGATTGTAAATAAGTATCTTTCTCAAAAAATGCTCAAGAAACATCTTAATATTTCGTTAGGCACCAAAGAATTTTGATCCTTTAAATAAGAATATATTCATAAAAATATCTAGAATAGTTTAGATCTTAGAAGAGCCTAGAAAAATCATCTTGCTTGAACTCTACCCATTTGTAAGTGATGCAGCGGGTTAAGGTATTAGACCAAGTCCATAGCCAAACAAGGGAAATCCATCCCTAAAGATGAGAAAAACTCTCCAAGAACCGTGTTCTATTTCAAAATGGATATTCAAAAGCTCCATATTACAACCCTAAAGATGCTATTTATAGCTTTATAAAGAAATAACATAATTAACCAATCAAATCTAATTAAACACTAATTAATCTAAATTAACAACTAAGCAAATATTAAACCTAAATATACTATTTATCTTATAATTCTCCTCATCAGCAAGTCAAGAGAAAAGCAAAAAGTCTGAAGCAAAAGAGAGTTAGAAAAACTTAGAGTGAGAAAAGGTGAGTGTGTGGCTTGTATTGAGAGAGTGAAAAAAGTTTTAGTTTTTCTCAAAAGTGTCTATAATTTATGTTTTCTAAATAAAAAAAAATTTCTCCTAAATATTTGTCTCTCATTCTTTTGTGCCAATTTCTTCAACAATATTTTCTATACTGAGCCTTTTTTAAAAATAAAAAAAATAATAAAAAAATATATAGGACTAAGAAAATTCATTAATTCAAATAGTAGTGAGTTTCCTCCATTGGCAATTAAAAAACAAATGGTCGTTGATGAAAGATGATGTGATTATAAACTTAGTGATGGCAACAACAAATACGACTAGCTCTTTGAGAGAGGCATTGTTAAGCAACAATTTAGTAGTGAGAATTTGAGTTTTTCTCACAACAATAGGATGTTAGGAATGTCTTCTGTGAACTTAAGCACCTACTAGATGAAGATGAAGATCTAATTTTTTTTATTATATTTATTTCATATTCTTATTTTGGATTTATCATTTCACATAATGGTGACTATTCTTTTAATTCACTAACTTCAACGATATCAAATTTTCCATCAATTTTAATTTGATTAAATATAAGAATTAACCATGATATTGAATAATTTTGTCAAAACCAATAAAATTTTAACAACAATTTTACTCCATTGTCGCTTTTCTTTGAAATTCAATCAATTTTATTAGAGCTGGAATATTTTAAAACCTTTTTAAGCTTAAAGCTAAGATTGCAAGTATGAGGTATAAGTGTATAACACAAATAGTGGGAGGTGGTAGGTCCAATTTGCCTAAAAAATTAAAGAAGAAATAGGGTCATTTAATTTTGGAAAAATTACCATTTTGCTACTTAAATTTTTAAGTATAGGTTTATGTGGTCCCTTAATTTTTTAAATTGCCTTTTTAGTCCCTAAATTTTAAAGAATAAGTTTAAGTAGTCGGTGGGGTTAATTTCATCATTTGTTACTGTAAGTAACTAAATTTTTATTAGTTTTTAATGCACACATGGAAAGTTTAAAAGAAAATAAATATTAAAAACAAAAATTTCTTTCTCTCTCATCATCTCGTTCGTCTTCCTCTAAAAATCCCTTTCCTTATCATTGTCTTCCTCCCATAGAATCATCTCGGAAGTAGAGTCTTGTAAAACAAAGTTACCATAATCTTTACTAGAAACACAAGAATTAACGTGGAAAACTCCCAACTCGGATAAAAACCACGGACAAGAAAAAATTCTCTATGTGAAAAATTATTACAATCACATTGAATAATTCTCTCTCAATTCCAATTACAAGAGCACTCTGTCAAAGTTTTTATACTACTCACACCATTTTCCACTCTCAAATTAGAGAATATATAAAGAAAATTTAACTAGAGTTAGCACACTAAGTTTAAAGTGTTTCTAACTGGGATAACTTAAAACTAGAAGCATAGACTCATTTTATAAGTTTGAAATCCATCCTCATTCTTGAATTTAACGGATGCGGAAGAACTTCACAACTTCACTTTTACTATTTTGTCAAAACCCAACGGCCGTCTACTACAACAAGATTTCCATTCTTGGAAATAGTGAAACCCCAAGAAGTATGGCTTAGAACCTTGCTCCGCCACTGATTTCTAAGAGTATGACATGGATCCCAATTTTCCAATTAGAACCTTTCTTCACTGTCTCTGTCAGCTATCCATAAGCAGAGGCAATTTCCAGTGGATTCGACGGTCGTAGTACACGTTGCTCCGCCGCCGCCTGCCGATCATTCGCAGAATTAGTGACATTGGTTTCTCGTTAAATGTCCTTCACATAGTGCCTTGGAGCAAATTTGGTAGAAATTAAATGAAATAGGATGATTTCAGCTGTTGCTCATTTAATTTTCTGGGTTTTTGGTCTTTCTATTTTGGCTAATGACTACCGTCATTGTCCTAAATGTGTGGACAATAATTGATTTCGTTTTCTTGGAGGAAGAGGAGGAAAACTACGAGAGAAAGGGGTTTTTAGAGAAAGAGGACGAGGATGATGAGAGGGAAAGAGATTTTTTTTAATATTTTTTTTTTATTATTTATCATCTTTTAAACTTTCCTTGTCAGCATTAAAAAAATAATAAAAATTTAGTTACTTATACCACACAAAGTAAAATTTAGTTACTTAAGGACCAAAAATGTAACTTTTCCTATTCCAATGGCGCAAAGGGAAAAAAAGATAAGGATTTTGTGTGCTTAAAGACTTTTCAACCAGAAGCACCCTCTATTGACTAATGCATAAAAAGCCAATTATCATTTCAGGACAGTGACTTCTGCACCTTCTTTCCATTCCATCTTGCTTCCATTATTTATGATTTCTGGTTTTGCTACAATGACTTGTGTTTCTATAATTTCTTTTCTCAACTTCTTTCACATCTTAAAAAAAAAAAAAAAAAAAAAAAAAAAAAAAAAAAAAAAAGCATTAACATCTCCAGTAATGGCAGGCTATGATACCAAACACGCTTCTGCAACTGCAACCATTCTATTCTCTTTCTTCTACCTTCACTTTTTGTCCCTCCTTGTTGCCGGTGACTCACACTCAGTCTACACTCCCATCGACAATATAGTTGTTATTTGTGGTTCTAATGCTAACTCACCTGTATTAGAAGGCACTCGCACATGGATCGGAGATATCAACTCAAAATTCTTCTCTTCTGACTTCCATCACAACAACGCCTCAATTGCTTTACAGGCACAACCACAATCCTCTTCTCCTGTTTACGCAACAGCGAGATTGTCTCTTTCTGAATTCACCTACTCTTTTCCGGTGAGTCCTGGCCAGAAATTCATTCGCCTTCACTTCCACTCTGCTTCTTATCCCAACTTTGACCGCTTCAAAGCCTTCTTCTCTGTCAAAGTCGGTCTCTACTACACTCTTCTCCATGACTTCAATGCTTCTCTCAATGCCGATGCTTCTGGTAAGGATGAAATGTTCAGGGAATTTTGTGTGTGTGTGGAGGGAAATGATGAGAAGCTCAATCTTACATTCACTCCCACCAATCAAGACTCGTATGCCTTTATTAGTGGGATTGAGATTGTATCCATGCCCACATACCTTTATTATACACCAATTGAGCCCAACGATGGAGGACTGATTATTCGAGATTTAAAGCTCATCGGCCAAACAAATCCATTCTTCCGAATTGATAACTACACATCTATGGAGACGGTATACAGAGTAAATATTGGTGGAAATTTTATCTACCCTGTTGATGACACTGGAATGTTTCGGACTTGGTCAGCGGATAGTAATTTGTTGAATGGATACATATACGATGCTCGACTTGCTAACACAACAATCCATCTCAACTACAGTCGAATACCACCATACACCGCACCAGAACTCGTGTATCAAACTGCTCGGACAATGGGACCCAATGAAACTCTTAACCAGAGCTACAACCTCACATGGGAGTTCCCTGTAGATCCTGGGTTCTATTACATGCTTCGTCTTCACTTTTGCGAGATTGAGCCGAAAATCAACAGCATAACTGAAAGATTGTTCCTAATATACATCAGAGACCTGATCGCTGAGGAGAATGCTGATGTGTTTCGTTGGGCTGGGGGGAAAGGGACTCCATATCTCCAAGATTACGTTGTGTTGGTACCTCCTGATACCAACGAAAAGAAAGTGAATCTCTCTGTTAAGCTTGAAGCAAGTAAAGATGAGTTTAAAACTAGATGGGCCACTGTGCTATTGAATGGAATTGAAATCTTCAAGTTAAATGACACAAATGGTAATCTTGCTGGACAAAATCCAGACTTACCTCCTATCTTCTCCTCCGCTCAAACTCCTTCGTTGGCATCGAAGACAAAGAGTAAAGTGATGATAGTTGTAGTAATACCCGTAGTGGTGGGAGGTGTGGTCACTCTGTTAGCTTTAGGTTTGTTTGTTTTTCAACGAAGCAAAACATCTACAGAGCACACGTTCAGTGACAAAACTTCCTGGTGGGCTCTATATTCTATATCAACCAACAAATCAAGCAAGACACGCAGCTCCAATCTCCCTTCTGATTTATGTCGTTACTTTTCACTAGCCGAGATTAGAGCCGCTACCAAAAATTTTGATGAAATTTTCATCATTGGCGTTGGCGGATTTGGTAACGTCTACAAGGGTTACATTGACGATGGAGGTACCCAAGTGGCAATTAAGCGGTTGAAACCCGGTTCAAAACAGGGAGCACACGAGTTCAAGACGGAGATCGAGATGCTTTCCCAACTTCGCCATCTCCATCTCGTCTCCCTAATTGGATATTGTAATGATGGAAATGAAATGATTTTAGTGTATGATTACATGTCTCATGGAACTCTCCGTAGTCATCTCTATGGAAGTGATGAACAACCTCTCACGTGGAAACGACGTCTCCAAATTTGCATTGGAGCTGCAAGAGGGCTACACTACCTCCACACTGGGGCCAAACACACAATCATCCATCGTGACGTAAAAACAACAAATATTTTATTGGACGAGAAATGGGTTGCAAAGGTTTCCGATTTTGGGTTGTCAAAAGTTGGACCAATGAACATGTCCAAAACACACATCAGCACAGTAGTCAAAGGTAGCTTTGGTTACCTAGACCCAGAGTACTACCGTCGACAACAACTAACTGAAAAATCTGACGTGTATTCATTCGGAGTAGTTCTCTGTGAAGTACTATGCGCTCGTCCGCCATTGATGCGGGTAGCAGACAAGAAGCAAACGTACCTGGCGGAGTGGGTTCAACGGTGCGCCCACAACAACTCAGTCACTCAGATTATCGATCCGAACATAAAGAACGAGATCTCACCAGAATGCTTGAGAAAGTTCATAGAGATTGCATTGAGTTGCATCGAAGATGACGGAATAAAGCGGCCGTCGATGAATGATGTGGTTTGGAGTTTGGAGTTTGTATTGCAGCTACAGGATGCATCAAAGAAGAAGGGAAGTGAAGATGACATAAACGAAGATGGTCGCGACTATGAGAAGAACGACGACAAAGGAATGGAGGAGGAGGAGTCTGTGTTCTCCAGTACTATTGATAGAACATATGGATCGAAATCGATGGTGAGCAGTGATTTCACGACGCTAAATAGTGAAGATTCAGCAAAAGGAATGTCGAGGATTGTGTTCTCTGAGATTATGGAACCCACTGCACGATGAAGAACAATGATTGATTTAAAGTAATTTTTCATTGATTTGCAATAATATTTATTGTGTAACAAGTTTATATGAAAGAAGTAGTGTTGTTATTTATAATTAATAATTTCTCATTGTAGTAATTTATATGGAATATATTCTTGCTTGGGGTTGGTGCCCACTTCTTCTCAATTAACTATTTTTCTTAGTTTTGTTAAAACTAAACCATCAATAATAAGCAAATTTTGGGGTCAATTAGAAAATGAGGGTAGTTTTAAGAAAAAATTGGTGAAAAAGGGTAGTTTTAAAATTATTTAGGAAAATATGGTAGTTTTTTTTGTCTTTTAGTGAAAACTTTATTGAAAGTTGGAATGAGACCTACATAATGAATGAAATGATAATTATTTGTGATTTTTTTTTTTTAACAAATTTATTTTCTTTAACTTTTTAAGGAAACATAATACCATTTTTTTTATAATTATTTTTTTATTGAATTTAATTAAAAAAATATTATATATTTAATCATTTTATTGGTAAAATAATAAACTATTATCTATGGATAAAGATAATACCACTACTTTTTTTTTTACATCATATTGTTGTTTTATTTTACTAAATTTGTGAACTAGGTAATATTTAAAAAGAAAACTACAATATGATATAGTAAAATAAATTTATTACATAAGAGAACTGTTAGGGGCCATTTGGTTTAAGGATTTATAAAATTAAGCCTGACAATCTTATATAATTGTAATAGATTAATTAATTAAACAATAGACATCATTCAATACATTGATAAAAAAATAATTAATTAAGAATAAATAATAATCTTAATTATAAATATTTAAAAATTAAGTAATTTATAATTGAAATTAACCAATTAATGTATTTAATGAACATCATATTAATTATAATATTATTATTTAATCATTTTTATAATTAATTAAGTTCAACACTAGTAATTTTAATATTAATTAAATAATGTAAGAAAATATATTTTAATAAATAATAGATTATATAAAAAGTGAAACAAACAAATAAAAATATGATATGTTAATAAAAAATACTAATTTTTTTTATATAAATATGATATATTAATAATGAATGAAGTAATAAAAATTAATCATAATAAATAATTAATTGATTATAAATAATCTATAATGATTATATGTTCATAATGAAGGATAAATTTAAAATTAATCTCAATCAATATATCTTGTTGATCTTTTGGGTTTTGACAATTCTAATATTTGCGTGAATGAGGAGGAGGAAGAAGAAGGGGAAACTTGTAATTTTGAAAAAATTAATTAAAAATTAGCTTGAAATTTCATGGTTCAAGTCGGAAAAGTTGAAGATGAAGAGAGGAAAAAGGGAATGGTGTAATATGAGCGAGTATAATGAAATCGAAGAATGCAACAACCAGAAAAAGGAAAAAAAGAAAAAAAGGAAGAAGAAGATGGAAACATGTGCTCCCTAACATACGAACAAGGACAAATTTAAAAGTTTTAAAAAATTTAAAAGTTGACTTGTCAACATTTGCCATATTTGCAAACATTTTAAAGAAGTGCTATATGTTTAGATTTTTCCCTTGATTTTGCTATCTATTACAATTCTCCGTGCTTTAAAATAAAACTACAATATGATGTAAGATTAAAAAAAATAGTGATATTATCTTAATTTATATTTAATAGTTTATTATTTTACAAATAAAATGATTAAATATTCACTCATCGATATGATTCAGGTCACCATATTTGAAATAAATCCATAGAAACTCTATAAGAGAAACAAGCAAGTTTTTGTTTAGTAAATATATAAAACTAAGGCTAGCCACTTTATTTACAAGTCAAAATAATAGTGATAAATTTACATATGAAATACTATGTAGTTTAAATGTAATAGGTGGTAGATTTCAACTCCAATAGGCCTGTCGGAACCTCAATTACTACATGGTGGGTAAATATAAGAAAAGAATGAGCTAGAAAACCCAGTGAGTGGTAAGTTATTAAGAAGAATACTTTTGAAAAAAATAAGTTCAAATGAAAATTTTCACATTTTTAAATGAAGTTCAAAACTCTATAAAATGATGTGAACTGCGAGTAATTTCAAAATTAGAAACAATTAAAAACCTATAGAAATTTCGTAAAATTAGTAGCTCTTGAAAACATTATCATAAGCAGGTAAAAATCATCACCAAATCTGTACCCAAATCTTTGTCATACTTGCGTAGAGTAAACTCAAATCTGCACAGTAGAGCAATCTCTGTCATACTATGCATCGAGAAATCTCCCGTCACATAGCAGAGCAAATCTCTGTCATACTATGTCCCAAGTAATCTCCAGGTACATAGCATAGTAAATCTCTATCATATGTGCACGCAGAGCGGCCCCCAAAGGGCGAAGCACCTCAACACACTGCCCAAAGTCTATGTGTATGCCGAGGTGGGTCCCAAAGACCTGTCTCTCTCTCTAGTATACTACGGAAACACATTCACGTAGCATATAGGTAATCACTGTGGGAACCAAGATCTAGCGATTTGAAAACCACTTCCAACATAAATCTCTTCATTCTCAAACGTTATAGTTCATACTCTTTTTCTTCGAACACATTTCAATCAAAGCTCAACGATCAATCTTTCAATCTTGTAAAATATTATTTTCATTTCTCAACAAAGTAAAATGTTTCAAAATTCTCAAATCATTTAAAAAATTGTACTCTTTTTCTAGAACAACATTTCAAAAATCTCAAACCTTCTCGAAAAAAAAAATATTATATTTATAAATTCTCTAATAAATCATAAAACCTTCTTTTTTTTTCCCTAACTAATAAAAAAATATCAAGAAGGCTTATAAAGCACCTCCAACTAAAATCTTATAAGAAATCTAGAATTCCATTCTTTGAAATTCTTGGAGTACTAAATCACTATTTCGATTTAGAGAGCATAAACTATTCTCTTCATAATCCAAAAATTCATTATTGTCCAAAATGTTCATCAGTTTCTCAAGTCATCGTAATTTTAGTAATTAAATCGTTTCTAGTAACATTAATCGTGAAATCCATCAATTATTTCTAAAATGGTAAAAGTATTTCGTAAAATAACCACTCACAATAATGTCAACGCAAAGATTCCAAGTCGTGACTAGTCATTTCGATCTTCATTCCTCCTATAAATAATTTGAACTTATCATGAGTACTTTCTTAGTTTTCAATTAAATCATGTCATTCTTTAATTCCAAGATCCAAGATTAATATCCTTCAATCAATTAATTTCACTATTCCTCTTCTTCTTCCTTTCTCTATCTACATGGTTGTGCACATTTCCTTCTTTTCCCCATCTCTTCTTCCATTCACCAACAATTATTTCAAAAAAATTTAGAAAAATTTCTCATCTCCATCTCATTAAGCCAAAGACATAAAATTGACATTTTTTTCCTTTCATTTCGACACTTCTCTTCATTATAATTTTTCTCACATAAACTTCAAGAAATAACATAGCACAAGTAAACTAACTTTCTCTCTTTAAGTCTCACCTAATTTCTGTACTTTTGTTTCAAGATAAATCAATAGAAACCGACCTCAAAGTTTAAATTTCTACTTCTTTTCACTTCTTGAGCTTAAGTCAACCCCAAATAAGAATACACACAAGATCAAAGAAATTTCTTGAACAATAGGAAGAAACCGATAAGAAATTTTGGAACCAAAAGAATGACACCCATAAAACTAGCTAATTGAAGACATTTCATTTTTCCAAGTTCTTCTCAAAAGAAAAAAATGTCTTATCAAGTTGACTTCTTGCTTAAGAGTTTTCCTCGAACTATTTCCGATACTAAGCATGACGTTTCCGATGATATTACGGCGAGGTGAGCTCTCCCCTTTTCCCATTTTGTCGTGAGTCCCTCTCTCCCTCTCCTTTTCTTTCTTTCTCCCTCCCTTCCTTTCTTTTTCATGCTTCCCTTCCAAAATTCACATTTTTATTTATTTATTTTCATTCTCTTTCTTAGACTTCCAGATTTTCTTTTTCTTTTCTTTTTTTTAAGCTTCTCCAAGAAGCCACCTTCCCCCTTACTTAATTACTTACTTATTATCAATGATGCCCACTCATTCTTCTTGTTATGATGTGGCATTTTAGAAGTCACATGTTTTTTTTTTCTTCTTCTTCTCCCTATATTATTTTTTTTCACAATAATCTTTCAAACTAAAAACATCCAAATCCAACTTCAATCTAGCTTCTTTTAAAATATTAGAAAAAATATATATTTTATTAATCCAAAATTTTATTTTACTTCCATTTAACTTGAATCACCAATTTACAAATCTCAATTCATTTGTTTGATTTTTTTTTCTATTTCAAACTTTCTTCTCCAACCACATCTCACAAAATTTAGTAATCAATATAATACACTTATGTCCAAATGTTATAAAGTCAATACAGGTCTTACAGATAGTCTTTTTCAAGAACTATCACTTGATGGAAACACAACTCATTTTGGTTGGAACTTGACTTTCCTCTCTTTTGATGAGTCATAAAGATTCACCCATCGTCATCAATTTCAACAGGCTCATATTTGTTTTAGGAGTCTGCCATTAGAATTTCTTGTTGGAATCGAACGACTATAGGCTCGAAGGTGCCAAACTGGATAAAGCTTTCTCTTTGATCATAAAATGCAATCGATGTTGGTACACTTGAAATCCCACTACTGCAGCGTGATTTTTCTATGTTACTTTATCCAGATCTAGCTCAATCTTCTTTTCACGAGCCAACCTTAGAATCAACTTTTTCAACAAGAAATATTTTTCAACCGGGCGGTTGACAACTCGACGATACTTGCAATAGTTGGGGTCATTGACTTTCCCTAACTACTCTAGTCGCTTGCACTCTGGCAGTTGAATGAGCTGTTTCTCTAATAACTACTCCAACATGTCTACAACATCAGAGTCAAGAAAATGATAAACTTTCTCCTATCTTTCTTTTAGAGTTAAGTGACACCTCTCGCCTCAATCGTCTCTCTTCTCAATTTTTGTCTCTTTTCCTTAGGAGGAAAATTTCAGTGGGGTCTTATTAACAACCATAGATTCCTTTGTAGCACCCTTCAGAATATTTTCAGTGCCTTTGGTTTTCTTCCTCCCTTTCTTCACCTTAGGGACAAGGAAATCCTTTGTTCCCCTATTGGCGATGCTCAGTTTCATATCGTGGGTGCGAGTCTCCAACTCCATAAACAAGCGAAGTTTTATCCTCTGCAGAATGTAGAAAAGTCCCTAGTGCATGCCTTGGGTGCACATCTCCACCACAGATAGTTTGGTGAGTTGGTATTTGCAGTCAAGACTTAGTGCCCCCCATCAGTTGATGTAGTTGATGACTGGCTCTCCTTTCCACTGCTTGGTGTTTATTAGCTTAATCATACTAACAGTGTGCCTTGTGCTATTGAAGCAGTGCAAAAACTCTCTTTTCAGTTGTCCCTAGCTGTCAATCACTTCCAACTCCAGATCGGTGTACAAATCAAAAGAATTTCCTTTAAGGTCCGGACAAACTGCTTGACCAACGGGTCTTTCCTGGTTCCTGCATTTGTGAAGGCTTCAATAAAGTGGGCAATGTGTTGCTCCGGGTTGTTATTCCATCAAACTACTAGAACTTTGGGGGTTGGTACCCAACATGCATTGTCAAATTATCAATTCTTTTAGTATATGGTTTAGAATACATAAAAGAATTATGAGACAGTCCTCCATATTAAGCTCTAATAGAATACATAAAAGAATTCTGGACCGACAAAGAGGCGACAGAAGTGGATTGTTGCAACTCGTTTCCCTGCAACGGATTTTTTCCTTTGTCATTGACTTTGACAACAAGAGTGCAGGGATAAAAATCTAGCACAGCAGAAAAATACAGAGGACCAATTTCGATTTATAATTTAGAAATTGGGAAAAAACTAATACATTGCAATTATACAAGAAAAATCCTACTGTATTATCTCGGTTAAGCATGAATAATAAAAAAATACCTTTTGATGAATCTGTGAAACCCGATTTCACCGTGGGATTCTGCTTCGACACAATCACCAATTGGAGACCTCCCTAATATATGAGTAAAGAGGTTGAAGCTTGGTGGGAACCAAAAATAATGAGATTAGGGAATTTTTTTTAGAGAATTTTAGAAGGGAAATATACATAACTTTTTTGCAAAAATCAAATTCAAGCCAAAACCATTCTAGGATTTCCTTTTTTGATAGGTTGCTAGAGAAGGTTGTGGAGAGAGAACAGAAGAACGTGGGATCAACCCCATGTATCAAGTAACCCCTTTTCCCATATGTAATTTTGTTAAATTAATAAATATAAATATATTAATTAAATTAATTAATTAAAAATTAACTAATTAATGAAATTAATATTTAATTAAATCTAATTTAATTAATAAATTCATTTAAATCATATTTAAATAAATTTCTCTCACATAACATATAGTTTTAATGTGCATCTAATGCACATTAATTTTAACCTATAGTTTTAATATAAATCTAATTCATATTAAATTAATATTTGAACTATTTCAAATATTTAATTCTCTCATAAATTAATTTTGAATCATATCCAAAAGTAAATTTATATTATAAAGTTTGATTTATAAAATAAACTTTATATTATAATGTATCATTCTACATTATACTATTTCCTAAGTTAATTTGAACATTTCAAATTTCATTCAAAACTTAACTGTCTCAATACTTTTTACAAGCTAGGAAGGGTACCTCATGGACCTACAGATTAGAAGCTCCAACGATATGAGATTAATTGGCTAAACTCATTAACTAATATTTGTTAACTGTGGGTACACCCTACTAAAGACCCACAATTGCACTCTTCTCATTGTAGATATATTTCTGAGTCCACGAATATAGACAAATAAAAGCAAATTAGTAATTCACAAGCGTTCGTAACACCAGTTGGATAAAATTATCGTTTTACTCTTGGGTTACTTCTAAATCCTTAAGTACCAGTGCTCCTCTAATGAACAATCTGTTTATGCTCCAACCATTAAACAGAAACCCCTCTCGAGCCAGTAAGAGGGTAGGTCCCTTTGTTCAAGTCCTGGAGACACTACTTAAGGGAACACTTATCTACTTACCCTAAAGTCGGGAAGGAGCAAAATCCATCTTGTATAATTATGTTCCCAGCTCCCCACTCGATTTTGTCCCCAAAATGGTAGGCGTTTTGAGTCGGCAAACCAGCCACTCTCACCCATACAAATCAAAAGACAATCCTTCGTGAACAGAAGTTCATAATATACTCGGGATTAAGACTAAGTTGCCTAGGTCACCCTATTGAAATAGAAGCCTAACTAGTTAAGGGAGTTACATCTAGTTGTTACTATTTCGTGGTCCAGTCTTATGCAAACTCATTGCACAAGATACCCCCACTCACATGCTACACGAACGCGTTGGATCATTGCGTTTATATCAAATACAAAGTGGGTCGTATCCATAGTGTCACCAGGATAAGGTACCTAGCTTTATCCCTATACTATAGACTTTTTAGGCTATATCTTGAACATTGATCCCAATATGTCTCTACATAATGTTCAAGACTCATAAGATAGCCTAGGATGTTAGTTTATTGGATTTTAGGGTTATTAATACAAGATAATAGCAATATAATCAATAACACTTATTGAATAATAATTAATAACAATTTATTAATGACGGTCAAAATAATACATTTAGTACCTACGAGTTTTAGGGCATAAAACCCAACAAGGAGTTTGACTTGACTCAGCAGTTTTTTAAGCTTGCATTTGATCTCTTAAGGCAGCGATTTCATGGTCTTGATCCTCAATACCTTCCATTAAAAGATTTATTTTTCTCTCTGGTTGCTTTTGTCGTTACGTCAGCCATCATGACAAACATTATATTAGAGTGTGATTCTTTCTTTGATCGGTCAAAAGCAGGAGCAAAGTTATCAAATAAAAGATTTTCTTTGATAATAATCCCGCTTTTAGAGGATTTCGTCAACTACTTCCAGATGTTCTCTACGATGACACTATCTTGTTCTTGCTCCTATGGATATGGTCTAAACACTAAAAAAATAACTCATGAACTGGTGTGTTTGGTTGCCAAGTAGCATGAGTCATATCTTGGGTATATGGTCTCTTTCACAGCATTTCAGAAATTCCATATAGTTGTCTTGAGTGGCTTACGAGTAGAGAGTAATCGTTCGAGCTAATCGGCATTTCAGTTAGCAAATTTGTCATAGCTTAGCCCTAAAACTTAATGCATGGTTGGTTGATATGTGAAAGCGATCATTCTTAATTAATCGGCATGTAGTTTAATTAGGATGCAAATCTTAATCAGTAATTTAGGATGCTTAATGTAGCATTTCCACTTACTTTGGCCATGTGTTTAAGATGACAAAGTGATATCCTAGGATCAAGATTGCATTGGGTGATTCCATTACTCTAAGCTATAATGTTTTGGTTGATTGCACTTCTATCCTTTATTTTTCCTCCTTTTATTTTTTGCATCGTAATTCTCAATTCCACACCAAATCTCTCACATTTACCACCTTAACTAAAAATGAGTTTTGAGAAACTAATCTTTGCACTTCCCTGCGAATAGACCCGGTCATGCTGCTAATACTATGCTTTAGTAGTAATAGTTGTTTGATCGGTATTATAAATTGTATTTGATTGGTTCTTTTGGAAGTGACACCAAAAGAGCATACATCAAATTAGCGTCGTTGCTGGGAAGCCAATTAGTTCTTCTTAGTTACTTTTTAGTTAAAGTATTCTTTTGCTTTGATTTGTTTTTCTTTTTGTGTTAGTTAAAGTATGATAGGATTTCCAAATCGATCTTGGACGCCAGTGGCAAAGTAGCAGATCCTAGTGACGAGATGAGTGAGCTTATATGTCAACTCATTGAGTTGACCTTCTTGGTTGGCCAATTGGTGGGACAAAATTCATAGCAAGCGAAGGCAATGCTCCTGAGGTTACAGTGGAGCTCGTCACCAGGAGGATATTGAAGGGAATTGAATCCCAGTGGAAGCATGTGATCGCGTTCTTTGATTTCTTGAAATAATTAAAAATACAAATAAACAAGAAAAGGTTCAGCACCATACCTTTGTCGATCCACAGATGCAGAAAAATCTTCTCATCGAATCGGTAGTCTTCTCCACCACAAGATCTTTCTTACTATGACTCTGGCAAGGATCTGGTTTGTGGGAACTGCTTCTTGAAAGAATAGAGGGAATGAGAAGGAGAATTTTCTTAGAACTTTTCTAAGAAAATTGGGAGAATTTCTAGAGGGAGAGTGTGTAGAGTATGTAGTCCATGAGGGCTCCCCAAAGGCCCTAGGCTTACTCCTAATCCTAATGGGATAATCCTTTTCAGAGATTTTTAAATTAAATATTTAATAATATCTAATATTATTAAATATCTACCCAAATAATATCTCATATTAAATGGTTTTAAATGGTTAAATCATATTTAAATATTTATCTCCTGTAGAATCTTTAATTTGAATCTCATCCAAATTAAATAATTAATTATTTGAATCTAATTTAAATTAATTAATTCTTCCTCCAATTATTTCATTCAAATCTTATTTAAATTAAATAACTTTATTATATGGATCTCATCCAAATAATTAATTATTTGAATCATATTCAAATAAAAGGCAAAATACACGTTTAGTCCCTGAGGTTTGGAAGAAGTGTCTATATGGTCCCTTAAGTTTCAAAATGGACATTTTTAGTCCTCTAGGGTTTCAAAAAGATTCTAAATGGTCCTTGTGGTCAGTTGACCGTTAGTTGACTACTTGGCTGAGTGAATTTTTATTTTTTTTTTTATTATTATTAATTGTGAGTGAGCTATTAGCTAGGAGGTAGAAATGTTCTTCCTCCCTCTCTCCTCTTCATCTCTTCTCTATGGTCAACCTTGCTCGTCTCTCTGTTATTCTCTTGCTTCTCCTTGTAGGTCTACACTCCCTCAGAAACTTGCTCCACTACTCTAACCCCATGACCCACCTACGCATCTCATTTAATTGGGGATGAAAGATTTGCACAAAAAACACCACCATATTCTTTTTCTTCAAAGACTCAAAATAGGACTAAAAGGCCCTTTCCTATTCGTTGGGCCAAAATTTTGGCAGAAATAAAAAAAGAAAAGGGGAAGAGGAAGAAAAATAGACATGTCAGTGCAAGGAAAAGACAATGGAGGGTTAACATTTTTCGAGATAAATCAAATTTTTTCTTTTAAGAAAACAAAATCAAACATTATTACCCATTATTTGTAGTCCAATTCATAAGATCGGGGCGAAACTTCATCCACCAATTACAGTTGACAATAAAAAATCACCATGGAGGGCACAAGAATAACTCTACTCTTTCTTTCAATCTTGTGCTTCACCTTTTTGAATTTCTCTCACCCCTCAAATTTTAAAAGTTACCCTTAGAAACATTTGGAAATTCAGGATCTTTTCCAAATTTAACTATATTTTCTTTTTGGTACAATTTACACTTAAATTAGTTATAGATTTAAAGTACTTTTAGAGACCAATCGACCAAAGCAAAAGTCCATTGTTCATCGTTCCAGATCTAGTTATTCAAGTTTTAGAAGTGTTGATGCTTTGCAATTTATATTAATGGACTTAGATTCAGATCTAGAAATTTCTAGGGTGCTGCTGGCGAAGAAAAGTAAGTAAATGAGGGGGTGCTGGTAGTGAAGTTCGTCGGAAAGAAGGAATGTAGGACGAGAGAAGAGAGATTGAAGGAGAAGATGTCATTATTTGCCACATCATACTATCTAATCACCGAAATATAATATAAAAAAGTATATGTTTTGCCACACAATCCTAATTGACTTAGCCATGTCACCATTCCATTAGTCAACTAACGGTCAACTGACCACAAGGACCATTTAGAACCTTTTTCAAAACCTGGAGGACTAAAAATATCTATTTTGAAACTACAGGGACCATATAGACACTTCTTCCAAATCTCAGGGACCAAAAGTGTATTTTGTCCTCAAATAAATTAATTCTCCCATATTATAAAGTTATAATTTGAATCTTATCCAAATAAACTTTATAATAAATCATGTAATTTAATTGTATCCAATATAATTAATATTTTCCTCATAAATTTGAACATTGCAATTTTTTCTTTCAACATAGTTGATCCTTGTTAGTCCGTGGGGAGCTAGCAAGTGGACCTCATGGACCTACCGATTATAATCTCCAATGATCCAAGACTAATTAATTAAACTATTTAATTAAATTAACCTTCATTCATTAACTACAGGGCAAACCACTATAGACCCATAAGTGAACTCTTATGCACTATAGGACAAGTTGTGTCCATGAATATAATCAGTATAAACAAGTCGATCCTTCACGAGTTGTTCATAATTACAGGTGGGTCAAATGTCCCTTAAGTACCACTGATTCCTCTAATGAACAATTTGTTTATGGTCCAACCATAAATTAAGTCCCTCTCGGGCTAGTGAGAGAGTGGGGTCCCTTGTTCAAGACCCGAAATCAGCACTTAAGGGAACTACTCATCTACTTACCCTATGCAGGAAGGAGTGGATTCCATCTTGTGAAGTTTATGTTCCCAGCTCCCCATTTAGTCAAGTCCCCAAAATGGTAGGCTTATTGAGTCGGCAACTCAGGCCACTCTCACCCGTGTAAATCGAAGGACTGACCTCACAGACAGGAGTTCATAAGTCACTCAGGATTACGATCGAGTCGCACATGATCATCCTATGAAATATTAATCTCATCAATTAACAGATTTACAAAGAGAGATTAAATATTTCGCGGTCCGGTCTTAATACAAACCCTTTGTATAGGATACCTCCACTCAAATGTCTCCACATTAATGGTTTGGATCAAACCATTTGTAACTATTATAAAGTGGGTCGTATCCATAGTGTTACCAGGATAAGGCACCCAACCTTATCGATATACTATAGACCTTTAGGTTATTTCTTGAACATGATCCACCCATATGTCAACTACATAAATGTTTAAGACTTCATATAATAACCTTGGACTTTTGCGGTTAATGGATAAATTAATATTGCATAATTAATAATTAAATAATAAATTACGAGGCTTTAGGGAACAAATCCCAACAGATATGCCAAGGAGGGGTATTATAGTCATTTAGGTTACGATTCCTACCATCCTCGGGGGGAGGAGCGTTGGGATTAGTGTCCTAAATCTCGTAAGTCTCGTAGTTCGTATTTTGTAAAATACAACTATTTATTTAATAAAATAAGAAGTACTTTATTCGACATTCAGATTGCTTTAACTCAATCCAATAAACTAAGATCCAAGATTATTTAATGTAGCCTGAACAGTATGTGGTAGACATACAAGTAGATCATGTTTAAGTAATAACCTAAAAGGTCTGCAGTATATGGATAAGATTGGGTATCTTATCTTGGCGACACTGCGAATACAACCCGCTTTGTAAGTGTTACAAACGGTTTGATTCAAACCCTTCACGTGGAGACATGTGAGTGGGGGTATCCTATACAAAGAGGTTGTATAAGACCATACCATAAAATGATTAATCTCTCTTTAGAACACTGTTGATTGAAGAGACTAACATTTCATAGGATGACCATAGGTAACTCGATCTCAATTCTGAGTAAGGTATAGACTCCTATCTATGAGGGTAGTTCTTTAATTTGTATAGGTGAGAGTGACCCGTGTCTCTGACTCAATAAGTCTACCATTTTGGGAATTTGTCCAAGTAGGAATGATAAAGAGAACTACCTCAATCAAGTTTGAGAACCCCCCCTTAAACAAGGTGAACCCCCACAACAGTAATAAGAATAACCCCAATCAACGAATTGATAAAAACCCCAAGAAAGCTAAACAAATTTGGCTTGGAAGATTGATCAAAGATCAAGAAGAAAGGAGAACTTGTTCCTAACTTCAAGATTTCGAACTCTCCACAATCTAATTGATCAAACTAGATTGAAAGTTCTAAACATGCATTCTAAACACAAGAATACAAAGAAAGCATAAAAGGTTGAGAGATTTACTCTATGAAAAATTCATTCAAAATTCAAAGTCTTCTTTCCAAAAGGTTGGAATTACAACTCTATTTAAACTAATTGAAAAGACACTATGAAAGGACACAACCTTTCACTAAATTGTCTAATTCAAACCTTTTCAACTACCCTAATAAATATAAATGCATGAAATTAAATAACTACATACAACATTAAATATGTTGATGAATATGAATTTTAAGATTCATTGTGATTTTTGGATAAAAAGGTGCCTCTTTGAGCTTTAAAAGTTGCATCTCTTCAACTCTAATTGGAAGCTTAGCATGGAAGTAACCCATTAATGTTTAGCTAATTAACCAATTATTTCTTATCATTCTCCCCTTCTTCGAGAAGATTCGTCCTCAAATCTTAAGGGCCCCTTGTAAAGCAACTTTGTATTATCATCACAAACTTTGGATAGAAGTTGTAAGGTTCATCTCCTCCAAAATCAAATGAGTAAATCTTTGTAGAGCACGCTTCCCCAATCGCATTGATCCAATATTTCAACCTAATCTCCTCGAATGTGTCTTAATGACTCATACAAAACACAAGGAAAGTAATAGGAGGGAACGTTAGAAGGAAAAAAATGACACTCTCATGATTTTTATCACTTAAATACTTTTTTTCCCATTCACTGTTAACCACACTCTTTTCTTTTTCTCTTATCTCTAATGTCTCACTTTTCTCTATTTTCTTATTCTCCACATTGTCCTCACTTTTTGGTATAGATTTTGTCATGCCTCATTCTCAACACATACTGAAAATATCTCCTCATACACCTCGGCAACCTCACCATTAGAACCTTCCTTCTTGACTTGTGGATGATTTTCCTCATCTTGAATTGGTTGATCATCTTGATTCATCGACACAACATCACCGTTGGGATTTTTCTTTTCAACTTGTGGATGAACTTCATAACTTGGAATTGGCTGAAAAGTTTCTTGAATTTTAATAGCTCGTGTGGCATGATTCTTCCTTGCTAGCTTTTGCAACTTCAACTCTTCATTTAATTGAGATATGTAGTCCATCGAATTACGTAACTCAACCAAACTTTCTCGAATATTCTTCCAAAAATTATCATCATTGTTGTAAGTCGCATGTTGATTTCTCCTTGTGTGAAGCATACCGTAAGACATTCTAATATTCAAGCTTCAGAAGTCTTATAGTATTCTCATGAGATCATGAGAAAACATATAGCCTAGAATGTGAAAAGTCACAAAATCTCGAAAAAATTATAGAAAGATGCAAGAGACAATTTCTTTTTCTAATTTTTCCAACAAGTAAATTGAAAACTATGAAGAAAAAAAAGAAGATGAAAAGTCACGAGAATATGATAAGTCACATTTTTTTTTGTTCTTTTTTCTTTCACAACCACAATAATGTATGAAGCAAGAAAACAAATGAGAAGATGAAGAGTCACGTGAAAGATGGAAATAGATGAAATGATTTAAAAAAAGAAATATAATATGGAAAGGAATACAAGAAAAGATATAATATGTTTAGAGCCAAAGCTCTGATACCAAATGATAAAGGGAACTACCACAATCACGTTTGAGAACCTCTCCCCCCCCCCCCCCCCCCCCCTTAAACAAGGTGAACCCCCACAACAGTAATAAGAATAACCCCAATTACCGAATTGATAAAAACCCAGAAAGCTAAAAAATTTGGCTTGGAAGATTGATCAAAGATCAAGAAGAAGGAGAACTTGTTCCTAACTTCAAGATTTCGAACTCTCCACAATCTAATTGATCAAACTAGATTGAAAGTTCTAAACATGCATTCTAAACACAAGAATACAAAGAAAGCATAAAAGGGTGAGAGATTTACTATATGAAAAATTCATTCAAAATTCAAGCCTTCTTTCCAAAAGGTTGGAATTACAACTCTATTTAAACTAATTGAAAAGACACTATGAAAGGACACAACCTTTCACTAATTTGTCTAAATTCATCTAAACTTTTTCAACTACCCTAATAAATATAAATGCATGAAATTAAATAAATACATACAAGATTAAATATGTGGATGAATATGAATTTTAAGATTCATTGTGATTCTTGGATGAAAAGGTGCCTCTTTGAGCTTTAAAAGTTGTGAGAGATTTGTTTATGGTAGGACCATAAACAGGTTGTTCATTAGAGGATCAAAGAGATTTAAGGAGTAAGAAGTAATTACAAGGGTAAAACGGTAATTTGATCTGACTATAATTTCGAGCAATTTATGAAGGGTCGACTTACTGATGATTGGTTATATCCATGGACACAAAAATATATCTACAGTGCAAAAAGTGCAACTATCAGTCTTTAGTGGAGTGACCCACAGTTAATGAATATTGATTAATTTGTTAAAGAGTTTAATTATTTTAATTTCGAATCATTGGAACTTCTAAGCTGTGGGTTCATTAGGTTTCCTTGCTAGTTTACTAAGGGTAAAAAAAGGAATAAGTAGTTTTGGAATAATTTGAATTGTACAAATTATTTAAAGGAAATTAATAAAAAGTATAATATATATTGATACGTTATAGTATATAGTTAATTATAAATATGATTTATAATTAAACTATACAATATGAGAGAATGATATTTGAATAGGATTTATTTATCAAATTAATATGAATTGGATTCATATAAAAACGATAGAGTAAAATTAATGTGAATGAAATTCATATTAAAACTATAGGTTATGAGAAAAAAAATTATAGTTGAATATGATTTAAATATTAAATTAATTAAATATATGATATTTAATTTAAAAGAAATAAATATTAATTTGATTAATTACTTATTTAATTATTTGTTTAATTAATTATTTTTTATTTAAATTAAATTAGATCTGATTTGAATTTAAATTAAATAAATAAAATAACAATTAAAAAAAGGAAGGGAGAACAATTCAAATTTTCAAAAACTAACTAATTCTTGTTTTAGCGTTAGTAAGCTAGCAGGGGACCTAATGGACCTACAAATTAGAAGCTACAATGATTCGAGATTAATTAATTAAACTCTTTAGTTAAATTAATCAACATTCATTAACTATGGATCACTCCAATAAAATCCACAGTTGCACTCTTCGCACTGTAGATATATTTCTGTGTCTATGGATATAACTGTAATTAGTAAGTCGATCCTTCACGAATTGCCAGTAATTACAGCTGGGTCAAAATTATCGTTTTACCCCTCTAATTACCTCTTACTCCTTAAGTAATATTGATCCCTCTAATGAACAATCAGTTTATAGTCCAACTATAAACTAAATCTCTCTCGGGCCAGTGAGAGGATGGGGTCTCATTGTTCAAGACTCGAAATCAGTCCTTTAAGAGAGCAATTCATCTACTTTCCCTAAAGACAGGAAGAAGTGAATTTCATCTTGTGTAACTATGTTGGTAGTTCCCTACTTGAACAAGTCTACAAGATGCTAGGCTTGTTCAGTTGGCTACATGGACCACTCTCACCCATACTAATTAAAGGACTGTCCTCATAGACATGATTCCATTGTTAGGATTGGTGTCCTAAATCTCTTGGTTCTCGTAGTTTGTAATTTGTATGTACAAATTATTTATTTAATAAAATGAAGAATTATTTTATCCGACAATAAAATTGCATTAACTCAATCTAATAAACTAAGATCCGAGGTTATTTTATGTAACTTAAACATGTATGTGGTTGACATACATGTGAATTATGTTTAAGTAATAACCAAAATGGTCTGTAGTATATGGATAAGTTGGGGTGCCTTATCTTGGTGACACTACGGATACGACCTACTTTGTAAATGTTACCAAAGTTGTAAAGTGTTACAAATGATGTGATCTTAATTGTTCATGTGAAGACATGTAAGTGGGAGTATCCTATATAAAGAGTTTGTATAAGACCGGACCGTGAATTGTTTAATTTCTCTTTATAACACCGTTAATTGAAAAGATTAACTTTTCATAGGATGACCATAGGTAACTCGACCTCATTCCTAAGTGAGTTATGAACTTCTGTCTATGAGGGCATTCTTTTGATTTGTATGGGTGAGAGTGGCCCGTTTCGTCAACTCAATATCCCTACCATTTTGGAGATTTATCTGAGTAGAGAGTTGGGAACATAACTACGTACACAAATAAAATTCACTTCTTTCCCTCTTTAGGGTAAGTAAATGAATTGCGCAATTAAGGGCTAATTTTGTGTCTTGAACAATGAGGTCTCATTCTCTCACTGACCTGAGAGGGATTAGTTTATAGTTGCATTATAAATTGTTTATTCATTAGAGGGATCAGTAGTACTAAAGGAGTAAGATGTAACTACTGGGGTAAAACTGTAATTTGACCAGCTGTAGTTACGATTAGTTTATGAAGGGTTGACTTACTGTTGATTGATCATATCCTTTGACATATAAATATATTTACAGTGTGAAGAGTGCAACTGTGGGTCTTTAATGGAATAACATGCAGTTAATCAATGTTGATTAATTTAATTAAAAAGTTTAATAGAATTAATCTTGTATCATTGATTAAATTGTTCAAATTAAATAAGAGAATATTAATTGTATGAGAGATGCAATTAAAAGAATGTATATGGATACAATATAATATAAAGTTAATTTTGAATAAGATTCAAAATTAAACTTTATAATATTAGAGAAAGATATATTTGAATAAGATTCGAATATTAATTATGTTAATGAGATTCATATAATAGTATAGGTTAAAATTAATGTGGATGAGATTCATATTAAAACTTTAGGTTAGGAGAGAGATATGCATTTTAATATGATTAAAATGCATAATTAAATGTATGATATTTAAATTAATTAATTGCTTGTGTAGAATCGTTTGTCCGGTTCGATTTTAAAATAATGTTTGATTTTATTTTTAGTTTTGATAATTTTAATTATCAATTGAATTTTGAAAAATTAATGAAATTGGAAGTTTAGTGTTTTTTTTTTAAAAAAAAAAGAGTAAAAGGGAATAATAAAAAAATATATATAAAACAAAGCTTGGTTAATAAATTAATTTTTTGTTTTTTTAATGATTTTATAAAAGTGGTTATTTTAAATTAATTTAAAAGTAATTTTTTTTCTCTCTTCAAACTTCCCCCATTCAACTTCTCCTTCCCCTTTTCCTCAACTTTTTTTAACGCTAAACTCTATCAACCCTATAAATGCAGTGAATGAGAGGAAGTTCTTGGAATCAGAAAAAGAAGTGAAAAAAAGGAATGCAAAGCAGGGAGAATAAAGGGAAAATTTGAGTAGAGAAAGTTGGAAAATTAGAAAAGGAAAAGAAAGAAGGGTGTAAAAAGGGTAGGGAGAAGACCCAAATGGCCACCCTCCGGCGAAAAGTGAGCGGTACTCCAGCGACTAGCGGTGAAACTCCATGGACGATCTTCTGCGATGACGAATCCATTTGTAAAAAAAAAAAAGTAAAAGAAGATAAGGTGGAGAAGGAAAAGAAAGGGAAATTGCTATTTTTAACCTAAAAAAGTTTTCATCTTTCAAAATTAACCTCTTTTTTAAAATCTATTTTTGCTAGCCTCTTCTGAGTCAAATCATACTTTAAGTAGAGGGCCCCACAGCGTGAATATACTATTATGCCCTCCACCTCAATAAATCCTCATCAATGCCAATTGACTACGAGAAGACCACGCTTCCCTTAACCTTTCCCCTTCACGAAATCTTATCACCTTCCCGTTAAGTTAGGACTTTTGCATATCCCTCTAAAACAATCTTCTCAGTAATTTAGGACTTTTCTTTATCCTTTAAAATATCCTTCCCGTTAAGTTCTCCCCAAGAATCGCCACGAACTCACCTGAATCTTCGTTTGATCTCCCTTGAATCGTTTCATTTTTCACCAAGGTACACAAGTACCTTCCATTTTACTGTTATATTCCAATTTGACATGCTTCGGGGGTTTGTGTGATTTCTGGTATGGATGTAACGAAGAACAGAATTTAGTTTTGTATTTGTAAAATAAACTAAAAAAATGTGTTGACAAAAATGGGAAAAGGGGTTTCGCATTCATGTGAGCTCGATTTCCATGAAAAGCATGTCTAAAATGTCTCGTAAAGTTAATGAGTCTCGCAATGTACAATTTCTCGTAAAGTTGAAGAATCTCGTAAAGTTGAAGAATCTCGTAAAGTTTAGTAGTATTCCCGTAAAGTTTAGCAGTCTTCCCGTAAAGTTTACTTATCTTCCCGTAAAGTTAAATAGTCTTCCCATAAAGTTAACTAGTCTCGTAAAGTCACAAAATTTACGAAAAAAAAGACAGTAAGCCAACTTGCAGTTAATTTTTTGAGTTTAATGTGTCTGTCATTCGTCTCTTAAAGTTGACACATAAACTTTACGAGACGAATGCCAGTATGCAGATTTCTTGAAAAATACCTAGAAGATAGCCCACTGTCTTCTTTCTCGTAAAACTGGTGACTTTACGAGACAAGTAAACTTTACGGGAAAAGTCACAGAATCTTATTTTTGCACTTCTTACAAACTATAAGGTCTTTGTCTATTTAATATTGGATCATGATTGTATTTTGGCATGCATAGGTACTTTTATGGAGCCAAGGATTGCACCGGAAGACTACTTTAATGCACTGTTAACATCCTGTAGCCATCTAGCTAAGACTCGTGCCGTTATCTTAAGGAAGTTAACTAGGGTCCAATTAGACATGTTTAGAAAAAACCATTTTGGCCCCATCCTAGATAGCAACCTCTCACTCAATGGACAATTGATTCATCACCTGCTTTTGAGGGAGGTTGTGGACGATAGGTCAGACCACATTAGTTTTAAGCTATTTGGGAGAGTAGTATCTTTCGGGAAGGAGGAGTTTGACCTGATCACTGGGTTTCGGGTACGAACTAGGACCATTCGTACTCCTACTAACCCTAGTAGGCTTAGAATACTATACTTCAACAACTCACCTAAGCTGAAGCAAACCGAAGCCAAGGACCAATTTCTATCATTAGAGTTTAGGTATGACGAGGATGCGGTTAAGGTAGCCCTCACATACTTCATCGAGTTGGTGATAATGGGGAGGGAGAAGAAGCAGATTTTTGACTTCACGCTCCTCGGGATAGTTGACGATTGGGTGGTATTTTTCAACTACGATTGGAGTAGTTTGATTTTCAACAAGACTATCAGTAGTCTCAAGAGGACGCTTACTGGTGCTATTGGTCGGGATGAACCGGTTGCAGGGAGTTAAAGATGCAACATAATCTGATGGGTAAGTCTGTTCGAAAGAAGGTCGTTCGGGGGTATAGAGAGGTGGAGATGGTGGATAATCCTGGGCACAATTATATGGAAAACTTGGTTGATATGAGCAACTGGCGTTCTTCATGTCAGTGCTGCCATATGTGGGTTGGGGTGTGTTGTGATAATATATAGGGGGACTACATGCATCCTCGCTAGATAAGAAGAAGCTAAGTTCTTGATCACCCCGTATCAAATAAGTGGGAACCTTGGATCCAAAATTATATAAACATCAAAGTAGGAGATCGTATTGGGTTGGATTAATCCACTTAACTTGTACAACTCTAACAAGAAGTCATCAAAACGTATGTCACTTCTTACATCCAAGCCCCCTAGATTACCGCCTACGTAGTCTCGTTCATCATCGTTCCAAAAACTACCATAGTAAACAAACACGCGAGGCATTCTACAAATAAAGAGGAAAAAACTTATTGGCCAAGTATAGTAAAAAAAATTAAAAAAATAATAAAAGAAAAGAACTGTCTTGTATCCCATAATGTTGGCCAGGTCAACTTTACGAGATAGTCAACTTTCTCGTAAAGTTGACTTGGTCAACATTACGGGATACAATGTAGGTACTGTCAAACTTCCCGTAATATTACGAGACCTAACTTTATGAGACAGTAATTTACGAGACAGTACTTTACGAGACAGTACTTTAAGAGACAACCTAACTTTACGAGATAGTACTTTATGAGAACTAACTTTACTACATAACTTTACGAGAGATCTTGGTAAGTCATACATGTCTCGTAAAGTTAACTTTACGAGAAAGTCACAGAATGAGTATTGGTAATTTTTTTCTCCTAACCTTTTTCCTAGTCATCTCACATATGTTTTACAAATCTAAAATGGAGTATTAAGAATTTTTTGGTAAAAGTTTTACAACGAAGTAAGGATTTGGGATATTTACAAACTTTCTGGAGACAATGGACATTTCTATTCGTTGCCATAATGACAAACACATAAGTAAAATAAACAAGCTGTAAATACCTGATTGTTTTAGAAAGAAAACTCTTTTCCACTGAAACTGGGACCCTCAAAAGAAATTCTCCCCAATGAAGTTGGGACGAAAGGGAGTTTTCCTCTCAGACGTTGGGACCCTTCCTTTTTAGTGAAAACAAGTTGTAAAAGTCAAGTTTGAGTTTTTTAACTTCAGTTATATATATATATATATATGATTTGTTCAGTTAGGTAAGTTAGGTCAAAGTAAGTTCAATTGGCATTGATGAGAATGTATTGAAGTGGATGGCATAATAGTATATTCACGCTGTGGGGCCCTCCACTTAAAGTATGATTTGACTGAGAAAATGTTAGAAAAAGTAGATTTAAAAAAAAAGGTTAATTTTGAAAGATGAAAACTTTTTTAAATTAAAAATAGCAATTTCCCGAAAAGAAAGAAGAAGAGGGGAAGATATTTAGTAAAGGTGGGCCCCACGTGCCTTTTTAATATATTATTTATTTATTTATTTTAATAAATAGTAGACCCTACGTACTTTTTTAATATATTATTTATTTATTTATTTTAATAAAATAGTGGGCCCATGTATCTTTTTAATATATTATTTATTTATTTTAATAAATAGCGGGCCCCACGTACCTTTTTAATATATTATTTATTTATTTATTTTAATAAAATAGTGGGTCCCACGTACCTTTTTAATAATATATTATTTATTTAATTAATATTTATAAATAGTGGGCCCCACATACTTTTTTACTTTTTCCTCCCTTTTCATTTCTACCATATTTAATTATTTTCATATATTGTTTTATCTTATATTCCATTAATGTTGGTTTTTAATAAACATTGGATTCCCAATTGCCATGCATTAGACTTTAAATTGTTGATTCTTATCAACATGAGATTTCCATGATTTTGGAGTTTTAATAGATTGAAATGTAAAATTTAAGTCTTTAATTAAAGCTTTATTACTCTCAAATATGTTTTAGTTATTTTTCTAAGATTGAATTTTTTTTTTCCAAATTCTTGGATTTCAAACTTTAAATAAATGTTTTCCACATTATAATTTAGATGGGCAAAGTGATTTTTAAGAATAGAATATAGTAGGTATTTCATAATTTGGATTTAAACTAGAATTAAAATGAAATTCAAAACTGCTTTTATGTTGGAATATCTAAATGAGTTTCAAATTAGTTATTACTTGTTTCCAAAATAAAACTATAGTTCAATTTAAATTTTCAAATTTTCAAATGAATTTCAAACGTTTTAAAGTTTCCCATAAATTCCATGATAGAGTCAATATTGTTTCAAAGGGAAATTTATAAGAGAATCCAAACATAAATCGACGTACATTGTCACTCACGAACTTCAATTATACTTTATTCTTAAAGTTAGAGTGAAATTCAGCGAGACATTATCTTTTATTTAAATTTTATCAAATATTTCTAAAATATAATTGGCTAAGATAATAATTTTGTCTAGAGGTACTTAAGTTGACCGTGAGGGAACACCTCTACCTGGGAATTACTTAGTCAATTTTTTATCGGGTTTTATTTTATTATTATTATTTTTTTTACAATTTTGGATAATAGAATAAATTTTTTTCAAATGGGTGTTGTAGGGTGATAATACCTTCCCTACACTCAACGACCCCTTAACCTATCTTTAGAAAAGTGGACCATTTTTTTTTTCTTTAAGATGGGTGACCAATCACACCCCAAAATGATTGATAGCGACTCCAAACCCTTCACCTCATAAGAGACCACTAAGGAAGGACGTCGGTCGCTCCGCGTCACGATGACGTTGTGATAACTTGTTTATTTAATTATATTATATTAAATATTATTTTATAATATATATTAAATAAACATTAACTCCATATTACAGGGGAGTTATTTTTTGCGTTAGTAGGGAGTTATTTTTTCACGTTAGGGCATCTTCTTATCTGTGGGTTTTAAAAGATTGATGGGATAATCAAAAGAGTGCTGAAATGATGAAAACTCTCTCACACTAGAACTCTCTCTTGTCAGGATTGAATCCCAATGTGGAATCATTTTATCGCTTTTGTCTTTGAATTGGGATGGAAAAATACATAATTAATTCACATAATTTAAGGTTAAGCATGTTGTAAAAGGAAATATTTAGAAAATTAACTTTAGGTAGAAGAACGTTCCTTCACGTAATCCAAGAAGTCTTTTCTGTGTAATAATCCAATGAACAGACACCACCACTTGGCAACCCCACTATGTCTCAGGGAGGATCAAATAGATTGTGGGATCCTTCTTGTCTTTGGAAAATTAAGGGATGAAGATAGAATTTTCTGAGAGAAAAAATGTTGAAAGAGTAGAGAGGGAAAAAGGGAAATCTATGAACTTTATTCTTCTCTTTTGTTCTGTATCAATATTCAAAATAAAAATACAATATGTGAGGGGAGTTATCCCTTCACCCCACTATCCACTCTCCTACAAAAATGCAAGGAAATTATTTTCTTTTTCCTTTTTTTATTTAAAATATTATTATTTATTTAAATTAAATATAATATAATATAAATAATATTAAGTAATTAATTAATATCACATATTTATTAATTATGCATTTAGATCATATAAAACGCATGTCTCTCTCTTTAACCTATAATATTCAATATGACATCTCATTCACATTAATTTTACTCTATAGTTTTAATATGACTCCAATTTATTTGAAGATTCAAATCTTATCAAATCTTATTCTCTCATATTATATAGTTTAATTATAAATTATATTTATAAATAACTATATACTATAATGTATCATTATACATTATACCTTATATGAATCCTTATTAATATAAAATTGTCTTAAATAGTTTAAACAATTCAAATTATTCCCAAATTAATTTATCCTTGTTTTATCCTTTTTGAGCTAGCGGGGGACCTAATGGACCTACAAATTAGAAGCTCCAATGATTCGAAATTAAATTAATCAAACTCTTTAATTAACTTAATTAACATTCATTAACTGTGGGTCAATCCATTAAAGACCCACAACTGCACTTTCGCCACTCCATTAAAGACCTACAGCTGCATTTTCGCACTATAGATACATTTCTATGTTCGTGGATATAACCAGTTATCAACAAGTCAATCCTTCACAAATTGCTCATAATTACAACTGGGTCGAAATTACCGTTTTACCCTTATAGTTACTTCTTTCTCCTATGTCCTACTGATTCTCTAATGAACAACCTGTTTATGGTCCTACCATAAACAAATCCCTCTCGGGTCAATGAGAGAGAGGGACCCATTATTCAAGACTCAGAGTCAGCACTTAAGGAAGCAATTCATCTACTTTCCTAAAGTCGGGAAGGAGTGAATTCCTTCTTGTGTAGCTATGTTCCAAACTCCCTACTTGGACAAATCCTCAAAATGGTAGGCTTAATGAGTCGGCAACACGGGTCACTCTTACCCATATAAATTAAAGGATTACCCTCATAGAAAGGTATTCATAACTTATTCAGGATTGAGGTCGAGTTATCTATGATCATCCTTCTAAAATATTAGTCTCTTCAATTAACGATGTTATAAATAAAGATTAATCATTTCGTGGTTCAGTCTTATACAAACTCTTTGTATAGGATACTTCCACTCACATGTCTCCACATAAACGATTTGGATCAAATCGTTTGTAACACTTGCATCTCTTGTAATACTTACAAAGTGGGTTGTATCCACAGTGTTACCAAGATAAGATACCCAACCTTATCCATATACTACAGACCTTTTAGGTTATTCATTGAACATGATCCACTTGTATGTCTACTACACACTATTCAAATTACATTAAAATAACCTTGGATCTTAGTTTATTAGATTGAGTTAATGCAATCTAAATATGACTAGTACTACTATTAACTTGCTAATCGCTGACAAATTGACTGGCAATAACTATACAACATGGAAAAACACGATAAATATCGTGCTTATCATTAATGAATTGAAGTTTGTCTTACATGAGGAGTGTCCTCAGGTCCCCACTCCCAATGCATCTCAAAATGTTCGTGATGTATACGAGAAGGCCAGAGCATATCTCTTAGCCAACTTAACTTAAGTCTTGACTAAGAAACATGAACCTATGGTCACTGCAAGTGAGATCATGGAGTCATTGCAAGAGATGTTTGGACAACCGTCCACTTAGATCAAGTACTTTGTTCTAAAATTCATTTTCAATGCCCATATGAGCGAGGGGACGTCAGTGGGAGAATATATTCTCAATATGATGGTTCACTTCTGAAGGAATCGAATTCTCAACAGAAGCCCATGAACATCATGCAATTGATATTCAATTATGAAACACTACAATATAGAGAACAAAAAACTACAGGATAAACAAATTAATAATTCTCTTAGCATGCTTTCTACAAAAGAATTAAGGAAGAAATTCCACAAACCTTTGAAGACCAATCTTCAGTGAATTTCTTCTATTCCTTTTCTTGATCACGAACTCAAAATTTTCTTTTCAAAATTACATATAGATAACAGTAATAGGGACACCACTGCAAGTTCTTCCTTGCTATCTCTCAAGGTGAATCAATCTAGATGAGTGATGGGCTCTCTTTTCCTTTTGGTAAAAGGAATCTTTTATTTTCCTTGAGAGAGTTTCACAATCTTCCAGAGACAACCTCTTTACCTTTTCTGCGATCTCTGAGTATCTTAGTGTGAGAGGAGAAGATGGAGGGGAGGGAGTTATCAAATAACTCCCTTCTTCCCACGTTGGGAGTTATTATATTAATAATAATATTATTAATATTAAAATAATATTAATAATAATATTAATATTAATTTAATATATATATATATATATTAAATCATATTTAATATAATATTAAATAATAATTAATTAACAATTAATTAATTAATTAATTCCATATTTAATTTATTTGAATCATATTCAAATAATAAACTCTCATATAACCTATAGTTTTAATATGAATCATATTCACATTAAATTTAACCTATAGTTTTTATATGATTCTAATTCATATAATTAATATTTGAATCTTATTCAAATATTTTGTCTCTCTCATCATATAAAGTTTAAATTTGAATCTCATTCAAAATAACTTTATATTATAATGTATCTATATACATTATCTTAAGTGTATCATATACAATTAATTTCCTTATTTAATTTGAACAATTTAAATTAATTCAGAACAATTTATTTTTATTAAAACCCTTAATGAGGTAGCAAGGGAACTTTATGAACATATAGAATAGAAGCTCAAATTATATGAGATTAATTAATTAAACTCTTTGATTAAATTAATCAATATTCATTAACTGCAGGTCACTCTACTAAAGACCTACAATTGCACTCTTCGCACTATAGATATATTTTCGTGTCCACAGATATAACCAATCAACAATAAGTTGACCCTTCACAATTGCTCGTAACTATAGCTAGGTCAAATTATTGTTTTACCCCTGTAGTACATCTAACTCCTTAAGTACCATCGATCCCTCTAATGAACAAACAGTTTATAATTCAACTATAAACTAACCCCTCGCGGGCCAGTGAGAGGGTAGGGCCTCAGTGTTCAAGACCCACAATCAGTCCTTAAGGGAGCAATTATCTACTTACCCTAAATATGGAAAGGAGTGGACGACTATGGAGGTAGTTGGCAGATGCTTGAAGAAGGCGAAGAGGACTGGGTCGAGTACTAGGTGGGGTATGAAGAGATTCAACTATCATTATCGGCGTTGTGGAAGTCGTTTTGGTTTAATTTTAAATTAAATAAAAATAAAACTCCCCTACATTGCATGGGAGTAGTGGAGTGTTTTGAGTGGGGAGTTACACAGTAACTTCCCTCTCTCTCGCATTAAATTGCATAAGGTATGCAATCATTGGGAGGGTTGAGCAATACATAAAAAATTGTTCTCTCTCTCTCAAATTCTCTCAAAATCACATAGAATAGTTCTCTGCAAGACAAATTCCTCTTACTTCCAAAAAGGTTCCCATGTAACCGATCCCTGCCAAGAGAATAGCAAGAAGACTCTTTTGGTTGGCGTCGCTGTTATTGCTGTGATATCGGTTCGTGAATTGGTGGAGAAGATTTGAAGAAAAGTCTTCATGTTGGGTTTTATGCCCTAAAACTCGTAGGTAGTATATGCATTATTTTGACTGTTATTAATATAATGTTATTCAATGAGTGTTATAGATTATATTGCTTTTATTTTGTATTAATAACTCTAAAATCCAATAAACTAACATCCTAGGCTGTCTTATGAGTCTTGAACATATGGGGATCAATATTCAAGATACAGCCTAAAGAGTCTATAGTATAGGGATAAGATTGGGTACCTTATCCTGGTGACACTATGGATACGGTCTACTTTGTATTTGATACAAACGCAATGATCTAACGCATTCATGTAGGAGACATGTGAGTAGGGGTATCTTATGCAAGGAGTTTGCATAAGACTGGACTACGAAATAGTAACCGCTAGATGTAACTCCGTTAACTAGTTATGTTTCTATTTTAATAGAATGACCTAGGCAACTTAGTCTTAATCCTGAATGTATTATGAACTCGTGTTCACGAGGGATTGTCTTTTGATTTGTATGGGTGAGAGTGGTCGGTTTGCCGACTCAATACGCCTACCATTTTGGGGACAAGACCGAGTGGGGAGCTGGGAACATAATTATACAAGATGAAATTTTCTCCTTTCCGACTTTTGGGTAAGAAGATGAGGGTTCTCTTAAGTGGTGTCTCCCGGACTTAAACAAAGGGCCCTATCTTCTCACTGGCCTGAGAGAGATTTCTGTTTAATGGTTTGACCATAAACAAGTTGTTCATTAGAGGAGCATTGGTACTTAAGAATCTAGAAGTAACCTAGAGGTAAAATGATAATTTGACCCAACTGGTGTTACGAACACTTGTGAAGGACTAACTTGCTGTTATTGATCTATATCTATGGACACATAAATATATCTACAGTGAGAAGAGTGCAGTTGTGGGTCTTTAGTGGAGTGTACCCACAGTTAACAAACATTGGTTAATGTGGTTAATGAGTTTAGCCAATTAATCTCATATCGTTGGAGCTTCTGATCTGTAGGTTCATTAGGTCCCCTTCCTAGCTCGTAAAGATTATTGAGGTAATTAAGTTTTTAATGAAATTTGAAATGTTCAAATTAACTAAGGGAAATAGTATAATGTATAATGATACATTATAATATAAAGTTTATTTTCTAAATCAAACTTTATAACTTTAATTTTGGATATGATTCAAAATTAATTCATGAGAGAATTAAATATTTGAAATAGTTCAAATATTAATTTAATATGAATTAGATTTATATTAAAATTATAGGTTAAAATTAATGTGCATTAAATGAACATTAAAACTATAGGTTATGTGAGAGAAATTTATTTAAATATGGTTTAAATGAATATATTAATTAAATTAGATTTAGGGAAATTACTCTCAATAGAAAAAATATCAAACTATTTACAAATATAGAAAATTTTTACTGCGATAGAATTCTATCACTTTCTATCGCTCAAGCAAATAAATTCTATCGCTTGAGTGATAGAAAGCGATAGAATTCTATCACGGTCTATCACTAATAGACTGTAAAATTTTTCTATATTTGTAAATAGTTTGGTTATTGTTTAAATAATTAATTAATATATTTATATTTAATTTAATCATATTAACCAAATTGGTTATGGAGAAGGGAGTTACCTGAAATGTGGAATTGATCCCCTGTTCTCCCTTTCCCTCTCCATGTTCCTCTCTGGATACTTTTCAAAAAGGGATTAAGAGAAGAAGATTTGAGTTGGTTTTCAGTTTATTTTTCCCATAAAGGTTCTGTCAAAAATTGTGCTCTCACCTTTTTCTCTACGCAAAAAGAATTTTCCCAAAAATTCAAGGAAGGTTCCACGAGCCTTAACCTCAATTATTCAGAGTTTAGGAAGGTCTCCCTTTGGTAGTGTTTGAGTTCATCGAACAGTATTTACTTTTCATTCTATATTTTATGCTTAACCTAGATAATACAGTATGTTTTTTTTCTCTATATATGCATGTATGGTATTTCTCAATTTCTAAATTATAAATCGAAATTGGTTCTTTTTATTTTTCTGCTACACTAGGGTTTTTATCTATGCACTTCAAAAGTAATATCTTTTTCCTCTGTAATTTTCTCTCTAAATGCTTAACCTATATGAAAAGCATATGAATTTGGAATGACTTTGAAAGTTATTTTCCATTTTTGAACCATTAAGTTTTTAATTAGTTTGTTTGATTATTAAAAATTATATATATTCTTATGCTAATTTTTTATATATATAAAAGAACTTTTTAAACTTAATAAAATTGATTTAATAATTTGATTTCATATTATATTTAACGTTAATTCTTATAATTAAAGAAATATTCTTTAAATTCTTTGTGAATGAAGTAATAAAACTTTTTGTGTTCCATCATTTTAGTTCTTAGTTACAACTTTTTTATTTTTTTAATGTATGGTTCATAATTAATTAATTAATTAATTATAATTTATTAAATTTTTCTTTGGGCATAAGATTACATGATTTTTTATTCAAAATAAAAGGAACATATGATTGATCTATTGTTTTCCCAATCATCATTTTCAATCAAATAATGATATACTAACAATTAAAAAAAGTATACCTATAAAAAAGTAACCAAGAAAATTCAAGATGCTAGCTACACACATTCTTCAAAATAGATAGACTAATGCATTTTAGTTTTCACCAAATATTTAAATAAAAAGACTTTGAATATAAAAGACCCAAATAAAAATATAGTAATAAAAAAAAACTTTAACTATACAATTTTACGAACTGCCAACTTACCCGTCTCCTAGGTAGATTAGGTGGCCACCATGATTGAACTCACAACCCCCTCCCCTTTGGCTCTTTTTGGATGTTCCCACTACCACTAGGTCAATCCATGATGGTTATTGAAGCATATACAATTAAAAAAAAAAATCACAAAACCTCCACTTCACAATTATACATTAAACTTAAAGAAATTAAAAAAACAAGGAGGAGAATATTTGGTCCTTATCCCCATTGTAGGGTGAATTTTGAGGTCAACACATTTACGCATATACCACACCATCTAAAACAAATAATAATAATAAATATAATAATAAAATAGCATTGTGAAATAGGAAGAAGCAAATAAAAACTAACAAAGACTCGCTCAGATCAAGATTAGCAAGTGCGTTCATATTGACTCTTACAAATTTTTGGCTTAAAGGATCCTTGACTGTCTATACACTGATAATACCTATCTTTATAATTCCGACATGCAGGTGAACCTCGAGTGCCAGTCTTTTTACTAGGATACTGAATGGTATTCTTTCTCAAAACGAGGCATTCTTCAGGAAGACCATTACCAAATATGGATGTTGCAGCAGCGATGGACTCGTTGACAAAATTAGAAGGAAGTAGAGGGGCAGTCTTACAATTACTCGGATTAAGCGTCAAAATCACGACCACCATGGCCATGGTTGCCGCCACCGCCACCATTGCAGCAAGGGTGGTGTTATTTGAAATTGGAAGAGAGAACAAAGATAAAAGAATTTGTGGATGTAAAGCTAACTTTATAGAAATGAGAATACTGATTAATAATGATAAGACTACGAATGAACTAAAATTATAGTGATTATTTCACGTGCCTTTCACTGTCTAAATAATTGGGGGTTTTTTGGTTTCATTTGGCGACACTTGGATCAAAATGAAGGAACCAATATTTACTTCTATTTCATTTAAAAAATATCTAAATACCTATATTCTTTAATTTATCTAATTTAAAATAGACCACTCTATATCTCCTAAAAATCAATATTATTACTAATTCAACCGAATCAAATTGAATGAAGATAAATCTAATCTAGCAATCGATTAACAAAATCAAAATTTATTTACAACAGATTCCTAACACTAGGGAGTATTAAAAACAAAATCTAACTAATTAAAATAACCCAATTAAATATATTATTTCGATCAAATTTCTACAATTATGGAGTATTTAAAATAAAATCTAACTAACTAAAATAACCAAATCAAATATATTATTTCAATCAAATTTCTACAACTATGGACTATTTAAAACAAAAAAATCTAACTAACTAAATGAATTAAAACAAATCGAATGTAAAATATGATCTTGAAAACAATCGAATTTGAAAAAGTCTTGTTTTTTTTATAATAAAATAATATAAGACAATGAAAAAAACTACTCTTTTTAAAAATGTAAAGTACTACACTGTTTCTCCAAAATTGAATATTAAAAAGGAACATTGTAATACAAATACGTAGTATGTAAATTTTCTCTCATACGTTTCTTTGCAAACCTTCCATCGTCATCTACTTCATATCTGTTTCTGAAATTTAAAAAAGAAAAAAGAAAAAAAAAAAGAAAAAAAGAGGCACCGATATTGAAAGAATAGATAAAACTCGCTGTCACTGATGGGATTTTTTTTAAGTGTTGAGAGATGGTTTAATTTAAGATTTTATAGATGCTTAGGAATAAAAGATGCGTGGAAATAAAATGTCTGGGAATAAAAAATGATGTGTTTGGTTGTGGACGAGAATGCTATCCGGATTTTATGAACAAGAATTATGTTTATATTTAATTTGTAAAATTAAGTATGACAATCTTATATAAATTTAATAGATTAATTAATAAAATAATAAATATCATTCAATATATGGATAAGAATGACTTAATTATGAATCAACAATAATTTTAATTAAAAATATTTAAAAATTGAGTCATTTATCATTAAAATTAACCAATTAATATATTTAATGAATGCCATATTAATTATAATATAATACTCAATCATTTTTAATTAATTAAGTTCAACATTAATAATTTTAATTTTTATTAAATAATAAAATAAAATATATTTTAATAAGGGTTGTTTTCAAATATAGAAAAATGAGCCAAACTATTTACAAATAGAGAAAAATTTAGACCACGATAGAATTCTATCGCGAGCGATAGAATTTATTTGCTTGAATTCTATCACAGTCTATCACTAATAGACAGTGAAGTTTTTCTGTTTTTCTATATTTGTAAATAGTTTGATATTTTTTCTGTTTATAGTAATTTCCCTTTTAATAAACAATATATTATATAAAAAAGTGAAAATTTAAGATAAAAATATTATATGGAAATCAAGAATATTAGTGTTTTAGTGTTTAGTGTTACCAAAAGAAAATTATTTTAAATGACAAAATGCCGAAAATATTTACAAATATAGCAAAATTTCACTGTCTATCTGTGATAGACCACGACAGACTACCATAAACTACTATCTGTGTCGCAATAGACTATAGATAGACACAAATAGTAGTCCATCGTGTTCCATCGCAGATAGACATTGAAATTTTGTTATATTTGTAAATATTTTAGTTCATTTTCGTATATTTGAAAACAACTCTTTACCAAATAGCAATAAATAAAGCTAGTGGAAGAAATTTTGAGAAAAGGTATGTATAGACATATTTCAATAATTTTTTAAAACTTTCAAAAGTTGCTCTCAATTTTAATATCTATTGCAATTTCTCTAATTTATGTTCAATAGTAAAAGAGATTATTAGAGATTCAATCCCTTTTGAAAACTTATTGTCATAAATGTCCAAATATTTGGATATTTTCATATAAGGGATTTAATGTCATTTGTGGACAAGAGTACCCTTAATAGTGGGCGGCTGGTGACAGAAAATTGGAGAGAGAAAATGCATTTATTATATATTTTCCCATATTTACGAAGCATCTTTTATGTTTGAGAGAAAAAATGCGTTTATTATATACTAATAATTAGTTGAGATTTATTTCCAATTTCAATTGGAGGGAAAATGCATTTAATATAATTTTATTTTTCATTAAACTTACCAAGCAACTAGTTTTATTGGCAGATTCATTGTTATTTTTAAATATACCTTAGAACATTGTATTAAATGTTTTCAATGTTCTAACTAATATATGAAATATACTGGATAGATTTGACATGTACTCAAATGCAGATGATTTTACAGCAAGTTGTTGGTTTTTCTCGAAGATTCATGATTATTTTTAAATATACCTTAGAACATTGTATTATATATTTGCAAATATTCTAACCAATATATGAAATATAAATGTACTCAAATAGATGGTTGTACCATTCGAAAGTTTCGATACTCAATATTAATTATAAATCACAATATATATCATACATTTTATTTATATCACAATATATATCATTAATTCAAAGTAGTCATATATAAACAAAAATATCTACCACAGTAGATTTAAATCCCAGATGGACTCAATTTTCAACATAATTCATAGTATATACCACAGTCTATAAATCACATATAGACTCAATGTTTAATCTAAAACATATATATGACAGGGTATATATCATAAAACCCTCAAATTGGATCATAGGACAGAGTATATGCCATAAAACCTAAAGCCTAAATCTCAAACAATCTTAATACTTGAATGTATATTATAGTATATATATGATAAAAATATTACACTATATATGAGACAGGGCGGTTCATGGTGGTGGACCTAGACGGAAAGGTACGGCTGGCTAGGTGACGCGATCAAACGGTTCTGAGGCGGCGACTTGTAGACAACTACGAGCAGCGACACACAACGACAACTTCAAGCTAGGTGACAATCAGACACGTGAGAGAAAGGGTGACTGGACAATGTGGTGGCACAATCTACACGTCAAAGAATTGAGTGGCGGTCCATATCGAACATGTGGAGCGAACAGAGCGGTAGATTTGAAGATCGGATGAGCGAAAAGGTAGATTGAGGGAGGCGGCAGCTACCACCGACGTACATTTGAGAGAGAGAGTCGTGTGAGTGAGAGTTATAGAGAGAGAGAGATGGGCTCTCTCCCACGCACGGAGGCTTTCGAAGGTGAAAAAAGACGACAGCAAGATTGGGTGAGCGGTGAAGAACAACAAAAACGATAGACAAGCTTGGGCGGCAGTGAAGAAATAGTCAGACGATGAAGGAAGGAATAGAGAGTTAGAGAGAGTGGAGGGAGGATTGAGTAGGGGGGTTGTACGTCATGGAGGGAGGGATAGAGAGTGAGAGAGAGGAGATGAAACGTTTTTTTTCGGAAATCAAAATGAAAATATTTCTAAAATATTATAATTTTCTTAAAAAACATGCATGCCTTTTCAATTTTCTATTAATTGATGGTTGGGCTCTAAATGGTAATTGAATCTTAATTTTTTTTTGTAATTTTGATGTCAATGAGACATTTTTAAAAATAATGAAAAACTTGAATATAATTAAAATATTATTTTTTTTTTTTATGCATTGTTATCCCTTAGTAAAAACCTTTTATTGTAATTTGGGCATTCTACATAGATGACCTATATATTAGGCCCATTTGACAAAAGTGTCCAAATATTATTTTTTTTTCCTATAAATGTACTAATGGACATATTTTTTACACAAATATATTGGGATTTTTTTTTTCATTTCAACTTTTATTATTAATTAAATGTGAGAAAATATAGGAAATTTTCAAAAGAAAATTATCTTTTCCTTTTCATGAAATCTTTAAGAAAAAAGAGATTTTAGGAAAACATACCCTTTTAGAGCTTTCAAGAATATGTGTGTTGAATGAGAAATTTTTAACTAATCACAAATTGCCACGTCATTTCTCAAATTATAGGCGAAATTACAAGAAATTGAATTTGTGATTAATTAAAAGTTGACATGTGTCCCAAATTGAAATCGAAGACGTAAATTGGTAAATCTCGATGGTGCCACGTGTTTTCGTTTTCAAGTGGTTGGATCATAATTATTTTTTATTCAATTAATTATTAATGTTTGGGCCAAAATTCAATTAAGTCCAAAAATAGACTTAATTTGGCCCAACGGGCCAACAAATGCCCAAAACCAATTAGTTGGGCCCAAGGGCCAAGTCCATGGACCAACTAAACCTAAGCCTACAAAACCCACGTGAGAACTCTATAAATAGAGAAGTTCTCCTTTATTTACAAGGTTCATAAAATTTTACACTCAGAGAGTCTAGAGAGAATTCTCCCTACAATCAGAAGACTCCCTAATTCCCGAAGTTGAATCGCACTTCTTCAAGAACATCCACATGCTCCGCTTCCATACATCAAGTACACGCATTCAACTTAAAGAGAATCAGAGGATCAAGTAATAGATATCGAACCACATCCGCATCAAATCTACATAAACACAAGTCCAACTCCACGAAGCACGTTTCTCCAAAAATCTCGTACGAACAAATTAGCATGCCCAGTGTGACATCTCTACCTCTCATCTCTCTCTCAACACTCAAATTAAGCAATGACCTCTAAGAAAGTTGTGTCCAATGCTCTTGCCGATCCAACACTCCTGCTGCAAGCGATGCATATACAGGAACAATGACTCGCAGTCGCTCAAAGGGGATCAGGAGAAGGAACAAGGTTCTGCCATCGCTGAGAACATCTGGAAGTGATTGACAGAATCCCTTAAAGGCGGGATTGTCATCAAGAAAAATCCACTGTTTGACAACTCTGCTCCTGCCTCTGACCGATCCAAGAAGGAATCACACCCTGATGAAATGTGTGTCATGATGGCTGACGTAACGGTTGAGGCAGTCATGGCAAAATTGGAGAGGAAGATAAATTTTCTAACGAAATCTCTTAAGGAGCGAGATAATGAGATTGTTGCCTTGAGAGAGCAAATGCAGACTCGAGAAACTGCTAAGTCGAGCAAAACCCCCACTATCAGGCAAATGACAAAGAAAAAACTCTGCTGCAAGGACGCCAGCTGCAGCACTCCAACCCCGTCGCTTCTCTGTCAGTTCAACAACTACAGGACATGATCACAAATTCCATCAGAGCTCAGTATGGAGGACCGCCACAAACTTCTTTTATGTACACCAAGCCGTACACTAAGAGAATTGACAACCTCAAAATGTCTGCTGGATATCAACCACCGAAATTCTCGACGAAAAGGGCAACCTAAACAACACGTTGCTCATTTTGTTGAAACTTGCAAAAACGCAGGAACTAGAGGAGATCTACTGGTCAGGCACTTCGTCCGTACCTTGAAAGGAAATGCTTTCGATTGGTACACCGATCTAAAGCCAGAAGTGTTTAACAACTAAGAGCAGCTGGAAAGAGAATTCCTGAATCGCTGTTACATCACTAGGCGGACTGTTAGCATGATGAAACTAACAAACACCAAGCAGCGAAAGAGAGAGCTAGTCATCGACTACATCAACCGATGGAGAGCTCTAAGCCTTGATTGCAAAGATAGACTCACTAAATTATCTTCAGTGGAGATGTGCACCCAAGGCATGCACTGGGAACTCCTCTATATTCTGCAGGGGATAAAACCCCGCACATTTTAAGAGTTGGCGACTCGCACCCACGATATGGAGTTGAGCATCGCCAACAGAGGAACAAAGGACTTCCTGGTCCCAAAGAAAAATAAAAATAAGAAAGAGATAAAGGACACCGAGAAAACTGTGAAAAGTGCCATGAAAAAATCTATGGTCGTCAATACAACCCCATTGAAATTTTCTTCTAAAGAAAAAGAGTCAAGAGTTGAAAAGAAAGATGATGGAGGCAAGCGACGTCGCCTAACTTTGAAGGAGAGACAGGAAAAAGTCTATCCATTCCCTGACTCTAATGTTGCAGACATGCTGGAGCAACTGTTAGAGAAACAACTTATTCAAATGCCTGAATGCAAGCGGGCGGAGCAATTAGGGAAAGTGAATGACCCCAACTACTGCAAATACCATTGGGTCGTTAGCCACCCAGTTGAAAAGTGTTTTGTGCTGAAGGAGCTGATTATGAGGTTGGCTCACGAAAAGAAGATAGAGTTAGATCTGGATAAGGTAGCTCAGACGAATCATGTTGTGGTAGCAATGACTTCAAGCGTTCCACCATCAACGCTATTTTATGATCAAAGAGAAAGCTTGATCCAATTTGGGACCTTTGAGCCTATAGTCATTCAGTTCAAGAAAGAGATCATAATGACAGACTCCCAAGGCGAAGATGAGCCTGTTAAAGATAACAATGAAGGGTGGATCCTTGTGACTCATCGAAAGAAAAGAAAGTCGAGCTCCACCCAAAAAAAGTTGCGCTTTCGTCGAGATTACGGAAGAGGAAGGAAAACTCAAAAAAAGAAAGTGTGGAAATCTAAGCCAGTCAAGGAGGAGGATGAGAATTTTCCTCAACCTCAACAACCAGTAACTCTGGCGGAATTCCTCCCAAGAAACCTCCTTGATAATCATCCAGAGGAAGTACTAGAAGTTGTCGCGTGCCATGTCGTCAGCACAACAGAAAGCCAGGATATCCTTTCAAGTTCGTTGGAGACAGTGGTAGAACCAGAAGACTTACCATCGTTCAGCATAGATGACTTGTTATCGCTCCTTCAGACAGCTAAGATCGCTCTTATTGATGCATTGCTAAACTTAGGTGCATCAAGTTCAAGCATCCCAGCCTTCAGGATGCGTACATATGCTTCTTGTTGCACATCCATAGGCTTTTCAAATGAAGACCTATTGTTGGGATCAAAGTCTTATAACAGGCCCCTATTTGTCTCAAGATATATGCGAGAACAAAAGGTTAGTCGAATTCTCATTGACGATGGGTCAGCTGTCACCATTATGCCTAAGTCGACTATGAAGCAATTAGGTATCTCAATGGAAGAACTGACGAATAGCGAGTTGGTGATCCAGGACTTGAATCAAGGCGGTCAACGAGCGATCGGCATGATTCGCCTGGAACTCATTTTAGATACCTAAAGGCCAACACATTGTTCCATGTCATAGATTCGAGGACCACTTACAAGTTCTTGTTGGGGCGTCCTTGGATTCATTGAAATGGAGTGAGAACTTCTACACTCCATCAATGCTTCAAGTTTTATCAAGATGGCATCGAGAAGGTTGAAGCAGACTCCAACCCATTCTTTGAAGCTGAGTCCCACTTTGCAGATGCGAAGTTCTACTTAAAGACCGATAATGTCGGTGAAGTTATGCCTGTGAAGATTCCTCTAATAAAAGGGGAGGATAAATCTCAGTCAAAGCCACAAATAGATGCAAGAAAATAACCAAACGAAGGGGCCAATACTTCTGACTCTTAAAAGAGTAAGACATCTACTAGCTCTATGAAGACTAAAACTTTGGAAAATGAGAAAGCTCCAATTCCTCCAATCTTGCGTTATGTTCCTTTGTCGAGACGCAAGAAAGGTGAGTCATCATTCGCAGAATGCTCGAAGGGCTTGAGGGTCAGTGATGTGGAGATCTTGAAAGAAAGTTTTGTTACGCCTCTTACAAAAATAACAAAACAAGAAATTCACAAACCAAACATGGACCTGACGAAAGTGGACTTGCCTAAAAAACGAACGAAAGATGGGTTCGACCCAAAGGCTTATAAGCTGCTGGCAGAAACAGGCTATGACTTCACAACTCACACTAAGTTCAAGAGCCTCAAAATTTACGAGCAGTCTGAACTTTCTCCGTCCTAGAAGAAGCTTTTGCAAGCAGCGTATGCTATACCTACCTCAAGGAAAGAACTTTGATATAAGTCTCCTAAGTCGGTTCGCATAACTAGAAAGGGGAAGAAAAAAGTGGTTGACAGCAATCACATAACGCTAAAAGAGGTTGATAACTCTAAGGAATGAGAAAACAATGGTCAAAGAACCTCCCTCTTCGATCTCATTCGACCGCCTGTCGCACGTTCTTTAGTCTTTGAAAGGTTAAGTGATCGACCACGTGTGTATGAGTGATAAAAATGATAATAAATATGGTCTAAAGTGCAAGCATACACTGTCGATGAAGTAATAAATCTTGGAGTATTCCAAGAGTCAAATCCCACGAGACTATTTATGCAATTCAATTTTTCTAAGAAAGAGCTTTTCGATGTAAACCAAGGGTAACAAATGAATAAATGATTTTGAGGTTGACTAATGATAAAAGCAGTAAACAAAAATATGGAACAGAGATGCAGTTATGTTCTAACCTTTCGGGTTCTATGTTATTAGTGATGTGACCACATCATACCAAGACAATGAAATATGCATGAACAGAAAACTACTCCTATTCGGTCTTGTGTCAAGTTCCTTTAGGAGATCTAAGCAGCTAATGCCTAATATTTTCATGGTTAGCTGGATCTTAGATTAATTCAAGCTTAGATTCTTTATCCTACAGTGTCCCTTATTTCTAAGGTGACATGATCATCATATTTTTCGGCTCTTAGTCCCATATTCCTTTGTGACATCGGTTTATAACATAACCTTCTCAGCATTAGGACTTCACTAGATTGCTAAATTAACTGATTAGTTTAACTTAACAATATTTTCTACAAACTCAACAAAGAAAATGCATAAGTCAAAAAGGTATGAAGCATAAACATTGCTCAAGCCATAAAACCCTAGAGTGTCCACATAACTGAACCCCTTAGAGAATTTAGCCCATGACTAATGATAAAATAATAAACTTTATTGAATAAAAAATGATAGCTACAAGATGATATTCAACGGATGAAAAGAAAAGAAAAAACTACAAGAAATAAATAAATATAAATGCTAGAAAAATACAACTCAAGAGGTCTTGGGACAAGTCCTCAATTCTTTAGCCTTTCCCTAGGTTGATCCTCCTTTTTCAAGGAAGAATCGTTTCTCACCACACGCTTTCGCAGGATGAGATTACCTAAAGCCACTACGCCTCAGAGGAACTTTCGTTCTTAAGACTACTGACTTAAGAAATTGAGAAAATGCCCAAGGGGGCTGACGATAATGGTGGAATTGTGGAGAAAAGTGTGTTGAAATCGTAGATGGAGAGTTGATGTTGAAGATGGAGGGCTTCTTTGACTTTTAAAGGCCCCAAATTTGTTAAGGAGGCCGAGATTCACGTTATGAAAATTCACCAGGCAGCATCGAGAATTTTTAGCTGATAAAATCGTGAAAATCGCAACTGATTTGGGCATAATCGAATCTGGAATATTAAGGCTCGACAGTGCTGGTACATCCTTGTTGTTGTGGGCGCATCACATGAAAAATAGCCAGAAACTTGTAAAAAAAACGTACCAGGTCTGCATCAAATCTGCAAAAATCATCTTGTACGCATATTTAACCCTTATTAAGCTTATCTAAACATATTAAGACCAAAGTTGGGATAAAATTTATGCAATAGTTCATTTTTCTCATTAAAAATGCCCAAAGAAAAGCCTAATTTCATGCCTTTCATAGCATGAATCACACCCCCAAACTAGAATCTTTGTTTGTCCTCAAGCACATAAAATATATAATATATATTCAAAGTGAATTAACATGCTTAGTCAAAAATATATGCAAAGTATGTGTCTTTCAGAAGAGGTCTCAAACCTTAGTGTCTTACTTGATCAAACTCCAAAAGGGCCCTCAAAAGAGTTTTTATTGACTTTAGGCTCAACTTCCCTCAACTAACTAGCCAACATGTCATACTAACCTAGCTTCTAGTAATGGAACCTAGTGAGATCCCTAGTGATTTATAAGTTTCACCAAAGCTCCATACCTAGGTGGAAATACACCCTCCCCCAAACTTGTGCTTTTGTTAGGCCTTAGGGCTTTCATTTTACAAGCCATCACATTTTTTTCTTTTCTTACTCTTGCCTAGGAAAGATCCTTAGTGTCCCCCTCACCTTTGTTCCAGCTTGTCCACACGGGTGTCATGTGATACATCTGACTACGAGCAAGGTTCACACTTCAAGCAAATACTCACTTCCCTCATTAACCGTTTCACGTAAAGAAAGCACAGGTACCATGCTTCACTTCTAGCTACTTTAGCTAACTCATAAAGGAGGAGTGTCATCCTAGCTTTTATTTTTAATTTTATTTTATTTTTCTCCTTTTTTTTCTTTTTTCTTTTCTTTTTTCAAGGCCTAGCACACATACATAAATATTTGAATACAAACATTCCGATATAATTGATAATGAAATTTGAAGCGTACAAGCTCTCCCCCCAAACTTAAGCGAGACAATGTCCTCATTGGCTAAAAGAAGAAAGAGTACAAAAAAACAATAGATTGTTACTTTGGCTAGACTACAAAATATAGGGCTAGGCTCTCCTAGCGTGCTAGGTTATGTGAACATGTGGAAGACTAGCCTAAGGAGGTTTTGCACTCAAAGGCAGACAATACTCTTAGTTTTGTGCTCTTTAAAATCGACAATAAGGCATGCTAGAAAGAGATAAGCTCTAGTTATCATCATCAAGGACTACTTTGTAAAACAGAAGACTAGCATGCTCATATTTACAGAAACATCCATTTTTTTTCTAGATTTTTAATTAAAAGCACTTTAAATTTATCTAACCTAAAAGCAAAAACAAAGAAAAGAACTATGCAAAAAATAGAATGAAAGTAATAAAAGAGAACTGAGAACTCCCTTGTGAGCTTTGAAAACTCCTTCATCATCTTCATTAGTGGTGGGGTCATGGAGGATATCAGTAAGGTAGGGAGTCACAACTTGATAGTTCCCTAAAGCCGTCAAGCGAATGAATCTTGGGACCATTTTATCTCACGTTTTAGCTTAGGTATAATAGGCTCTGGATTGCGCCATGAAAAACTCCAATTGGTCAGTCATGTATCCAACCACAACTATGATATAGACAGAAGGTGGTGAAATTCTACATGCCTAATGCGACTGTGATGTGGTTGCATCACTTCTTGCTAGCTGGCCAGGCTGGAGGAAGTAATTCAGAAGCTGAAGGGCTTATCTTTCTGTGTTGAAGGGAAATATGATACTTGGGGGACTGACGACTCATTAGATGGTGATGGAGGAGTGACATTTTCTCACCGAAACAGGAACCTTCGGTGGGTTTTCTTTCTAGGTTTCTTTTTGTACCTGAAACACTTAAGGTAAAGGGTTAAAAAGTTCAAGAAATTCCATACAAAAAGCTTTTCTCTGTTTTGAATATCAACTTAGAAATTTAATTGCTTCAACTCCCAGGTAGGTCCCCAGGTCGAGGTGTTCCCAATGGTCAACTTAAATACCTCTTCCTTAGCCAGAACCAGCCTAGAAAAAGTTCCCTCGCATTAAGATCATTAGTTGATAATAAAAAACTCTTGAGTTCTCTTGTTTTCTTTTTCCTTTTTTTTAAATAATAATAATAAAAACTAAGAATGTCAACTTATAAGAACATTAGTAGTGAGACAAAGATTTCATTCTTTCATTTTGCACCTAGGTCTTGATGTTGGACGTGATTTAAGTCTTAAATGAGGTGCTTTAATCATAGAGGCATCATAGTTGCATATTGCTTATGTTCATCGTCCATGACTGTCTCATCTACTCCTTCCCTGGGTCTTTTCAATGCTTCCTGCAAACCACAAGTAAAAGTATTTATTAGTCCAAAAGCATAATATTCTTTCCTTCCCTTAGGGTACTTCAATGCCAAGGGCGCATTGAATGTTGCTTGCTGTGAAGTTACGGGTGGATGACTCACTACAACTTCCTCTTCTTATTCCTTCTCTTTATTTGTTTTTTCTGGTGATTTCTCTATAATCTCTTCTCTTTCTTTTGAATTTTCAATGCTTTCAAGTGTTGGAGTACTTCTTGCTTCCTCTAAGAGCACTATACATTCCTTTTCTAATCCACTTGTAAGTGTCATTGCTTCACCTTGGTCTTTTTCTTCTTTATTCATAGTATGTATGTTATTGAACAAGGTTCCTTGTGAGGTAATCTCTACTTTATTTGTACACTCTTCTGTCTGGGTCTCCAAAATTTGTTGAGATGTCGCTTCACTTTCAATGTTGACACCCATGTTCGCCCTATATTCCTTACAAAGTTCTTCAATGCTTGTTGACAATTGTGCCTCTTGTTTGACATGTCTAGGATGCAATTTAAGCATTGATTCAAAGCTATCAGCATCTAATTGGACAACCCATAAGGTCTTAGGGTACTTCCTTCAGCCTTGCTTATGCTCATTTGGAAAAGGATTCAACAAACTTTGACAACCTTCTGGCCCTATATAACACCAAGAGTCAGGATTATAAGGATAATTGTCAAACACATGTTTTCCTCTACAATAAACACAAGACATTGACAAATATGGAAATTTTCCACCAAAATGATCTTCGCAACAATCAAAACAAAATGTATCAGAAAGTTTATATTTAAAAGCAATAGAAGTATTGTTTCTCCCATATAGATTTTCCAGCGTGTTGACAAATTGTGCAAATTGTGTAGTTAATGGTGCAATCACATGTGGGTTTATTTTGTGGATCTTTTTAAACAATTTGAGTCTACTAAAAACAAAAAAATTTAGGCTCTTTTGCTTAAGCACTAATCTCAACCTACAAAATAAAAGCAAACAAATATCAAAGTTTATGAGAAAGAGACAATGCGGTTGCAATCTAATCGCAATTTCTAAAAGAAAAACTGAATTTGAAATAGTCCCCGACAACGGTGCCAGAAACTTGATCGACCAGGTGTGTATGAGTGATAAAAATGATAATAAATATGGTCTAAAGTGCAAGCATACACTGTCAATGAAGTAATAAATCTTGGAGTATTCCAAGAGTCGAATCCCACGAGACTATTTATGCAATTCAATTTTTCTAGGAAAGAGCTTTTCGATGCAAACCAAGGGGTAACCAATGAATAAATGATTTTGAGGTTGAATAATGATAAAAGCAGTAAACAAAAATGTTGAACAGGGATGCAGTTATGTTCTAACCTTTCGAGTTCTATGTTATAAGTGATGTGACCACATCATACCAAGACAATGAAATATGCATGAACAAAAAACTACTCCTATTCGGTCTTGTGTCAAGTTCCTTTAGGAAACCTAAGCAGCTAATGCCTAATGTTTCCATGGTTAGCTGGATCTTAGATTAATTCAACCTTAGATTCTTTATCCTACCATGTTCTTTATTTCTAAGGTGTCATGACCATCCTATTTCTAGGCTCTTAGTCCCATATTCCTTTGTGACATCGGTTTATATCCTAACCTTCTCAGCATTAGGACTTCACTAGATTGCTAAATTAACTGATCAGTTTAACTTAACAATATTTTCTATAAACTCAACAAAGAAAATGCATAAGTCAAAAAGGTATGAAGCATAAACATTGCTCAAGCCATAAAACCCTAGGGTGTCCACATAACTGAACCCGTTAGAGAATTTAGCTCATTACTAATGATAAAATAATAAACTTTATTGAATAAAAAATGATAGCTACAAGATGATATTCAACGGGTGAAAAGAAAAGAGAAAATTACAAGAAATAAACGAATATCAATGCTAGGAAAATACAACTCAAGAGGTCTTGGGACAAGTCCTCAATTCTTTAGTCTTTCCCTAGGTTGATCCTCCTTTTTCAAGGAAAAATCGTTTTTCACCACACGCTTTCACGGGATGATATTACCTAGAGCCACTACGCCTAAGAAGAACTTTTGTTCTTAAGACTACTGACTTAAGAAATTGAGAAAATGCCCAAGGAGGCTGACGACAATGATGGAATTGTGGATAAAAGTGTAGTGAAATCGTCGATGGAGAGTTGATGTTGAAGATGGAGGGCTTCCTTGACTTTTAAAGGCCCCAAATTTGTTAAGGAGAGCCGAAATTCACGTTATGAAGGTTCACCAAGTAGAATCAAGGATTTTTAGCCCATGAAATAGTGAAAATCGCAACTAATTTGGGCATAATCGAATTTGAAAAATTATGGCTCGACAGTGCTGGTACATCACTTGCTGTTGTGGGCGCATCACATGAAAAATAGCCTGAAACCTGTAAAAAAACGTACTAGATCTGCACCAAATCCGCAAAAATTATCTTGTACGCATAATTAACCCTCATTAAGCTTATCTAAACATATTAAGACCAAAGTTTGGGATAAAATTCATGCAAGAGTTCATTTTTCTCATTAACAATGCCCAAATAAAAGCCTAATTTCATACATTTCATAGCATGTATCACTAAGCATGACGGAAACAGAAGAAGAAAGTCAGCGCCCAACGTCCAGCCTTGGTCGGCGCTCTACCTTTCGAAGACTTTTTCTTGTGGGGAATAAGACATTTGTCATTCTCCAGTGAGGACTCGACCTTCGGCCTTTGAAAGATTAAGTGTGCTTACGAAGAAAAATGAGGAAGTACCTCGCGTGTCCATTTTCAATCGCCTTAAGTGTGAAGGTGTCGAGAATCGCTCTAGCAAAAAGTCACCTCGTGAAGCAACAGATAAAGAGGAGATTCACAGTGACACTCCCAATATAACTACAAAGAAGAATGGAGGAAAATCTCGCACGTCAATTTGGCATCGCATTAAGTATGAGGATACCAAGAATCATTCAAATCAGAAGCCGCCTTGCGAGACAAAAGATGGAAGAGAAATTCATTGTGTTGTTTCTTCACGAATGAAAAAGAAAAATTTTGTCACCCTCAATATAAGTGAAGGCTCTTTAAAGGTGAAAAGGCGTGACATTGTTTTTACTAAGCCCGAAAGTGAAAGCTTAGAATAGGAAGAAGGCGAAACTTCATGTCATCACATCATCGTCATCGAAGAGTTGGAAAGCGAAATGTCCGAAGAAGATGTGGAGGACGCCCCACTCACGCTTGAGGATGGTGGTCAATCCACAGTAGATGAACTCAAAGAAGTGATCTCGACACAACAGAGGAACCGCGTCCAACTTTTATTAGCCCGTCTCTCTCAAGTGAGGAGAAGGGCGTATATATAAGCCTGCTCGCTGAATACAGGGACATCTTTGCTTGGTCATACAAAAAGATGTCAGGACTTGATCCAAAAGTAGCAGTCCATCATCTCGCAATTAAGCAAGGGTATCGACCAATCAAACAGGTTCAACGACGCTTTCATCCGGAGGTTATCCCCTAAATTTAAGTAGAAGTAAATAAGTTGATTGACGCAGGATTCATTCACGAAGTTAAATATCCAACGTGGATAGCCAACATTATTCTCGATAGAAAGAAGAATGGACAGCTTCGCGTCTGCGTAGACTTTCGTGACTTGAATAATGCATGCCCAAAGAATAACTTTCCATTGTCTATCACGGAGATCATGGTTGACGCAACTACTATGCACGAGGCCTTATCCTTTACGGATGGGTCGTCCAGATATAATCAAATACGAATGGCTCTTGCAGATGAAGAAAAGACTGCCTTCCGCACTCCGAAGGGAATATACTGCTACAAGATGATGCCCTTCGGATTAAAGAATGTTGGTGCTACTTACCAACGCGCCATGCAAATTTTTTTTGATGATATGTTACAAAAACATGTCGAATGCTATGTTTATGATATGTTACACAAACATGTCGAATGCTATGTTGATGATCTCGTGATTAAGTCCAAAAAACGACAGGACCATCTGAGAGATTTAAAAGTTGTGTTTGACCGATTGCGAAAATATCAGTTGAGGATGAACCATCTCAAGTGTACATTCGGCGTAACCTCAAGAAAGTTTCTCGGTTTCATCGTAAGGCATCGGAGAATTGAGATAAACCAGTCCAAGATCGATGCTATTCAAAAGATGCTGAGGCCAAGAAATCTACATGAGTTGAAAAGTCTTCAAGGTCGTTTGGCTTACATCCGAAGATTTATTTCCAACCTCGTTAGTCGATGTCAACCTTTTCAAAAGCTGATGAGAAAATGAGAAAGCTTTGAGTGGGATGAGGCTTGTCAAAATGCTTTTGACAATATAAAGAAATACTTGCTTAATCCCCTGTCGTAAGCGCTCCCTTTGCAGGCAAGCTTTTGATATTATACACTGTCGCTCAAGAAAGATCGTTGGGGGCATTATTGGCGTAAGAAGGGGAAAAGGGGAAGGAACGTGTTCTCTACTATCTAAGTAGGACCCTAACTGGAGCTGAGATCAATTACTCCCCTATCGAGAAAATGTGTCTTGCACTTTTCTTTGCGATAA